>JAGKPW010002370.1:0-1200000 GCA_019926035.1 Melaleuca alternifolia | reverse complement strand
CACCTACCTGAAGAGCATTCGTTTTTAGAGCAGAAGAAACTCTATCTGAAGAGCAAAGGTCGAAAACTGTCTGCCTTGTTTTCAAGATTAGAAAGTTTCCCAGGTCTTCCTTATGGGACCGAGTCAATTGAAACTTATCTGCGTACCCTTTTGTGGGATACAGGGGAGAGGCCGAGAGCGACGGATACATTTTTGGAGCTTGTGGAGGTTTTGTCTAATGGCAAGCGGAGGTGTAACTTATGCGGGAACGAGTATGTTGGAGGCGTGGAGAGGATCAAGGCGCACCTTGCTGGAGGTGGAGGCTGTGAAATTTGTCGCTGCAAGGTCTTCGGTAAACGAGTGAGATCGGAAGCCCTAGAGGGGGTGAAGGGTGAAAGAGTGGTGGAATTGAGCAACAGACAAGGCAGCAATGGAGGTTCATCCAACCTTACAGATAATTCGCGCCAGCCCTTGAGCACGAGCGGTGAAGATGGTCAGAGTGAGACTTCCTTTGCTGCCGCACCACACCTAAGCTATGGTGCAGGTTCACCAGCCTGTCTTCCATTGCCTGAGACAAATTTTCTCAGCCAGTCTCTTCCTGCCTCAACCAACATGCCACTCCCGCCTAGTGTTGAAGATGGAGAACTGAATACGGAGGTTCCACAAGGTATGTATGCATCTGTAAATTATCCACAGTTGGAGCTTGTGCAGGCTGCTCTATTCGGCTTCTAATATTCACCTAAGAAAAGGGATGTAGGCAGGATGCTCAGATTTCTAATTGTTAGAGAGAAACAGAAAATAGTGAGGAATCAGTGCGGAAAGAGGAGCTTGAGAGTCGGTCATTGATAATCCCTAGATCCTTCAAAATGAAAAGAGAAATGTTTTGAAGTGTGGCATTCAAATCTTGGAAAGCCATGGCTCTCCGTGTCCTCTCTGATCTCCTCCATGAGCCTTGCTTTATATATGATTAAATAATTTATCGGAGATAGTTCCCATGACTTCCAATTTAAAATCATTCTTCCCCCCAATGGAGAGCTCATGATATCGGGTCGCCAGTATCTCGCTATTGTGACATGAATGCCTACGTGACATATGAATTATCGTATGGGATCTTGTATGTAAAAAATTTTCCCGAAAGAGAAGTTAAAGTTTATGGGCGTAACATATCTATAATTATATCTGAGAAGAACCTGATGATGAATTTTCGCTTGTGCTTGAATTAGGTGCCAGAATTCGTGTTGCAGTGGCTGAGAGTCAGCCAGTTTCCCACACGAATATGATGCCTCTCAAAAGAAAGCTGCAAGAACTAATCAGCAGTGCCCAAGCGGACAGGCTGAAGATGAAAAGAGAAGAACATTGGAGTGTAGCGCGGGCAGTCCGAGAAGGAACATCTTCTCCACCACTGGAGAATGTAGCAGAGGCGGAGGGGCCGAGCAAAGAAGTTGAAGGGAATCTTCTAGCTCCAAGAAGATTTCGGCAAGAGGCGATGGCACATGTCAGGTGCAGCAAAACATCTCCCTTGGTGACAAAGGAAGAATTAGTAGGCAAAGAAACTCGACAGAAGGTGAATGAGATTCTTTCCCATTTAATGCAGCACAACGTTTCCATAATTGGTGTTTATGGCATGGGTGGAGTGGGCAAGACGGCCATCTTGAGGCATGTCTATAATAGACTACTTCCTCTTCCTTTGGATGTATTCTGGGTTGCTGTACCTCAGGATTTTAGTGTTTATGGGCTACAAGAAGAGATTGCCAGTGCTGTTGGACTAGACAATCTCTCAGAAGAGAAGGACGTGAAGAGAAGGGCAGGCCTATTGTATGGACATCTGAATGTGAAGAATAGACCCATCCTAATTTTAGATGGCCTTTGGATGCATTTTGAGGCTAAGGATGTAGGAATTCCGGTTGGAACGGGCAAACTAAAGGTTGTAGTGACAACTCGATCACTGGATGTGTGCCGCATGATGCCCTGTCAAAAGCAAATCAAGATAGAGCTCCTGGATATGGAAGATTCTTGGAGGTTATTTTCAAAGACGCTTTGCTTTGCTGGAGAACTCCCTCAGGGAGTTGAACAGATTGCAAGGTCTCTTCTTGATAGGTGTTATGGTCTGCCACTTGGGATCATTGAGATCGCAACTCGCATGAGAGGAGTGGAGAAAGCTCATGAGTGGAGAGGCATGTTGGGAAATTTAGAAGACTCCTGGGTGGGGCTTGACGTGCTCAAGCGCCTGCAGCTCAGTTACTTGAACTTGGGTGATGATGAGGCGCGACGGTGTTTCCTGCATCTAATACTTCGTTTTGGAGAGCTTTCAGAAGCTAGTAGAGAGGATTTGATAGAGACTTTCATAGACGAGGGCTTGTTAGGTGAAATTGCCACCAGGCAAGGACTGTACGATCGGGGTCACGCCGTATTGGATAAAATAGAAGGGGCCGGCCTGTTGGATCCAGAAAAATGGCATCAGTATCGGTATGGTAAATGGCATCGGTATCAGTATGTACACCCGATGACAAGGGACATGGCATTGAACATTGTGCCGAGCACTACTCACATGGTGAAGGCCTACTTGGGGTTGAAAGAAATACCGGAGGAAGTATTCTGGACCGATCGTCTAGAGAAAGTCTTTTTACAATGCAACGAAATAGAAGAAATCCCATACGGCATATCACCAAATTGCCCTAAGCTGACGAGGCTGTCTTTGAATGGGAATAATGAGTTGCAGGTCATCCATGAGTCTTTCTTTAGACATCTACAGGGGCTGAGGGTTCTAGATCTCAGCGGCACCGAAATCACGGAATTACCGGACTCCATCTCTCAGTTGGAGAGCTTGGAAGCACTGTTACTGGAATGTTGTTTGTCATTACGCTTTATTCCTTATGTGGGAAAGTTGAGATCCCTAAGAAAGCTGAACCTTCAAGGGTGTCAAAGTCTCGACGAAGTGCCAGAGGGCATGGAGATGTTGGTAAACCTGAGGTACCTCGCCCTAGATGGCACAGAGATCAAGACATTACCAGAGGGAGTGTTGGGGAAGCTGGTGAACTTGCAATATCTAGCGATTAAAAGGCTGAGGGCAGGAGAAGAGGTAAATTTACCGAAGGTGGAGGTACTGTATTCTTCTGTGTCCAATGTAAAAACGTTCAATGCATGCGTGGGGTCTCTTGAGCGAAATAGTTGCCGACGGTACAGGCTCGCGATGGGTACGCCAAACGAATTTCGCCTGTGGCGTGTGGAAGAGAATGAGAGGAGTATACTCCTCGAACGTTGCGACCATATCGCTGCGAGGGCAGGCGGAGCAAGTGGTGATGGCTGCGCTCTGCTTCCGGAAAGTATGCAATCATTGGAATTGTCCGGGTGTCATAGAATGAAGAGAGCAATGGAATGGGAGTGGCTGACTGCTCTCCTTCCAGATCTGAGGGACATTGCAATAGATAGTTGTGAGAAATTAGAGGAGATGATACATGGGCCATTGCCAAGCGGGGCCACTTGTCGCCTTACATGTATTAAAGTGAATGGATGCAGCAACATGAAGAGGGTGCTCCTGACGCAAGGGATGTTGCTCAACCTCCCGTTCCTCAAAAAGATATCAGTCAAAGACTGCAAGGGCATAGAGGTGATAATAGGCACCGTTTCCAAAATGACGCACTGTTCCTTGCCAAAGTTAACGAACCTGGAGCTACATAATCTTCCGGAACTGAAGAGCGTATGTGATGGGACCGCGAGTTGCGATTCCCTACGGTCTATCTCTATAGACAATTGTCCAAAGCTGAAGAGAATTCCCCTGCAGCTGCCCCTGCTCGACAATGGGCTCCCTTCTCCTCCCCCTTCTCTTCGTGAGATTTGGATAAATCGGCAGACGTGGGTGTTGCTGGAGTGGGATCATCCCCTTGCCCGTTCTTCACTTGAACACTTGGTCAAGTATCTTGGTCAAGTATCTCGGTAAGTTACCCGCAAATTCTACTTCTTCCTTTGTACTTTCCATTTTCCTCGGTCCCTCCTAAGGATTGGTTCTCCCACAGTATCGGAAATTCGTTGTTTTCTTAACTTTTGTAGCAAGTGCTGTACCTCGTGACTGCTTAGAAACTATTAATTAGGACCGTGCTACACACTGATGAACGAATTCTATTACAGCTTGAAAGCGTAGCATATTGGTCATGTTATTACATGTAACCGTGTTTCTGGTCATAAAATGAACACAATGCAGAGATAATGAATGATTAGGGGCTGCAGAGTTCTCATGCAAAACGAAAAATGAAATTGATCACGAAACCCTTGTTGGAAAGATGCTAAAGCCTATAAAAGCAAAAGTTGATTAGGAAGTTCTACTTTAGCTGTCGGGATAACTTAAGAGAGCATGTTAAATGCTTCCTACCTTTTTTTCTTTGTTGTCTTTTCTGTTTTGCATCACCCGGTACTTCTATATTCACTTTCAAGTCCTTTTTATATGTATAAATAATTCACTATACTTCAAGCGTACCTTTCATGGACTTCGTATTTCTTGTTGCATATTTGCACATATTGAGTTTCTTTCTGTTTATTTTGGCTAAGTTCGAAATTGGCTGGAGGAGTCTCTAGTTTCTTTGGATTGTTTGCATTCTCTCTTTAATATGATTAGGTTTTGTCCGTGTCAATTATGTGTGTGTCAAATTTATTAAATAGCTTAAAAGTCTAATCCTTGATGCTGGATGATGATCTACGTGAGTTCGAAATGTTTGTGGTTGGTCCATGAGCAGTGGCGTTGTTGACATTAAAAATGGCAGATGTTCTAATCCTTGGCGGTAATGATCGGACGAACAATATCAAGCGCAAATGGGATAGGATGAAGGAAGGCTACGGGATTTTAGAGAAAGCAGACAAAGGTGGACAAGCTGTTTCTCCAGAACTGATGACTGAGATGAAAGCCCTGGTGAATGAAGTTGGATGGTTGTTACATCTCTAGCGAGGGGCAATATCTTAGCTTCAGAATGAGCCCCTTGTTTTGTGAACTATTTCAAATTTGCTTGGTGAAATTAGCTTTTGCATTTAAATATTGCTGTTGGTGATATCTGTGGTTGAAATTAGTATTTTTGGATTTGATTTAGTTTTAAGCTTGACATCTTCACGGATTAAGATGACAGTGATTTCCATTCTATTACCTTGAAGGTCTGTGATTCATTCCTCCAGTCATAAAAAGAGTCTCCTCATCCATTTTTGATTTTCTGCTCTCCAAGAAAGATACCAGAAGCCGGCATCCCAATGCACCAAGATGTATCCCAGACCGTAAAATTTTGTCGAACATGTCTATCAAACAAGCAGAAATCGGCGTGTTTTGAAAAGTAGGTACAATGATACGCCAATATATGCAATTAATAAGTACTCGTAAATGCTTAAGTCGAATTACATTAAGTAGGGCAGGGCACATGTAACATGTTGACTTCCCATTGGGGTTGCGAAATTCAGTTTAATGGTCTTGGCTTCAGCTTCACTTGGCAGCACTTTAGTTTTATTATCATGCCAAAACAAAGGCCACTCTTGAGAATAGGTATACCTCATATGGATACAATGACAACTGCTGGCATATATCCACGCGGATTGCGCACGTGCGAGAATTCGGAAAAGCCAAAAGATTAACTAGAATCACTTGATATTACGAGACATTGACATTGAATCATCGAGTAATTCTTGAGAAACTATTTGACTACGCAATGTGAGGATGTTTCATGTGTGGAGAGATGAAAAATACTTCAAGATTCACAATTTCATTTTAGCATAGTTGTAGTTAAAAAAAAAATCATATTTAAGATATTGAAGTATGCGAGAGATGAAATTTATTCATCAACTCACGTACTTTCCCTTGGATTAAACACATAGCTGAATAAGTAATTGAAGATATTTAAGGAAGATTTTTTTTGTTTGGAATGATCTTCTTTGTTTTATATACTAGTACAGATAATTTACTCGTAATAAAATTAAACGATCGCAAATAATCTTTACTCATTTATAACTGAAATATAAACATAAACTAAATATACACATATAGTTTGAGTTTGGACAAAGATCGACATGAAAATAAATTAAAATAATTAAAAAAGGCCAAAAAAGCCGCAAAAAAAAACATAAGAATTAAAATAGGAGAAAGAGCAAGAAGGACGTGTCCTTGTGGCCCCCCACTTTCACAACGTTCGACTGTTGGAGTCGTGAATCTGATCTTTTAGAATTTTCCCTTCTTTTTCAGAAATCCTTGTCGTCATGCATCCTTTCGAACATGTCAAGAAGACCAAATGAGGTTTTCTTCTCAACCACTGGAAGTTGCTGGCATAAAAGAGAAATATCTATCATAGGAAGTATTTTAGATTTAGAAAATTCTTATTAATTGGGGAAGAACACTGAAGCAGAATATAAAGGTGCGCATGATAGACACCTATTTCTCATCCAGAATGAGTTTTGGAGCAAAAAAACTCATTCTGGATGAAAAATCTGTTTGGTAGGAAATTATCGAAAAACTAATTCTAGAATAAATTTCTCATCCAGAATTGATTTTAGGGCAAGAATGAGAAATGAAAATTTTTGCATTTCTCATTCTCGGGCACTATTTGAGAATCCATTCTATTTTAACAATCTTTATTCATTTTTTGCCCTAATCAAATTGCTCTCGCCCTTCTCTCCTTCGAACGTGCCCCGACTCAGTCCGAAGTCCTTTTTTTGAATTAAAAATAAAAAATTAATGAAATAATAAAAAAATCAATAAATTCTAAAAAAATGTAGATAATTCAGAAATTATAAAAAATTAAAAAAGTATTAAAAACTAAAAAAACATATTTTCTATTATTAAAAATTTTAAAAATCAAAATTTTATCTGGAAATCCCAACATTTTATTTTTCTAACATTAGAAAAATACTGGTAGATAGCATCAATTTTCCAATTTAACTCTGGCCAATATGGTCGCGGATTGCCAGGCAAAACCCATAGGAAAAATATCTTACCTCAATATTGAGTATCTTACTCTCTCTCCTAGTTCTTTGGGAATTATTATATATTATGATTTATGCAACTAAAGTAAATTTGGAGTTCTACAATAGAAAATGTGAAAAAAAATTGTCAATTTTTTGGGCTAAATAGTAAGTATTTGATTTTTAATGGAATGAATATCTTACAATCTAAAAAATTAAAAAATTTCTTTAAACGAAACATAAATAGAATCAAAAATAGAAACATAATTTTTTTTACCATATCAAATAGATTTTTCGTTTTGGAATAGAAATTCTTTAACCGTATCAAACGCGTTTCTTTCTTCAGAAACTCATTCTGGAACAGAATCAGAAAAATCTATTTCTATCCAGAATTAGATTTCTGAATAGAATTGCTACCATGCACACCCTAAAAGTGATTTTAGATTACTATATATGTATGACTCGTAGCAACTATTGAGAGGTTATCATCCCTTGCAATTACCTATCTTTTGCCTTGTCCGAGAGCGTGTTAAGTCCTTGGGTCACGGTTGAACTGTGGGGGTGGGCACTCTGCAAATTGAGCAGCTTAAATACTTACCATGGTTTACTCTGCAACCTAAGCAGCTTAGAGACTTACCATGGTTTAGTGCAGTGATTCTTTGTTTGATTGAGGAATACGCTTCTTCTTTCATGATCTGTTAATGTCCGAGTTCTTTCTCAAACACTCGTAGATGATTTCAAATTTGAATGTCTTCTCTTTGCCAATGCTAATTTCCCATTTTATTGGATCTGAGTATGGGACTGTTGCAGAAACTGTTGCTTATGACCCGGTTCTAGAAGTTGCTATGATGGTGCAACAGTTTCAACAAAGAAACCTCTTGTTGGATGGTCCATGGAAATGGCTTTTAACAGAGTTTGCTTCATATTATGGAGTTTCTGATGTCTACACCAAGCTGAGGTAGGAGATGGTTGGTTTCACCGCACTTCCTGTTGCAGTTGTAAATGTGTCATCTATCAGTATTTATCCTTCTATATTTTTCCGGCAATTTCCTGCCGTGGTTGAGATTTTCACATTCTCAGCAGATACCTTTCATACATAATGGATGTGGCAACTCCTACTGCTAACTGCCTTAAATTGGTGTATGACTTATCGATCCCCGCACTTATGAAGGGCCAAACTAGAGGCACATTAAGCCATCAGGAGGTAAATTTCAGCATTTGAATTCTTTTCCTGTCAAATGAATTTTGATTGCGTTAGATGGTGAGACTGCCTCTGTTGCCTTTTGTAGAACCTTTTTTATTTTCTTTGATTGATTCTTTTCTTCTTCAGCCCTTTTAATACTGGGCCTTATGCTTGAGTGCATTCATCCAGAAATTTACATACTATCTTCACTTGCTTCATCAGAACCGCATATTGGGAGAGGCCGAGGATCAGATTGAACAGATCCTTGCTCTTGTTTTTCAGAAGTACAAGTCACTGGATGAATCAACAATCTCGGGGATTATGGACGTTTTCAGGCCTGCAACTGGGGTTGCTACCCCTGCCTTGGAACCTGCTATCAAATTATAAACTAAATATACACATATAGGGTTCGGGTGAACCCTAGCCAAGCGTTGAGTGTTTTTTTGCAAGATAAATTACCAGTGTTCCCCCGACCAAATGGTAACTCGCCTCGTGGCACATTTAGCAATTTCACCCTTCGTAAGGGTTGCGATAAATATGCTTTCCTACAATAAACGTGGAAATGCCAACATCCAAATCAAGCAATAATTAGTTTTTTTTTCTTCGGTTACATCTTTAGTTACCTTTCCTATAGGAGTAAGTTTCCATACAGGCTGAGAAGTAAGTCCGGAACATTGAGATCGCAACTCGCATGAGAGGAGTGGAGAAAGCTCATGAGTGGAGAGGCATGTTGGGAAATTTAGAAGACTCCTGGATGGGGCTTGACGTGCTCAAGCGCCGGCAGCTCAGTTACTTGAACTTGGGTGATGATGAGGCGCGACGGTGTTTCCTGCATCTAATACTTCGTTTTGGAGAGCTTTCAGAAGCTATTAGAGAGGATTTGATAGAGTCTTTCATAGACGAGGGCTTGTTAGGTGAAATTGCCACCAGGCAAGGACTGCACGATCGGGGTAACGCCGTATTGGATAAAATAGAAGGGGCCGGCCTGTTGGATCCAGAAAAATGGCATCAGTATCGGTATGGTAAATGGCATCGGTATCAGTATGTACACCCGATGACAAGGGACATGGCATTGAACATTGTGCCGAGCACTACTCACATGGTGAAGGCCTACTTGGGGTTGAAAGAAATACCGGAGGAAGTATTCTGGACCGATCGTCTAGAGAAAGTCTTTTTACAATGCAACGAAATAGAAGAAATCCCATACGGCATATCACCAAATTGCCCTAAGCTGACAAGGCTGTCTTTGAATGGGAATTATGAGTTGCGGGTCATCCATGAGTCTTTCTTTAGACATCTACAGGGGCTGAGGGTTCTAGATCTCAGCGGCACCGAAATCACGGAATTACCGGACTCCATCTCTCAGTTGGAGAGCTTGGAAGCACTGTTACTGGAATGTTGTTTGTCATTACGCTTTATTCCTTATGTGGGAAAGTTGAGATCCCTAAGAAAGTTGAACCTTCAAGGGTGTCAAAGTCTCGACGAAGTGCCAGAGGGCATGGAGATGTTGGTAAACCTGAGGTACCTCGCCCTAGATGGCACAGAGATCAAGACATTACCAGAGGGAGTGTTGGGGAAGCTGGTGAACTTGCAATATCTAGCGATTAAAAGGCTGAGGGCAGGAGAAGAGGTAAATTTACCAAAGGTGGAGGTACTGTATTCTTCTGTGTCCAATGTAAAAACGTTCAATGCATGCGTGGGGTCTCTTGAGCAAAATAGTTGCCAACAGTACAGGCTCGCGATGGGTACGCCAAACGAATTTCGCCTGTGGCGTGTGGAAGAGAATGAGAGGAGTATACTCCTCGAACGTTGCGACCAAATCGCTGCGAGGGCAGGCGGAGCAAGTGGTGATGGCTGCGCTCTGCTTCCGGAAAGTATGCAATCATTGGAATTGTCCGGGTGTCATAGAATGAAGAGAGCAATGGAATGGGAGTGGCTGACTGCTCTCCTTCCAGATCTGAGGGACATTGCAATAGATAGTTGTGAGAAATTAGAGGAGATAATACATGGGCCATTGCCAAACGGGGCCACTTGTCGCCTTACATGTATTAAAGTGAATGGATGCAGCAACATGAAGAGGGTGCTCCTGACGCAAGAGATGTTGCTCAACCTCCCGTTCCTCGAAAAGATATCAGTCAAAGACTGCAAGGGCATAGAGGTGATAATAGGTAGGGGTGAGCATCGCAAACCGCCCGCCCGGGAACCGCCCGGACCAGTCGGTTCCGGGCGGTTCTCGAATGGAATGGTCCGGTTCCCGGTTCCATATAAATGGAACCGGGAATTTTCGGTCCAGTTCCCGGTTCCGGGGTGGAACCGCCCACCCGGAACCGGACCGGACCGAAATTCTTTTTATTTATTAAAAAAATAAAATGTAAAAAAGAGATATGCTGAGACAAAATCTTTTATTTGCTGCTTTCCTGCTCTGCGACTCTGCCTGCACATCCTTTAAGTCTCTGCTCCAACATCACGTCTGAGAGTCTCTATCTTGTCCTTGATCATAATGCCGAGCCTCTCCTTCCCGTTGGACCTTGCGTCCGTTCCTCCGCCATTGACACTCACCCCATTCGCACCATCCCTGAGGAAGTCGGTCTCTGACTCGGCACTCGCTTCCCTCCTGTTGTTGCCCCTCTTGATCATCCGTGAAGTGACACCGAGGAAGAGCTCGCTGGTGGCGATGGCCAACGATTTCTCACCTGTGGTTCTGGTTTTGGGTCAGGGTCTTGTTCTGGTTTTGGTCTTGAGTGGAGGGAACAAAAGATGCTGGTTCGAGGGCGAAGAGGGAAGCGAGCGAAGGTGGCCATGTGGGTCAGAGAAGGGAAAGGAGCATTTCATAGACACAGGATCAGAAAAACGACCAAGAACCCAAGAAGAGAGCTTCCCATCAATGGAGCAACCCAAGGTCTCCAAGACATTCCCAGCGAAGCCGAAGCTCAAGCCCGAGCCAAGAACCCCTCGAAGACGCCGGAGTCCAAGTACTGGTCCTCCTTCAAGACCCACCGCATCGACAACCTCACCTTCTCCATCCCTTCCCTCGCCTTCTCCCCCTCCCCTCCTGACCTCTTCGTCACCGCCCACTCCGCCTCCCTCTCCCTCTTCTCTCCCCAGACACTCTCTCCGACCCACACCATCTCCTCCTTCAGCGACGTCGTCTCCTCCCTCTCCTTTCGCTCCGACCTCTCGGGCCTGATCTAGGTCTTTGACGTCCGGACCAGAACCCCGCTCCGCCGCCTCAAGTCCCACGTGCGGCTTGTCAGGTTTGGCCAGTACCCGGTTCTTGATAAGCTCCATTTGGTTTCTGGGGGTGATGATGGCCTCGTTAAGTACTGGGATGTGGCGGGTAAGAGTGTGGTCTCAAGGGATGGCTTGGTAGTGGTGAGAGAGGTAGAGGGAGGAGAGAGAGCCATGGAACCGTAAGAAAAAGAGGGAGGAACAGGGGAAGAAAAAAAAATTTGGGAAGGAAGTTGAGCTGGGTGGTGGCGCCGCCCACCACGACCTCTGCGCCGCCCACCACGACCTCTGGCGGTTGCATCGCGGGACTCAGCCGTCCACGCATCTCCTGATCCAGAAGATTATTCTTCAAAAGAAAAAATAATTACCCACCCGGGAACCGAACCGGACCGGGCGGGAACTGGACCGGACCGCCCAGTCTGATCTGGTCCGGTTCTCGGTTCCAAATAACAGGGAACCGGTTCCACCGGTCCGGGAACCGCCCGGGAACCGATCACCCCTAATAATAGGCACCGTTTCCAAAATGACGCACTGTTCCTTGCCAAAGTTAACGAACCTGGAGCTACATAATCTTCCGGAACTGAAGAGCGTATGTGATGGGACCGCGAGTTGCGATTCCCTCCGGTCTATCTCTATAGACAATTGTCCGAAGCTGAAGAGAATTCCCCTGCAGCTGCCCCTGCTCGACAATGGGCTCCCTTCTCCTCCCCCTTCTCTTCGTGAGATTCGGATAAATCGGCAGACGTGGGTGTCGCTGGAGTGGGATCATCCCCTTGCCCGTTCTTCACTTGAACACTTGGTCAAGTATCTTGGTCAAGTATCTCGGTAAGTTACCCGCAAATTCTACTTCTTCCTTTGTACTTTCCATTTTCCTCGTTCACTCCTAAGGATTGGTTCTCCCACAGTATGGGAAATTCGTTGTTTTCTTAACTTTTGTAGCAAGTGCTGTACCTCGTGACTGCTTAGAAACTATTAATTAGGACCGTGCTACACACTGATGAACGAATTCTATTACAGCTTGAAAGCGTAGCATATTGGTCATGTTATTACATGTAACCGTGTTTCTGATCATAAAATGAACACAATGCAGAGATAATGAATGATTAGGGGCTGCAGAGTTCTCATGCAAAACGAAAAATGAAATTGATCACGAAACCCTTGTTGGAAAGATGCTAAAGCCTATAAAAGCAAAAGTTGATTAGGAAGTTCTACTTTAGCTGTCGGGATAACTTAAGAGAGCATGTTAAATGCTTTCTACCTTTTTTTCTTTGTTGTCTTTTCTGTTTTGCATCATCCGGTACTTCTATATTCACTTTCAAGTCCTTTTTATATGTATAAATAATTCACTATACTTCAAGCGTACCTTTCATGGACTTCGTATTTCTTGTTGCATATTTGCACATATTGAGTTTCTTTCTGTTTATTTTGGCTAAGTTCGAAATTGGCTGGAGGAGTCTCTAGTTTCTTTGGATTGTTTGCATTCTCTCTTTAATATGATTAGGTTTTGTCCGTGTCAATTATGTGTGTGTCAAATTTATTAAATAGCGTAAAATTCTAATCCTTGATACTGGATGATGATCTACGTGAGTTCGAAATGTTTGTAGTCGGTCCATGAGCAGTGGCGTTGTTGACATTAAAAATGGCAGATGTTCTAATCCTTGGCGGTAATGATCGGACGAACAATATCAAGCGCAAATGGGATAGGATGAAGGAAGGCTACGGGATTTTAGAGAAAACAGACAAAGGTGGACAAGCTGTTTCTCCAGAACTGATGACTGAGATGAAAGCCCTGGTGAATGAAGTTGGACAGTTGTTACATCTCTAGCGAGGGGCAATATCTTAGCTTCAGAATGAGCCCCTTGTTTTGTGAACTATTTCAAATTTGCTTGGTGAAATTAGCTTTTGCATTTAAATATTGCTGTTGGTGATATCTGTGGTTGAAATTAGTATTTTTGGATTTGATTTAGTTTTAAGCTTGACATCTTCACTGATTAAGATGACAGTGATTTCCATTCTATTACCTTGAAGGTCTGTGATTCATTCCTCCAGTCATAAAAATAGTCTGCTCATCCATTTTTGATTTTCTGCTCTCCAAGAAAGATACCAGAAGCCGGCATCCCAATGCACCAAGATGTATCCCAGACCGTAAATTTTGTCGAACATGTCTATCAAACAAGCAGAAATCGGCGTGTTTTGAAAAGTAGGTGCAATGATACGCCAATATATGCAATTAATAAGTACTCGTAAATGCTTAAGTCGAATTACATTAAGTAGGGCAGGGCACATGTATGCATGTTGACTTCCCATTGGGGTTGCAAAATTCAGTTTAATGGACTTGGCTTCAGCTTCACTTGGCAGCACTTTAGTTTTATTATCATGCCAAAACAAAGGCCACTCTTGAGAATAGGTATACCTCATATGGATGCAATGACAACTGCTGGCATATATCCACGCGGATTGCGCACGTGAGAGAATTCGGAAAAGCCGAAAAATTAACCAGAATCACTTGATATTACGAGACATTGAATCATCGAGTAATTCTTGAGAAATTATTTGACTACGCGATGTGAGGATGTTTCATGTGTGGAGAGATGAAAAATACTTCAAGATTCACAATTTCATTTTAGCATAGTTGTAAAAAAAAAATTCATATTTAAGATATTGAAGTATGCGAGAGATGAAATATATTCATCGACTCACGTACTTTTCCTTGGATTAAACACTTAGCTGAATAAGTAATTGAAGATATTTGAGGAAGATTTTTTTTGTTTGGAATGATCTTCTTTGTTTTATATACTAGTACAGATAATTTACTCGTAATAAAATTAAACGATCGCAAATAATCTTTATTCATTTATAACTGAAATTTAAACATAAACTAAATATACACATATAGTTTGAGTTTGGACAAAGATCGACATGAAAATACAACAAAAAATGGGAAAATTTTATCTTAAAAGCCATAGATTTATTATATATGGCGAAGTTAATTCTAGCCATTGTAATTGCGTGAATTGAGTTTTAAATATTTTATCATTTAATCAATTGAGTCAATTTAATTAATTTTTACTGGAAATAACTAATATGGATATTGGCCATTTTACATGACAGAACCGATATTAATATGATTTCTCTTTTGTAATTTATATTTTTTTTTCTGTTTGTTCTTTATTTCGTTTTTTCCTTCCTTTCGACTGCGAGCTCGGACTCAACTATGGCTAGGGATTAGCTGGAGGCGAGTAGTGGAGAAGTTTGATCTCAATGGCCTCGAGGGCAGTAAATTTGAAATATTAACGGCACGCCTAATCATCACATAAAAGTTCCAGGAGAAAGGGGAAAATGAAATATTAACAAAAGGAAAAAAAAGAAGGACGATGAACAAAAGGCCTTGACTAATGTTGGTCGGGCTCTACTGTTATGCACATGTCCCATATGTCCTGGGTCAGTTCGAACCCGACCCGTTATCGTTTTCGTTGCGGGTCGGGTAATGTATTTAGCTAGTAGCCATCATATTTGTTGTGGTATATTATGGGTGCAAGAAGAGTCGAAATGCAAGCGTAGTTTTTGTGATTCGTTAAGTTAATTACAGTGTATAAATATAATATATACAATACATGTTTTGGTTTTGTGAAAATAATAGATGGAACTTGTGAAAAATAAAAAAAGCAATCGGTGAAGGCTCGCTTATATGTGTAGACAATGTTAGAAGTTGTTTACTAAAACAAACGGGAGGGAGGGGAGTAGCGAAATCCACCCTATTTCTTGGTGACGATATGTGGCGCCTCTAATGAAATAACGTTTTTTACTCATTTTCGCTTTCATTTAGGCTTCATTCGTTCCACGAATATTTTCCTGAAAATTATTTTCTCGGAAATTGATAATATTTTGCGGTGTTCATTTGTCAAAAGCCGTCAACTCGTCAGCCTCGAGTAAGGTCAAGGCACGTTGTTAGAGGCCACGATATTTAAACGTAAATAAAGAATGCGGAAAACGTTTTCTACTTTTAAAAAAGCGAAAAATATTTCCTCACTTTTGAAGGTATTTTTGTTATTTATGAAAAATATTTTCCTTAATTATTTTATTTTCCATAAAACGAACGCCGGAAAATTCAAAAAATATTTTCTTGAAAAATATTTTCTGTGAAACGAACGGAGTCTTAATTGCATATGCCAATTCAATTCAACTGGTATATACGATGTGTATTGTGCTTTTGCCCTACACTTTTATTTAATGGCTACATGTGTCGAATATTCCTGCTTGCGCTGAAATATGACCTCCTTCTCATTCATCCCCTAAGTTATTACTTGTTCCAATAGTTGCCACCTATGCCAGGACACGACCATAATACTTCCCATTTTGAATCCTGAACAGCCCACCTACCTATTGAGGCTTATCTTTTCACGCTTCGGCCCAATTGAGGTTAGGCATTGGGGCCGGAACAATTCGTGGAATCATTGGGCCAGGCCCAAATGAATTCCGATTCCTGTTACACAACTAATCTCCCCAGATCCTAATGGAACAAGTACCCATGTGCTTGTTGATTGAGATCTTGCACCGTAACATCGAAATGTACGTCGGTGGTGCTGGACAACCATCACCATATGTATGATGGTCATCCCTGTAAGGAGGATTGCCGATTAGAAGTGATCACTGAGCAAGCCCCGATCAGGGCAGTTCGGGAGATCGATGATTTATATGGATTGGCTAGGCTCAATTCTAACCTAACTGATGGATGTGAATGTTCAGCTCGAATTAGACTAGAGGTTCGAACAAAAATTGAAGAGATGGAAGCTTTTTGATCTGAGATCATTGTGCATGGAGGATAGAGGCCACGCCCCATTTGATTAAGTTTACTGCCGATCAAGTGAATAATATTCATTCTTCGCAAGGAGGATAAAGGCTACCCATTAGTCTACCCATGATAAATCACATGAAGTTACAAATGTAATTGTATCGGAGGGTCAGGTGCAGCTTTAATCTTTTAAGTTTCATGCTTGGTCTGCCACTTAATTTGCTTATAGAAGATTATAGGTTCGATTCTCGGCCTATCATTGGTCCTTGGAAACTTCGGTTAATCTGGATGGTACGAGCCTAGCCTTTATTTGTATCACCAGTCTTGGGTTTCACTACTCACGCCCAATGGGGTTATGGTGATAGACCCAATGGGGTTGTAGTGATAGGCTCATCGATCGCCACCTATTTCGTCTAATATATTGAATGGGTTGTGAACCCATGCATGCATCGTCCAATACAGAACTTGCATGATTGCGAAGAAGTGCAAAATTAAAATAAGATAGATTTGATATTCACATAATCTAATTGAACTCATTAGCTTGTCGTAAAAACGGCAGTAGCTACAAATAAATTACAAGTGAACCTCGACCATTGCCACAAGATGATGAAACTCAAAGTGTGCAGGGTCGATAGTTAATCCAACAAAAGCCAAAAGGCAGTCACCTATTATTTGACCGGTAATGTTTGTTGGGCTCCATTATTCCGTAGTAAGTATTAGATGTACCGATGCATATGAACTCCTTTCATCTTAATTGTTGGATCACCACTTGAATCCTGCAAATGGCTCCCATGAAAGCAATCTTTTGGACGAGTTTTCGTGATCCGACGGGAAGTAAAAAGAAATTTCGGCAGTTTGGTTACTGTGCGTCCTCACGTGTATTTAGCCGGAATCATGATCATCACCACTTTCAGCCGCTCTTTTGGACCGTCGAAGGAACACAACCCCCCCAAAGCTGCTCCAATTCTTGAACTCAACTACGCGACAATGGCTTTAACGAGCTCTAACTCCAACCCCAGCTTGCAATCCTCGTCTCAGGCAAGAGCTTGCGATGTTGGGTCGTGTACAGTTTAGGAGATCAACCGGTCCTCGGTGGATCGTGTTCTCCCTTCGGAAGGATGACCTACTTAGCAGAAGCTCCATCCCGTCCCATCGATGGAGTTGCATACTGTAAGGATCTCATGCTCATGTGCACGAGCTTGAGCTGCGGGAGAGACTTTAAGTTTAAAAAAGAAGAACAAAGAAAAAGAAACGCAGAAACATCGAGGCTCGTGCTCGACGCGTTCGCTTTTGCAGCTCATCGGTACGGCTATGGAAGGAAAGAGAGAAAAGGCTACGCGGATTGGGCTGTGAGTTCACCACCCTCCCCTTGCTCTGTCTCTCGCGTGCTGCATAAACAATGGTTTGACCGAGCAAAGTGTGATCCGCGCACTGATCTGCGTCCAGACCTGCGCTGTCCGTGCGTGGCGGCATGGATGGACGAGCCGAGGCGTGCGCCCATGCACGCGGTGGCGATGTGACGGGATGGGACGCTGCCCTGCTGTGAATCGGATTTTTATAGGGCCGCCCCGCCCTTCCTTATTTCTAAAGAACTTTTCCTACGCTGCTGTGAATCGGAATTCCTACGTTTGACCTACAAGTATGTGTGGGACATAAATTTATTATTATTGTTTCATAAATATATATATATAGAGAGAAAAAAAAATTTAAAGAGTGTCCGAGGGCACTTGTTAAACATTTAATTAACGAAATTTCTCAATTTTCTAAAACATCGATTGATTTGAACCTTGAAAATTATTTCAACTAAAAGCACGTTTGGACTGTTGTTAACATGACCCGCATTTTATAAAGATTTTGTTAATAAGTATCTCTAAGATGCTGGTTAAATTAGTTAAAAGTAGAATAACACTTTGTTTAAGACATCTGAAAAAGTACACGTGGACAAAATATTCTTCTACGTGGGAGAAGTAAATTCTGCACTGCTTCATGAAATTGACATTAGCATCTCACGTTATTAAAGATCCTTTGTAGCAGGAATTTTTTGTCGTTTTGAGAAATTATTTCTTTCAATGTGATTTTGCAATGATCTCATTAATACACAACGCCTAGAGTAATAGCTCATATCGTTCATAATTATTTCTTAGCCTTTTCATGCCATCTAGTCATATTAGTGATTTCAATCCTTAATTGTACAGATTTTCTGAACCAAATTATCACGTTATATAGGCAATATATGCATTGTTGTTAAGTTTGAGATAACCACATTAACACAAACCAAATAACTTTCCATTTACAACTCTGTTGACAAGGCCATTCATTTTCAACAAATGTTTTTTAATTTGATAAAAATTAATAGATAGGCAAAGAGTTATTTCTATTCATTCTTTTTTAGGTTCTGTTAATTTCACAGAAAATGAATTAATTCAAAAGTATTTTATTAAAAAAGATTATCTGTATCGTTCGAAACAATTAGTCAATAAACTCATGAACGATTAAAATATCTTATTTATTTATTTATTTTTTATAAATGATGCCGTCGATTATTTTTATAAAAATATATATTTTAAACAAAATTTATTAGATCGAAATGACCGCTCTAAGAGATTTTCCTTTATTAAAAGAAAACGGCGTCGTTGTCGACTGGCTTTTGACGCTCGTCGTTTTGCGTTCCTGGTAAAAGATGGGGGGTTTTGACTTTGTGTTGACGTGAGCTGTCCCATTGACCCAGCAAAACGACATGCGAGTGAGGGAGGAGCGCACGCGCACCGCGTTTCGAGGGAAAAAAAATAAAAAATAAAACGACGCGTCGTCTCTATCTTTTGTTCTCATTCGTATTTATAACAATTTTATCGTGGGGATATATCTCTTCTTCTTTTTTTTTAGAAGATTGATTTTCGTGACTTGCGGAAAGCGTCAAACATGGGAACCGCGTGGGCGCCTTTTGATTCCCAAAGCCTGCTGCTATTTCCCCTGTCGCCGTCTTCCCGATTTCTTTTTCCTTTTTTGCCCTTTTGATAACCCACAAGCTCAACTACTATATATACATGTATGTATATACGTATGTATTAAGTAAAATAGCTTTGCTTCCATATTTTTTTTTTATAGTCTCGAGATCTATATCATCGTACTGAAATAAAATTAGATAAACATCGAATCGGGAAACCTTATGAATTCCTCGTATCATTCTCTTAAATTGAGAAAATCTCGAACACAAGACTGGATATAAGATTCGCAACCGCAACTCTACACGTGGGCCATATTTTTTATCAATGAGGATGGTCATCGGAGGGCAGCGACCATTGCGCATACGTTTTGTTTTATTTTATTTTGTACTAAAGGTATGTCGTGTTTGATTGGAGGCTTCCATTTAAGAATATGATCGGACGCATCACGGGGAAATTAATGTAGATTTTTGTTTTAGATCGAGGACTCGCATTGGTTTAACGTGATTTGGGCTTGCCAATTTTATGTCGCGGGATTTCCAACTCTATCAAAAGTTAGGCTGGTCAAGGATGAGTACGATTAGGCTATAAGTCAATAGAATGGACCATGACCATGACCACGACCTCGACCGCGACAATAACTTTCCATGGGTGGATGCAATGTCAAAATTGGCACTTGCGCAGTTACCTTCTAAGTGGAGATCAACACGCTACTTCTATAGATCCGTCCGTCTATTATGCATTGACCATCACTAATTTAATGGACACTCGAGACTTCGGTCCTACGCCGGATTGAGTCGAATTTGTCAACATTGCATAATGATTCCGCTTCTGAAGGAAAACCCTTTTGCACCATCTTGAAGTATACAACTCGTTTGAGTTTTGAAGGAACACGGCAAGATGAAACTGCAATTTTGCCAGGCCAACGAGGCAGAATACCATTTTTTTCCCTAGACATCTTATGTCGACACATGATGTTTTCAATTGGTAATTCAAAGCCAAAAAAAAAATGGGACAAAGTAAACAACGCTGGCGGAGCGGGCACTATTCTTATAGATTTGTGTGTCCATCACCATGACCAAAGCTTTTGCCAAGAAGCCATCTCCCTCCCATCATGCCCCGGATCTTTTGGTCACGGAGACAACAAAGCACGAACCCAATCCCACGTGTTTGATGAACAAAAACTTCATATGCCGCTCTCGCCATCATGCTCGACCATCTCGACCATCTCTCTTTTTATATTCGGCTTCTGTCGAGGTGCCAAAATGGTATTGAATTCGGCCCCCCACGCCCCCACAACACCCTTTAGAAAAATGAGGAGGGTTGAAAAAGTAAGCAAAGATGGGGATCAAAGTCTAAGGAAGTGGGTGGTATGCACATTAGAATATAGACAGAAGCAAGGGGAGGCACGGATTGCATTCCATGCTCTTTGGTTCTCCTTTGCATTGGTTTTCTTTTTAGCAGGGGTGCGGGAGTGCTGGAGTGGGAGAGGAGAAGGTGTTCTTTCGCTTTCCGAGCGTGGGTTGTATCTGTTGGAGAAACCACAACCAAATTGGCTCCTCCACCAAACCCTTTTCCTCGTTTTGTTTTCTATCGCCATCGAACGCTTTAGCCCCCACCAAACCCTAGCTTAAGCAAAAGAAAAGGAGGTCTCTTTCCCATTCCCTTCATCATAAACTTCTTCCCCTTTTTTCTTTTCCTTTCTTTGTTTATTGGGAAATAGTCTTTAGTGGCGGAAAACATGGGAATAGAACCAGGTTCATCTGTGTGGTGGCCAAAGGCATGCTATGCCTTTTCCCTCGAATCTTCTGAAGCTGCCGAATCGTTCCTCGTCTTGGTGCCGCAAGAGGCAAAGTACTTTTGGCATTTTCATCCTTTTGCTGGGACTTTACCGTCTCGCTTTGTAGCAATTTGTATGCATGCGTATGTGTGCTTGTGGTGGTACCTAGAAGTCAAATGTTAATTGCCTATCTCGCATAAAATCAAATTGGAAAAAAGAGGCTGTCCTCGGGGAGCAAAACTGGAAACGGTCCGACCATTGACGATGTGATTACAGAAAGGATACTGTGGAGTGAGCATCCCTATGTTTTAGGTCATTTTTCACGTGACCACCTTTTCCATCAACTACATGGACAAGGATCCACGCTTATTTGAGTTAAAAAGATTAAGATTCTAAGAGAAAGGATTGAGATTATAGGAGAAATGATAGAAACAAGTATATCGTGGAATCATTTTTCTGAATCGACAAGTAAGCAATTGAATCAATGACTTGAGCTATCCCATTTCACAAGAAAAAATACTCCCGGCTCTAATTTCTCCCTCTTTCCCTCTACCTATTAGCTCCCTCAGTGCACAATTGCTACCGCCTTCTATGGACCACCATTGCTCGATCCCAAGACGTTCGTTGGCCACCACTGGCACCCCACCACCCACCCACGTTGCTCAGCCACCTACGAGAGAAGGAAGAGGGGGCAAAAGGTACTCTCGCGACACTTCTTAACAAAATCCTTTAAAGAATGTGTGTGTATATATCAATCCACAAGTACTACACTCTCATGACATTTATTCGTTTACATACAACGGGCTCTCTGGCTTCTTCGATGCATCGTCTTCTCGATGTATGTGATGATTAAAGCCAAGCATCGGGAGGAATCCTTCACTTTACATCTCATCCCATCTAACATAAAGTCCATCAACACCCGGGGCTGTATTGCTACCAAAAGAGAGGACCCATTTGGATTAACAAGGCAGAGGGAGTGCAAAAGGGATCGCCATGGGGATTTCATTGTCCCCCCGCTCCAAACAAGAGGCATGCTAGATAAAAGCGATCGTACCGCACCGATCCCTTATATTATACGAGGGTGATGAATATACAATTAGGTAGGGGGGGAGCAATGGATCTCCCAACCTGTGGAGAAGATTTCTTGCAGGTGTTAAAATCATGGCCTCTCCTGTCAATAATCATTTTACTTAGGCTGAAGTTTTTTTTTTTCTTTCCATACTTTGGGGCTAAACTTTTGTCACTCTTGAGGCTCCTTTATGCAGTACAACTTTGGTACCTTTTATTATTATTATTAAAGAGAAAGCTGTCTTATCCACTACCATTAGCTCGTAAAGTTAACCTTAGCTTCTTTGTTGTTCTTTTTTGATATCCCAAATCAGCTTTTTATCTATGATATTGTCAAAAAATTTAAGAAAATTGTTTCATTAGTAGTCTACTTAACAATCGCCTTCAAAGTACTAATTTGCATGACCCAATCTTAGAGTTTGTTTGTTTGTTCGTGTTAATTAGAAAGTAAAGAGCATTTCTTTGCCCTTTCCCCAAAAATTAAAACACAATCTAAAATTATAGGGTAAATTTACTTGTCGACATTTAAAATACAGGGTGTGACGGGTTAGGAAAAGTTCAGAATCCGTCCGCCGCGAGATCTAAACCAATCGAAAAGCAAAAAAGGCGAAAATTTATCCAACCACACACCATGAATCAAGAAGATTTCCTAGCGGAGGAGGGATTAGAGCGTCAAGACATATGAGATTGGGCAACTTGCTAACTTAGCTCAAAAAGGGAGGGGGGGAAAAGGGGGGGTTTCTCAGTGCCAGTGTCGAAGTGATGATTAACCATAATAACCGAGTCAAACGCCCGAGCCCAACGCACGAAGCGAAGCGCACATCCTGTGCGAACACCGCCATCCCCACGAGCGATAAAGACGAACGTGCACACCTCCCCCCGGTCTTAGGAATAAAGGAAAGGAAAGGAAAGGAAGGAGGCGCATCGTGCAGACACACAGCACGAAACGAGGAGCGGCGAAATCATTGGCCGAGTGCATGTGTGAGGGAAAATGAACAAAAGGGCTTCGTCGTCATCATCATCGTCGTCGTCGTCGAGTGCAAAAGCGGGAAGGCTGGTTTTGTGGAGGAAGCAGCTCCCTTTGATCAGTGTCCGACTCAGTGGTTTGAACGGTCCAAGTACCAAATAATTGGTCTTCGTGTATTAACATAGGATACCGTCCCTTTCCATCCTCCCCTCTCTCTCATCGATACCCTTCTTTAAAACGTTTTTCCCCCTAGTTGCCTTTCTTTTCGCGTTCACGGTGGTTGTGGCTCCGTTTCTTATTGTTTTCCCTTCACAAATTGATTCGATGGCGATAGACAACCGAATCCCGTAGACTTAGAGATAAGAAAACGTATTGATCACGAGATACCATGCGCGCGATCGTGATGCGTACATTTCGTGATTGTAGTCTTGGGTGTATATATCCACGAATGGCCGTGCATGATGACATGATGTGCCGATAAGGAAATGACCCTCGTTGGATAGTACTAATACGTCGGCTTGTACGACGGGAAACCCTAATTACGCATTGGGAAATGCTAGATAAAATGAATTTATTGTAAAGTGACCTTGCGGATAGTCCAAAGACCATCTCTTTTATTCCCCCGCGTTTTTTTTTATGTGGAGGCCAGAATTACTATGAGCAACTTGAAATTTAACGCGGTAATTAAGCCTCATGTATTAATGTGGTCGAGAGTGATTTACAAGGCCGAGTTATCAAGACACTTTGATGGAAACGTGCTTAATTGGCCTAATATGGCTCGGCATTTGAGAGTCCCTCAGTTCTAACTTTAGATAAAAAAAAAAATCTCTAGCCTAGTCATCGAGTCGTGACTTGGTTGCCGGCCAGTATTCCAGCGTCAATCGATCCGCATTTTTCCTCCGTCATACTTTTTTCGAAAGTTTACTCCAATCCGTCCTCATCAATAACTAGTTTTATTGAATGAGGTATGCTTTATACCTAATCGACACCATTAACCATCTGAAACATGTTCCTTCAAATTTGCAGGGCTTCACCGGCCTAAACATCATTCCAAATATAGAAAAGTCTTGAGGGATTAACGCGACATCATCCGGGAAATTTTCCTTCTCGCGCATCCGCCGGTCTCCGTTGGATCATCACGGCTCGATCCCAAAACCAGGGCCACCAGGGACATCAGCGTCAATTCGCCCCTCTATAAAATCTCAGCCTCCTCGTGCTCTTCGAGTTCCGATTTTGATTGCACCCTCTCCTCCCTTCTCTCTCTCTCTGCCTGAGAGATTGCCTTTTCTGCGAGCGTGGTGCGAGCTGAGCCGATCTTTTGGCCGTTTCTTCTGCAGAGCTTCATCCTTCTTTCGTCGACATCATCTGTAAGTCAGAAGCATGCTATTGCGTCTGTACTGCCGGGAGCTCTCTCTTGCATTTGCTCTTATCTTGGCACTCGGAATCCCTTTAAAGTTGGGTTCTTTTCTTTTTTTCCTTCCATTTATCGGGTTTTCTGTTTCATCATGTTTCGATGAGCCTGAAAGTGAAAGACGGGCTTTTGCTTGTTCAGTGAATTCGTGGCGTTCCGTTCTTTGTTATTCTGCATTAGCTGATACTCTGCCAAAGCTCTCTTTAAGCGTTTTTGCCGTTCTTTAACCAAGGCTGACACTGAAATCTCTCTTGACTTATTCTCAAGGCAAATTATTTCATTGGGCTATCCGTTTTCTCCCACTGTTTTTTCTTCCGTTTTGCTTCCTGAATGTTCTGCATCTTTCATTTTTTGTGTTCGGTTGGTGAAAGGTTTTAGACCGCGTAAGAAAAATCTACGCAGTTGTTGACAACCGAGTCCAAATCTTTATCGGCTTCAACGTCTTACAAAGCTATCTGAAATGGCCTAGTGTTATTCTGTTCTTGTCTACTTTTTGTTTCGGCAGTGGCTAGATTTGCTTATGCAGTTAGTAAGCTTCTCTAACTCTTCGTCGACTGAATTCACCAGGTCTTTGAATCAGTTCTTGGCGAGGACCGATTGAGGTGATTTAAGCGGACAGGGGAGTAACAGCATGCGTTGTTGGTTGTGTCTCTCTGTTGATGTCTGCCGCGAAGTTCTCTCTTTGAACCTATATTGCAGAGTCATTCTGTAATTTGGATTACCGACTTTGAGTTTCATTTGACGCCCTGTTTTGCTAGAACCTTTATTTTATAATGGGGTCCAATTTCTTTGTTGTCGTACCCTGCTACGTCCGCCAAATCAGCTGAATTTCATGTTGTCCACTTGTTTAGATTCAGATTTCGCCAGAGAAGTTGGTCATATACTTTCATCTCTTTTGGTCATTTAAGCGGGAATTTAATTCTTGCGACTTTTATTTTCTGCTTCACTTTTGGGGTCTATATCTGCTCGTTCATCCTGGTTGTTGATTGATCTGTGTCGGAAGATTTATTTCCTTCACATTCTTGAGATCTGAGGGGTGGGGAAGTGTAGTTATGGTGTGCCAAGCAGCAAGCCAGACAAGATTTCGGGCAACGAAACACGAAAATGGGAGTGCTGGGACCTCAACAGTAGTTGTTAGAATCATAGCATGCTTTCAACCTCTTCATGATTGCCAGGTTGGTGAGAGAGTCCTTCTTGCAGATTGTCAGTTGTCTGCGTGCTTGGTGTTTTTGTATAGCCCTCTATGTCATATTCAACTAGACGTTTAAATGAGATCCTGATTTTAGTTTGTCAGACAGTTGAATGAGGTAATGACAGCATTGTGGTTAGATACTGATTGGGTTGCTTTCTTGGATTTTCGCAGGCTGAATATTTCCGCCATTTGCTAAAACCTGTGACGTAGATTGATCCAGTTCTGTGCTTTTCAAGTTTAGCTGGAGTTTTTAGGTTCTTTCCCCTTTGTTTTTGGAGGAAACAGCGAGTGAGCAACAACTTCAATTGATAGAAATCCTTCCTTGAGTATGTTCCTTCGTTTTCTTGAACATTCATGTTTTTGTTTCCTCAGAATTGGTTTTCTAAATGTCAATTCATCCTTAGGTGATCGGTCCAAGTGTATCTTTCGACGAGAGAAGATTGTGGGGCCTGGTTATTGCGGCACCACATCAATATGCAATTGCCTACTTTCGATCCATTATCTGCTCCATTTGCTCTGGGGCATGATTATGCTCTTTCAACCCCTGCAGTCACAGGTGTGAAAATGGTCTCTAATGATGCTGGGTGTCCACTACATGCACCTAAAGAACTGCCTGCTTCATGCATTGGCCAACCAGATCAAGCTCACGGTTGGTTTTATTGTCTGCCATGCTTTAGGCAGGCTTTAATACCGGAACTCAACAGTTCTATCCTAAAAGATGAATTTCTCGTTGGTCCTTCAGCAGATTTGGATGTTGACAGTAGACCCTGGACGAGTTCTGGATTTGTGGAGAAGAAATTTGTTGTTTTCGATCAATCGGCGGGCCACACGAAGATATGTTATAGCTCGGGGATAGAAAACCGTACCCATTGCCCAAATTCCTTCTGCGTCTCTCATCAAATCAATGAAGAAGTTGTGAGAAGGAAAAGTGATGTAAATTTTCTGTCTGGACCAACCATCGCCAACTTTGAGGATGATCATTGGGATGATCTGCAAAGCGAGATGCATGAAGACACAGAAGAATTGAATGCGTTACTTTACTCCGACAGCGATTCTGATGACTCTGAAGAGGATGAAGTTGATAGCACTGGTCATTCTCCTAGCACAATGACAGCTCAGGAGAGAGAAGAATATTTTGGAGAAAGTATAGAGGTTGTTGCCAGCTCTTCATGGCCAACAAAGAAGAGAAAGCTTGTGGATGCCCCGAGTTCTTCCAGTCAAAACCAATACGACCAGAATGAAATTGAGGCATATTCTAATGCCGGTGATAGGAGCAGTTTTTCAGGTGAAGTCAATTCCATATGTTGCAACAAAAGGCAGTGCAGGGATAGAATTTGTGAGACGGTAAGCCTTTTGGAGAAAGTACTTCCTGGCGCAAAAGGAAAGGATGCGACTGTTGTACTGGATGAAGCTATCCGTTACTTGAATTCTCTGAAGGACGAAGCCAAAGCTTTGGGGTTTTCTACTATCTGACTTGGAGGTTGATTGTATTGCCCTTTTCACAGTTACTCCAAGATACATTACTTTGGTGGGGAAGCACGGGAAGCACGTTGAGCACGAGACTGTTGAATTTTTCAAGCTAACAGTTCAAGCATTTGCACTTGGAAGTGGTAGTGAAATTGGACGGCTGCGTCATAAAAACATATTCTTGGCTCCGTCTTCCTATGGTAATGATTGGTATAATTTGTGGGAAAGAGGTTTGGCTTGTGGTCTTCCTCTTCTATAGTCTCGTGACTTTTGGCAAAACATGTTGCTGTATATTTCATGCTAACGCACTGTGTACAGAGTCTTGATACTTTGCCATTACTGATGCGGGAGCCAACTCATGCTTGCCGGGCCCCCAGTCTCTTAACTGTCGTCGGTGTAGGATCAAAGTGGGAGCTGACTCATGCTCGGCCCGGCCCAGCCCTAGGTCTCTTTACTGTCATAACGCATACTTTGTGTACAATCACTGGCACAGGCAATATGGCCTGAACCATATTACCTCCATTCTGCTCCGAAGGTGAATGTTTTGTCAAGTATTGTCCACCATACTCCGTTATTTGACATTGTCGATTTAGCCAAATATTGGGGAAAGCGGCTGCTGCTGGAAACCTGTGAGTGTTTTGCTGCACTTTGGTTGAAGTTGCCGTTTGTTAGCTTGTGGGTTAATTGGTTATGCTTGGTGACATGTTGGTAGATTAGAGTAGCGATGCATTATGCTTGGTGTTCACATAATACCATGTATATGACGACTTGGCGTAAAAAGATTCCTCTGGTTCTGTGGATAATGGACTAATGATGGGAACCTTGACGTGTACGATCTAGTTGGGGATAGCAAATAGGCAGGTCAGTCATTCCTTTCATGCTTCCTGCCTTTGCGGGGGTCATTGGAGGCCCTCTCATGTCTCTACTGCTGCAATTGTCTTGGTTTAGTAGATGAAGACCGCGAGTCTAAATCAGAAGAACTAGTGCGATGCGGGCCCATTGCATGTTGCCGGATGCTGCGCATTAGGCTTTAACTAGTAGTCTCGAAATCATTTTAACTCTTACCTCTTCCTGAATACGCCTTCGCTACATGCAGGCTTCAAATCGCTATTTCTGGTTCATGTTCCGGTTTGATTCTTTGACACTTTGTCTTAGAGTTGGGATTGCCGGTTTGGCTCGAGATTACTCTTTATGCCTTTTCGACTTAACACCATGGTATATGTAATTAAAGTGTCTGGAAGATCTTTGTACGATTGCTCCTACTCCTGCCTTGCATTGACGATTTATACGATGACTTTATTATTGCTTCAAGAGTCCTGTCCAAGTCCCATCAGTAAACGCTACAAGTGACAGACAAAGCGGAAGTTGCTTTGTCTCAGCAGTCAGTCCTGGAGTGGAAATGATTGTGAAAAACCGTGAAAGCAATTTCACTTAACAAAGACGCCATCGTTCTCGAAGGATATTCCGATTTCGATGTCGTTAAAAGAATGGCACGAAACAATGAGTACACGAAACAACGCAATCTTTACTCATGATATGAATTTGGCCGTCACGGGACCTATCGTCGAAATGTGCATTTGTGACTGATGGAGTCGGGCAAGCAGACGCAGACAAGGCAAATGACGAGCGCGGCGATAGCAGACTAGATTTCCACGGGCACAAACAATTGAATTGTCCAAAAAAAGAAAACCAACCCTCGAGCCCAATTGGCTCTGTGTGTGTGTGTTAATCAACAAACTCGTCAATTGCCTCAGAAATTATGCTGTTCTACTCAGCTCAACGGGAACGATGCCTTTTTCAGACAAGACCAGTTCGCTCGCTTGAAAGTGATGTCGTTTTTCATCATTATATCTGCGGGAGACGATGTTGCTTTTGATAAATTATGGAAAGAGATGAGCCCCCATTAACTTGGGAATATCTTGCAGGTTTCCCGATTCTTCCAACGGGCCACAATCGCAGCTGAAGAATCTCAAAACGTGTGGCTCCCATGAAGGGTTGCATTCCCCCACGCTCCTGGTCGCTCTCATCCTACGTAGTTAAACCCCCCCTTCCTCAATCTAACGTCCGGTTGCGAGACAATCGATTGATAATGAGGGGGGGAGTCACATCGAGTCCTCTTGTCGGTGGAGATCTTTTCCTTTTCCTTTTTTGAATCAAAGTTAAACTCCATGGAGGATGCCACAATAAGCTAACGCACGATCATCAAAAGTTGCCATGGGACCCGGAAACGGGTTGATTTTGAAGGTATATTTTTCTTAAAGATAATTATTTTATCTGGTTTAAAATAATTAATCGATAAGAAATTGCTATTATGTCAAAAAGTCACATATGTTTTGGTGCGCAATTCGGTTCATTCCTATTCTTCCGCCATCACTGTAGAAGCTTATCGAGAGTTACCATATGAGCAATCATTTCTTGAAAAATATCTTCTAGATGATTCGCTTTTTGCAAAACAAGTATTAGTTACCCATTCGAACGTGGAAAAAAATATGCGGGCTTCGCTAGCAAATTAATTTTTGTTTCGATCGGAAACTAAGTATATGCACCGGAGGTAATTTCTTCCAACCCAATTGAGAGAAACTTTATTTGATCCATGACCGAATCGTCACCTGGGTTTGGAGGAACCATCCGGGGAGCAATTAGCCATAAATTTTGGTAATCCTAGTTGCCAAATGGACATTAGCCACGTTCACTTACGGTACAAATATGAACACGGATCATAGATTGCGTTTGTAAAGTCTATAATTAAAGGATCGGCTCCTCCAAATCCACAACACCGTTTACGCCGACCTGGGAATCGCTTCCCTTCCACCCACCATGACCCGTGAGAGGAGAGGAGCCAATCATACGTAAGTTTGGTACGGTGATTAGAACGAATCACGATCGATTTTATATCTGCAATCAACTAAGCACCGATCAAACAGAGTTGCATATCATTTCGGGGAAAGAAAAAGTTGGCGGGTATGTTAGCTTTTCAATAATGGAGGCATCATGTTTAGTTTAGTACTTATTGTCCGCCTTAGTTTAATCATCGTCGGGCGACCCGCGCATACCCTGTAAACATGATTCTTGTCGGTATTGTCAGAAACATACTGCCATCAATCTTGCTCCAAAGTTTCCATTCCACCCAGAAAAGGGGCCATTTTCATTTGCCGATCTCATGAAGAATTTCTCGTTCTCATTTCCCAAATTCAACATACATCCGATTGGTCCAATTAGTTTCATGCGATAATGAGAATTGGTAAACTTTTGAGCTTCGTGCGCGTCCGTTAATGATCCCGAATCTGCAGTCGGCTTCACTCGTTCTAATTTGGGCGAGCATGGTCGACACGATCGATTCTGATCGGGTAGGAAGATTAACTTGGCGGTTTGAGAAATGAGTCGCTTAAGTTTGTTGAGGCGATTCGGCGGAGACTGAGGTGGCTTGATTCTGTGGTGGCGCTTGAAGTCCAATGGCTTCAAGGTCGCAGGAGGTGTTGAGAGGATTTGGTGGCGGCGGCGGCGGCTCTAGTACAGTAGTGATGGGCAGAGGTGAGAGATGGAGGGAGGGGATGGATATTGTGTGATTTTGGGAATCACTGCAGACTATTTTAACACAAGATCCAACAAAAACTCACATGTATCAGAGCATGAGGTTCAAAATTCAAATCTTTCCAAACCCCTATTTGCCTCATCAATTATATATTTCCATGCTTAGTATTAGACAAAAAGCCACAATAAGTATGAGAGGGGAGAGTTAGAGCAGTTTTTAGAACAGTTGACTGTGATATTAAAATCTCACAAATAGAAAAAACAGTATGGTGAAATGTGGAGGAGAGATTTTAACAACCGCCCTCATGTGGTGCACGTTCGACGGTTAAAAAGTAAGGCAGCAAGAGATGGGAAAAGCACTACCCAATTCAAGAAATTAACTACACGTTTCATCTGCGTTCCAAAGTTTCACCTACCTTAAGATGTCGTCAGACGTCATAAAAAAGAAACCGAGGTAAACGAAATTCAACGAACATCATAATTACCGACTTTGATAACATTCCTATCGCTTATGCAGATTTTGTGTAAAATATAGAATTGCCAGAAAGAGAGATCGAGGAGGTATATCATTGCTTCTTTTGAAAAAGTATAAGCCAGAAAATGTTCTCATCGTTGATTATGCAGCATCATATTCATGGCCAATTATGGATATGTGGAGGCCACTCTCATTTCGTGTTGTGCAACATACTTAACCAAACACAATCCCGGCGTCATTGACCTTTTGCCCGGAAAGAAAGCAGAGCCTTCTTCTCATCACCTCTTCCATCACGACATCTTCTTCTCGCAACCGTACAAAATTACTCATAAATTAACTTTCCAGCACGCGGGGACGGAGACATAAATGTCACGGAAATTTGTAAATTAAAACATCATACGATCACCCCCTCTATTAAAAAATATAAATTCGCCCTTTAGTTTTCTCAGTTCCTTTGCGTGGTGGTCAGGTGGTCTACTCTGCCTCCCCCCAGAAGCTGCTCTTCTTCTTATTCTCTCTCTCTCTCTCTCTCTCTCTCTCTCCACATGAAACCGAAATCATGACCCCAACAGGCAAAGCAGCGGTCGTCGCGCCGTCGTCCCAATTAAGCGTCGAGTGTTGCATGTGTGGCGACTGTGGCTTGACCGAGGAGCTTTTCCATTGCAGGATCTGCCAGTTCAGATCCCAGCACAGGTACCACGCTCCCACCCCTGCGATGAGCTCTCCCTGCTTTGCGTCCGATCAATTAAGACTCGGAATCTGGCATTCATTGCGTTGCCCTGGCAATGTTCTCCCTAACGATGACGAAATCGGTGCAGGTACTGTAGCAATCTCTACCCGAAGGCCGAGTTCTACCGAGTCTGCAATTGGTGCCTGAATCAGGACAACAGAGACGACGGCAACCCAGTCGTCAAGGCCCAGCAGCAGAACTCTTCCGATTCCAATTCGCCGCGCAAGAGCGGGGCTGAATTGGAGAGCGACGTCAAGAGCAACAAGAGGCTGAGGAGGGGCAGGATAGACGACGATCGCCAGCAGAGGTCCCATCCTCTGCATCTGCAGGTCGCGAACAGCGGCAGGATCAAGAAGGAGAAATCCCCGGAGAGAATCTCGACCCCGACGACGCCGATCAGGAGGAGGATCATCACGAAGGGGGAGCTCGAGGAGAAGCTGAGGAGGACGAGATCGGAGGAGATTTCTAACGTGGTCCCGAAACAGGGGTTCAGGAACAGGGTCAGACGGTACAAGCTTCTGGACGAGGTCTCGAGCTGATGATGGTAAATCGAACAAGATCAAAAGATGACGTGCAAAATCACTGATTGAGACCTCACTTGTAAATGGGTATTTGTCAAAATCGTTTCTTTTCTCCTCTTCTCTTTGTTTTTTTTTCCCGGATACCATTTTATATATGATGACAGAGAGAGCGCAGGATCATCTGCGACTTTCACTGTACAGAGGAACCCAGATGGTGAATGACAGAGACGAGACATCATTATGGTCTGATCGACCAGATTATGGTGATGGTTGTTTGACTTATCTTCTGTTTTTACTTTTTTCATCCAAAGTTTTTCCTGCAAATGTCCATGAGAATACGATGTCACCGTGCTCCAGTGCGGAAGAAGATGCAGATGCCTGTAAATTTTAATGGTGGTGACTGGTGAGGAGGAACTTTTCCTCTTTGTTTATTTTAATGATGAAAATGGGTCTCGCCATTAGACGCACGTAAGTTCAGCCTATCATCACCGTCGTTTACATCATCAAGAAGAGCCACATCACATTAGTTTTTCTAACCGCCAATCCCGTGGATCGTTGAATCATTCTGAAAAAGTTTATTCGGACGAGTGTTTCCTCGTTGAGGAAATTGTGCCAGGTTTAATAGAAATTCAATGTAAGCATTGTCCCGGTATTAATAATCTGAAAATTGAATATTGTTTTGATTGGGTATATGAAATATGTGTCGTATACATAAGTAAATAACCTTGTGGGACTCATATTTGGTTGTACGAATCTGATTGCAGATGTCGTTAACGATGTGAATCCTATGTGAATCCAATTGTCCGGACTAATGGTTGTTATTGACCATAGTCCAGGGACTCGAATCTGTACAAATATTTTACACCTCTCCCCTTCGGGATGGTTTGCATGCATCTTCCTTGTTTCTGTCGAGGCCGACAATTATAGCCGTCTCATGTTTTTGATATTGTATCGTGCTTAAACATGAGTTTAGCATGAATATGACTAATCTAAAAGCGACATGCTTAATAAACGTGTCAAATTACCTCAACACAAACTCGACACGGTTGTTGGTATTTCAACCTAAACACAAACACAACACATCTAATAAGATTGCGAAAGGGGTTGAGTTACAACATGAGTAGAAATCAGAGTTCGCATCGCAACATTTCCAAACAATATGGATAGGTTTTACTTCATATTACTTTTGAAAAATTGTATAATCAGTTTGTTTTTTTATACATATTCTCTGACTTTTCTACCCCTAAATATTTTAAAAAAAATATTACCCATATGTTACTTTTAAGGCAAGTGTTCTTTCTATATACACCTATTGATTACAAAAAAAGTCTCTAAACAAGAGTATTGAATGGGTTAAACATATTTAATTGCATCGTCTTAAGACAATTGACAAGTTGACATATTTATTTAAATTCGTCTATTTATAATTAAACGGGTTGAACGAATCAATTTGCATAAAATACGGTTTTTCATGATATAATTTATTCAAGACACGAATTCATTTACATCAATCCCGACTCATTTAATTGTTAGTCATGTCGTGTTGTTTTGGGCAAACGGGTCATGTCGAGATTTGCTTTTGCTTTGTCTTTTGAAAGATTTCTTGCTTTTGTTTAGATATAAACAAACGTGCCCAAAATCAACTAAGAAATCTAGGTCAAAGTCAATTGCGACTTTGCGTGCACGTAGAAGCTGGAAAGCCTTTTATAAACCAGATTGACAATATAATTCGTTTCACTTTCGAAAAAATATATGAAATAAGTACATTAAAAAAACATATTTAGGTGGTAAAGTTGGGGCTTAAAACATTTGTATGAGCAATCTAATGCAATTGGTAATAAGTTTTCGATCAAAGCCATTTGTTAACTCTACCAATTACGTTTGACGGAAATCTTGTATTGTGTTATGATGTATTGCCACGTATTCAATGTGGATAATTTCCGTCAAATTGAACATAAGGACTTGATTCGAGGACATATTTAAAGTCTTTTCACTTGAATCATCGGCTAGAAATCGTTACAACTATCTCCATATGGTAAGTTGAGTTTTATGCATCGTTCACTTACCGAAGGGGAAAATTTCTATCCTTTATGACCCGTATAACATTCTTTTCGATCACGATGAAGTTATAAAAAAAATGAACAAGAGAAAGGGCAAGTTGGAACGAACCCCATAATTTTGCTCAATATGCTAATGAGAAATTAATGCGCCGTTCACGTAGACCGGCTGGACAAATTGATGGAGATCTAGACCACGTTCTTGATGATCAGACTGCCTCATCAAGTCGATAATCAGGTTAGGTGGGGGGCTCTGTACATGTAAACAAACCGATCGATAAGCTCGATGAGCTGTTGATGATAATGCTCCTTATCATGACCGCCCTCGACCTGATGTTATCCCCCCTTATTCAATTTGATGATCAACGCGTAATGAAGAGAGAATCTTCGTCTTTCGCTTCATGGACAAAAGGAGGAAATAGAGCGAAAATCGATTCTCTTGGACCGACGTCACGAAATCACGCTTGGCCTGGAGAGATTCAACCCTGACGGAAGATCATATTAAGGCTTTGATATAGTATTCATAAAATCGTTTTCCTGAAAAATGATAATATTTTTCAGTGTTCGTTTGTTTAAAGACCGCTGGCTCGCCGGCCTCTAGTGAGATCAAGGCATGCTGTTAGAGGTCACGATATTTAAAGGCAAACGAAAAATACAAAATATATTTTCCCTCTCAAAAAAGTGGAAAAACATTTTCTTCGCTTTTGAAGGTATTTTTTTTTTCAATTGGTGGAAAATTATTTTTTTGACTATTTTATTTTTCGTGAAACGGATATCGGAAAATTATGAAAATATTTTCTTGAAAGTTATTTTCGGTGAAACGATGAGGTTCTAAGTAATGGAGGAATTGACGGGATGATATGATTTGTTTATTTATTCTTTCAATTTATGAAATTCAATGCCGAGTATAATTGTTAAAAAAAGGAAGGATCTGATTAGGCGTGAATTGTCAATCAACCTCGCGGGGTACACTTTCTGATCCTGCAAGGCACGATAGGGATTGCATTTAGAACACTCCAAGTTGCGAAAGTCGTGGGGATTCCCCACGGAAAACTGTCCGGAGTGTAAAAAAGGGTGCTGATTAGACACGTAAAGTGAATAATTTGGAAAAATGTTTTCTTAAGAGTGATCGCTTATGTTCAATCGAGATAACTCATTTCAAATATACCTCTCTTAAAAGCCAATCTAGAGCTCTAATACTCCGTGGTCCGATCAAGACTATCCCATGTGGGGACGAGACAATGTTGGGATTGACAAACCCACTGCTCGAACATGTTGGTCGGCTCCGCTCAAGAAAAGCTAAAGCAGTTTGATCTTTGAATTGTGAGCAAAGACTTCTGGAGGCACAAATGAGAGGAGCTGATGGATGAGTAGGCTTCCCCTTTCGATTTACGGAATGTGATTTGGGACCCAATAGGATTTTGCGTGCCTCGATAACAAAGAGATCACCGAAGTATAGCACAAGATTGCCTTTTCTTGCTGCCATGGGGTTGACCTGTGAACAAGGTAAACCCAATGGGAACCAAAAAGCAAGAGAGTACCGCATTGGGCAGAAAACGATCCACAAAGCAAAGGGAAGGAGCTTTGGAAGCTTACCAACAACTTAGAGCTAATAGAAATGGCGTGAGATAAGTGACAAGTAGCTTCCTTCCAAGTTGGCCCGGCCGCGAGCTTTGCCGGTCCTGAATCGGATCTCGGGTGATGGAATAAGGCGATTACGTCCTTAATTTGGCTAACTCCTTCATTCAAATTGTCAAGGGAGTTTTTTTTTTTTCTTGGTGGCGTGGGTTGGGGGGGGGGGTTGTTGTGAAAGTGAGGACTTGATGATGGGCCTTGGCCTTATACTTTGAGAGGATGCAGTGATGAAGGCTCTGAACAAAGAAGGGACGAATAGAGTAAGGTGCTTCTTTTGCCGGAACTTGGCCCACGTTACATCGCTCTCAACATGTGAGGAGAGGGCCCGGAAGCTGGCATAGCTGAAGGAAGAATAGATTAGAGTAATAGCACTAGCATGATCGCTAGTTCTTTATCATTAGTGACGAACTTTCAGGCATAAAACCCAAAGACATCAGCCAGACTAAGCTTGCGAGCATGAGGGACAGAGGTGATGTGTATAAATGGAAAAAGAACATGAAAGAGGCCACCATCCCAATAGTTACTTTCACGCGATAATTCCATATCACCGTTAGGGTACATACAGTCGTTCAGATTCAATAAACTCATGAAAAGCACGGCAAGTCCCGTACTCGAACGTTTCATATCGGTTCTCTTTTGTTCCCATGAACTTGGCAATGACTTGTTATCAGGGGACGCCCTTTTCGTCGTCCTTAAAGAAGCAAAGACATGGGGATTCATAAATGGGGACAGCTGAACCAGATGGTCTGAACTCTTTCCTTTCATCTTTGTTGCGTTGAGTCAATGCTTGGACTTGTGGATCGGGTGTCATTCGATGGATGGCCCCGACAGCAATAATTTCTCCGAGCTGACGATTGATCCGCAGTTATGTTGGGGACGGTCCCATCCACCCGATTTTACTGGAGATAGATTTAATGATCCTTCACCTGTCTTTCTTTCTGTGCCCTACCCTTTTTGCTGCTGCAGCAGATTCATTTGCGCAGGGCACCGACCGGAGTGACCTTGATGAAGCTTTGGCACAGGAGGAAGGATGACTTGTTCTCGTTCGAGTGCCCTTCATCAGACCGCTCATCATCTTACTTCAGCCCTGAATTGGCACGAATATGAATGTGATCTAGGAAAGACTTCTCTCGACAAAGAAATTGGAGAATGACAATGGCGTTCGTCAACCCGAGAGTCGACGTTGAAGAAGAACGAGCAAAGTCGAGCTAGTAACCGATTGCACTGAAAATATACCAGGTCGTCGTCCCCATGAGCAAGCATGTGGCTAGAAGTTCTCAATATCGGAAACGCGAGTCGTCGTCGATGACCGTGAAAATTGTTATCGATATCAATGTATATCGATGACCATAGACTATCTTGCCGATATACGATAGTGCCTGCTTAACGATGATCATGGCAGAGCTGGTTGACAATGATTATTATGAAAAGGCGATCGAAAGATTACCAATTGAGACATCATAGTGAAATTCTGAAAAACGCCGAAATTTAGTTACGTTGTGAGCACTATAAACACCGATATTTGAATATTGGAGAGCTTCGCCGCACATTAAACAATCACGTTATGTGTTATCTTTTAATTCTTTCACTTGTAGTTATAATTTTCAGATTTGCGTTGTTGATTAAATTCCAACATATTTTTTAGCTTTGATTTGCAAATCTGCATCATTGATTAAATTATGGCGTGTGTTTTTGCTATGATGCATGAGTGTCTCATCGTCGATTAAATTTTAGCATCTTGTTTTTATGCCTTTACGCTTTGCTATCAATTAAATTTCAGCATGAGCGTCTTTATGGATTACTAGCTCTTATTTAAGTTAGCTGATACCTAATTCGTGCACCCTCGAGCTTAATTTTTCTCGGTCCGGCGGGGCCGAAAGGTTTGAAATTAAAACCGCGAGGGCGGCAATCTTTCCATGACGTCGGCCGAACAAACCGGCGCCCGCATCGAATTTCAAGCTTTCGGTGCCCATTGTCAAAAGCGAGGGGTGCAATGAGTCTTCTAACGAGGAGAACATGGCGATACCTTGGACCAATTTAGTCTCCGCCGCGCGGCCTTAATAGGTGGAGCCGCCTCCGGTGCGAACGCAGTAATTCGCGGTGACCGTCACCGTACCTCCGTTTCCTCCCCACATTGCAAAGACAATCGTCAAGATTATCGAATCATGATGGGAACGCCATGTTATCTAAGTCGTGCGTTGCTTTCCCCTATAAAATAAATGCTGTGTAATTGTAGCATAAAGTCTTCGCACACTTTAGGGCTAAAATTATTTAGAAAATCTTAAATTTATTGAATGTGAGTCAATTTTGTTCTTAACAAAAAAGAAAAAAAAAGAAAGAACTTTAGAAAATTAAAAAAAAACGATCCACATCGGCGCCGGCTATGCCACACTAGTGTTTTCTCTCCATATTAGCAAATCATTCAAGTGCTTAAATTTAAATTAGTCAAATTAAAAAATCTAAGATCAAATTGGCCGCCATACAACATCAATCGTGCTTGCTTTAGGCTAATTTGTCGATTCATTGAGCATGTTTAATGCATCAAAAGAATGTCCATCACATGGTCTTCGAAGCCCATCATGGCTTCGCCTTCTCATTTCATCCCGGATCTCACCCTTCCTTCGCACTCTGCAGCAGCGGCAGCGAGGCTGCGAATCAAAAAGCGGCATTGAATCAGCAGACTCCCGACGAAGCTAATCACAGCATCCTTAGCCTCTCCTCCCTCCAAGCTCCGTCAGCTTCCCAATCCCCTCTCGTCATCTTTCGTTCGTCGGACGATCAGTTCCCGTCCAGCCATCCCAATGGCCCACGCGCTCCCTCGGTCGACGGTGCATCCAAATGGGTCCGCCGCCGCGCGACCCGAGCTTATCGCATCGTCGTCCGCAGAAGGAAAGTTCGACGCTGCGGCCTTTTCTGGAGACGACGTTTTGTGTCTTGAGTTGGAGCTGGTCGGGGCACTGCTCGGCGGTAAAAGCAAATCGCGACTTAGCATGAGCGGACAAGTCTCTTTTCCCTCCTCTTCGTTAAAGAAGCTCCGCAGGATCTTTCTTTTTATCGAAAAGCATGATGCCATTCTTGCCTTCCATCGACAGCTAAATGGGAAAAAAGAGGTATAAAGCGACCCGTGAAAATACGAGAAAGCTTGAAAAGAATGCCGTCTAAGTTGGATTCGATGCCGAAAAAACCTCTACTAAACACCTCCCTCTTTTAATTATCGAGATAATATCACAAAAAGGTTGCAGCACAAATTACTAAACTCTTTTTATTAGGATTGAGCACAATGAACCGCCAAATTCAAGAACCGCCCTAACCGGCTAAATAGGTCTGATTCCTTGAAATTCTGGTCATGTCCACGGTTCATAAAAGTGGAATCGATTCCCGAGTGATCCTTGGAGGGCAAGACCGGATTAGATTACCTGGATCGAAAATTAGAATCGGCCCAGTTTCCCTTTATATGTGTTCTTATCATCTCTCGTTTTCTTCTCTTGGGTCTCATTCACAGTCAATCGAGAGTCGAGACTCTGCCACTTAAAGTAAGTCTACACCAATACATTCTCTCTCTCTCTCTCTCCCCCCCAATCCTATTGACCAGACTGGTATTATGATTAGTCGGTCTGGCACCTGATTTCGAGGGGAATTGGACTGCCCAATGAATTGATCACCCTTACTTTTTATATCTCTAGATGCCTTAAACTTATAAATTATGTTCTAGATACTTCAAGTTTTTTTGTACTATAAAATTCTCGAATTTATAACAATGTAATAAATATATATTGGATGGAATTGAAATAAATGATATATATACTGCATATATATAAATTTGGATTTTTAAAAAAATTTATGTCATAATAAGTATAGTTCAAGATTATTCTTTTGGGGGTGATATTTACCTTTTACTTATATGTGAATTTGGAATACGGGCGCATCGCCCGAGTGATTCAATTCAGGCGTTTTCCATCGCCGAATCTCTCGGTAGCTCTCGAATCGAAGGCGGATAAAATCGCTTTCCGCGATACTTCTTTCAAATTGGTGAGTGAGCGGGGGGAGGGGGAGTCTTGCTCTACTCAAATGAGGAATAGTGAATTTAGCCTTTGGATTGGATAATAGTAAAGCTAAAAGGGCGTACAGGGGGAAATCGACGCGTCCTAGATGTGGTGGCCCCGCCCCTTCTTTATGACCAACCCCAAGAAATTCTGGCCAATCTGCAAGCGAATCCAAGTCTAAAGATCATTAGAAAATTCAAGTGGACCGACCCCGTCATGCCAAAAACGACATGTAGCACGTACGTTTGTTGAACTAAACCTCACTTATCTTAATCATCGCCTTCTGATATTTTTACGCAACTCGATGTGATTGAAGACTTTAGTGAGATTCGTTAATTTCTAGTTAAGAACAGTTCGCGCGGTCCAATTTCGTTGATTTTTTCTTGGTATCGGGCACAACTAACATCTTGAAGAAAGAGACTTTAGAGTTTTGTCTGAAATAGAATATGTATTTAACGAACGCCTCGAAATGCTCGTAATTTGGGACCATATGATATCCATCATTGTTTTTGAAATAAGATAAGGAAGCCGCACTCGAATTTCCAAGCTTTTTGAATGTTTTTTCATTTCACATCTGCTTTATTTTTTTTTCTCGGATTCCTCGACTTCTGTAAATAAAAGCCGCTAATGTATTAAGGCTTTACGCATCGGGCTTCCTCTCTCTCTCTCTCACAGAAGTCATGGCTTTTGCCGCTGTCGTCTTCCCTCTTCACCACCACCACCACCACCACCTCCATCTCCTGTCGCCGTCGTTCCTCACCGTCTCCTCACTTGAACAGTGATATCTGAACATCGACGTCGTCGTCGTCGTCGTGGTCCAAGTCATGGGTTATTTCTCCTGCAGTGGCGAGAGCGCCATATCGACCTGCGACCCCTACAATTGGGACTGCAAGAGAACAGCCACCGCCACCGCCACCAAACACAAGCCCAGCATGCCTGCGAAGAAGATTCGCAAGTTCTCCTACTGCGACCTCGTGAAGGCCACCGATGGCTTCTCCGCCGAGAGCTTCCTCGGGAGAGGCAGCCACGGCAGCGTCTATCGCGCCGTCCTCGACGACGGCAAGCTCGTCGCCGCTGTCAAGCGAACCAAATTACCCTCGTACCCATCGATGAAGACGGCGGCGGCGACGACCAACAACAATCTGAATCTCATCTTCAATGACGGAAACAACAGCAACAACGCGAGCCCAGCAGAGAACGAGATCGAGATCCTGTCCCGGGTTCACAGCCCGAGGCTCGTTAACCTCATCGGCTTCTGCAACGACCTGTCGGACGGTCAGCTCCATCTCGTCGTCGAGTACATGCCGAACGGGTCGCTGTACGACGTGCTCCACCGGAGCTCCAGGCCGCCCGGATGGACCCGGCGGATCCGTTTCGCGCTCCAGGTGGCGAAGGCCATCCAGTGCCTGCACTCGGCGGACCCGCCGGTGATCCACCGGGACATCAAGTCGTCCAACGTGCTGATCGACGGGGTGTCGAACGCGAGGCTGGGGGACTTCGGGCTCGCTCTGAGGGGACACGTCGAGGACGTACGGGCCAGGTGCACGCCCCCGGCGGGGACCTTAGGCTACCTCGACCCGGGCTACCTCCAGCCGTCTGATCTCAGCGCGAAGAGCGATGTGTTCAGCTTCGGCATTTTATTGCTCGAGATCGTCAGTGGCAGGAACGCAATCGACGTGAACTACAGCCCGCCTTCGATAGTCGACTGGGCGGCGCCCTTGATCAGACGGCGCGCGTTCGACGCGATCTGGGACGACCGGATCGGCCCGCCGGCGGACCCCGCGGCGGTGCGGAGTGTGTTAGCGCTGGCGGCAAGGTGCGTCGGGGGGAACGCGCGAAGACGGCCGGGGATGGCCGAGGTGGTGGATATACTGAGAGAGGCGAGCCGGAGGGCCCGCGCCTGGAGGAACTGGGGGCGGCGGAGGGTGGGGGCAAGCGCCGGCGTCGACGCGGCGCCGGGCGATGAGATGGCGAGGACGATGAGGAGGCTCGGGAGCGGGAGAAGGAAGAGCAAGGTATCCAGCGTCCCGAGCGCCGAGTGCGGGAGCGAGGAATCTCGTGTCGCCAGCGTCGAGCATAAAACGGCGGCGATTGGTGCGGGCGGTCGGGTGGTGCGGTCGAGGTCGGTTGGATCGTTCAGTGAGATCTGGGCAGCTAGGAGAAAGGCGCCGCCGCAGCCGCCGCCCACCAATCATGGGTTGGTGGTGAAACGGACGGTGATGGCGGGGCTGAGCAAGTCGAGGTCCATGGGAGTTATGCAGAGCCGTCGCCTAGGGTATCGTGATCTCCAGGGCAGCGACAAGCTGACCACCTCTCGCGACGGGGAAACCGGAACTGACAGCGCGGTCACCAAAGAAAGTGAAGATTCCAATGTATCCGAGAGGAAGTTGCTCGAGAGTCCGCCTGCTCTGCTGTGAAAAAAGCGCTCCTAACCCTTTGAAAAGATCACATTTTTAATTCAACAAAGTACGAAAGGATTGGAGTTTCGACGCATTAGATGTGGGGAATTCAAAGCAGGCGATGATTAGAGATGAGACTTCGGTTGCTGTAGCCGGAGGGTTTGATTCCGGTCATCGGAGGGACTGAGATAGTTCTCAAAAGCCAAAGGAAGGAAGGAAAGAAAAGTCAGCAAAAATTGATGTGGAATGAATCTATTCGCTCTTTTGACTCGATGGGGGGTTTATCCATCTACAGAAAATGTCAATGATAGGGGGGATCCATCAACTCGGATTTGCCCCATGATTGATCGCCTTCCATCTACATCACAAGTTAATGGCGCTGTTCTTTTTTATGGTCATCAGTGACGTCAATCGTTCTTTCTTTCTTTTTCTTTCTGGGCATGCAAGCTTAGCTCATGGCAATTTGAGCATACGGAGCTCACGGAGAGGCTACTACGCTGCGCTGCGACATGGGCACCTTGAAGTCGGCCTGGGTCTTAACTTCGGGAGATAGAGCGAGTCTCTGCAGCCGGCCGGGGGCGACAAGGCGCAGATGATGACGCAGAGGAGCTGATTTCGGCGGCACGGCATGGATAAGCGAGGAGTGTACGAGACATGCGAATGCTCCGAGGCATGGCGGCTAGACAACGACGTCGCACATGGCGATCCGACCGCGGCATGGGTCGCTTCCTGCGCTGCAACTGTTCTGCACTCGGCAACGTTACTCGGTCGAGGTGGTCCACAACGTCAGGCGATCGGACTTCTTGTATGGTGGCTGGGGTGCTGCGTGGGTGGACTCCAATCTTCTTTTCAGTGGGGATTGGGGCCAACCATCGTGCCTTGTCCGCGTCTCGTTAAATGCCTTCTTTTGTTCTTTACCGTAAAGTTGGTTGGGTTTGGTGAGGAGGATGTAATACAAAAGAGATGGCTGTACGAATGATGCACCGACCTAAATCAATTCACGACGGGTGAAATGTGATTTGATCTTGAACAGTGATTAGTCGAGAATTAGTATGGAAAAGAATTGGGTGATACGTGGCTTCATCCAAAATCAACTTGGAAAAATATCACAACAAATCCTAAATTATACTCTTTGTTTTATATTTATCCAATTTTTTTATATGACATCAAAAATTTTGAATTTATGTTTATGTGGCATATTTACTCTAAATTTTTTTTGTAACACGAATAATTTTGAATTTGTCTTCTTATAATATATTTACTCCCAAATTTTTTTCTTCTTATTTGGCATCCACGTGCCAAAGCTCTTCAGCCATTGGGTGAGGATCGTTAAGCCCTTGCTTGGTGAGAGCTCATGGCACTAGCTTGGCCTTGGGCAAGGACAACCTCATTGACGGTTGGCGAGGCCATGGTTACCTTCACCCTCGATCGGCAAGGCTGCCTCACCCTTACCCTTCGCCCAATGGGCCGAGGGGGAAGAGGGGGTGGGGGGTGGAAGGTGCCCATGGTTGCCAATTGGCTGCAAGGCCCAGGCGATGCTACCCTCACCCAATCTAGGTAGGGTTTCCTTGCCCGCGGCTGTGAAGGCTAGGTGAGATTGGGCTAGTGCCGAAAGCCTGGGTTGACTGTTGGCAAGGGCTTCATGGCCATTCACCTAGTGGGCCAGTAAGCTCTGACAGCCCCTGCCGACTAAAGTAGGTTTTCATAAAAAAAAGTTTGGGGCAATGGAGGATTGAGCCTCCTCGCTTCAAAAGTTTAGAGGCCAAATACAAGATTGTTTGGTGTTTTTTACTTGTGTTGTATAGATATAGACGGGCCTCCCCATTATTGAGAGAGCGAGGTTGTGCTGCTGCCGAACAGCGATGGTCATGCCGCCATCAAGACATCGCAACTCGGCATTTGTGGTATCTATCAAAATCACTCGTGCAAATCTAATTTCAGATGCCATTGCACTATCCCCAATTTCATCTCTCTTTCTAAATCGTTTCGGGTTCAAATCAGCCATAACTTACGGGGCCGAACAGTTGAGAAATGGGCCTCGTGCAAAATGGTGTTGACCAACTAGAGGAGGCATAAAAGATCACTTGGGCCTTAGGGAGACCAACATCGACACGAAGCATTGTATCAGTAGAAAGTGGCCCAAAATAAACAGAGTTTCTTTAGGTCCGATTCCTGAATCCAGCAAACTGGCCCATCATCGAGCAAACAACCCGCGGCTTCATTCTTCGACGGGTTTTACAGCAATGAAGAGAACTGAGCTCCTGTGGATTAGGAGCGCAAGCAGGTCGACCGGCTCGATTTTGGGCAATAGCCCCCGGAGATTCTTGTGCCCGAGCCCGTCCATATAGACTTGGTCGGCCCTGTATAGTCCCGACCGTCTTTATGGAGATCTAACAGGTCTCAACTTGTGGTGGGACTTGGCAAAGGACTTTTAAGCCCGACCCACACATACCCATCCATTGATCACAGTGAGAATAGCCCAGCCTCGATTTTTTTTTTTTCGTCGAAGAGCTCGAGTTGATCTTGAGGGACATGCATTGATGACTGGCTGTGGATTCCTAGAGTGTTGGCACATTCTGCACGAATGATTTCCTGTGCTAAGTCAACATCACTAAGAAACGTGCTTAATCAATAATAGATCCGGGCTGCCACAATTGCGGCCCTCGCCCATTTCTATAGTGCATCTCTTTTAATTTTGAGCGACCGGCCACCTTTAGAACAATTCTGTGTAGGATTCAATTGGAACATAGTGGTGTTCACTGGGTGGACAATGTAATAGGCCCTCCTAGGTCCGGCCCGAAGGATAAAATGGACGGCCTGACCAACTTGGCCCGCTCGGGGCTAGTCAATTCTATGTGCAATTCTATGAAATTTCATTTTATTTATGGGTTGATTCAGGTTCGCCCATTGATCGGGTCTAAATAACAGTGTCTACCGTCAAATCTCCCGAAGCACAGCCTCCTAGTCTTTTCGGTGCTCAAAGTCAAATTAATGAGTCACGACTTGGTCTCATTAACGAATTTACGACACACATTATCTCGACACTGCTTATTACAGGGACGTTTGAACGTTCCACGACTTAAAATTTCTGTCGGGTGCTCTCTGATGTCGAGTGCATCTTACTGTTAATTTTGACAATCAAGGCCAACACAACAGGGAAGAGCTTGGCGACGGTCATGATGGACTCATCATCTCCAATTCGACGTGGTGGCACCACGTTCATTCCCAGTACTCGCATGCATCATGTCATGTCTTTCACCATAGCTTTTCACCCCTCCATCGTCTCGTCCACTCCACATCAGTATTTGCATCCTCTTGTCCCCCAGACAGCAAAGGGGGAGACCTTCAATTTGGCAATATGCACCTTTAACCCGTCCATCGACGCATCTTGGGAATCTTTGGCTGCGAGACAAGTGATGTGATGCCGCATGCGTGCCCACACATCTTTATCAAGGGCATGAATAGGGATTAATATGTTCATACTTAGGGTGTGACGAAAATGTTTTGCACGTTTTTCCTCATTTTCTAGCGTTAGTTTGCTTTTGGAAAATGAGTTAGTTGAACATGTTTCTCTAGTCAACGGAAAAAGTTTTCATTGCCAAGATTTGAATTCGAGACAATGATTTCCGCTTTGAAATAATCAAAGATCTTTTTTCGGTATATGATTAGATATCGATAACTTGAACCCAAAACTTTAAGTTTGAGTACGAAAATCTCAATGTTGGTTCCCTGTACTAGCATAAAGGACTACTGAGAACATTTAAATAAAAGTTTGAAATTCTTAATTTTCTCCATTTTTACTTTCCTTTTTTGTTCCTTCTCCCTTGGCCGGTGACCAACTACAAGCCAAGGATGAGCTTGCCCAAGCGAGGTTGAGGCATCCCCGGCCTCTATCGATAGTCATGATGCCTTGGCCTTGCTGATCGAGCGAGCTTAAGCCTTGCCAGTCTTTGATGAGCTTGTCAAAAAGCTTGTGGTCAGTCACAAGCCGAGGAAGAAGGAAAAGAAAGGAGGAAAAAGTAAAATTAAAAAATATTTTGAAATAATTAAAATTAAAGTTTAATAAATGAATCTTTGAAAATGTTTCCTCAAGGTACCAAACAATGAAATTTACGTTTCGAGTCTTCTTCGGGATTTAGCCAAACGCCAAAGAATAAAGTTATTTTTTCTATAAAAAAAACGATTCCCTAGAAAACAATTTCCAAAAAAAAAGGAACTATTCATTTTCGGTGAAAGAGACACTTTCACGAAAAATGAGTGGTTTAGAAAATATCTCTCTAAACATTATCGCTCATAAAAATGAATGAACGAGAGATATTATTATTCATTGTTTACAAAAATGCTCAGATGTAAATTGTTGTTGATAATCAAAATATTCTTCATTAATTAATCATTTTAAACAATCATTTCTTAAACAAAAAAATCTTCTAATTAATAAATCTTTCGTGAGCCAAGTGCATCCTAAAGCTCACATGCCGTTCCTATTCGACCTCGAAGGGACCATATATTTATATATAGACTTATAATTATATCCAATCGTATAAAAATGTGGTGAATCGTTAATAAGGAGCCAAAACCAGAGCACGACAACAAAAACTATCCCTAGTCGAATGAAATTGTTCCTTTAAAAATGATTGGTTTTCTTTGATACAAATGTTCATTGCTTTTTTTTTATATATAGTTCCTTGATATATAACCTTTTGTTAGGATACTAACGGTCTGCTTATGAGTCGTGTTGTGATTTGAACTCGTGACCTTGTAAAAAAAAAGCAATTGCTTTACAACTGAGTTGCCTCAACCAATGATGAGTCCATGCAATATTATCTTAGGAAACAATGTTACAGATTTTTCTTTTTAAAACTTATTCGGGTACTCTTAAGTAACTAATTGATAATAACTTTTTAATGAAGTAGCTTTTCCCATAATATTTTTAAAATGTTGATGATCCAATATTCCTTTGTCAAGTAAAGGAGAGGCCATTGAGCCTGAGTGAGTCCTTAAACTACTCTGTCTGAGACCTTTTAGGGATCTCGACATTCCTAAGATGCAAAGCATGTGGAGGGTAAAGGTTGATTAAGGGGATTGAAAAAGATACCTTAGTCAACTTGGGAGTCCTAGATGGTGAAGGTAGATACCAAGTCACTCTCTCTTAGGAGAGACTATTGCTAGGTAGGCAAGTATGGCAGTTTCTCGTGCTCAAGATGATAGGATGGTTCAAAGTTCCTGCATAGTCGACTTGTGCTTTGCACAGTGTTGCTTAACCAACTTGTCGGTTGCGTACCCCCGACTCAGTTTCAATTGATGATCCAATCTTTCTTCGTCAAGTAAATAAGACCATGCCTATACAAAGCTTATTTAATTGTTCTTTTTCTCGATGCTTGGAAACAATTTAGACCCAGTTCAAGAGTTCATGTTGGCCGATTTAAGGGTCCAGTTTAAACTCGCCCATTGATCGCATTTGCTACTCAGTGAGCTTAATCAATATCTTCCTAAACTCGTTAATGGTGGTGGGTGAGGAGGCCTGAACAAGGGATTTCTTATTGAAATAGTTTCTTATCATGAAAAAAGGTAATTGTTGGACATGAAAAGAGAAGATCGTTAGATATGAAAAGAAGTGGGAAGTGAGCATGATAAATGACATTAATTTCGATAAGATATTTATTCTCAAGACATGCTGTGACCAAGTCATTTATTATACTTGGAAACTTTATTTTCTTCACAAATCTTTTCTTTTTTGCACACAAGTTTGACAACATATTTACTGTGAAATTTCAAGAGTGAAATTATGTAATTGCTAAATTTGTTTCTCTATGTTTTTGGTGTATATCTTGAGGGGACATTTGTTTTAAACCCAATAGCAATAACAGTGGAGGCAGAAAATACTTTAACTATAGTGATCGTCGTCATGCATCAAAGCGTCAAAGAACTACAAATCATTGCTTGTATCTTCATCAGCAATTCAATTTTCACGGACAATGTTAATGTGTTATAATCACGGAGATAAAGATTACAAGCATCTACTATTTCCCTGACAATATTGTGGAACAAAACATCAATGGTTCGGTTGCTATGGTTTCCAAGATATGGTGATTGAATTCAAAATGTTGGTGGTGTGATTCTGGTGCTGTTGTGCATGTCTACTATGATAGGAAGCAATTCAAAACTTAAACACCCATAGAGAAGGGATAACAACTGTTAATGGAAAATCACAACATTGCAATTATACTAGGCATAGGCATAGTTGAATTGCACATCGCTCCGGGAAAGAAAATGACTTTAATCAATGTGTGACATGTTTCTGATATATACAAGAATCTTAAATCGACAAAGTTGTTTTGCAAGAATGAAATGAAGGTTATCTTGGAGGTAGATCATCTTATCCTAATTATGGGATACTAGAAGGGTATATTGATACTAGTTAGATAAATAAAAAATTGATAACAACTCATCATCTGAATGGGTTTTTAAGCTTATAAATGATGCAATCTTTTGGGAATCAAAGAAGCAAACACGCATAGGTTATTTAAAGATGGAATTTGAATGTAGAGCAGTACTGGCAGCTAGTAAAGATGTTGGATGGCTGCGGATTTCCTCTTAGATGTAGAGTTTGTGGTCACAATCAATGGTAGCTAATTCTTTACATTGCAATAGGGAGACAACTATGTCTAGGGCCTACAGTACAATAAATCATGGAAAATCTAGACATATAAGTTTATGAAATGAGTATGTTCGATAATTAACGATACTATTTCAGTAATTTATGTTCGGACAAATAGTAGCTTGGCCGATCCACTCATTAAGTGACTCTTAAGAAGTTTAGTTAGCAGTACAGGTAAAGGAATGTGTCTTAGATAAACTGATATAAGTCAAGCATAGTGAAAACCCAACTCTAAAATTTCTAACCAAATTGTCAAAGTTCAATGGGTGAGTACAAACTATTTTACCTCGACAGTGACCGAGCACCGAGACACAAGGTTAGTACTTATGGAAAAGTTAGTGCACCATTAATGAAAAATTCTAGTATAAAAAGGCAGGGCTAAGGTAATAAGTTAGGAACGTCACATATATAAACGTAAGAAGAAGTTGTACGAATTATAACAAAAGTTGGATGACATTTTTGTGCATAAATTCTTATGCGTGATAAGTTGATCAAACATTGGATTCATGATTCAAAGTTTTATCTACCATTGATTTTTTAAAGGAATTATTTACAATAATAAAAATTTTCATATTTCAATAGGTACCGTCTTGTTTGTATGGATTTATGTAAATCGGTTAGATAATGAATTAAGAGGGGATTGTTGAATGCATTTATTATCGCGAAAAATAGGTGATTGTTAGATAGAAAAAAAGTAGTAATTGTTAACATGAAAAAAAAGAAGAAGTTATGATCGATAGTGAGAAGTGATGTTGGTTTCGATAAGGTACCCATTTCCAATAGACATGTTATTTTTCTCCTTATCTTTTTTCACATAAGTTCGACAATACATTCAAAGTAAAATTCTAAAAGGGGAAATTTGCCGTATATCCTAGAGACGTATTTCTCTTAAACTCGATAGCAACAATAGTAGGGGCAAATAATATTTTAGAAATAGCAGTCGTCATCATACATCAAAGCATCAGAGGATTGTAAATCATCCGCTCATATCTTCACCAGCAATCAAATTTTTCCTCATTCCTTGGTTGGATCCGGATCCGGATTCGCACGCACCGAGTCGATCACAACCATTTTTATCGCGACGAGAATCTTGCGCGAGCTCCGCACGTGATTAAAAAGGCCGCGATCGTATTCGAAGCATATGGGCTCGGGCCCATTTCGCCAAAAAGAGAAAATGGGTGGGGCCAATCTTTTTGGCTTATAGAAAAGAAAGGTGGGGGGAGGGAAATGGATTGGGAAAAAGGCTGCCAAAAGGCATGGAAATGGAAATGGAGTGAGAAGGTGGTAGAAAGGCAGGGGGGGAGGGTCATCAGAGCCTTGGCCTTTCTTTTCTGTCCTTTGTCTTTTCTCTCTTCTCTCCTTCTTTTCTTTGCTTTCCTCCCCACTGTTTTGAAAATTTTCGATTTCGAATTTTCTCTCGGGAGTTGTCAACATCGTTGTCTCCTTTTCCCCGCAATTCCCTCTCTCCCTCACACGCACACTCACGCCCCCAAGACCGAATCTCATCCCCCACCTCTCTCTCTCTCTCTCTCTCTCGTCTTATTCCTGATTGATGAGACCGCCCCCCTGATGGTCAGTACGTAAACGGGACGGGGATTCGGCATTCATTACGGGGGTCTCCCTTGACACGCGCCGCCCTGAATCTTCGTCTTCCCCCCACTCCCGAGCAAGGCAGACTGGATGTGAACTTGGACACGAGGCGCTATCGCAATTGGAGAACCGTTCGACGATGGTGCTTGGGATCGAGCTTGATGCTTCGGGGCCAATCATCGAACATGGTGGCTCTTTCCATTTTCCTAGACAGCCGAATGTGGACTCCGGGTACGAGAAAATGGCCTGTGGCCGCCGCCGGCAAGGCAACCTTTGAAGAGTAGTTAGTGTGGGGGTCGACTTCCAGGGAGTCAGGCTTTCAGTCGAGACTGGCAATCCTGTGTCGTGCTGTTGCATTCATGTTGGGTAATTTTACTGTTGTTTTGGTATTGCTACTGGATGCTCCCCACATGCAAAGTTAAAAACGATTTAAACGCATCGACTTGTCACAATTTCGAGTCATTCTCATTATGTCTTGGCATGTCACCCTTGTAATAGTTTTTAAAACGTCTATACTAGTAGTGCCGTTTTTTTGTTTGTCTTGAAAAAGTACTAAAAACCCATCCTCAGATTCAAACCCACTTCAAGTTATTCATCTATTTATTTGTATTTATAGTGCACGGACATGAGAGCGGAGACTAAACTATCTGGAGGCTTGTAGAGCACCTTGCAAATCTAGTGAACATATGAAGTTCAGACCTTTCGCAAACTAAATGTGGGAAAATTTAGAAAATTAAATCTTGAAAGTTTCTTTCACTCAAATAGACACATGCTGAAGTGCACTTGACAACTAAAATATTTCCTTTCCATATACCTATCGATTTCAACCACTATATACAAAATAAGCTCCCAAATCCTAAAACCCTAATGAGGAACTTGAATTTAAGGATATGATTTGGTCAAGAAAAGTGCAATGGCTTAAGTAGGGCATTGTGTAGCCACGGAGATTGTTTAAAATGCAATGTCGTGGTTTTGACAACAACGAATGTCAAATAAAAATTGAACACAATAATGATGTTCAATACTCGTTTTCTCTTTCCTTTCCGTCACGGCAATATAACAAGGGCAAAATAGATAAGTCATTCCAATCGGAGCATCTTTGATTTGCTTCATGATGACATGAGGAGGACAAAAATGACGAGTCATTCCGATCGACGACGACCACGAGCAAATTATTTGACATCACATATATACAAACTTACTTAACAGTAAATTTAAACGGTGTCTATTTCAATAACTCGACTTTCAAAATTGATTACATGGTTTCCTTCAATGAAAAATAAATTGGAGTTCATGACCATTAAAAACTCGATTACCCAAAGAAACAAAAGAAAAAAAAATCAACTGAAAAAAGTTAAAGAGAGAAGGGCGATGAACAAAGAGGCCTTGACTAATGCTGGTCAGACTCCACTGTTCTGCAAGAGCCATGACATCAGCATTTTGCAAACCCAGAGCAAATATATTATTAAGAAGAAGAAGAAGAAGAAAAGGCATTGACTGCTTCGGAGGAGCCATGGATTGTGTCGGAGATAAGGGGCACGTAAGCGCCCCAGTCCCCATTCCTGCCGACAAAATTCGACGTCCCATGTGTCCCGGGTATGTCCGAACCCGACCCGTTCTCGTTCGTTTCGTGTGGGTCGGGAGTTGTCTTCAGCCAGTAGCCCACCAAGCGGTCAACGGTGCATGTTCTCTATGTCCCTAAGATTTCTAAACCGTTCCTCGTGGACGGACCGTCGGGATGCGTGGAGCACCACGAGACATCGTTGGAGACGCGACCGATCTTGCCGAGCGTAATCCAATCCGAATATATTTCAATATGATCGAGCCGACCATTTTGCATCTACTATGTCCAGGTACATACATCGTTTCGCGGTGATGCAATTGTCGTCGCCACTCGATATTCAATTCTTGATATGGATGTAGAAGAAAGGACTTGGATCGTATAGTTCATTGTTGTCCGATCGAAAAAAGAGAGGATTTTACTAGATCCACTGCATGGCAATAATTGGGACTTTATTTTTTCAAGCAAGGTGTATAAGTTAATATTCTTAATAATTTAGCAGGCTTGGAGAGAGGTTTTACAAGAAAAGGCCCAACCCAACCTAATCGAAAATTTCCTAATGAAATCTAATGTATGTACGGGCTTGGTCAACACATTATATGACATCTTTAAACTAATTCACTCAATGTGTTGCTTGTTTTGACTAGTTTATATCGATTATCACAGTTTCGTTCTATGATATATAAAATAAGCATTTTCCTAAAAGGCCACCCATTTTGGTAGTGCGCTCACATGATCATCCTTATCACTAGAGTTTTAATCTAAAAATTGCAGTGGCGTCAAAAAGTGTCTTGTGCGAGTTTATTCCGGGTTCACACATATAATCCATGAATGCTCTCCCTCTCTTCAATGCACAATTATGTTCGCTCTTAGCCCTTTCACCATATAAAAGCTTATTTAGAGCCACTCATCATTTGGGCCCTCTCGCCTTGGCAATCATTTTAGCCCTCATTGAGCCGAGTCTCTACAGGACCATTGCTTTTCACATGATTCATTCCCGTATCGAGCATATACTGGAGGGGGTACCACTCCGATACTATTAGACGACACCCTAGGATTAACTCACTCGTAGTATTGCCAGCTTTAGGCTATTCTATAGCGAGTTTCACAATTTTTTTCTTTTGGCGCACACAAGTAGACACTTTCCCAGGTGATCACTCATTTTATAGTGCTCTTATTTGAGCACTAAAATGTGAGTTTACCTCTACACATTGTCTTTACGTCGAAATGGGTCTACCCTAGGAAATTATTTAAGGTTCACATATGTAATTCACCATTGCTCTCCCTTTGTTTGGTACATAATTCCCAATCCATTTCTATCCCTCTCGCCATTCTAGGGACTTACCAGCAACCATTCCTTTTTCGGGCCCTCGTCTTGGCGATCACTCCCCGACCTTGTCGGATCGGGAGCTTTGCATCCATCCTACCCCCTAACTCGCCCAATAATCACCACAAATCAATAATTTGTAAAGATGATACTACTAGATACTTATTTTCCAAGGGCACAATTAGTTTAGTGAGATCGTATGGCAATAAAAATAACACTAGAATTCAAAACATCAAAACCCTTGACCCGCGTCCGATCGGAATTCTCCATTTGGATCAGGGACAATTTTCCAAGTTTGATTCATGAATTTTCAGTCCGCGAGGGTACTCAATGAAAAGTCTAATCGATCCCAATATATCATCAAGGAAGTGAAGCCCATCTTCGGCCTTGGTCATAGTTGTTGGGTTCAATTTGGATTGCAAGTTTTGAAACTGCATTAAGTTCGTTTTGGTTGAGTTCGGCCTCCATACGAAATCCAGCTCGACCCCTACTCGATACGGACTAAAAGTTCGTAGGGTTCAAAGAACTCCCTGGCATGGGGAAGCATCAATCATGAAATACAAAACCTGTTGACGAAAGGGGCAAAGGACGTGGCATATCATCTTCTTGTTTTTTTTTTTCCTTAGAAGAGTAGCTAGGTACGTGAAAGTTCTTAGATTTAAGAGTGTCCATTAGAGATGATTACGGGATAGGCGAAGATAAATGAGCATATTCGACGAAGTTCTTGGATGATAAAGCTTGGCCTGCCTAACTTCGGCCGAGGCAGGTCCCGACCCGATTGTTTCTACATGAATTGTATGTAGGGAGTGGACGAAGGCAATACATTAGCTCCAACCTAGGCTTGCCCAATGAGCACCTTTGACATCCACTCTTGACTTAGTACATTTGTCTCACATAATGATCTGCAACTTTTTTTTTAAAACTGAAACTATTTATTCGTATCAATAAACGGATTGATTAAAAAAAACGTGTTTTTATTATTAAAAATAATCCATACCTAGCCATTTTCTTTGATAACGACAGTATTTTCCTTCACTAGTGGTTTGCACTAAACGACATCGTCGATAATGCAAATCTTCTCCCTACTTTCATTTTTCTTAAAACATATTTAGGCAGCGAATATCTATTCATAGGCTGATTTTTGCTAGGCAAATGTACCGTTTTCCCACTTGATTTTCGATGCAAATGCTTTGTATTTTTGGCTTTGACTCTGGGATTTCGCATTTTTAAAGACTGAAGTTCATAAACAACAACATTAATCACTATTATTTAACATGAAGTCTGGTCTATTATTGGTATTATTTGACTAAAGTACGAAAGAGAAGTAATCAAGGTTGACAGATCCATCCAAGTCCGTCACTGGTTGCGCCAAAAAACGACACCCATCTCTTTCAACCCCTGACGTCATTCTTTGAAACTGCACGCAAACCCTTTTTTCCTATTGATATTTTCTTCTCCTCTCTCTCTCTCCTTTCTTTTTTTCACCGCGACGTAATTGCAGAGCATCTCATTCTCTTCTCAGTCTTCACCACCTTTTTCTTTTCTTTTATCGTCTTCTTGTTTTTTTCTTTTTTTTTGGCCCTTTCTTCCCTTCTTTTCTGTAATTACCGCAGACTGTTGACAGAAAAAGCAAACTCGGAAGCACAAAACGGGAGAGACGTGAGACAGACAGTGCCCCCTGGCCTGGTCAGCAGTTCTAGCTAACAAAGGGCAAATTTTCAGACGACCATCCTTACTTTTTCACGGGCTCCCCCCCTCAGAGAATTGAGGTGGGGGGAAAAAGGGGAGCAAAAACTAGGTAAAGAGGGAGCTGATAATCACGGGATTAACCGGCGATAGCAAGTGAAGCCACCCTTGAAGTGACCGGAAGAGGAGGGGGTTCGGGTTGTAGAGGAGGAGAGGGGCAATTTTTAATAGCCTTTTGGGGTTTGCAAAATGGAGAAAAGGAAGGGCTGTTCAAGTGAGACACGCCCTCTCTCTCTCTCTGCAGAGTCGGGGAATTGATGGCCACACTCTCTATCCCCTCTTATCTTCTGTTTCTGTTTTAGCTCCTTGTCTCTCTCTTTCTCTCTTGCTTCTGATTGTTGGGGGATTTGTTGTTTCTTTCTTGCCTTTTTTTTTCGAAATTCGAATTCTTACTTATAAGTCCAGGGACAAAGCAAAGCTGTTTCGTTTATTATCATCTTTGCTGACACAGAGTATGCTTGGCGGATCTCCAGACAGCTAAAAAGCCATGTGAAGATCCCGACCACCGCCACCACCGCCTCCTGCCACCATCTCAACTAAGAGAGAGAAGGGAATTGAGAGAGAGAGAGAGAGAGAGAGAGAGAGAGAGAGAGAGAAGATATGGAATTCGACGAGCATGAAGACCAAGACGAGGAAATGGAGATTCCGGTGCACCACCAGCAGCCTCCGCCACCGACGAGCTACGACTCCCTGGGCAACTCGGCCAGGCCAAGCGGTTCCGTCGCGGTTGGGGAGGGCGGGGTCTCGGTGACGCCGAGGAAGTCGGCGTCGGCGTCCGTGCGGTACCGGGAGTGCCTTAAGAACCACGCGGTGGGCATAGGGGGCAGCGCCGTTGACGGCTGCGGCGAGTTCATGGCCGCCGGGGAGGAGGGCACCCTCGACGCCCTCAAGTGCGCCGCCTGCAACTGCCACCGCAACTTCCACCGCAAAGAGACGGACGCCGGCGATGGAGGCGGCGGTGGGGCCCTGGTGAGCTACCACCACCCGCACCATCATCCCGGCCAGCAGCACCCCCAGTTCTCGCCCTACTACAGGGCCGCACCCGCGCCGGCGGGATACCTGCACCTGACCCCGCCGCAGCAGCAGCACCGGCCGCTGGCGCTGCCGGCAGCGTCGGGGGGTGGGCACAGCAGGGAGGAGCTGGAGGACGTGTCGAATCCCAGCAGCAGCGGCGGAGGCTGCGGCGGCGGCGGAAGCGGGCTGAAGAAGAGATTCAGGACCAAGTTCACGCCTGACCAGAAGGAGAAGATGCTGGGTTTTGCAGAGAGGCTAGGGTGGAGGATCCAGAAGCACGACGAGGCGGCCGTGGAGGAGTTCTGCGCGGAGACCGGCGTGAGACGCCACGTGCTCAAGGTGTGGATGCACAACAACAAGCACACCCTCGGTAAGAAACCCTAATTGGCCGTGTCGAAGTGGCTGAGGATCGATGGGATTAGGGATACCGTCAGTTCTTTATTTTTCCTTCATTTTAGGTTTAGGGTTCTTGGTTTTTTCTTTTTCCGTTTTGAGTAGATGTTGATCTCTTGGTGGTTTTAGCTAGTTCTCGAGAGTCTGATAATCATTTATAGCTCTTATTAGTTCTTGGATGCTGGTGTTTGGTCGGTGATTATGAGGATGGAGAGCTAGAGAGAGAAGTAGGAAAACGTTAATTTGACCCCTTTGAGGATGGATGGGCCATTGCTCACGAAGCTTAAGTTACTTTGGCATTTCCATTAACGTAATTATTTTCTACTTTGATCGTCATTTTCTTCTTGCCGATGATGGAAATTGTTGGAATTCTTACGTTGCATTGTGTTAGTGTCGTTAAAGCTTAGTTTCCGCAATACATAATCTTGGGCAGGACTGAACTGATGAAGTCTGCATTTCTCTTTTCTTGTTTTTCTGCGTCTGAACTTTTGTGTTGGATTTGGTTAACGCGGGTTGATGAATTAATGAGGCCAGAATTTAAGGCGAAACTGAAACGCAAACAAACAACATGTGATGATAGTTAATGGCGAGTGATGTCTGATGATCAAGGATCCAGAGAGAGAGAGAGAGAGAGAGAGAGAGAGGGAGAGGGAGAGGGAGAGGGAGAGAATTCTAAATGTCCAATCAAACGTGTTCATCATGCAAACCTGCGTACCTCACATCTGTCATCTCCCTTTCCTCTGCCTTCACTTTCCTCACTCACTCTCTCTCTCTCCCCGGCGTTCATTTGAGGAAGAGAATCCTCACTGTGTACAGAGATCTAATAAGAGGCTGTGAAGGGCGTGCATAGTTTCTGTGAGAGAGAGAGAGAGAGAGATCCTTCATTCTCTTTCTTTCTTCCTTTCCTTTTGTCAAAATTTTCCGATACCTCGTCATCCATTAATTTCTTCATTCTGAAGAAGTGTACTCTCCATCTCATGCGTGTATCGAGTCTCCAATTACAGACCTTTGGTCGCCGCTTTGGGCGCTGTGCCGACCCTCATTGTCTTCTTGACCCTCTCTTCTTTCTCTCTCTTTATATCCCCATCCTTCCCTTCCCTTCACTTCTTTCCTCCTTAGCTTCGAATGCCCTGCCAATTATCCTAGATTTTCGTTTATCTGAGTTCATGATGAAGACGGAATCAAGATTGGTGCAGCGGCAGTATCTCCCTTCACGCATCTTCCATTATACACAATTAGCTTGTGAAATTTCATAAAAATACTTTTATACGGCCCATTTATCAAAATGCCTATTCTCATAATGTCACATCATACCACACCCTGTCTCTTTTCATGCTCATCGATTACGCAGATCATCTGCAGAACCCACATATGATTTCAATTGGAAGGAAGCTGCGGCGAGCCAATAATAATAATAATAATAATAATAATAATAATAATAATAACGATAACATCCCTTATCCCCTTTTTTATTCCTTCGAGGAGGAAAAGAAAAAGAAAAGGAGTAAGAAGGGAATACTGAGAAGAAGAGACTCAGAGAGGAGCATGTAAGGGAAGGGGAGGGAGTTGACATGGAATGAGGATGTTGGAGAAAGTCGGGACTTGGAGGGGCTTGTCGGGGAAATCATCTTCAAGCTCGAACTCGGTCTCATCCTATCATTCATGTGTTCTCATGCTTTGACATATGTGGGTGTCTGTGTATCGGATTCGAGGGGAGAGGACATGTGGGGCTACATTGAAGGAGGAGAGGGGAGGAAAAGAACAAATGAACGGACTGACACTACAGCTCATAGCCTCTTTGCTCTGATGTTCGGGGCTTGTCTGAATTAACCCACACCCTTATTGATCCTGAAATGGATCCCCTGCAACTACAGGGGTGACATGACCCCTACCATAGTCGTCCGATCTGAATCGAACGGCTGAAAATTTTTCAAAAATAAAAAAAAATAAAACCCCTCCTATTAATGGGGGCCGAATCCCTACTATCCCTCTTGGATAGAATCAGGCCTTCTGGCGAGACACCGGGATCAAGGCTCCTCTCTTTTCTCGTTTTCAAACTTGATTACATTTGTACGTCATTATCCTCAGTGACTACGCATTTTTCTTAATACGAACCAACTGATCTCTCACTCGAGACGAAATCTCATGCATGTGTAGGATCTTGAGTGTCCGATGCATTTCTGAAGTGCAATCTTGAAAATACCATCTAAACCCTTGCAGGCGCGGTACACCATGACTAAAGCGGCTGATAGGGGGATGATTTCCTTTCATTTTTAGCAGGCTTTAATTTTATGTAACGTAATAATACAGCTAGGGCAAGGACCATAGACTTACTGTTACCTTGTCAAACTCACTATTGCAAAAGATGTTAAAAAGGCGCACGAAACTAGATGTCATTGTTAGAAAAGAGAACGATATGGATTATTGTCATATGAAAGTTATGCATGGAGATGTATGGTATAAGTCGCTATCCCAAGAAAAGATTATGGCATAAATTGTCATTAGGCATGGGATTAGAGCTATAAAATTCAGTGTTGATCGCAACAGTATCGGTAATTATATATTACCTACAATAATGTAGTCAATTCCAACATGCTTTAGCATGTGGCACCGAGATCGTCCAATTATCAGTGATGGGAGAGCATGCCAAGAGGCTAATACATTTACTTGGGAGATCACTAAGACGAAGCTCAAGTCCGTCAACATATTTAGTTGAATTTGCATTTATTTAAAAGTTTAAATTAATAAGTCACGGGTCATAAACTTTTCTAACACAATTCATATGTGTATTTTAGCAATCTTCCTATGATATATGAGTTCAATTTTAAGTCTGCTCTCATTAATTCAGGAATCCTTTTGCATTTCATCCTTAGTCTGTTTCTCCTTAACCTATGATGGAGGGGTCTTACCAATTTACTATCGGCTCTAACATCATTTTTTGGGAGGACGCAGTAGAAATGCGATATCTTTACTTTGGGAGATCACTAATGAGAGGACAAGTCTAAGTCCATAGACACAACTAGTTGAACTTACTATTATTCAAAAGCTTTAGATGATGAGTATTGAGCCAATTATGATATATTAACAGCTCAACACCACATCATTCTTTGATCTACCATAATTCATGCGAATATTAATAATCATAATGATTATAAGTAATCCATATTGTCAATTAACTACGGTAACTAGTGAACATCTCTACATTGAAAATTATTTGGAGGATAGTGGCCAAGCGATGAGTCATCAAGGCATCCAATTGGGATAAGGTGTACTGTACACATGGTCATCATCTACTTAGCGAGTGTCGAATATCTGAATTCGATTTTATCAACGATGTAAAAAAGTAATGGAAATTGCACAATGTAAGAATTTATGTGGTTTGGTAGGGAGATTTTTCGCCTACTTACGTCCACAGGAGATGAGATCTGTTTCACTAATAATGAAAAAAAGTGTATAGTCGCTCTCCTTGCCCTCTCTAATTAACCCTAGAGACATGTTTTACCCTAAATAGTAAATTGCTATTTAAGTGGGGGGCCATGGCGATAGGTTGCTGTGCTAGTCTCCCTCAAGGAATAGTTGAGGTGCGCGCAAGCTGGCCAAAATACCTCGATTATAAAAAAAAAATCCTATATGGTACAAATTACAAAATTGCCTACATAGCCTAAAATATTAAATTTCATATATAAATTCCGTCATGCGGAGCGTAAAACGCCTTTGGCTGCCTGAGGGCGATACCCCCGCGACCCCCATCGAGGCAGCCCACCGGACCCCCAGCCACTCATTGAGGAGCGAGACCCCTGTGCTATCTTGTCATCAGGGGGCTTTTCGGAATCGCTTCATAATCTCTTGGATAACATAATGCAAGACATCAACCTCAACAGCGAGATCCTCTGACGATTGGTCGTGATTGTCTACCACAATTATCTTCTCGAGAGCAGAGCTTTTGGCAAATTACTTGTACACATCGATTGTTTATGAGAATTTCAAAGGGTCTTACACTAACATAATCTCCCTCTATTTATAAATTTAAGCTTTTGGTTGGACATTCCGACACCATACATAATCATTGACCTAGTATGACCATACATAATCATCTAAACAAGTTGGTATTTCCATATGGCTTTTGTCCATGTTGCCTACGTGATCATACAAATAAAAGGTCATCAAGCAAATTGCAACACTCGACCTATAAAAGCGAATGCATTTCAAGCTTAACTTTGCTTGAAGCAACTGCAGACAAAAAAAAAGATCGTAGTGAAAAGATAAATAATTAGCTAATTTACCCGAAAAATAGCTGTGCTCGCTCCTGCCCATTTGGTCACAGCAAGCAGGCAGCACATGAGAAAAGAAAAGAGTCGTCACTTGCGTCTTGACATCTGTTTTTGCATCGTTAGAAAATGGGATGGATTTTCAAGCTTGATTTGGTCTGCAAACGCAATAGAAACCGGAGACGATTTGACCTGTCTTTAACATTTCATGAATCGATGAAGTTGGCTGGTGACTGACTTCACCGTAAAATGAGGGATCACAGTCGAAGACAGATATATAACTTCAGCAACCCAGAAGATTATCACAAATCGTCGTCGACTTAGAACCCATTGCAGGATAACACCGTGCTTCCGGTTGTATGCGGAGGAATAGCCAGGGTAGACATTCGTTTACTATAAATTGCATTCATGAAAACGTGCTACATTGATGGAAAACTTCTGCAGAGACAGATTTTATTGCCAAAGCCATCAGAATTCATGCATCATGGAGCTTTCATGTCCGACCGATTGGGTAAAGTATACAATTTTCATTCTCTAAGAGGATTTGGGGGCGTTCCCACCCTCCGCAATCGTCGACAAGGGTCACTTAGCCCTCGCAAGGGGCGACAGCCCTCTTCTTTCTCTCTTCTTTTTAAAATATCATTTTGCTTTATTTTTTATATAATAAGTGAAGAGAAATGACAGAGGCGGAATTGTACATATCGGCGGAAGCTCACTTGAGCACACATTGGTAGACAGTCTATAGAATCCACATGTGCTTGTTTTAAGTTGATGCATACTTACTAATCCATGACATGCCTCGTCGGCAAAGCTGCATCACCAATGTAATAGTGTTAGTAAGTGAGGTTGATAAAAGGGCTTGATTACATAAATAAGAATAGATAGAGATGACTCGATGGCACGCATATATATCGAAAGTCCAAATCATAGCTAAGCGATTTCAATAGATCTTGAGATTGATGAATTAACCACATTTGTTGCGTTACTGTCACTGCAACAGCTTTAGTTGCATGTCATGAATTTTCTCAGGTTGCTTTCACTGCCGGGATTTGAGCAGAACAAGACAACGGTTGGAGACACTTCCGATGTTAATTCTACGAGGTACTTGATTGCAAACATCAAAATTCAAAGCAGCCTTTCCTCGCTTTTACAGCTAAACTTGTGAACATATTGAACCTCGAGATTCTCTCCTGGCATTAGAATACAAAAGTGGAACGAATGAATTTGGGGAGCAGGTTTGTGTGTACACTGATGTCACGACCATTTGCAACGTATAAGTAAAAGATCTGCTTATTAGGGTGATTTTTGAAAATAGTTCCAAAATTGTCTATCATTACATGATAACTTACGAGGAGGGGAGCGCCCTTAAAACATATGATCAAGGGAAAAATGACTCAAAAGTCAGCACCACCGGAGACCCTCTCCCTCCACCCACGGCTCTATGCTTCGTTCTCGTCTAGATTCATCCTTTGATTACGCTTTACTCTTGTGCAAATGAAGATATAGAGAATATACATTTGCACATGCTTTAGACTTTAGGTCATGATATCTGAGTAAAGCATGCCATATCTATGATTTTCTTATTGTTTGTAGAAAAGGGTAATTGCTTTAGGGGGTGCATTTTCTTGAAGGAAATCATGGCAATGACATTAAGGGCAGAGAGAGATAGAGAGAGGGAGAGGGGGCATGGGTACTAAGGAAGTGGGGTAGTTGGACAGACTTAATGGCCTCTGCTGCACAGCTCATGGCTTATTAGGCAATGCCAGGACGGAGGGGGATCAAATTGCAATCACATCTTTCTTTATTTAGGCTGACAAGCTTAACATGCTCCCCCCTCCCCCACGCCTTCCCCGCCCCGTCAGTCACCTCTTTCGTCCTGTTCACTTGGAAACATCTGACCCCTTCAAGATCCAGGGATCAAAAGACATTTGTGTATGTGGTGCAACCAACCCATAAACGGATGAGAAAAAATCTCATGAGATGATTCAATGAGCCCCCACCCCCCCAATTCCTTAGAATGAGGCTCCACCCTAGATTCAATCTCAAGTTATGTCCCAATTTTTTTTTTCACCTTAAAGAAAAACCCATCACTTTTATTTTAATCTCAAATCCGTGCATCCAAAAATTGCTACCAGTTTCTTCGAGATTGTTATTGTTATAGCTAGTTAGAGGTTTATTATTAGAATTCACGCTATCATCAATTACCTTCACCTTCATACGAGACAACAATAGTCTCTTGAGATTGATAATTTTGAAGAAATCAGTAGAAACTTTTGGAGATGTGGTCAAATTCGAGATTAAATGAAATTTTTGGATTTTTTTTTTGACAAAAAAAATGTTGAAGATAGAATTGAAAGTGAATTTGAAGTTAGAAAGCCTTTTCAGAGGATTAGCTTGATTGATGATGTCACATTCAGCATAAGCATGACCCCAAGAGTTGGATCCGCCACTATAGCCTGTATGTTATCCCTTGACTATCCCTTGACATTAAGCTTACTTTTTCATCACCCTCCATCAGAGTTTTTTTTTTCTTTGGCTCTTTTGCTTTTGCTTTAAATCCGAATGATGCATTGAGTTAAACAAAAGCATCATTAGTACATGAAAGTGTGAAAAATATCTCAAATCAAAGGAAGCAAAGCCTACCACCCGTGCACCGATTTCCTTTCTGAGATGTATTTTATATGTCAATTGAAATGGCCTTTAATGAGTACATAAAAGAAAAAGGACTCGAGAGAAACTTTTTCAAGTAATTAATTGAGAAAACTCTACAGCTCCTAATGCACTAATTGATCCAATGTTGTGCACAATCAGTGCCCTAAAAATTGAACTTTCATAATTAAAGAGGGTTTAGCAAGTATTTCGATGCACCCACTAAAACAAGACATGTTTCATCTCCTTCCCTCCCCTTCTTCTTTACGTGTGTGTGAAAACTAGTCAGATAGAAAGCTGCTCTCCTTCCCCATTCATTCTGGGGAATATGATCACGACAAATTGAGGTAGGGGGAGACGGTGAGGTCTTGCTCAGCGTTGGAATCCACCCAGAATTACGACATCCTGGAGGCAAGGCGTGCTCCAGAGGTTGACTGAGAAGAGCCCCTAATCAGTATTAGCCCAATAGCCATCTTAGCTTTCCTAGGTAGGAGACAAGCACTCTGCCGCCACGACTTTTGCTACTCGATTGCCATTAACGCTGCTGGGGTCTATGATTTTGCCCACAGGGGGTGTAATCTTTTAATATTTGGGATTGTCCAACGTTTTGTAGGCTGGTCCCATTCTCAGGGAATTTAGATCGGCCCTAGTGCCTCCGGCCCCAGTCAATTTGAATCCAACGAATTTGGGCCTCTCAGGAATTGGATCCATTTCGAGTTGCTTCCATCTGATTTTCGTCGACATTGTTAGCACCACAATTTCAAGAAATTACACTTCATTCTACAGTGTGCCAATTATGCTTGAAGGATGTTTCTGAAGATTTACTTAAACATGCATATACCAAGGTTTAATTATTCGCTCGCCATTACGCCACATCAATTACTAGTCAACCTGTAAAAGTGGCCACACAGAGAAAATTCGCCGTCAAGTCGTAATGAGTGTCGAACATAATCTTTTGTTTTAAGTACAGGCTAAAGAGCCTGAAGGTACTGATTTGGAAGCCGAAGAAACACCAAACTGACAATCATTGGAGGAGATTTGGGAACGAGATAGTAAATTAGGATTCAAAGAATTACTTTATCTGAACAAGTTGACGGGGGCCTCGTAGCTAAACTGCACCTGGATAAGTACAAATATATGGAGGCGGACCATGTGACATGCCTAAACGACTATGTAACAACCCAGCAGAAGAAAAGAAACCATGAGCATTTCACTAGAATTCTATGTTGTTCGAGCTCAAATACGAGCTTAGGGCTGCCGGGACCGGTGTTGGAACTGCTCCTTGGAGATTCTTCACGGCGCTCGCGTAGTGAAGAAATCCCATAAACCAGAATTCATGGTCGTCGGTAGAAATTACTTGGATGAACTTCTCAGCCGGCTTGACTGTGCTCGTTGAAGGGACAATCCGCTTTATCTGATGCCGTTGAATGACCACCTACACACATAACATAAAAGAAATAGATGGCCTCTGCAAAAACATTTGCTTGTTGAATGTGTTCGAACCCCGACTTCAGCATTGGCTAGAGTGAAGCTGCCGATCACTCGACAGGGAGCAGTCTTCATCATGGCAAGAAATTAAGAGGGAGATACTTGCGCGTGATGCCTGACAAGGTCATATTTCCCTATGGAATCAGTTCAAGTACTAGAGATTTAAGTAACCGATGACATTGCCGGCCGACTATGTTCACCATTTTTGTTAGCTATCAGGTAAGGCTATCCAATAATTTCAGATCTGTCCACTTTCTGCATATGCTTGGTGATTATAAATATTTAGTACCCACGTCGACAATGCATACCTTGTAGTAACTATATTCAGTGTGTTCGCCGGCTTGGCAAGCAATAGGATCGTCACTACAAAAGGCGAGCTTTGCTGTCGAGAGGTATATGACTCCCATAACCGGGCCAGCAGACGTGGACAAGTAGCAAGGGAACGACTTCAACAGTTTCTCCTCAGGAGTGGTCTCGAAAGAATGCCGGAAAATCTTCTCCTCCCCTCCCTCTGCCAGGACCTTCGTTCCCTGAGCGATTCTGCCAATGGCGGCATCAGCAATACTCGGACCTGTTCTCACTAATTAAAATGCAATATTGTCGGAAAAGTCGGCTCTTCAATGACTTAAATCTTAGATATTACAGTTAAAGGGCGAGAAGTATCTGAACAAACTGATAGAGAAAAGACATGAGCCGATTCATCTGTAAACGCAAGAACACATTCCCACTGGCGGCATTAACAGGGATTTAGTTAGTCCTTTCAGCTTCCTAAAACTACACGAGTGGAAGTGCCCTCTATTTCATGAAGAATAGCTGAAGCACTCTAAGAACATGGAGGCATGGAAAAATTCTCACGCTCACATAAAAAAAAGAAAAAGAAAAAGACCAAGAACAAGAAGACTTACAGTGTTGCCACGTGTTTCCGGCGAGATCCTCGGTTTTCTTGGCAGCTTCAGCAGCCTTCTGCCCCCATTTTCTGAGGACATCCTTCGCCTTGTCCATCTTTTTTATAATTCATGCGAGTTCACATATGTTTGATGTCGTGATCGCAGATATCATTCACATTCTCTGGACTATATAGCATTCGACAAATACTCATCATTTGTATACATCTTACACGAACACATACAGAGTACACAAGGACATGAAATACTTACGAGCGACCAAGAGGATGGTCGCTGTAATCGGAGTCAACACTGCCTCGACCGCAAGCCCTTTGAGACGTTTGGTCCAACCTTAAGTTTCCTCACGAAGGATTCAGTCTGTCGTGCTGGTGATCACCCTGTTTAACTCAGCTTCTTTGCTTCTCGGGATCATAATCATGACCGGGAAAACCGAAGAGAGTTGGTGTTTGTTTTTTGTAGCTTGTCTTTATGTGGGTTTGATCAGTCTTAAACAGCCGTCGGAAACAAAGCTGTTACCTGATTGTTGTTGTCGTTGTCTCGTTGTCTCTTTTCTCTTGCAACCTTGCTCTATACAGAAGTCTTCAAATATTCTAAGCAACGCACTCACGGACATTTGGCGCAAATTAATAGGTGCTTGATTAGCTGAAATCTACGAGAGTCAACAACACAAATAATGATTTGGACGGGAGATATTCTGACTATTGATTAGAGGATGGAATTCGATCCATGGAAGATAGGCTTTTAAGTTTGAAGTCAACTAGCATAGCACTCAATAGTCTGTATACTTAAGATTAGATAGTAAACCTGTCAAAGAGGTAAGTCTGTAAAATGATCTAATCCAAAAAGGCTCATTTAACCCGTTTATATCCATTTTATTCCGTTTCCATTCAATGTAAATCTGACGGTTTCATACCCGATGTGATTCATATAATTAAAACACTTCCATATTTTATCAAATCTAGGAAAATCATATCCAAATTGAGGTGATAATATAGAGTGAGTGATCGCGAAGAAAAATGAAGAGAGAATCATTGAGGTGGGTTAGGTTTAAGCACGTTATGAATCCATTTATGACTTGTTGATACCCATATTATGTTTAAACCTATTTATGATCCATTAACTTGCATGTGTTAAGCATGTAGCTAAATTTAAGAACTCAACTTATCATATATTGGTTAAGAAATGATTTTATGACCAATTTTGAAAAGTCTACTAGATAACTACAAATGCTTATTTTCTTCTTTGGCTTATAATGGAGTGCTTGAGACTTTTTGAACCCCGAATTTAATCTGAATCAAGATACGTAGTCCTTCCATCCTATGCACACCATGTAATTTCTAGAGTATGCGAGTGGCTGCTTCAGTTGTCGAGTTAATTCGAAGAAAATAACGAAATATAGCGATTTGAATGCGGACTTCTAGCAAGGAGTATGAACGCGTTGACAATTGCAAACAAATGTCATTATTCCTGTAATGACCTCAAGTCAACTTCTTCGTCTTCTCTAAATAAGACAAGGGTCGGTGATTTTCCACAATAATTACTTCTGCCATGTCGTCCTCAGACAGAGTTCCAGGATTTAAACCACTGGCCTCTCGCTTTCCAAGAAGGGAAGATGTCATCAAGATGACTGCCTCCTAAGGTGAAAATCACTTTTGAAAAGTTCATATATGCACTTATTCATGTCAACGTGCTCATACATTCTTATCTCGTCACGACTATTTGGGAATTAAGGAGCATTAACTTATTAGTAGGTGTGATACCCAAGCTATGAAAATCCACAAGAGCGGGATTGTCTCTCGTTAGTTCGACTTCTTTCGTACTTGTTTCTATATTCTACGGCATTCAAGAAGTGAAATTTTCATCTTACGAAATCGAAGTGATGGACTATAATCCACATTGAAACAGATAAGAACGACTGTAGATTTATTGTCAACCACTGAATCAACACTAATACATCAGCTCGGGGAGAACACGCGGGGCCAATGGACCTGGCGTCACTCGCTTGGTAATTCAGGGTGCGGAACCTGGACTTGACTTATTAATCTATATAGAAATGCCCCTGTCGCCAAATGATGGTTGATTAGTGTTCTTCATCCCCTGCCAACACGTCCTGAATCCTGTCGAGGAACCTCGTAGTCGTTTCCAATCCCTTCTCATCTGAAAGAAGCGCGCATATCAGCATATAATGAAAAGAGAGACAGAAACAGAGACGGGAACAGGGACGGAGAATGAGGGGTATGTTACCAAGCCTGGGAATAGTGTGGCCCTTGGGATGATGAACTATGAAAGGATCGACACAAGACTCCAACAGTTCTAACCCATATGGCTTCAAAAAATCCGTCTCTCCTGCAACAAGGAGCGGTTCAATCAATTCCTAATCGGTGGCAATGGAATGGTAAATATTACGTTGGATCCGTGATCGCGAACGATCGCAAACAAATCAGTTTAAAATCAAAAGGAGAAAAAAAAAGAGCCAATTCAGACACCTCCAGAACGAAACAAGAATCATCATGGGAAATTCCTATATCAAAAGAATCAGAAGACAAAACCAAAGGAAGAGAGAGAGGACATATGATTGGTACCTAGAAAGTGGAGAGAAGGGCATTGGAGGGGAGAAGCGTATGCTTTCTCGGCCACCGATGGTGACTTGAACTTGGCCCCTCCGACGATGATCACGAATTTGATCTTTGGCACCTTCGTCAGTGCCACTCCCTGCAAACCCACGAATAATAAACTATCGATTTCCACGGGAATAAGTTCATTCATTATTCTATGTTTTTCTTTTTAAGGGGCAGACAAAAAAAAACATTAAAACAAGGAAGAAGATCCCCACAGGCAACATCGACCCACCTTCGCTTGCAGCCCCGGAAGCGCCGCCGACAATATCGCCCCCTGCGTAGTTCGTGCATCGTCCGACGGTTAGAATTCACGCCGAAGAATATATCCAAAAGAGGAGAAAAAGAAGGAGAGAGCATATTGCTGCATTAAGTCAAGGGACGCAAGATATACAGGGCGAGAAACAGAGGATGCATGTTCTTTTCGATTCTTTATGCTGCATACGTTCATAAAAACCGCATACGCATCGGAATATTAGAAGGTGACATTGTCAAATTTTGATTTTTCGGATGATGACCCGTTCTGTTTAGAGAGAAGCGACGGTACCTGCGAGAAACCCAGGAGACCATCGAAAGGTCCCTGCTCGATCATGAGATCTTCGATGAAAGCGAGGCACTCGTCGAAGTTGGTGTATTCCGTGAATTCCTGCCACAAAGAAGAATATGAGGAAGGGCCTGATCGATTGATGGGCTTCGAGAGACTGCGTAATATGCAAATTCCGAAACTAAAGAGACAGGGTGCGACTTGAGACATGAGGAAGATGGGGACGGACCTTGTTGAACTGGAACCACTCGAAATAAGGAGGGTCGAAGATGCCTTCGACGTCGGACTTTCCCTGCGCGGGGAAAGGGGCGTCGGGGAAGACGAGGTCGACGCTGTGGAGGACGGAGTCGGGCCACTTGAGGACCTGCTTCTTCAGGATTTCCCCGCTGGTCCTGAAGCCGTGGAGGCAGAGGATCCTGGGTCTCTGCTCCTTCGCCATCTCCCCTCCTCCGATGCCCATCCCTCTCTCTCTCTCGCTTATGGTGGTGTTGAAGGTGAATTTGACGATGAAGCTCCCCCCAGTTTTTGTAGGGCGTGTTGACAAGCGAAGGGCTCTCTCTCTCTCTCTCTCTCTCTCTCTCTCTCTCTCTCCCTCCAGTTTTTGAAGGGCGCGTTGACAGGCGAAGGGCTCTCTCTGTGGCTCTATCTCTCTCTTCTCCCCCTTTCTCCCTTTATTGTAAAGTTTGACTTGAATGAAAACGATTTCAGATTCAAAGGCGTGTAAGGAATGGCGTGCTCTGTCACGTGCGGAGTTTCCAATAGCTCGAGTGACATCGTAATGGGTTTATTAAGCCCACTAACTTTCGAAAGTTGAGAGAAAATGTTACTATCATCCTTAAACTATACTTTCGCGCCCATTTAAGTTCTATAATCGCGCTTTGATCGATTATAACTGACCACAAATTAATTAAGTCATCGCCGGTCATTAACACTTCATGTCCATGTGAACAAGTCTCTATGTGAAAATTACAATTTCGTTTGCTTCGTTGACAAAATCGATCTCCGTTGGACCTAATCTTGAGTAGGTCTGTATTGGGCCTAAACTTATTTGCCTAGATCCGCTCATGACCCAAGAAGGTTATGCCGATTTTCTTCATATGATAGTTTCTAAATAGGTATGAAAAGATAAGCATTTTCCAAAACCATTCGATCCGACTCAAGGCCTTATTGGCTCAGGCGGGCTTGGGCGACCTAGTGGCCCAAAGTCCATAGGTTTAGTCCTTGCATCTTCTTCATCGATAATGTATAAATGTTATCGTCGCGATTATTCGAGAAGTGCGCAATCAATATTGATGATGAATAGGTGATGCCTATGTGAATAGGTTGACTAAAATTGCATCAACCATCCAATTAATGCTAATGCCTTTACAAATGTGGCATTCCTATTGCGACACGTAGCTCATCCAATGATTCGATTAGGATGTCGCATGTTAATAGCTTGATATAACCACTTGGGATTCCCATCAGGTTTGAAACCATGAAATCCAAACATAATCAAATGTGAAGCTTAAAAAAGTCGAAGACTGTAAGTAATTTCATTAGAAATTTGTACGAGTAGGCTATTTTAAGTGTAAATCATCCATATTTTAAGTAATTTTTGTTGTACCTTAAATCAAATTTCACGAATCGGGAGTAAAAATTGATATGTATATAGAGAGATGAAAAATAGAACTTTTCAAATTTAAGGGGGTTGAAGATGTAATTTCTTATATCTCTTAATATAAGGTAAACAACATAAATAATTTTAAAATTTTGATACAAATGTACAATATAGTTTCTGAATTTTTATTTGTTTAATATAAATCATGAATTATAACCTAATATGCAGCGATCCCTACACTTTTGATACATGTTCAATTTAATTCTTGAACCGTATAAAATATTTTGATCATGTACCAATGATTCATAGATTATATTGAATAAATATAAAGTCTATATATTACGTTACATATGAATTCCACTAAATACATTAAAAATCTAGGATTACTAATCGCATCGCACGCGTTAAGGGCGATTTAGTCATCGTCACTCGACGTATTTTGCTGGAGAGAGAAAGAAGAGGGAGAGATCGCAAAAGGTCATCCCATTGGATCGGCCACCGCCATCGCCGAATCAATCTCTGCGAAGGATCCGAGCCCCGCGCCGCCGTCCGAATCTCGATCTCTCTCCGCTCTTGCGCCGTGCCAATTTCCAGCGTCGGACGATCCAACGTACCCGAATCGCTAGGGTTCCGGTTCCGCCTTCCGAGTCCAGTCCTCCTGATGGCCGGCAACTTCCACCGAGGTGGCCCGTTGTACGGCGGCGCGGCCGCTCCCTACCGATCCCAGTACTTCTCTTTCCCCCATCCGGGGTCCCCGGTTTTCTGAACTTTTCTTTTTCTCTCTTCGCTCTAATCATTTGGTTTCGCTTGCGGTGCTTTTTGTTAAAAAGAGAGGGGCTTAGCACGAGACCCGCGGGTGGCTCCGATGAAGTTCAATTGCGGATCGACCCGATGCACGGTGAGTTGGATGACGAGATCACCGGTCTGCGCAAGCAAGTTCGGCAATTGAGAAACGTACGATCTCTTCCCCTCCATCCTCATTTTGACCTGCTTACGGATGGAATTTCGTTGATGTGATCTCGACCCTAATCGTCGAGATGGATCTGTTTGAGACTCTTGGCTTTGATGGTTTATTGCCGAATTGCTTCCCGGGTAAACTAGCTAAGTCGAATTGGCCCTTTTTAATGTCCTTAAGGATGCTAAAATACAAAAGTCTACCGAAGTAATGTCCATTCTTTGTTCAAAACGATTTCTTACTTTTGAAAGGGGCCTAAGTTAACAAGCTTCAGTTCATTTTAGATGGTAATCGGTATCGTGTTAATAAATTTAGGCTAATTAAGAAATTTTGTAATCTTGATTGCTGGGAAGTGATGCTTTCACTGCCTATGCTGGGTTTGATGAAGGGGAATGACTTTCGTCCCGAATCACACGGAGTGCTGCCGCATGTATATTATGCACGGTTAACTGATTCTTTTTTTTTTTTTTTTGAGGGAATCATCATGAGAGAGTTTAGTGCTTGAGGATTCTAGATAATACACTTGCTTGATTCACTGCAATGACTATTTTGTTTGTCTAGAAGGGCTTGCTGTTGGCTGGAAACCTCTGCTGTTACTAGGTTGCAGTATTTTTGGGGGGAAAATGTGGTTTACTTTCACTGCTATTGTAATAAAAATTGAAAAAGCAGATGGAGGTTCATATCCATTACATCATATTGATGTCGGCATTCATTGAAATTCTGCTTTCTACACTTTGAGACATGCTTTGCTCTGGCCTAAGCAGAAATTATTTGATTTGATTTTATTTAAATTTACCCTTCCATTTGTCTTTGACCACATTTGGTGAGAGAAGGCTTAGTTAATGCGAAAGTTGTTTCCCCTCCATTTGTTAATGATTGACTGGACCATAGTAGTCTGTTTGATTAAGCAATGATTGGATAAGAACATTTAAACCCTCATGTATAAGACATTGCTTCTCGGGGTGAAATCCAAGCTATTTGCTCTGGGCTTTCTACAGCTTGGGAAAGAGGTTGCAGGAACATTATAATTGAAATTTTCCTTCTCTTTATATAAAATTAAGGCTGAAGATGCAGATGACAAACTTGACTTTAGATTACCATTTTTGGGGACATGATGACCTTATGAGTTTTCAGATGGTGTTAGAGCCGCTAACAGAGAGGAAAAAAAAGTGCTTGTATTGCTTCTGTGCGACAAGCTCATGCAAAAGGTTTGGTTTTTGCCATTTATTGTTTCTAGTGTAAACTTCTGATGCTGGCCATTTTGCTGAGATAGTATGGTGAAAACAAAGATGCAATAGCCAAGTCAGAAGAAGTTTCTACTGTAAACTAAAGATGCTGGCCATTTTGCCGAAAACAAAGATGCAATAGCCAAGTCAGAAGAAGCTATTGTTAATCATGGTAGTATGGCACCCGCCTTAAAGCTATTCTCCGAGTTTGAAGGAAAAGAGACCTAAGATACTCTCAACAACGTTCCATATATTGAGAGTTGTGATGACATGTCTGTGTTAGAAAGATGTGCGTTTCCTCCTTTCTGCTTAGTGCATATTATCCTGAAGTTTAGTGGATCACCTCTTTGACTGGCAGATGTGCTACTAAATTTTGATGTATAGATGTTTCACATTTTGCTTTCTCAGCTCTTCACTCTTGGTGCAGGTTGCGCAAGAGATAGAGACAGAAGCAAAATTTCAGAATGATCTGCTCAATCAGCTGGTATGTCCACCTACTTCTTAGCCCTCTGAATTTCTCTTTGTTTTGCTTTACTTGCGGCATGTCAAGCTTTACTAGTTGAGAGCGAAAATGAGAGGGTCTAATGAAAAATTTGGCTTTTTTCTAGATAAACCTAACTGATGTAACACCTTCCACCTTTAAAACAATTTAGGCATTCCATGCTGATTTTGCATCTGAGGTCTCTGATGGAAAATCGTACGACAATATCTGCCATGTCTATAGTTTACGCTTTTAAGAATTAAGACAAAAGAGTATCGAATTGGACTGTTTGTATCTTTTTTATTGCACAGTTTGATCTGTTTGGTAAAATGAAAGATAAGACGTACTTTACCAACTTGCATCTACTTTCTGCCACATTTTCAGCTCCCTAAGAGAATGTAATTATTTCACTGCAGCAAATGACGCTGATCAAAGCACAAGCAGGTGTTAAGAACAATGTACGGAGGCTGAACAAGAGCATTGTTCAATATGGTTCAAGTAATGTCGTCCATGTCGTGGCTTTTGCGTTGGTTTGCTTCTTCTTTGTCTACCTATGGTCGAAACTTTCCAGAAGATGAGGACTCTGTGTTTACTGCAAGGCTAGTAGCAATGAGCTGCTAAAGTGTGGCTAGAGGGGTTTGCTAGGACACTATTCAATCTTCTCTCCACAACTCCACTGTAAATTATTCTTTTTAGAGAAATTATGCTACATGAGATCTGAATGTTAGTGACAGATTTTCCTCATCTCGGAGAGAACTCACATCTGTTTACCACCTATACTTGGAATGGCAAAAGTGCGTCTTTATTGCTCCTTTTACATGATAGTATGTGTTCATTTCTCTTACAATGGGAACTCTGCCCGTTGACCTTTTGCTGAATAAGAAACAACCGGACTTCCATCGAGGGAGAAAGATCCAAGCGGAAGATTGCCTGCAAACTTTTTACTGCTGAATGACAAGTTGCGACCCTAGCAGACACAGGTGATTGTCTTAGGCTGCAAATGTTTCTTGGCTTCTTCCAGTTTGCTTTCTCTGACTCGGCTGAGGACCTTTCTCGTCCACTCGGCAAAGAATGTTTCATTGTGACCCACCTGCCCATTTTTGTAGAATACGAAGCAATCGCGATCATGGTGAGGGTTCGGACAATCTTTAGTCCCTAGCGGCTCCCAGTATGCGCCCTCATGTATCGTGCCACATAGCTCAGCAGTCCAATGGTGGGCATACTGGCCAACGCCTGCAAGCTCTAACCATCCTCTGGGGAAGAACTCCATTACCCTACTGCCCGGATCCATGAAGAGCATGTTTGTCAGCTGTGCACCATGCGGGGTTGCCACGATGTCTGTGTAAGTCATTACTCGCACCTGAAAGGTTAAGGAACATATGTATGAGCATGCTTATTAGGAAAGCAATGGCAGCATACCTGCCGGTGCCGATGTCTGGTTTGGAGTTTTAAATCTGAGAACGGAAATTAATATTCTCATAAAGATAGACCAGCAATTTGGTAGTCATGAACTCTTTTACTCTTTAGGAAATAGCAGTAGATCTGAAGCCCCAATATTTTGTTAGGATTTCCCATCTTCCTAAGCTCTTGGTGAAACAATGCACATTTCTGACATTGCGACTTGCCACTCTAAATCTCAGCTCGTAGTCAGCCTTCTTGGTGATCGGAGAACTTTGAATAGCCTAATAAATCATCTGTTCGCCGACCATAACTTGATGTCCCGCGTCATTTAATATGCTCTTCGGTGTGGAGTGTAAGATTTCTCCAACGAGGAAAGCCCAATAAAATAAGAGAGAAAAAGAGAAGCGCTTCATGAACGGGGTGCGGAGAACAAACCTGGTCGCAGAAGCTCAGATCTTCCGACTGAACAACACTGAGGGCGCATCCGTCCACCCTCTGACATTCGGTAGCGAACACGTTAACCACGGCCGACGCATTCTTGAATGACCTCGAGCCTCTTCTCATGAGCAAAGTCATCCTCACGGCCGGTTCCCCTCTCTCGTTCACCTCCTCGCCCTTACTACTAGCGTTGATCCCACAAAACTCTCTTGCCTTGTATCTCAGCAGCTCAGAAACTTGCAACTTCTTCTTCTTTGCCATTTTCCCGATGTTGTGCCTCATCACGACCGCCTTCTCAAAACAATAAGGCCCATCCCCTCCTCCGAAGACTTGAACGGCGACATCTCCGTATGTTGCCCGCATGAGGTTCAGAGCCCAAGCTCCCATCTTGCTCCTAAGCTCCCCCCAATGGAACAATACCCACCTTGTTGGCTTCAAGCATTGGTTTTTCATTGACCACCCAACAAAAGGTGCCACTGCAAATAACCCATGCCACGGATTTGCGTAGTCATAGTAGGTGTCTGAGACGAAGGTCAGGCCTTTCAAGAGACTGGCTGATTCCGGAAGGCTCTCGGGCCATGCCAAAGCATAGGAGTTTTTGCTGCCATCTGTGGCATCCCGCCCCTTGATGCATAAGATTCTTCCCTTGGATGCTTGGGAAGGGAAATAGAGGTATTCCGTTTCGTTCTGTTCGATGGTGTCGCTTAACGAGCTCATGAACCAAGTGTTTCCGGACATGGCAGCTTCGGCGTACCTCAGGTCCTTGAGAGGGAGGAAAGTGACCGACTCTCGGAGCTTGGCTGTTAGATTGTCAATTCTATCGGAGCAATTGTTGTTCGTCGTGGAGTCAGCCATGACCGCTGTCCATTTCTTGAAGAACTCCCAAGAAGAAGAACCGGAAGGAGTAGTAAATGTGGAAGATTGGATGTGGAAGAGAAGTAGAACTAGAAGCAGAGTCAAAGTGAGTAAGACGGCGAGCGTAGGCGACTGAAAGGAGGTGCCCTTGAGGCGTTTGGTTGCTACTTTTGAGTGCTTCTCAATCTCCATTGAGAGAGCGAGAGAGAGAGAGGGAGAGACCTTGTTAAGCTTCTTGAGAGTCTAAGAGAGATTGACCAAAAAGCCTTAACATAAGCTTCTTGAAAGTCCAACACAGATTTAACCTCGCCAATATCACATGCATGCAATCATACTTTATTCGGTTGTTTAAATGCGTGGGTTTAATGCCGTCCCTATTAAGATAATCCTTTTCCGTAGGAAGAGGCCGAGCTTGCTAACAAGCAAGGCATAAGCGTGAAACAAAGTCATAAATTCCGGGAACCCCTAGGCAGATGGTAGTTTGACCTCAAACAAAATATTAAAATCTCATTTCCCAAGTCTACCGATCCAAAATAGATCCTCGCAAACCGTCCAGTCCAGTCTTTATTATAAACTCCGAGGTGTAGTCCCCAAAAAAATTTCTGTCAATGCTTACGTATAATACGACAATGCATATGGAAGATCCTACTTCTGAGATCCGTGCCTGGATATATTCAAACAGAGGCTAGAGCACTACGTGGATGATCTTTCAAGCGACAGAAATTTGATCCCTGTTGGAACTGGTAAAATGCGTTAGTGTAGTCCCTATTGACTGTCGGGCTGAAAAACTCAACATGAACACTTCTCTTGCACCAGGGACATCAACCCGAGGACCCGGATCACCTGCTGTGCTGTATGGAACACGGCAGGTGCCGTGGTGATCTCAGCCGTCTAATTAAGATCGGACGGCTGGAATTTTATAGGAAAAAAAATTCAAAAACTTTTTAGACTTTTAAAAAAAAAATTCCCAGCAATTGGACGGCTGGAAGCTCCCCACGTCACCCCTATAGTGTTCTGTACACATGGCAGGGAATCCATTTCCGATGGCAAGGGGACACAATCTCCCATCCCCATGCGAGCTGAACCATCGTTCAAACTGAAACGGAACCAGCATATATCCTCGCATGAACCATTTAGAGGATGTCTGAAAACGGATAACTAACAACGGGTTGAAGATGCAGAGACATAAACACGACCTTCAAGAGCAGCAGTCCCTTTTGCTTCCTGAGGTAAAGGGCAAGCTGGCTTGAGAGGCAACAGCACTGTCATTCAATAAACTATTTACATTCATCTGTACAATGATTCCATCGGTTCACATGGTTAGTGTTTCAGAACATTATTAAAATGCATGAAAGAATAAAAGTTACTTAGCATATTTTCAGGATCCAAAGCCAACTACTTTAATTCCACTGGAATCAGCTGGTTATCGTCATTGCTTGCTCCAGGGAGATTATGCCAGATGCAGACGTAACTTATCCCCAATTTAAAAGCAATGGAGATGACCATATTGATGTCATTTAGTCGGTCAGCAGATCAGAAAGCTTTACAGAGTGTATTAGACCTCATGTTAGACGAGCACTGTTGCTCTATTGGGCCCGTGGGACTACACAACCTGCTCCTCTTCGGCTCCGAAATCCTCACTTGTGAGATAGCCACTGAAAGGGCATCCACAAAACCACATTCATCAGTCTCCTCAGGCTTGCAGCTCAGACTAGGGGGTGACGGAAGTCTCGAGCCTCCATTGGCAGAACCAGAGCATATCTTGCTTCCATATTGCTCTAGGCCAAGTGCACCAGCTACTTGCCCAGAGGAAGCTGACACTTGGTTCTTTGGTTTTGACTTAAAGGACCAAGATTTTAGTGTGCGCTCTGTGTAGAACAAGATCCAAGGATGCCCTGAAACAACATTAGCAGTTATCTTAACCGATGCAACTGAGACGAACACACCAACAGAGCATAACTTGACATTGTCCTGGCTCAGAAGGCAAAATTGCGAGCTGCAGCAACAACTAGATGAATACTTTACCTAACACAAACCAACAAGACATAAACCGCCGTTGAAAGTGACTGAGAATGGACCAAAAAAGGATGATGGAATACCAGCTTGCAAGCTGGCATTTTTTTTTTGGCATCAAACTTGAGTTTTAGGTGCAATTGCCTGAAAAACTACCGACTCGAACCCCACCCCAAGGTTTATATTTGATGCTAGATATAGTAAGAGAACTATGAAAACCATGGCTACCACAAGCAGCAGTGACCAAAGCCATGAGCCATTTGTTCACTCTTGAGAAATAGAAAAATCACAAGATAGTAGGTTAATGAAATTTTTGCAAATGAGGCAAAACATTTTTCATTGAACAACAATTACTGAACTCATCAGTTCAGTTTGAAGAAGAAAACAGAAAACAGCATTAAGAACTTACTTAACACTTCCTCCGCTGTTATCCTAGCTGAGATGTCTCTTGTCAGCATTCTTGCAATCAGATCACGAGCAGGTTTGGACACTGACTGCCATATGCCTGACTGAAAATCAAGCTTCACACTCTTAATTGCTTCAAAGACAGCTCCCAGTGAGTCACCTTGAAAAGGAAGAACGCCCAACAAAAGTGCGTATAGCAGGACACCAGCGCTCCATATATCAACTTTCTCAGAATAATTCCCAATCAGAACTTCTGGAGCAACATAAGCGGGACTTCCTGCCAAACCTGTTAAGCTTTGACCTGTTATGCAGCATGTTAAGTATTAGCATAAGACCAAGTGTTGACATGGAAAAGTTCTAAGTATCAATATGGTTGAGATTTTGACTGATGATTAAAAATTGCTCCGTAACTCGATTTGGCATCCACGCATATTACAGATTACTTGAAAAAATTCATGACAAAAGAGAGAATTGAGGGTAATTAAGCTACTTAAAGGAAAACAAACGACTATAGTACATAACCTGTGAGGAACCACGTCGCTAAAGATGGTTCTCCACAATAATCAATCTCCAAGAATAGTTCATTTTCTTGTAAGATGCCCGGAAACTCTTGAATATAAATATCGAGTCAGAAAAAGCTCCCTAACTTAGCTTGGCACCCATGTGGTGTCAGAAATGATTTCTAAACAAATTTATGTCAAAAGACAGAATTGAGGATAACAATATGCTATGATAAGGAGATATAACATCCATAGCACATAATCTTATTCCACAACTAATTAAAAAAAGGTTATTTAAGATGCACTAAAGATGGTTTGCGTAAGAAAGACGACTGAGAGCATTCAACATGTCACCTCACAAGAAACTCAGCTCCAGTATGATAACATTGAAGGTGTACAGCCTATACAAATATTGGATCCACAGCTTCTTCAGAAACGCATAACCAATAATAATCAGGGGAAGACTTATTTGTCGGAATGAAAGGGCACTTGACCCGACTCAATTATCTAGAGTTACAATATCATACTAAGAGGTTTAGAAGCTTTTCACATAATAATCCATTTTTTAGTTTTAAATTTGAGTTCTGGCCCCATTAAGATTTCCAAAAGAAACATGATAAATCATTATTGCAAGTAATTTGGCCCCCAAATTGATAAAGCTCATTAAACCATTTTAAAGTTCGATGTTCATAGATAAACAAAATTTACAGGATATATATTCTAACCAGGCTTTCTTAGTGCATAATACGGCTCTAATTTCTAACATAAATATACTCAATCTATTTGTAATTGTAGACAATATATATTACCCTCACTAAGAAGAAATTCTAGATCCATCCCTGCCAATAATAGCTTTCGTCGTCAGAAGAGACAGCAGCACATCCATACATCTAAAGCATTGTTAAAGCAACAGGGAAAGAAAGAGAAACACACCCAAAACTAGGATCATACTAGAAAGACCAGCATATGTCATCTCTACCCAGATATTCCCACGATGAAGCAAACGAAAACACGGAAAGAAAGGCTAAACAGAAGAACTCCCTGCCACATTCCCACCACAATCAACTAGACTCCCCTTGTTCAGTGGGCCGCATATCAAAAGCTCCTTTTTGAGCACTAGATGAAGTGAAAGTTCACCTTAATAACATGCTCGGTCGATTATTATTATTCTAAAAGTCGTTGCTATCTTTCGTTCCCATTAGGGGCGTCAAACGGGTGGGTCGGGTCGGGTTTGGGTTGAGTCAAATATGGGTCGGACCATATTTGACCCATTTAACCCGTTTTGACCCATATTCATGTAGTGTAAATATGATGACCTATAGCCGACCCGATCTTGACCCGACCAATACCCGACCCGACCAGTATTGTTAAAAAAATATGAAAATAATCAAATTTTTATTTTTAAAAAATAAAATAATCAGAATATCAGAATTTTCATAATCTAAAAATATTTTAAATTATTTGTTAATAATACTTAAAATTAAGTAGGTAACTCATTTATGACCCATTTAGAACCCATTTAAGACCATAAGGTTGTTAAGTGACCCATTTTTGACCCAACTAACTTTTTAAGCTAACTCATTTATGACCCATATTATCAAATATGGGTTAAAATATGGGTCTTTGACCCATTTTGCCACCTCTAGTTCCCATAGATACTCCCCCAATCACACAGAAAAAGAAAAAATTGGACCTCGACATTGACACTATAATCTCCAGGTATGCAACCAACAAATTTCGTCCTTCTGTTACTTATGTAGTTAAGTGGGGCTTGGTACAAGGTAAGCATCTCTGAGTTTGATCATGCATATCTATTCTCTTTCCAGAAAAGGTGATGACTGCGACAAAAAGTCGGTTCCATAAGCCCAATCATCAAGAAGGGCCACCAACAATCCTTCCTAAAAAAAACACAATGCAAAAGAAAACATATGCAGTCCACTGTGATCTTTTGACGCTTCAAAGTGGCCATTCCATATTGCATTCTTCAAGACTAAGATAAAGGATTCGCCAAAGAAATTGGTGAAGGAAGCCACTGACAAGGACAAAAAAAGTATAAATGACGTCTATGAATAAGCAAAATTTTATCGATGATTCCGCACCAGAAGAGAATCTCATGGCCAGTCCAAAATCGGCAAGCTTTAACTTTCCCGTGGTTGTCAGCAGGATATTTTCCGGCTTGATATCTCTGTGAACCACACCCATTTCATGACAATATTTGATAACAAGCATCACTTCCTTCAATATATTTGCAGCCCGCTGCTCTGAAAAAGGACCTTCCTTCACCATCTGATCAATCAAACGCCCCCCAGAGCATAACTCCATCACCAGGTGAAAAGAGTCTGGCTCCTCATACACTGCCAGCAATGTCACAACCCCTGGATGGCCTGATAAATGCTGCATTATCTCCACTTCCCGGTGAACTGTATCCTCCGCTTTCTTCAAGGTCTTACAAGCATATTCCACACCATTGACCTTAGACCTACAGAGCCAAACAGAACCAAATTTTCCTTGGCCAATTGTGTCACCTGAAATGTATTCATCCTCAATCTTCTTCTTCCGACCCATTCGGGTAGCAACGTCTATACATCCTATCTTCCTCTTTAGACCTCTCCCAGGAGCAACCAAGGACGAGCTGCCACAAGGTGGAGCTGTGGCGATGCCTGCCAGCCTACTTTTACATGAAGCAATAGGTTCTGTGCCTGCATCTTCCTTGCACCTCTTCTTCAGCCTTGTATAATCTTCCAATGAATAATGAGATCTCAGATTTGGCGACTGCAAATCATGGGTGGATCTCGAAAGTTCCAGCAGCTGAGTAGACACATCGGCTTCACTTCCTTTCCTCTTTTTCCTCATCAATGTTGCTTAAAAACGGAGCAGCAAACACTATCTGAAAACGCACACCATATCCATCTAGTTTTCAAGAAAATCAGCAAACCAAGCAATTGAGATCGGAGCCATAGTTCTCCACCATCCGATCCTAGTTTCAAGAAGAGAACACCCCATCAGAAAGTTTCATCCAAACAGTCGGTAAAACACAATTAAGGTCGCTAGGAGACAATCAAAGCGGAAACAAAGGAGAAAAGAAAATCTCTCACTTCTCTAGTAACTCAGCTGTTAAAATGCTTCACACAAACACTCTCCCCACCACAAAGATTACCGACTCAAATAAATACGGCAACTTTCTTGCACACAAAACCTACACCGACGCATTTTTTGTCCCTAAAACATCCACAGCACAGATCAAATGACACTGCACGCTCAACCAATAAGCAAACTTGCTAACGAGGGAAACTCATAAACTGGAGGAGCAGATCGAAGAGCGGCGCGTCTAGCCAGAGAAAGAGAGCCCACCTCTCACCGAGACCGGGCGCGCGCATGACGACCCGATCGGCGGAACGACGTCTCCGAAAAGGCGCCCGGCCGGGGGGGGGGTCGATCGGAGGGGGCCGGGCGTGGATGGATCGGAAGAACCCTAGGAAACCCAGACCGAAGGAACCCGACTGGAGGCTTCGGCGATGGTCGTAAGCTATGCGGGTTCGATCGAGGAAGATTGACTGACTAAGAAGCAGTGCAGAAGGGGGAGAGATTGGTGTTTGTGTTAAAGAGAAGGGGTTTTTCCACTTTCCTTCAGATTTGGCGCAACGAAAGCCAGCCAACCGGGTCGCGGGCCTATCGGGTAACGGTCTCGGGTCTGACCCGAATACCCATTTCCTTCCTCCTGCCCTCGTGATCTACGCTGCGTAACAGCTCAATCTCTCCATAGAACGCATTTTTGGCAGATGACCCGCTTTACATTTAAAATTCGGATCTTTTTCGAGAAAGAAAAATGTGGGATACTGATCAGATATGAACTTGAGAAGAAAACAAACCGCGACATATAAAAAGCATGAAAATTACAACAACAACAAAAAGATCGATAGAGTTTTTTGTATGCCCCTTTAGAGAGATTCTTCACTTAGAAACGAATAATCATCATAATTTAAGACTATACATGATGTTTATCGAGTAGTATGGAATTTTGTAGTATCATTTTTCTTTTCCCATCGTTGTCGATGTGAGTAACCATTTTCAAGTTCCTCATGATCCGATTATGTCGTTCTGACTATCCATGTATAAGGAAAATTTGAGGTAGGGCAAGCGCTACGCGTATGCATGAAGCGAGATTGTTATGCATTGGAGAATACCTACGGTTAACAAAAGGATTCGGTGAAGTCGGTGATTGCTTGATATAAATTGAAACTCTTGCTTTTTATCTAATTGTTTGGACGTAGTAGTCAAGGAGGTGCACACCGAAATTTAAAGTTGTTGGCTCTACGTATGGCATATGTAACTGAAGATCTCTTTCCTCAAATTTTGCCAGCAAATTTTAACGAAGAAACACGTCTATGAAATAAATGGTAGTTTATAAGGAAATTTTTACAAAAGGAAGTTCCCTTTTAAGATTATACATACTAATTATCTAAATTTGAAAATAATTTATCTCAAAAAAATATCTTCATCTCCATCGTTAATAAATTAAAAGCAATAACAATTTCAATTCTAATAAGATGCTTGTGCCTATTGGCGAGTGATTGGAATCTCTCGATTTTTAAATTTGAATTCGAGATGCATATCAAGTACTAATCAATATCCTATCTTTCTTATTTGAGCGAAACGGCTTGTTAAATCAGTTTGCAGGATAAATCAAAGTGATTGTCCCTCTCAAAACCCTTTCAACAATATCCATTTAAAACACATCTCTTGTTAAACAGAAGCACTAAGATCATCCATGACGAGGAAAGATCTCAAAAGCAATGCAAAAACTTGATCTCTCTCGAATTTTCAAAACCTTTCATCTTCCGCCGTCCCACTCTCACTCTCGAGTGTTTTAAATATTCAAGAATTCCTCTCTTGCGGCTCCAATTTACGACTCTATGAATATTTTCAACATGATTTATTTAGGAACTCTCTTTTTATTTTATGCGACATATAGGAGTTTGAGGACGAGTTATACTGGATGGGGATCATCATTTTTTTTTCCTTTTTTGAAGGGGGGTTTTGAAATACTGCTCTTTAAATACATTCTATTGTGCAATCACGAAATTCCAAATGGGTTCTCGATCTGATCTCGTCCTCCGAAGCTGATCTTCTCACTAAATCGCTCCGGACACACGCACGACCCGGGCAGTCAATCGTTGAAGACATTCCGTAGTCCGCTTTCTACGTTTAATTGATTGGACGCACCGATGTAGAGAAATAAAACAATAGAATAATAACGGCAGGAAAAAAAGTTGTCATTCCGTTAACTCGTGGAAGCGAGGGATTGGAGGGCGGGCAGGGGGAAGTGTGCCGCCGTGGCGGGAAAAGGACCGGCAGCGTTAGCAGCCTTTTCCACGCACGCGACGCGACGCGAAGTGGTGTCCACGCGCCGCCTGTGGAGCGCACGTGGGACGGGTGGGCTTCTGGCTCTCCCCCGGGTTTCGCTGCCCGCTGGATTTCCCTCCCGACGGGATGTCCGAGCCCCGTGCCTTGTACGGAATGCGCACGTGGTCGCCGGAGCATCCGCCTCTCCCCGCCCGTGCCGTTCACTTCCTTTGATATGAATGAGAGCAGGGCTGGTGGACGGCGCTCTTCCCCGTCCGATCTTGCCTCGCACACTCTTTAATTTTTGTATGTCCTGATCAAGCCGTCCGTCGTGCGGCCCACCACTTCCGGCTCTACTTCGGACTTCCCTCCTCCTCCTTACTTCTCTTCCTTTTCCGTTGCACGAAATTCTCGAGGTTTCTCTAGTTCAACACTATTCTTTCGCAGTTCGAGCGAATTTTCACGACCCGAGATGTCGTGTTGTTTCTCCGAATTTCGACTTTACGATCCCGCGGGATCGCATTGTCGGCTCGCATTCACACGGATAAAGATTGAATGCACAAAAGACAAGATAAACATACACCGGCAGCCCCCAATACGTCCCAGAAAAAGATCATCCCCCATGTCGCCGCCGGCCACGGACCAACCACTACAAGCTGTCAATTACCAACGAAGCAAGAGCGAGTGAAATAATGGGACAACGCAAATCCAAATGAACGCAAAGTTATGAAATGGTTATTTAAGAACTAGCTTGAAGTTTGACTTCATGAATGATTGCGCTGCGGTCTATGACTACAAGGCAACAACTACAACACAAAATGAACAAACAAAATGTAACACAGTAACTTTGTGTTCCAAGGAAATAATCTTTGAAAGCACAATTTTAAATTTCAATACTCGAAAACTGCACTGAAAACTCCAATCAAATCAAATCCCAACTTTCAAAAAGCAAACCACTCATCCATTGCCCTAGACTTTTATGCCTGTACATGGTGGGGACGCCTGTTCTTTCTCCACTCTCTCACATTTACAAGAAGATAAGAGAAATGTCTCCAAAAAGGGAAGACAGAAAGAGAGGTAGTGCTTCTAAATATTAGCTTGCACAGTGCAAGAAGAGGCTGCGTGCTCATTGGCGAGTTTGACAGGAAGCCTAATGCTGGTGCTAACGAAAATGTGGATGATGGTGGGGTTGGCTTCGTATATTTATTTGCCTTCTCCATGCCCATCGACTTGAAGAGTGTTAAACGAATTAAATATTAATTAACGTCTTCATTTAATAGTTCAAATTTTTAGAATAATTGATAGTGATTCCACAAAATCTTACAATTACTGACTTAATTATCCATGCCTTCATCTAACAATTTACCTTTTAAAACAGTTGGCAGTGGTTCCACTAAATCTCACATTGTATCAGAGCATAAGGTCCTGAGTTCAAATATTTTCGGACCTCTATTTGTCTCCCCAATCATATTTTCCATTCTTAGAACTAGTAAAAAAAAAATCAGACTAAGCGTGAGGGAGAGTGGTAAAGTAATTGAATATTAATCCACGCCTTTATTTAACATCTTAAATTTTAGAATAGTTGATATTGATCTCACAAAGAGTAGGAAGATGTAGAAAGAAAGAATATAGGCCGAAAGAGAAAACAAGGAAAAGACGACAACCATGCTACGGGAGGCAATGTCCGAGGCATGGAAAGAATAAAGAGGAAAGTAAAACTTGCAAGGAGAAATAAAATAACACGAGTTGACGAAAAAAGAAGAAAAGGAGACCACTTGGAATAGTATGGTCAAAGCACCGCAATAGGGAGGGTAGCGTACGAGTCAAAAGAGAGAGTGGAAAAAACGTAGTCCGTAAAAATACTTAGGTGTGAATTTATGATAATTAAGAGGCGCTGCATCATAAGTTATAATCTAATGGCAAGTGCAGTCGTATGTGAATTGCACCATTGATATTTCGAGCAGGTTCGGATGTACAAAACCCGTAAGTCTTCGTATAGACGGTGGTTGGTAGTAATTCTCCAGCTTAGGCGAATTTCAGATGATATTTTACTTCTCCGTATGTACTGGAGTTGCGTGTTTGTATAGGAACAATCAAGGGCTTTTGAGACTTCAATTTTGAAGTCTCATGCTTTGACAATGTATATATATATATGAAATACAATGGTATTCCAATGTTGTACTAATACATCCACCTCATATATTTAAACAAAATCGATATTTAAAACTTTTTGGTCGGAAATTGATATTTCATTTGACTTTAATATATATTTAGATTTTCTTAACAACGAAATTCTGATTACAAAACTGTCTTACATATAGTTAGTTGGTTTGAAAATATCACATCTTTTTTAGGGCAAAGCTCGTACTAGAATCTTATTCTTAATGTAAATAATTCATAGACTTTATATTTGTTCAATATGGCCTTTAAACTTTACTTCGATATAATCCTTAAATTTTGATTCAACGTGTAATGTAATCCTTAAAGTTTTAGGTTTTTCAACGAGATCATTTATATTTATCTTGATGTGCAACACGACTCTTGAACTTCTAACGTTTTCAACAAGATCTCTAACTTTTGGTTTATATTTAGTTTAATCCATAAAGTATAATAAAAATATTTAATATCATCGTTTAATTATTCCTGAACATTAAATTTATTTATATAGTTTATAGATTAAATTCAATATGTCCAAAAATCAAATTGAATAATTTAAAATTGGAGGGGTTATATTGCAAATCTAGATAAAGTGCAGGGATCTGATTATATAAAGTAAAAGTTTAAAGATTAGATAACATATTGGATAAAATTCGAGTTAAATTTATGTAATTTTTCCTTTTTCGGACAATCTTTTCTTTTTTGAGGAACTGCATCGAGTGATAAGAGCCCTAGTTACACCCCACTGATGCTTCATCTCCTCCTCCTGTCGGAGAAACGCAATGGCTCAGCGTTTGCGGGGCTTAAACCCTGTCAAAACCCTCAAAACTGATCAGCATCGAACGCCCAACACCCACCTTCCACAAAATTCGGTTTCTTTCTTGAAAGCGAAATCAAAGTCTCTAAATTTCTCTTCTCTCTGTATATCAGCCATGGCAAGCCAAAGCCAGGACCAGAAGCACTTGTCCCTTGATGCTCTGAGCAACAGCAGCCGCAAAGACGAGGTCTCCGAAGCTATCAGAAGCTCGATGTCGAATTGCCTTTCCGAGACGAATCTTCACTTGACGGTACCCGGTCTCAAGTCCAAAACCAGAGGCAAGGTAATTGACCTTCCGGGTCGTGTTGGATTTTCTGGTTTGTTGCTTCTTTGGGCTACCGAGTGAATTTAAGTCGTTACTGGTGCTGTATGGAGCATAAAGATTTAATTTTTTCGATTAGTCGATTCAAAACAGCAATATCTTTCTCTGAATTCAGAAACTAGCTATAACTTTATGGGAAAAAAAAATCGGTCATTCCTACTGGATCGTTATAGATGTGAAAACTGGGTTGCCGTGATTCCACGGAAATGCATAAAAGTTAAATCTTTTTCTCGGAGTTCTTATTCCCTTTGTTTAATCTTGAGAGAAATTTTGTTACTGCCTGATGTTAAGCACATAGAATTGCAGGTCAGGGATATCTATGATGGTGGCGATTATCTTGTCCTAGTGACAACTGATAGGCAAAGTGCATTTGATCGGATCCTCGCTTCCATACCTTTTAAAGGCCAGGTGTGATGAACTGCTATACTTACTCGCTGGATTTTAGCATAGACAATTACCTTTTGTTCTTTGGTTAATATAAAATGGTCTATGTCGTGTGAAACTCTTCAGGTCCTCAATGAAACGAGCTTGTGGTGGTTCGATAAAACGGAGCACATTACTTCGAATGCTGTAGTAGCATCTCCTGATAAAAATGTTACAATTGCAAAGAAGTGTTCTGTCTTTCCAGTTGAATTTGTTGGTGAGTTATTGCTGCCTTTTGATTTGATGGTGCTTTGACCAAAAAACGCACAGGCTCAGTAGTATAGAATAATATTGGATGTGATCCTTCAGGTTGAATTTTGTTGCACAATTTAGTAAAAAAGTTTCGGTACCTGAAGATAGCCCCAATGTGTCTTATTCATGGATTGCTTTCTGATGTCAGTGCATTTTACATATAATATGATTAAAGTCCTAAGTCGAGGTACTTTCTTTTTAACAATACTTAAGTTCCAGTCATCTGTGGGATGCAATCTTTGATCCAACTTTAATTTTTAAATTGCAGTCAGAGGTTTTGTGACTGGAAGTACTGATACATCATTATGGACTGTCTACAGAGAAGGAACCCGTAATTATTGTGGCAATGCTCTCCCAGATGGTGCGTTTTCCTTCATCTACTTTGAGTTTGTTCTGATCTTTCCTTTCTCATCTTTAAACAATGTTATAATACATTTAGGTTTGGTGAAGAACCAGAAGCTCCCTGCAAATATATTGACACCTACAACTAAAGCGGCAGATCATGATGTACCTGTTACTCCAGAAGAGGTTTGCTCATATTGTCTAAAATGAAGCTGCTTTTAGTAGAGACTCTGGAAATTAGAATAGATGGAGATGTTTAGGCTTGGTATATGTTTATCGAGCTGTGCTCTGGAAATTAGAATAGAAAGAGATGCTTAGGCTTGGTATTTGTGAATGGACGTGCGTGCGTGCGCGCACAGAGAGAGAGAGAGAGAGAGAGAGAGAGAGAATAGTGCTGATGGATTTTGGCCTGATAATTCTTAATTTAATACTTTGTCAAACTTTTCTTGTACCTGCTTTCTGAGTTAGCTTATTATATTGCATTTGCACTGTCCTATCAGATTTTTAAAGGTGGTCTGATGACTCAAGATGACTATGATGAAGTCAGTAGAAAAGCATTGAGCTTATTTGAGTATGGACAGGTGACTTCAATTTACTTTGTTGGCTGCACTTGTTTTTCATCCTTTTAGTTCAATCACTCGGATATAATAATTATAAAAGTGACCTTTTCCTTGTGCATTATTCTATTGCTTCCTCAGTTTTTCTTTTGGTGTATGAGACTGAACTTGAAGGAAAAGTGTCCAGAATCATGTCATGAATTTTGACGTTCTTGCCTAGCATTTAAGTGAATTTTCCCCTTCGTTGTGTCTTACATGATATGCTTGAAACCTCAAAAATGTTAATTGGTAAGGTCTTCTAGCTTCTTGATTATTTAACCATTGGATGGAGAGGCATGGATACTCAACAAATGTAATGGTTTGATAAATGTTGATTTCTTCACTTCAGCGGGCATTATTATTTCTTCTTCATTTCAGAAGTACTGTAAGTGGCCACACTGATGATATTTACTTGGTAGCAGGAATAGGTTTATGGCAAAAGCATTTTATTTGTTCAAGGGAGAAGTCTTAGCGCCTATACTATTTCCATCACGAACTTTGGCTGCAAATATATGCACAATTTAAAGTTCCTTTGTGTTCCTTCTGATCCTGATGTGACGTGACGTTAATGTGATGATTCCAATTTCCTTACCTAATCCATGTGCAGGGGGCGGTTTGGATGCCCATATTATAAAAGGAAAACTAAATAATTTCTGTGGGGAGGTGATTGCCTATCATCAGTGTTGAGTTTTAGCCACCATTGTTTCATGTGAAGTGTTTGGATTCTGGTAACAAATGTTTCACGCGGCAAATTCCTGTTAACGTTATCTTAACAAATGTATTCACCCTCTGCAATCTAACATAATTGCTCACTAAAATTTGAAGTCTTGTCCACCTCACTTTGCAGCGTGTCGCTTCAGAGCATGGCCTCATATTGGTGGATACAAAGTATGAATTTGGAAAGGCTGAGGATGGTTCCATTCTTTTGTTAGATGAGGTTTACTTTTCCTCTTCCTGTTTCTCTCTCTTGTATGCACAAACACATTAATAGTGTTTCCTTCTGACTCTATCAGAATAGGGTATTATATCATGACAGTGTTATTTTTTTGCCATGGAAGTACAGGTGCATACTCCCGACTCAAGTAGATATTGGATAGCACAGTCTTATGATGAACAGTTTCAAAATGGTCTTGAGCCTGAAAATGTTGATAAGGTATGTGATATTGTCCCTGGTTCTGGTCATTGTTACAGTTGAGGGGTGCGTAAACTATGGCATGTGCTGTGCTGCTGCCAAGTGGTGGCTGAAGGGACGAGAGCAACTCCCTTGGATGTGCTATGGATGGATCATTTTAATGTCGTCATTTGTCCTATTGGATGTTCCTGCAGTATCTGAACTTTATTCTCAATTTATAGGAGTTCTTGAGGCTATGGTTCAAAAATAATTGCAATCCTTATGAAGACGAGGTACTTGAGTTGAGGAAGCACTATTGAATTGATTCTTACATTTATGGTGGACGGGATATGGTTTATCTAATCTTGCTCAGTTTAAATTTTAGGTATTGCCTGAGGCCCCAGAAGAACTTGTTGCTGAACTGGCATGGCGGTATGTCTTGCTTATCATTTAGCATTTAAAGCATTCTCATTTCTGGTGCTTGCAGAATAATTCTTCTGCTTTAAGAACATTTAGATGAAAATCCCTGTGCTATGGTCTCTAGAAGTGTAACATTTTGCTCAATTATATGTTGTCAAATCTGTAATTCACGAGAAACTATTGAATTAATAGTCAAAGTTGGAATTTGGTGTGCAATAGCTTCATGTAGATAAAGCTAATGCACATGTTTGCATAGAGATATTCCTGGGGAAAAAAGGAAAGAGTGATTGTGGTGCTTCTGTTGTGCTTTAGTTATAGATCCTTCAGAAGCTATAGTTAATAGGTGATGTGGTGGATAGGATGGACTTATAATGATCTTCGGTTTACTTCCTGCAACACAAACGATGCTTTATAGCAGTTCTGTTCTGTTTCTCCAATTGTTTTGATAGCTGTGTTTGCAAACCTAGGTGGATAATGGAGATAATTACTGTTGTGAATTTTGCTTGGCAGATACATTTTCTTGTACGAGACAATTACAAATTCAACGTTTGAAATGCCATTGACCAAGGTAAATTTTCCTCCAAAAGCCGAGATTGTCAGGACATGGAATCACTTTGTCTGCTGTCGACATCGTGCGAAATCCAAATTGATAAATTTGTTGCTTGCCTGGCTAGGAACCCGTTCATGACCGGATTTCGCGAAATGTCACTTCAGCATTGTCATCTTTGTAAGGACTTCATTGACTCCACATGATCAGGAATTCAACCGATACATCTATTCCTTGGATACCTGCAACTTGCCGAGAGCCTGCCAAATTCACCTTCATATCCCATTGTGTTACTCAGCAAGATCGGGCTGGACGAACTTATTTCTCTCGATTGTATGAATAAGCACATTCCATCCGATGATGATCTGCATGATTTTGATGTGGTTATGGTTGGAGGTACACTGTTAGTAACATCGATATAAGTAAAATTGGCAAATATTTTCATAGGAGGCAATAATCGGATGAACGATATACAGCGCCAAGGAAATATTATGAATTAGGGTTATTGAATTCTGGAGAAGGCAAAGAGAGATGGGTGACTTGTTTTTTTGAACGACTTGTTTTTTTAAGCTCATCAACCAACGGTTCATCCTAAAAGGATGTCTTGAAATAGTATAAGTACTCTTCCTTCATTGGGTTTTTCTCATAGTCATAATAGATACCATTCTTTAATAGAATGATTTTATCAATTGAATTACATAATCTTTCATAATAATATTATTAAATATAATGTGTCATTAAACATTTTGAAATTAATATTTAAAATTTTTGGCAGTTCACTTCACTATACAAAATATTTAATTTATAAATAAATGTTTTTTAACTATCTCAAATAAAATATTTTAATGTCTTATTAAATCATGTAAAAATGTAGTAAAATTCTGGTTCAATTCATGCAAAAAATATGTTTATTCATATTAATACTATATTAAAACATTAGCATTTTCATTTGTAGAAGAAATTATACCACTCACTTGGTGATCAATATGTATTTAAATGGGTCGATGATATCGTAATACTAACAATTAAACGAGAATCAACAAAAAGAAAATCAAGTAAAATGCTAAAATAAGTACGAATAATCTATATAATGCTTAACATTGACCAAATATCTCACACGTGCTAAGTAAGCTCCCTCTCGAAATGGATATTCAAAGTAATCCGCTTTGAATATCAAGTAAAATGCTAAAATAAGTACGAATAATCTATGTAATGTTTAACATTAACCAAATATCTCACACGTGCTAAGTAAGCTCCCTCTCGAAACGGATATTCAAAGTAATCCGCAAAGCGTAATTTGAGCATGAAATTTAATTATAATGCCAATTTTTCTACCGAATATCAATTCTAACGAATTTAAAATTAATAGAAATCTCTTTCAATGTACTACAAAATTCGTCACTTTGCTAACCCAAAATTTTGTCTGAAACCGATGAATTTCGATCTAAAAGTCACTGATCGTATTTACTCATCACGTGTGAAATACCTTGGAAGATTATTTTGGACAAATCGTACGCTCAAATCAAATTTCATAAAATACTACTGTTTCATAACATCCTAAACTATTAAAACTACAAAAATACTCAACTTAATAACTTAATCATCGGATTTCGCGGCTCGAGTTTTACAAAGATCCAAATTTTAGTCATGATCTTGGAAACTACACTAATTATGAGAGAAATATGATCTAGTGCCGAATAGGCAACCAGCACGTGTATTGACAAATAGGACTACGCAATGACTTTCTCGTTGATTAACAAACTTATGTTATTTAACAAACTTTTGTTTGTAGCCAATGTTTAAAGGCAAAAGTAAACTCTATACCGAAATGGATATTTAAAATTATCCACAATACATAACTTGAATGTTAAAATTGATTATAATGTATTTGTTTCTACCGAACTCCATTTTGAGCTTATTTATAGTCAATAGAAAGCTTTTTCAACGTACTATAAAATCCTTCACTTTGCACACCCAAAATCTTGCCCGAAACTGATGAATTAAAAATTACTGATCTTATTGTTTATCTAGTGCGAAAAACTTCGAAAAATTATTTTAGACAAATCGTAAGGTCAAGTCAAATTTCGTAAAATGTCACCGCTTCATGGCATCCTAAACTATTAAAAACACAAAAACTCAATCATCGGATTTCTTTTTTTTTTTGGTAATCGAGGTGTTTGGGCCAGTTTGCGCGCACTTCAGGCCAGCTTGCGCGCACCTCGACTATTCCTCGGGAGAGATTAGTATAGCAACCCACCGCCATGGCCCTCCACTTAAATTCGAGGTGCTTCTCTGGGGAATCGAATATAAGACGTCAATGAAGTCTAATCCACCGCTATGGTTGTGGAAGAATATGGAGGATGGAAAGTGGACCAGTCCACACTGTGGTAGGGTCTATCAACGCGATAACCATTCATGAATAAAAATTAGACGTCATCTAATCGGGTTGCCGAAAGCCCGCACGATTGAAATATGCCATAAGTTGATGAAGTGCGAAAAGTGGCTATTAAAGATCTTAATTAGCTTGATTGCTCTACTCCTGGCTCAGGCACCACCTCTGGTGAGTGGGGTTGCTGCTCTACAGCCTCCTACAGTAGTTCCAGCCTTGGCGGCTCAGACACCAAATTTGGTGGGAAAGGCTTAACCTTCAGCTTAAGTTCCGGTAGATGTGCAGAGGATAAGTCGTCCTCGTTATCCCTAGCGTCATCTGCTCCTTCAGCTCGTGTTCACGGGGGCACGTACAACTCGTTACTCCCGGCGGCATCGCAACCTCAAGCTAGTGGTCCTTCAGCTAGTATTCCGCTAAATGTGCAGGGGGACATGTACTCCTCATTATTCCTGGCGGCATCGCAGTTCTAGGACATACAATGATAACTTGCGCGACTTCGATCTGTTTATAGCCAATTCATTAGCAATGACGTCACTGAAATAAAAAAAAGGCTAATTTGATCATTTTCGGTTCCGATTGGATAAGTGATTTCGTCCGCAAATATAATAGGTTGAAGGAGGGATATACGATTATTGAGAAAGCACATCAAGATGGACAAACTGTTCCTCAATAACTCATAGCAGGAGATTGAAGTGTTAACGAATGAGGTTAAACGGTTTTCACCTCTCCAGTGATAGATCATATTTAGCTTCATAAAGAATACGTTTTTTTAGAATGAAGTTAAACAGTTTTTGCTACTGATATTGCCGATATATTCGATTTAAATTTTGTACTTTTGGATTCTTTGTCTAGATGGATGAGTTGTTTTTTTGGACAACATGTGTGTCTAAGCTCATCAACCAACGGTTCATCTCAAAAGCATGTCTGGAAATAGTATACGTACTCCCCCTTCTCTTCATTGAGTTTTTCTCGTAGTCATAATTGATACCATTCTTCAATAATCTATAATCAACATCGAGAAGTTGTTTAATAGAACTATTTTATCAATTCAATTACATAATCTTTCATAATTATATTATCAAATAGAATATGTGTTATAAAACTTTTGGAAATCAATATTAAAAAATTTTGGTAGTTCACTTCACTATACAAAATATTTAATTTATAAACAAATGTTTTTCAACAATCTCAAATAAAGAATTTTAATGCCTTCTTATATCACCTAAAAATATAATGAAATTTCGATTCAATTTATGCTAAAAATATGCTTGTTCATATTCATACTATACTAAAACATTAGCATTTTAAAGATACGAGTTTGTAAATTCATAGAAGAAATTGTACCACTCACTTGAGGATCAATATGTATTTAAACGGGTTGACGAACTCGTAATACTAACAATTAAACGAGAATCGACAAAAAGAAAATAAAGTAAAATGCTAAAATAAGTACGAATAATCTATATAATGCTTAACATTAACCAAATATTTCGAACGTACTAAGTAAACTCCCTCTTGAAGTGGATTTTCAAAGTAATCCGTAACGTGTAACTTGAGTATGAAATTTGATTATAATGCCAATTTTTCTACCGAATTTGAATTCTAGCGAATTTAAAGTTAATAGAAATCTCTTTCAATGTACTACAAAACCCGTCACTTTGCTTTTTGACTGAAACTGATGAATTTTGATCTAAAAGTCAACGATCGCATTTGCCCATAATATGTGGAATACCTTGGAATATTTTGGACAAGCCGTAAGCTCAAATCAAATTTCGTAAAATGTTACTGCTTCATAACATCCTAAACTATTAAAACCACAAAAATTCTCAACTTAATAACTCAACTATCAGATTTCGCGGCTCGAGTTTAACAAAAATCCAAATTTCAATCATAATCTTAGAAACTACACTAATTATGAGAGAAACGGGATCTAGTATAACCATGTGTATTGACAAATGAGACTAGGCAATGGCTTTCTCGTTACTAGTGGTTTTTTAGCTAGCGTTTTAGTAAATGTGCAGGGGGACACGTACTCCTCGTTACTCCTAGCGGCATCGCAACCTCAAGCTAGTGGTTCTAGGACATACAATGATGACTTGCGTGACTTCAACATGCTTATAGCTAATTCATAAGCAATGACGTCACTAAAATAAGAAATGGATAATGTTATTATTTTAGGTTCCGATCAGATGAATGATTTCATCCTCAAATGGAAGAGGTTGAAGGAAGGATACGCGATTTTTCAGAAAGCACATCAAGATGGACAAACTGTTCTTCAACAACTCATGGTAGGAGATGGAAGCGTTAATGAATGAGGTTAAACGATTTTTACTTCTCCAATGAGAAGTCATATTTAGTTTCAGAAAGAGTACGTTGTTCAGAATGAAGTTAAACAGTTTTTGCTACTGATACTGCCGATATATTTGATTGAAATTTAGTACTTTTGGATTCTTTGTCTGGATGAATGACTCGTTTTTTTGGACAACTTGTGTGTCTAAACTCATCAACCAATGGTTCATCTCAAAAGTATATCTTGAAATAGTATATGTACTCCCCCTTCCCTTCGTTGGGTTTTTCTCGTAGTCATAATTGATACCATTCTTCAATAATCTATAATCAACATGGAGAAGTTGTTTAATAGAACTATTTTATCAATTCAATTACATAATCTTTCATAATAATATTATCAAATATTCTCTATTTGCAATAAAACTTTTTGAAATCAATATTAATAATTTTTGGTAGCTCACTTCAACAATCTCAAATAAAGTATTTTAATGCCTTCTTAAATCACGTAAAAATATAGTGAAATTTCGATTCAATTTATGCTAAAAATATGCTTATTCATATTCATACTATACTAAAACATTAACATTTTCAAGATACTAGTTTGTAAATTCGTAGAAAAAATTGTACCACTCACTTGAGGATCAATATGTATTTAAACGGGTCGACAATCTCGTAATACTTATAATTAAACGAGAATCGTAAAAAAAAGTAAAATGCTAAAATAAGTACGAATAATTTATATAATACTTAACAATAACCAAATGTCCAACATGTGCTAAGTAAGCTCCCTTTCGAAGCGGATATTCAAAATAATCCGCAACGCGTAACTTGAGAGTAAAATTTGATTATAATGCCAATTTTTCTATCGAATTCGAATTCTAGCGAATTTAAAGTTAATAGAAATCTCTTTCAATGTACTACAAAATCTCTCACTTTGCTTTTTGACTGAAATTGATGAATTTCGATCTAAAAGTCAACGATCACATTTGCCCATAACGTATGGAATACCTTGGAAGATTTTGCACAAATCGTAAGCTCAAATCAAATTTCGTAAAATGCTATTGTTTCATAACATCCTAAACTATTAAAACCACAAAAATTCTCAACTTAATAACTCAACCATCGGATTTCGCCGCTCGAGTTTTACAAAAATCCAAATTTCAGTCATAATATTATAAACTATTAGAGAGAAAATAGGATCTAGTACAACTATGTGTATTGACAAATGGGACTAGGCAATGGCTTTCCCGTTGAATAACAAACTAGTGGTCCTTTAGCTAGCGTTTTGGTAAATGTGGAGGGGGACACGTACTGCTCGTTACTCCTAGAGACATCGCAACCTCAAGCTAGTGATTCTAGGACATACAATGATGACTTGTGTAACTTCAACCTGTTTATAGCCAACTCACAAGCAATGACGTCACTGAAATAAAAAAAGGCTAATGTTATCATTTTATGTTCTGATCGAATGAATGATTTCGTCCGCAAATAGAATAGGTTGAAAGAGGGATATGCGATTTTTGAGAAAGCACATCAAGATGGATAAACTGTTCCTTAACAACTCATGGCAGGAGATGGAATTGTTAGCGAATGGGATTAAACGGTTTTTACTTCTCCAGCGAGAAGTCATATTTAGCTTCAGAAAGTGTACGTTTTTCAGAATGAAGTTAAACAATTTTTGCTACTGATACTGCCGATATGTTTGATTGAAATTTAGTATTTTTGGATTTTTTGTTTAGATGGATGAGTTATTTTTTTGGACAACTTGTGTGCCTAAGCTCATCAACCAACGGTTCATCCCAAAAGCATGTCTTGAAATAGTATACGTATACTCCATTCTCTTCGTTGGGTTTTTCTCGTGGTCATAATTGATATCATTCTTTAATAATCTATAATCAACATCGGGAAGTTGTTTAATAGAACTATTTTATCAATTCAATTAAATAATCTTTCATAATTATATTTTCAAATAGAATACGTAAAATTTTGAAATCAATACTTAAAAACTTTGGTAATTCACTTCACTATAAAAAAATATTTAATTTATTAACAAATCTTTTTCAACCATCTCAAGTAAAGTATTTTAATGCGTTCTTAAATCACTTAAAAATATAATGAAATTTCGATTCAATTTATGCAAAAAATATGCTTATTCATATTCATACTATACTAAAACATCAGCATTTTTAAGATATGAGTTCGTAAATTCGTAGAAGAAATTGTACCACTCACTTGAGGATCAATGTGTATTTAAACGGGTCGACGATCTCGTAATACTAATAATTAAACGAGAAACGTTAAAAAGAAAATAATATAAACTGTTAAAATAAGTACGAATAATCTATATAATGCTTAACAAGAACCAAATATCCAACACATGCTAAGTAAACTCCTTTTCGAAGCGGATATTCAAAGTAATCCGTAACACATAACTTGAGCGTAAAATTTGATTATAATGCCAATTTTTCTACCGAATTCGAATTCTAGCGAATTTAAAGTTAATAGAAATCTCTTTCAATGTACTAATCCCTCACTTTGCTTTTTGACTGAAACTGATGAATTTCGATCTAAAAGTCAACGATCCATTTGCCCATAACGTGTGGAATATCTTGGAAGATTTTGGACAAACCGTAAGCTCAAATCAAATTTCGTAAAATGCTACTGCTTCATAACATCCTAAACTATTAAAACCACAAAAATTTTCAACTTAATAACTCAACCATCGAATTTCGCAGCTCAAGTTTTACAAAAATTCAAATTTCAATAATAATCTTATAAACTACGCTAATTATGAGATAAATGGGATCTAGTACAACCATGTGTATTGACAAATGGGATTATACAATGGTTTTCCCGTTGAATAACAAACTAGTGGTCATTTAACTAGCGTTTTGGTAAATGTGCAGGGAGACACGTACTCCTCGTTACTCCTAGCAGCATTGCAACCTCAAGCTAGTGGTTCTAGGGCATACAATGATGACTTGCATGACTTCAACCAGCTTATAGCCAATTCATAAGTAATGATGTCACTGAAATAAAAAAAAAATGTCTAATGTTATCATTTTAGGTTCCGATCGGATGAATGATTTTGTTCGCAAATGGAATAGGTTGAATGAGGGATATGCGATTTTTGAGAAAGCACATCAAGATGGACAAACTGTTCCTCAACAAGTCATTGCAGGAGATGGAAGCGTTAGCGAATGAGGTTAAACGATTTTTACTTCTTCAGTGAGAAGTCTAATTTAACTTCAAAAAGGGTACGTTTTTCAGAATGAAGTTAAACAATTTTTGCCACTGATACTGCCGATATGTTTGATTAAAATTTAGTATTTTTGGATTTTTTATCTAGATGGATGAGTTATTTTTTTGGACAACTTGTGTGACTAAGCTCATCAACCAACGGTTCATCCCAAAAGCATGTCTTGAAATAGTATACGTATACCCCTTTCTCTTCGTTGGGTTTTTCTCGTTGTCATAATTGATACCATTCTTTAATAATCTATAATCAACATCGGGAAGTTGTTTAATAGAACTATTTTATCAATTCAATTAAATAATCTTTCATAATTATATTTTCAAATAGAATACGTGTCATAAAAAATTTTGAAATCAGTATTTAAAAACTTTGGTAGTTTATTTCACTATAAAAAATATTTAATTTATTAACAAATCTTTTTCAACCATCTCAAGTAAAGTATTTTAATGCGTTCTTAAATCACTTAAAAATATAATGAAATTTCGATTCAATTTATGCAAAAAATATGCTTATTCATATTCATACTATACTAAAACATTAGCATTTTTAAGATACGAGTTTGTAAATTCGTAGAAGAAATTGTACCACTCACTTGAGGATCAATGTATATTTAAACGGATCGACGATATCGTAATACTAATAATTAAACGAGAATCGTTAAAAAGAAAATAAAGTAAAATGTTAAAATAAGTACGAATAATCTATATAATGCTTAACAATGACCAAATATCCCACACGTGCTAAGTAAGCTCCCTTTCGAAGTGGATATTCAAAGTAATCCACAACGCATAACTTGAGCGTAAAATTTGATTGTAATGCCAATTTTTCTACCGAATTTGAATTCTAGTGAATTTAAAGTTAATAGAAACCTTTTTCATTGTACTACAAAATCCCTCACTTTGCTTTTTGACCGAAACTGATGAATTTCGATTTAAAAGTCAACGATCGCATTTGCCCATAACGTGTGGAATACCTTGGAAGATTTTGGACAAACCGTAAGCTCAAATCAAATTTCGTAAAATGCTATTGCTTCATAATATCCTAAACTATTAAAACCACAAAAATTCTCAACTTAATAACTCAACCATCGGATTTTGCAGCTCGAGTTTTACAAAAATCCAAATTTTAGTCATAATCTTATAAACTACACTAATTATGAGAGACCATGTGTATTGACAAATGGGACTAGGCAATGGCTTTCTCGTTGAATAACAAACTAGTGGTCATTTAGCTAGTGTTTTGGTAAATGTGCAGGGGGACACGTACTCCTCGTTACTCCTAGTGGCATCGCAACCTCAAGCTAGTGGTTCTAGGACATACAATGATGACTTGCATAACTTCAACCTGTTTATAGCCAATTCATAAGCAATGACGTCACTGAAATAAAAAAAGGTTAATGTTATTATTTTAGGTTTCGATCGAATGAATGATTTCGTCCGCAAATAGAATAAGTTGAAGGAGGGATATGCGATTTTTGAGAAAGCACATCAAGATGGAGAAACCGTTCCTCAACAACTCATGGCCGAGATGGAATTGTTAGTGAATGAGGTTAAACGGTTTTTACTTTTTCAGTGAGATGTCATATTTAGCTTCATAAAGAGCACGTTGTTCACAGTGAAGTTAAACAGTTTTTGCTACTTATACTGTCGATATGTTTGATTGAAATTTAGTATTTTTAGATTCTTTATCTGGATGGATGATTTGTTTTCTTGGACGACTTATTTTTTTGGAAAATTTGTTTGTCTAAGCTCATCAACCAACGGTTCATCTCAAAAGCATGTCTTGAAATAGTATACATATACCCCTTCCCTTCGTTGGGTTTTTCTCGTAGTCATAATTGATACCGTTCTTTAATAATCTATAATTAATATCGGGAAGTTGTTTAATAAAACGATTTTATCTATTTAATTACATAATCTTTCATAATTATATTATCAAATAGAATATGTGAATATTTAAAAATTTTGGTAGTTCACTTCAGTATACAAAATATTTAATTTATAAACAAATATTTTTCAACCACTTAAAAATTACTTAAAAATATAGTAAAATTTCAATTCAATTTATGTAAATAATATGCTTATTCATATTCATACTATACTAAAAAAATTAGCATTTTCAAGATACGAGTTTGTAAATTCGTAGAAGAAATTGTACCACTCATTTGAGGATCAATATGTATCTAAACGGGTCGACGATCTCGTAATACTAACAATTAAATGAGAATCGAGAAAAAAGAAAATAAAGTAACATGTTAAAATAAGTACGAATAATCTATAAAATGCTTAACATTAACAAAATATCTCACACATGCTAAGTAAGCTCCCTCTCTCGAAGTGGATATTCAAAGTAATCCGCAACGCGTAATTTGAGTGTGAAATTTGATTATAATGCCAAATTTTCTACCGAATTGGAATTTTAGCGAATTTAAAGTTAATAAAAATCTCTTTCAATGTAATACAAAATCCCTCACTTTGTTTTTTAACTGAAACTGATGAATTTCGATCTAAAAGTCAACGATCGCATTTACTCATCACATGTGGAATACCTTGGAAGATTTTGAACAAACCATAAGCTCAAATCAAGTTTCGTAAAATGATACTACTTCATAACATCATAAACTATTAAAACCATAAAAATTATTAATTTAATAATTCAATCATCAAATTTCGCGGTTCGAGTTTTATAAAAATTCAAATTTAAGTCATAATCTTAGATACTACACTAATTATGAGAGGAATAGGATCTAGTGCCAACCACCACGTGTTTTGACAAATGGGATTAGGCAATGTCTTTCACGTTGAATAACAAACTAGTGGTCCTTCAGCTAGTGTTCTGGTAAATGAGCAGGGGGACACGCACTCATTGTTACTCTTGGCGGCATCGCAACCTCAAGCTAGTGGTTCTAGGACATACAATGATGACTTGGGTGACTTTAACCTATTTATAGCCAATTCATAAGCAATGGTGTCACTAAAATAAAAAATGGCTTATATTATCATTTTAGGTTCTGATCGGATGTATGATTTCGTTCGCAAATGGAGTAGGTTGAAGGAGGGATATGCGATTTTTGAGAATGCATATCAAGATGGACAAACTGTTCCTCAACAACACATGGCTAAGATGGAAGTCGCAACCTCAAGCTAGTGGTTCTAAGACATACAATGATGATTTGGGTGACTTCAACCTATTTATAGCCAATTCATACGCAATGGTGTCACTAAAATAAAAAATGGCTTATATTATCATTTTAGGTTCCGATCGGATGTATGATTTTGTTCGCAAATGGAGTAGGTTGAAGGAGGGATATGAGATTTTTGAGAATGCATATCAAGATGGACAAACTGTTCCTCAACAACACATGGCTGAGATGGAAGTGGTAGCAAATGAGGTTAAACGGCTTTTATTTCTCCGGTGAAAGATCATATTTAGCTTCAGAAAGAGTACGTTGTTCAGAATAAAGTTTAACAGTTTTTACTACTGATACTACTGATATGTTTGATTGAAATTTAGTATTTTTGGATTCTTTGTCTAGATGGATAACTTGTTTTTTTGGACAACTTGTTTTGCTAAGCTCATCAACCAACGGTTCATCCTAAAAAGATGTATTGAAATAGTATACATACTCCCCCTTTGTTGGGTTTTCCTAGTAGTCATAATTGATATTATTCTTCAGTAATCCATCATCAATATTGAGAAGTTGTTTAATAGAACTATTTTATCAATTGAATTACATAATCTTTTATAATTATATTATCAAATAGAATATGTGTCATAAAACATTTTGAAATCAATATTTAAGAATTTTTGTAGATCACTTCACTATACAAAATATTTAATTTATAAACAAATATTTTTCAACCATCTCAAATAAAGTATTTTAATGCCTTCTTAAATCACGAAAAAATATAGTAAAATTTCGATTCAATTTATGCAAAAAATATGCTTATTCATATTCATACTATATATTTGACCAAAAAAATATTCATACTATACTAAAACATTAGCATTTTCAAGATACGAGTTTGTAACTTTATAGAAGAAATTGTACCATTAACTTGAGGATCAATATGTATTTAAACGGGTTGACGATCTCGTAAAACTAACAATTAAACGAGAATCGACAAAAAGAAACTCTAGTGAAATGCTAAAATAAGTACAAATAGTTTAGATAATGCTTAACATTAATCAAATATCTCATACGTGCTAAGTAAGTTAAAAATGGTTCGGCACTCCTGGGAGGGGATCTTGCTGTCTACCCTCTTTAACATTGGTGTCTCCTACATGGACTTCATTGACATCGTCTTGTCCGTGAACTTCTTGTACGTCCCCAGGATGCCGGTGGTCATGGTGGAAAATGAGGGTGGCGTTGAGCGGTTCTTCTTGATGAAGCTCTGCGAATCTAGGATGATTATCAAGTTCAGCATCAGCAATGTTAAAGTCACAAAAGACTAAATATAGTCCAAGGTTTTCTTTTCTCTTTTTTTTGTTCGGAAAGTCGGGCATGCAATTATGTTTGATAAGTGGCAGGCACACATTTTACTAAATGTAGTTGTTTCCTCTTTTTGTCAACTTGCTAATCTCAAACTTGAATATCGCCTTCTTGACCAAAACAAAGGAAGAAGAATACAAATATCAACGCTTATTGTTATCATTTTATTTAATTACGGTAAGATGAAACCAATAAAGAGGTGAAAAAAGCATAACTCGTAAAAAAATCTTTAAAACCATTCATATAGATAGAACTGACAAAATGGATTACAAACCTATATTTTTAAATTCAAATTTATTGAATTGGATTATCTATAGAAGAAAAAATCCAAAACAAATGAGTTGTGATTTGTCCGTCATAAACATACTTTTAACTCATTAATAGCTAAGTCTTAGACTTGGCCATCTTCATTTTTCTTCTTCGCTAGTCTCTTCTCTCTGAACTCTCTCCCCATGTTCAATTCCAATATTCCACTCATCATGGCTACAAGGTTCTCCCTCCTCTTTGATCTCAATTGACCGGCGTCACTACCTCTTCCATGGCCCCATCCTTGGCTTGTCGATGCACATCTCAGAGCTGAACTCATCTGTCTTTGGCATTGCTAGCCCACCTAATTTTTGGTTGATTTGGCTTCTCCCTCACTGATGGACCATAGGGAAGAGGATTCAGAACTTCGGATATCAAGGAGTTGTGTTATGCATACTTGACATGTTTCTTCTGTTGGTAGTGTTATTTGTTCTATGACATTCTCTCTTAAGCATTGCTTCGAGGGATGTCAAATTTTCGAAGCAAGGTTAATATTTATTTGATCCAAAAGTTATGCTCTGCTAGGAATATTCCTGTATAGAAGGTGATAAGTTAAATGCTTAGGCCACTAGTGACTATGATGATGTCTTGCTCCTGATATTGCTGTTGGTGTTAACTGTGTTTGAATATAGAATTTTTGGATTTGATTTAGTTTTAAGCATAACACCTTCAATTGAACTTGTTGAACGATTTCGATGGTCTGATTTGCAGCTTCAGATATCAGGACAAAGTAATGAGAAATAGTAATAGTAAGAAAGATAATGGATAAAGGAAATGATGAGTTTGATGAGGTAGCTCACTCTTTCTACACCGTCATTTCAAATTGCTTTGGATTGTATACAGATGTCTCACACGAAGGTGAATTGATCTGGAGCTTTATTCATTTCGGGCAATTTTCTTTAATTGAGGATCTTCGAATTGCCAACATAGTCATAATCTTTGTAATTTCATTCATTTCACGACGTTTTAGAAGCATTTTCATCGGAAAACCCTTAAATGTCAAGGATGCCACATTTAGAATACCTTTGTTTTCTTTCTGATCCTGATGTGAGGTGACGTGAATGTGATGATTCCAATTTCAATACCTAATGCATGTGCAGAGGGCGGTTTGGATGCCCATATTATAAAAGGAAAACTATATAATTCTGTGGAGAGTTGATTGCCTATCAGTGCCGAGTTTTTGCCTCCGTTGTTTCACGCGAAGTGTTTGGATTCTGGTCACAAATGTTTCACGCGGCAATATTCCTGTTAACGTTGTCTTAACAAACGTATTCACTCTTGCAATCTAACACAACTGCTCACTAAAATTTGAAGTGTTGTCCACCTTACTTTGCAGCTTGTCGCTTCAGAGCATGGCCTTATATTGGTGGAAATAAAGTTTGAATTTGGAAAGGCTGAGGATGGTTCCATTCTTTTGTTAGATGAGGTTTACTTTTCCTCTTCCTGTTTCTCTCTATTTTATGCACCGACACATTAACAGTGTTTCCTTCTGACTCTATCAGAATAGGGTATTATATCATGACAGTGTTATGTTTTTGGCATGGAAGTACAGGTGCATACTCCTGACTCAAGTAGATATTGGATAGCACAGTCTTATGATGAACGGTTTCAAAATGGTCTTAAGCCTGAAAATGTTGACAAGGTATGCGATATTATCCCTAGTTCTGGTCATTGTCACAGTTGTGGGGTGCAAAAGTCAAGGCAGGTTCTGTGCTGCTGCCAAATGGTGGCTGCAGGGATGGAAGCAAATGCCTTGGATGTGCTACGGATGAATCATTCTAATGTCTCCATTTGTCCTCTTGGATGTTCCCGCAGTATCTGAACTTTTATTCTCAATCTATAGGAGTTCTTGAGTCTATGGTTCAAAAATCATTTAAATCCTTATGAAGACGAGATACTTAACCAGCAGAAGTACTATTGAATTGATTCTTACATTTATGGTGGACGGGAGATGGTTTATCTAATCTTGCTCAGTTTAAATTTAGGTATTGCCAGAGGCCCCAGAAGAACTTGTTGCTGAACTGGCATGGTGGTATGTCTTGCTTGTCATTTAGCATTTAAATCATTCTCATTTCTGGTGCTTGCAGAATAATTCTTCTGCTTTAAGAACATTTAGTGAAAATCCCTTCACTATGGTCTCTGGAAGTGTCACATTTTGCTCAATTATATGTTGTCAAATCTGTAATTCACGAGAAAGTATTGAACTAATAGTTGGAATTTGGTGTGCAATAGCTTCATGTAGATAAAGCTAATGAACATGTTTGCAAAGAGATATCCCCCGGGAAAAAAGAAAAGAGTGATTGTGGTGCTTCTGTTGTGCTTTAGTCATGGATCCTTCGGAAGCTATAATTAATAGGTAATGTGGTGGATAGGATGGACTTATAATGATCTTTGGTTTACTTCCTGCAACACAAACGATGCTTTATGTAAGTTCTGTTACTGTTTCTTCAATTGTTATGATAGGCAAACCTAGGGGAGAACAAGTGGAGCTGATTACTGTTGTGAATTTTGCTTGGCAGATACATTTCTTGTACGAGACAATTACAAATTCAACGTTTGAAATGCCATTGACCAAGGTAAATTTTCTCCCAAAAGCTGAGATTGTTAGGACATGGAATCACTCTGACATCATATGAAAGCCAAATTGATAAATTTGTTGCTTGCCTGGCCAGGAAACGTTCATGACTGGATTTCACAAAATGTCACTTTGGCATTTTCCTATTTGTAAGGACTTAAGTGGTTCCACATGATTAGGAATTCAACGGATACATCTATTCCTTGGATACCTGCAACTTGCCAAGAATCTGCCAAATTCACCTCATGTCCCATTGTTTTACTCAGCAAGATCGGGCCAGACCAACTTATTTCTCTTGATGGAACCGCTACTTAATCCGATGAGAGGGCCTTGCACTCCTTATGTAGCGATTTAGAGCTAATTTTTATCCGTGTAATCAATTATGCTTTGCTTCTTATCATTAACCTCTTATCTACGGCCAAACTTTTGGACTGGCATGTGGGAACATGTCATTTGGGGAATTGAACAAATGGGACTTTTAGTATGCATATAATATGATTGGAGAAATTTGACCTTGTGATTGCGTGGGAAAGCTGCGCCACACGATTTTCTTTTGGGAGACTGCAATATTAACATACCTTTTAGTGTAGAGGTTACCTTTTGTGGCCAAGATCTAAAGTTATAAGATATTTTCGGGACTGTCTCTCTGGGTGTCAAGTTTTATGTTCGGAAATGCGACCAACTAGTGACAGTCTTTATCTCCGGGCAAGGGAAGCGGGGACCACCTTGAGGCGTACACGCGTGTTCATCTTTCTATTCAATCATTGTTCATTGATGAGAAGACAATGAGTTCTTTTTCTTTTTGAACTTGAAATGTTTGCGTAGGATGCACATTTGATCGATCTCATTCACTATGCGCCAAAACACTCCATCGAATGTCATGTATAGACTCACCTCAGCCCACCTAAGCTGACTATCTAAGTATCAATCAAGCAAGTGGCTTTCATGTCCGTCCTCTAATCGAGCAGGAAAAAAAATTTAGTTTTCATCCTAAAGAAGGAGGAATGATCAAAATAAAGCTTGATCATGCAATACCCGCATGAATAACAGGTATGAGTCAACATTTTGCTTTGGCACTAATTAACAATGGCTGATGGAGGAGAGGTAAGGCTTCTTGGGTTCTGGGGGAGCCCGTATGCACTGAGAGTGATCTGGGCGTTGAAGCTGAAGCAAGTCCCTTATGACTACTTGGAAGAGGATCTCCTCAACCAAAAGAGCTCACTGCTCTTGCAGTACAATCCTGTCCACAAGAAGGTCCCGGTTCTCGTCCACCATGGAAAGCCGATTGCGGAGTCCCTCGTGATACTTGAATACGTCGACGAGACATGGAAGCAGAGCCCTCTCCTTCCTCAGGAGCCCTCTGAAAGAGCCAGAGTGCGTTTCTGGGCGAAATTCACGGATGAGAAGGTAAAGGAATGAGTGCTTCTTCCACTATGCGCTGGCCTTATTTATCTTTCATTGGTTTCCTCACTATGTGATTTAAATCATTGCTTAAAAATGCTTTTGTCGAGAACAATCTTGGTAGGATGCTTTGGATCAATCTTTACGAAAGCCTAGAAATATACATACCCAGTTGAGATTTGATATGATGCATAGAGGAGCTCCATTTTTGAAAGTATAGTAAATGTGAAGTGCCACCCTGAAATGGGAACGCTAATGATTGAGAGAACATTTTATCAGCACGAGTCAATCTCTAATACATGGACGGTTCCTGTCTCAGTGTTTGCCAGCTATAAAGGCCGTCACTTGCAGGCAAGGCGAGGAGCAACAGAAGGCTGTCGTAGAAGCTCGAGAGACCCTGAAGACCCTAGAGAGTGGACTGGAGGGGAAGCCGTTCTTTGGAGGCGAGACGATCAACTTTGGAGATGTTGCTACTGGCTGGATTGGTTGTTGGGCTCGCATTGTTGAGGAAATCACCGGCACCAGTCTCATCGATGCCGAGAGCATGCCTTCACTAGATGCTTGGTCCAAGAGGTTTCTGGAGCTACCCGTCATCAAGGAATGTGTGCCCCCTTGGGATAAACTCATAGAGCTCAATTCTGGGTTCCTCAAGAGGTACATTGCTTCTTTGAAATGATCTCTCTTTGATACCATTTCCAAATTCTTTAGGACCGCTTTAGAGGGACTGCAGACTATTGTGTAGGATCTCCATCTCATGGTAATCAAGCGTGATGTGATGATAAAGCATAATGTATGCTTGCGTTGTATTACTCTCTTTCATGAATATGCATAATGCAGCTTGCAATGACAATACAGAGAGAATATTTGCTCCTACATGTTGAAGCTCTCCATTCAAAATCCAGTTACATGGAGTAATGAGGTTCTTGTGCCAATGAATTGCCATACAACAGAAATTGAAATCAGAAAAGCAAAACGATTCCTGACCATGAAGCTTAATCCTACAACGGTATTGTCACCCAGGCACATAAACTTCAGACTCTCCTCCAACATCATATTTCATTCGTCTCCTTTTCACTCCATTCTATTCTGCTGCAAAATGAGATAGAGCAAGATTCTTCCTTATAGTTCTGATAGGACACAGAACAAGTGCGTGTAAAGTCTGACTTAACGCAAATTAGCCACAATCACATTGTTGATTTGGACTGCTGTGGCGAACCTGTGGGGATAGCATCGATGAAGAGCAATTTGCCACATGACACCATAATCTAAGTGTCCGCTCAATTGCATCTCAAGAAAGAAGGTATGGTTTGAAACAATGAGTACTCAGCCTCTAATCAACAAGAGATGATCAACCCACTTTATAAATCAGTCTCACCAAATGAGCGTTCTGTTCAATTAAAACCTAATCGGAAGAACTTCACTATAATAATCTCAGGACGATTTCAATGCACTAATCCAGTCGGGCTGACAAATACCATTTACATGCACATGTTCCATGAAAAACACCTGATAGATAGAATGATAAAGGAGAGAGGAAAAATAACAGAGACAGATATGCAGTAGACGATAATTTGTGATCAACTGAAAGCAATTGCCTGAGAATTGCTTTCTGTTCTTCGTTTTTTGTTTTCTCGACTAGAACAGCTGCCAAATTTTCCAGCTTGAGGTAAATTGTGGAGACAGACGATATCATGTATCGGCAAAAAGTCTGTCGGCTCCATCTTTTCATTTAATTCATACTAGTCAAATGTCATATTGTTGCCTTGTGGCTGTGGCAACTAAATTCCAGACTAGGTTCAATCATGCATGATTTGGAACTTACATGGACAATCCATCCCACGCCTCGTGCAGAAGAATTCTATAAATATCAGAAAAAGATCACACTAGCTTTTGCAGAAAGAAAAACCAATGGATGGCCGAGGTGAAATTGTTCGGGTTCTGGGCCAGCCTTTGTTGCCGTCAAGAGTCTTATGGGTTATGAAGCTCAAACAAGTTGCATTTGACGAGTGTGTGGAAGAAGATCTCATGAACCATAGTTCCATGCTTTTACAATACAGTCATGCTGAAAAGAGGTGTCCAATTCTATGGCATCAGGGAAGACCGATTGCAGAGTCACTTGTTATTCTTGAGTAGATCGATGAGACATGGAAGCAGCAGGCACTCCTTCCGCAAGGCACCTATGACAGGGCCAAAGCACATTTCTGCACCATATTTCTAGATGATTAGGTGATGCTACAGAAAGAGAAGATGTTTTTTCACTATGTACTGCTTTTCTCTTTCCCCAAAATTTACCTGTTCTATCTGCTCACCATTTAATACCGTGATGATCAGTGCATGCCAAAAATTATGAGCGTCATCACTAAGAAAGGAGAGGATCAACAGAAGGCTGCAAAAGAAGCTCAACAAAATTTGAAGATCCTGGAAGGAGGATAGGAGAAGAAGCCATTCTTTGGAGGCTACGCTATCAATATTGTGGACATTGCTGCTGGCTCGATGTGGTATTATGTTAGAGCGGTGGAAGCACACATAGGGATAAACCTTGTCAATGTAGAGGACATATCTATGCTCAATTCTTAGCTTCAGAGTTTTATTGATCTACCATTGTCAAGGAGCATGCACCTCTCTGGGATGCAATTCTAGAGCACAAGGAAGTATGAATGTTTGTCCATGCTACCATTTCTGGCATCCAGAAGACGCTGATAGCTCTATGACAACATGTTTATTTGGTGTTCCCTCTCAGAAGATGTTATGGTCTTGATATGGTTCCATTTCAACTCTCAGTCAAGAAAGCTTTATGTATTCAAAGTCAAAGAATGAAACCAAATAACAGGTTTTTACTCTACAAAAGAGGAGTTGCATGTCAGGTATAAGAACATCGAACGATAACTGATTAAGATACCAGTGATTTCCATTCTATTACCTTGAAGTTATATGATTCATTCCTCCAGTCATAGGAATAGTCTCCTCATCCATTTTCGATTTTCTTCTCTCCACGAAAGACACCAGAAGATGGCATCCCAATGCACCAAGATGTATCCCTACAAAAAGAATTAAATGACTCAAGCAACTGATATATTTGATACAACAACATGAAACTTTACGAAGATTCCCAGGATTCTCAAAGTATCTGATAAGGGCAAGTAAAGTGCCATGTGATCGACAATGTTTCAACATGGCAGACCCTCATGGCATTAGGGCCTTGATCATGCTCTGAGTTTCATCTTTTTCTTCTTGAGCATCTGCTCTGTCTCTCAAATTGGATCTGTCTCCTTGCGTCTACAGTGCACACAGGCAATAAGTCAGTTCTTTCTACCCTTACCTTCTGCATGTTGTGCCAAGAACTTTGGAAATACATTTGAACTGCCAATCTAGAAATTTTATCACAGATTCTACTCATACTTAAATCATTTGGTTTCTGGCTTCTTGCTGCTCAGAGCTGAAGAACCCTTTCTTTTTAGTTTAAAAGCCTTTTGAGAAACATACAACTAAGAAAATTACAAGGAGAAAGGTTCTTTTCAACATTAGTTTCAGGGCTAGCCAAAAACGATTTGTAAATCCTCTTGGAACAACACCCAATTTCTCAGCTCATGCATCTTAATTCGCTTGTCGTCAGATAAGGCAAGGAATCTTATTTTGTTTCATTTCTTGGATAACAGCAACAGATTCTCACACTAAAGTTAAGCAGTGTAAAGCTTTGTCATCTCATAATATAGTGAGTTTAAGACCAAAGCCCCGACCTTTTCAGTTTAATTATAATATGCCCCGACCTTTTCAGTTTGCCTCGCTTCTAGATTCTACATAACCATGAAGACCAGGGAGACTTGCCCTGGTGAATCAAGGTTCACCATTGCCCGCAAAGTAATCTTCATCATCTGTCTAACTCTGGGCACCCATAGTCAATGTAACTTATGCCGTAATCCGAGACTGACATCCAAAAACCTCGTTGGCTTTCTGACTATGTTGATCCGCACATTGATATTATAGTCTGGACACGTTATATGATGCATGACCTGCTTGATAGCATCATTGCAAATCTGGGAAAATTTTGAAAGCTGAGGAACTTACAAGCTTGAGCATAGGTCCCTTATGAAACCAGCCAACCACAATTTACATGAAGCTCTCAGGTTTGACCAAAACAAGATTCTCCCAGATCTGCTGAGATAGTAAGGAGAGGGTTAACCATCACCAGTGGCTGTGTAGAATCAGATCATCTGAGATGCTTGCAGCACAGTACATTGACTTTTGACATAAACTGAACCATAGAGGCCACATGATTGCTATTTGATTGTAAATGTGATGAAACTTAAAACCAGAGCGAGATAAAATTCAAGATGAATAATTGCCCTTGCCGCTGTGAGAAAGGGGTAAATTTTAAGTTTGTCACAAGTGACGCTATAGGGTTCAGTGTCTTATCTTTATGTGGTTTCAAAAATCAGTTTAGAGCTGTCAACATTAAGACAAAGTAGATATGGCAGAAGGAAGAATTGCTGCTTTTGTTAAGCAGATTGCATCATCATGATCATCATATAACCATAGAGCAAGTACGAATTTATGAATGTCTTGTAGGAAGATACTAAAATTAGTGAAATTTATTGTGTCATATTCCCTTTGTTGGAACACTTCGTATTTTGCCTACCTTTAATGGGATTCTCTTCAGTCAATTCCGTCTGTTCAACTTCAATGAAAAGGGAGAAGATACTAGAGGGCAAACGAATAAAAAACCAAAGAGGTTTATTCCAAAACTCCATGGCTTTTGTCATTGTATCCCTGCCTCGCTCATCACTAGATTTTTGGTTTCCTGCCCAAAGCAGAGTCTCTATACAGTGCAGCTCCAAAATTTTGGCGTTGGATGTATTAGACTATCAAACATACCATATTACATTATAGCATGCATATGCAGCAACTCAAATCCTCAATTACAATTTACAATTCTGCTTTTTTTTTCTTTTGACTTGCCCTTTTTCTTGAATGGATTTTTTTTTGTTCTTTTTCCTCACGTTGTTACAAATCCAACTGTCTGAGATGGCAATAAGGACTCGATAAACTATGCTACAATGCAGATCACTAATGGCAGCGTTGTGGGACAGTATGCAATTGCAGGCCGCCAGTAGTCACCTCAGTGGAAGGCCCTCTTGTTACTTTCACCATCCAAATATCCACCACTCTAGCATATTGAAATGATACTTGTAAGATAGTTTTATCAGAGCAATCAACCATAACTATTCATCCTTGGACAAGGGCAACAGAGACCACCTTGAGGTGGTCGCACACCCACGGTGTAACCACGTTGAGATGGTCATGCATCATCATCTTCCTATTCAATCATTGTTCATCATCGAGAAGGCGATGAACTCTTATTCTTTTTTAACGTGAAATGTTTACTTACAACTTACATTTGATCGATCTTATTCAATATACACCAAAACACTCCATTGGATGTCATATATATATCTTGTGTTATATATCTGATCATTTACCAAACTCTACATATGGGGTAGACCAATACAAATTCCAATACCGAACCAAACATCAGCCTAAGGTGATAAAGTTGGGTTAGACCAATGGGAGAATCCTTCTACTATTGCTAGAGATTGATAACTTCAAATTGATCGCGAAATGCTAGAACCTGCCACGTTACTTACCATACTTGGATTATTCGACGCATCCTCTGTCCGTGGACAAGCCAAGGAAGACTTAACTCAGCCCTCCAAAGTTGACCATCTAATTATCAATCGAGAAAGTATTTTTCCCGGCCGTCATCTTCCCGAGCATTAAAGATTGACTTTTCAGGTTTTTTTTTCCAGGTCGAAAACTTTTCATCCTTGAGAAGCAAATTTTTTCACTTACATTTGTCTGAAAAAAGGTCGGAACAAAGCTTGCTCATGCAATCCCCGCATAGATAACAGGCCCGTGTCAGCACTTTTCTTTGGCTTAAACCAACAATGGCTGATGGAGGAGAGGTGAAGTTGCTTGGGTTCTGGGGGAGCGCGTATGCACTGAGAGTAATATGGGCATTGAAGCTGAAGCAAGTCCCTTATGACTACTTGGAAGAGGATCTCCTCAACCAGAAGAGCTCTCTGCTATTGCAGTACAATCCGGTCTACAAGAAGGTCCCTGTTCTCGTCCACCACGGGAAGCCAATTGCGGAGTCCCTCGTGATACTTGAATACATCGACGAGACATGGAAGCAGAGCCCTCTCCTTCCTCAAGACCCCTCTGAGAGAGCCAGAGCGCGTTTCTGGGCCAAATTCGCGGACGAGAAGGTAAAGGAATGAGTGCTTCCCCTTCTCAATCTATCACTGGCATTATTATTTTTTTTCATCTTTTTCATCACTGTTATGTAAATCATTGATGAGAAATGCTTTTATCGAGAGTATTCTTCGTGCGATGCTTTGGGGTCGATCTTTTTGAGCCACCTGCTCCATTATTGAAAGCACGGTAGATGTGAAGTACCACCCTGAAATTGTAACGCTAATGATTGAAGAAGGAACATTCTGTTTGCACAAGTTGATCTGTAATACATGGGCGGTTCCCGTCTCAGTGTGTGCCAGCTATTATGGCCGTAATTAGCAGCGAAGGTGAGGTGCAACAGAAGGCTGTGTTAGAAGCTCGAGAGAGCCTAAAGACTCTGGAGAGCGGATTGGAGGGGAAGCCGTTCTTTGGAGGCGAGAGGATCAACTTTGTGGACGTCGCCACAGGCTGGATAGGTTATTGGGCTCCAATCACCGAGCAAATCACTGGCACCAGTCTCATCGATGCTGAGAACATGCCTTCACTTGATGCTTGGTGCAAGAGGTTTCTGGAGATACCTGTCATCAAGGAATGCCTGCCCCCTAGGGATAGACTGATAGGCTTCCACAAGATGCGCATCGCTTCATTGAAATGATTTCTCTACTGCCATTTCCAATTTCTCTAGGACTGCTTTAGAGGGACTGCAATGTTGTATGTCCAGCTCATAATAATAAAGCATAATGTGTGCTTGCGTTATGTTATCTTACTTGAAGATGCATTACACACCTTGCAATGACAGATCCATACACAGCGAATGTTTGCTCGGACATCTTGAAGCTCTCCATTCACAATCCAGATACATAGAGTGATGGAGTTCTTGTGCCAATGAATTGCTATACAACAGAAATTGACCTCAGAAAAGCTAAACGATTCCTGACCATGAAGCTTTTAATCCTATTACAGATAATGAGATTGTCACACAGGCAAATAGAACTCAAACTCTCCTCTGACATGATATTTTTGTCCTTCTCTTTTTCACTTCATTTTATGTTCCTGCAAAATGAAAGTGAGCGAGATTCTTCCTCAGTGTTCTGATAGGACAGAGTTGATGCATGTGAAGTCTTGAGTTACTGCGAATTAGCAGCAATCACACTGTTAATTTACATGAGTTAAAGTCATAACATGCTGATGGATTAATGTGCCAAACCTGAGGACAGTATCGACAGAGAAAAATTTGCCATGTGGCATCATTATCTAAGTTTCTGCTAAATCGGTCTCAAGGAAGAAAGTGCTGTTTTAGAAACGGTATGTACTCAACTTCTAATCAAGAGATAATCAACTGACCTTATCAATGAATCGATTAAATGAGTGTTCCAGTCAATGAACCGTGAACCTAATCGACACAACTTCACTATAATGCTCTCAGGAAGATCTAAATTCTCTTTTCTTGTCAGGCCGATCGACTTCTTTTACATGCACATGTCCCACAAAGGACACCCTATATAAAAAATGGTCAATAATAGGGGGAAAATATCAAAGATCAATGGGCATTAAGACACTAATTTGCGATTGCCTGAGAATTGCTTTCTGTTCTGCGTTTTTGGTTGTCTAGACTGGAATGGCTGCTAAGTCTGCCAGCTTGAGGTAAATTGCAGAGAAAGACGATTTCATTTACAGGAGAAAAGTCAGTCCAATCCATCATGTCATTTGATTCAAACAAGTCAAATGTCATCTTGTAGCTGTCCCTGTGGTTGTCATTACTAAAATCCAAAACTAGGATCAATCATGCGTGATTTGAACTTACATGAACAATCCGCCCACACATTGTGCAGAGAAATTTTTATAGAAAAAGATTACAGTAGCTTTTGCAGAAAGAAAACCAAGAGATGGCCGAGGTGAAGTTGTTTGGGTGCTGGGCGAGCCCTTTTGCCATCAGAGTTTTATGGGCTTTAAAGGTCAAACAAGTTGCGTTCGAGGAGTGTTTGGAAGAAGATCTCGTGAACCATGGTTCCCTGCTTTTGCGATACAGTCATGCTCATGAGGATGCTCCGATTGTATTCCATCAGGGAAAATTGATTGCAAAGTCCCTTGTTATTCTTGAGTATATCGATTGGAAGCAGAAGACCCCCCTTCCACAAGACCCCTATGACAGAACCAAAGCGCGTTTGTGGGTCAAATTTGTAGATGATAAGGCTACTGATAGAGAAATTGTTTTTCACTATGTGCTGCTTTTCTATTTCGATGAAATCAACCTGTTTATCTGCTTACCGATGGGAGAAGAACACTAAAAGTGCCAAAAATTGTGTACGGCAGTCACTTTAGTGCCAAAAGTTTCAAAACGATCACTTCAGTGCCAATTTCGGAAAAAAAAACAATTATTTAAGTGCTAATTTCGGCCAAAAGTGTCATGTCAGCATTTTAAATAATAAAAAAATCCACGTTACATTTTTTAAATATAGAATATATTCATCGTGGTATTTTTTATTAAAAAAATTTTCCACGTGACTTTTTAATTTTCATTCATCGCACCAAGTGAACCCCTCCTTTTTCAACCGCCATATCTCCTTCCTCTGACCTCCGTTTGACACGCCGTTGGTGGCGTTGGATTCGTTAAAACACCCTCTACCAGTCCCAACTAATCTCAACCTCTTTAGCCATCACTGTTGCTGCAAGAAGCCCCCATGGAACTGTTCTTCCCCAATTTTCCAGAAATTCCAGATTTCTTTCTCGCTGAAAATTGGCCATTCCGGCGATGCCCAAGCTGAACCGCTGCTTCTATGACGTCCTTGGTTGTTCCCTAAGCTCTACCATGTCTCTTGTTGCAGTTGATTTGGTCGAGAAATCACCGATTTCATCCTCACACGAGCCAAGTCCCTGTTTTCGCACTAAGTGAACCCCTCCTCTTTCAACCGCCATATCTCCCTCCTTCGACCTTCGTTTGACGTGCCGTTGGTGGCGTTGGATTCCTTGAAACACCCTCTACCAATTCCAACTAATCACCGCCTTCTTAGCCACCGTTGTTGCCGCCGAGAGCCCCTGAAAGAAGATCCCACGAAACTATTCTTCCCATATTTTTCATAAATTTCAAAATTCTTCATCGTCGGAAATTGGCCATTTTGGCGATGCCCAGGCCGAACCGCTACTTCTATGATGTCCCTGGGTGTTCCCTAAGCTTTACCATGTCTCTTGTTGTTGTTGATTTGGTCGAAAAATCACAAATTCCCTCCTCACGCGAGCCAAGTCCCTGTTTTCGCACTGAGTGAACCCCTCATCTTTTGACTGCCATATCTCTCTCCTCCGACCTCCGTTTGATGTGTTGTTGATGGCTGTGGATTTTTTGAAACACCCTCTACCAGTCCCAACTGATCTCCGCCTCCTTGTCACCGTTCTTACCACTGAGAGCCCCTGAAAGAATCCCCCACGAGACTGTTCTTCCCCTGTTTTCTAGAATTTCCAGAATTCTTCATCGCTGAAAATTGGCCATTTCGGCAATGCCCAAGCCAAACCGCTGCTTCTATGATGTCTCTGAGTGTTCCCTAAGCTCTACCATGTCTCTTGTTATGGTTGATTTGGTTGAGAAATTACCAATTTCATCCTGAATCGTCCTTGGCCCATGTTTCATTTGAGTTACTGTTTGTGGCCACCATGCCTTCTCTAGTGAAACCCACTCACCACCACCACCCTCAATTGATAGCTTGGGGTCCTACGAACACAAAGACACCAGCCTTGGCCGCTGACATTGAGTCGTTTGGGAGAAATCGACCCCAAAGCACAAACCCATTTCTCGCCGGCGTAGAACTTTTTATTATTATTTGGACTTCCAACGAGCCAGGTGTACTACGACGTCGGATTTGGCACTGAAGTGATCGTTTTTTTGAAAAAGTGACACTGAAGTGATCGTTTTGAAACTTTTGGCACTAAAGTGAGCGCCGTACACAACTTTTGGCACTTCTAGTGTTCTTCTCCTGCTTACCGACTAATACCTTGATGGTCAGTGCGTGCCAACAATTATAAGCGTCTTTACAAAGAAAGGAGAGGATCAACAGAGGGCTGCAAAAGATGCTCGACAAAGTTTGAAGATCCTTGAAGGAGAATTGGAGAGGAAGCCATTCTTTGGAGGTGACACTATAAATATTGTAGACATCGCTGCTGGCTCGATGTAGTATTGTGTTAGGGCGGTGGAAGTACACATACTGATAAACCTTGTCGATGCAGAGAGCACGTCTTTGCTCAATTCTTGGTTTCAGAGGTTCATCGATCTACCGGTTATCAAGGAACATGCATCCCTCTGGGACGCAATTCTAGAGCACAAGGAAGGCCTACAAAAGATGTTGATGGCTCTGTCCTTATGAATATTTTTTCCTAACTACCATTTCAGGCCTCCAGAAGATGATGATAGCTCTAGGACAACATGTTCATTTGGTGTTCGTTCTCAGAAGATGTTGCGGTCTTGATAAAGTTGAATTTCAACTGCCAGTCAGGAAAGCTTAATGTATTCAAAGTTAAAAAATAAAACCATGTAACAAGTTTTTGCGCTACAAAAGAGGAGTCACGTGTTAGGTAATGAGAACACCCAACATTAACTGATTAAGATGCCTATGATTTCCATTCTTGTAATGTTAGCTTTCTCATTGACCAGGTCAAAGGGTGGACCCCAGAAAAAAAAAATATGACTTTGATAAGCCTTTGAGTTAGTTGTTGGATATCTGCATATATTCTTGGAGGAATATAGATAAGTGATCATATGACTTCTTATCAAGTGATGTTGCGTCCTTTGAGTGAAAGACTGAAAGGACAGTGCCCATATCCTTGCTAGACTTTGGGGTGGGACAATTCCATCACCTTGAAGTTCTATGATTCAGTCCACCCCGAACGTCCGTCCTTGGGTCATAGAAATAATCTCCTCATCCATTTTAGATTTTCTGCTCTCCATGAAAGATGTCAGAAGCCGGCATCCCAATGCGTCAAGATGTATCCCAGGCTGTAATTTATGTGAAAAAATAAAACCTCGAATGATCCAAGCAGCTGATTAATTTGATACGACAACATGGAATTTTACTAAGATTCCGAGGATTTTCAAAGTATCTAATAAGTGCGAGTAAAGTGCCGGGTGATTGACAATGTTTGAACACAGCTGACCCTCGTAGAATTAGGGCCTCGATTATGTTGTGACTTTCATCTGTTCCTTCTTGAGCATCTGTCTCTCAAATTGGATCCGCCTCCTCGCATCTACAGTGCACACAGGCAATGAGTCAGTTCCCTCTACCCGCACTTCCGCATGTTGAACTAAGAACCTTGGAAACACTATTAGATCTGCTACATTTGGACTCCGCATCTAGAAATGTCATTGCATATCCCACTCACGTATAATTCATTTGCTTTTTTGCTTCTTGCTGCTCAGAGCTGAAGAACCCTCTCCTTTTAGTTTAAAAACCATTTGAGAAACATATAACCAAGAAAAGTACAAGGAGAAAGCTTTTTTTCAACATTAGTTTCAGGGCTAGCCAAAATCTCTTTGTAAATCTTTTCCGAGCGACTCCCAATTTCTCAGCTCATGCATTTTATATCGCAGGTTGTCAGATAAGGCAAGGAATCTTATTTTGTTTCCTTCCTTGGATAACAGCAACAGATTCTCCCGCTAAAATTAAGCACTGTAAAACTTTGTCGGCTCATCATATAGGGAGATTGCAACCAAAGTCAGATAATACAGGTTAACTACAAAATGCCCCAACTTCTTCAGTTTGCCTCGGCTTCTAGATCTTACATAACCATGAAAAGCAGGGAAACTTGCACCGGTGAAGCAAAGTTCACTAATATGCGCAAAGTAATCGTCATCATTTGTTTAACTCTGGGCATCCATATTCAAGGAAACTCATGCTATGATCCTACGTTGACATCCAAAAACTTCTTCAGCTTTGTTATCATGTTGAGATCCCTACATTGATTTATATTCTGGACACATTAATACTGAGCATGAACTGCTTGATAGCATCATTACACAACTGGGAAAATTTTGAAAGCCGAGGTATTCACAAGCTTGAGCATAGGAACCTTATGAAACCAGCTGAGCACAATTCACATGCAGCTCTCGGGTTTAACCAAAGCAAGATTCTCCCAGATCTACCGAGACAGTTAGTTGAGGATTAACCATCACAGCTGGCTGTATCAACCAGATCATTTGCGATGCTTGCAGCACAGTGTAATGGCTTTCGACATAAACAAAACCATAGAAGCAGCATGATTGCGACTCGATTGCAAGATGTGATGAAACTTAAAACAAGAGCATTATAGAATTCAAGTACAATTTCAAGAGCAATGAATAACTTCCCTTGCCGCTGTGAGAGGTAAATTTTACGTTTCACATGTGACGCTATAGAGTTTGGTGCTTTCGTCTTTATGTGGTTTCAACGATCAGTTTTAGAGCTGGAAACACGAAGGCAAAAGTAGATATGGCAGAAGGAAAAACTGCTGCTTTTATTAAGCAGATTGCATCCTTGGGATCATCGTATAACCATAGAGCAGCAACTAATTCATGAAATTCCTGTCGGAAGATACCAAAATTTGTGAAATTCAATTTGTTCTGTTCACTTGGTTCGAGCATTTTGTATTTTGCATTTTCTTTCATGATAGGATCTCCCCACCTATGGTCGGTTGACAGGGCCAGAAAGCTAGAAGTACATTTTTTTCCTAATTAAAAATCACTAGTGTTAGAGAATCTCTTGGTATTGTTTTGAAGTTGACAAAACGCGTCTTAGTTTGCAATTGTTATATGCTGAAGGAGATAGACTATTCATAGCCTGTTCAAGTATCGTATCGTCTAGATAAGTTATTTGCATCGTCTGAAGGATGTCAGAACGTGCACTGTCTATACCTACATCATCTGGAAGATGTCAGACTAAGTTGTGTCTATGACCTTCTATAAGGAGTATATTCGCTTGAAGAATCACCCTCGTAAGAGAGATATACTTGTATAGTTTATTGGCTTGATTCTCCGGTTGTATATCTGTTTATTTATGGGAATAATTGATCAACCGGAAGGCAAGTATTTTGAGCAAGTATTCATTCTTGAAAACTGAAGATCCTGATTGTGTGGGTAATTAGGATTGACAAACTCTTATCTCGATTTCTAAAAAAAGCTCGAGATCCCTTGATTGATTCTGTCAAACACAATGATTGGAAGATCTTCTTTGGCAAGTGCCAATAGTAAAAAAGACTAGAAGGAGTATTAAAAGGGAGCCATCTCCAATTGTGAAAGGTGTCGAGAAAACAAAGAGATTTATATATTCTGAAGCTAATCATTCTACTTGTCTCTGTGCTCATACTGTAAGAGAGATATACTTGGATAGTTTATTGGCTTGATTCTCCAGCTGTATATCTGTTTATTTATGAGAATAATTGATCAATAAAAAAGCAAGTATTTTGAGCAAGTATTGATTCTTGGAAACTGAAGATCCTGATTGTGTGGGCAATTAGGATTGACAAACTCTTATCTCGGTTTCTAAAAAAAGCTCGAGATCCCCTGATTGATTCTGTCAAATGGAATGATTGGAAGATCTTCTTTGGCAAGTGCCAACAGTAAAAAAGACTAGAATGAGTATTAAAGGGAGCCATCTCCAATTGTGAAAGGTGTCAAGAAAACAAAGAGATTTACATATTCTGAAGCTAATCATTCTACTTGTCTCTATGCTCATTCTGTAATCAAAAGAGAGAATCACTGTAGTTTCGTGAGAGTAGTAAACTCTTCCTAGAGAAGCATCGATCTTGATCTTGTAACTCTTTTGAGTCATAGTGAACTCCAGCCTATAGGCTATCAGACCGAGAGAGTGGACGTAGGCTTAATCAAAACTGAACCACTATAATCATTGTGTTTGATTCTCTTCTTAACTCTTTGTTCTTATTTTCTACTAAGTTTATCTTGCAAATTAAATTTCCGTGCACGATCCCAAGATCACCTATTCAACCCCCCTTCTAGGTGTACGTACTATCACTTTCAACCAGTAATGCGTTCATCCTACATTGAATTTTTGGATCGATTAAGTAAACTTATTTATTGATCAGCTTCCTCTAACTACCTGGTCTGGCAAGACTGGAGAGTGGCTCGTGGGGGGATTGGAGCAGCTCCTAGCTTTTAAAATGACAAAGAGGGTAGGAATGAATTGAATTGTACACTGAATGGGGAGCAATCGCTTCTATATGTGTGCATGTAAGTGCGAAAATTAGAATTAACTCATGCGTGAGCCTTTTGAGTAATGACAATACTTAGCTTTGAAGCTCCAAAGTTAAGCATACTCAAATGGAAGCAAGATGGTGCTCCGAAGAAAGGTGACCTGCTAGGAAGGTGCTCATCCGTATACCAAATGAGGATATTGTAAGACTCGATATAGGATGGAACAAAGCGGACAATATCTAGGGATCTTACAATATGGTATCAAAGTAGAGCTCCTCCAATAAGTGTATGGTTCGAGGACTAACCTCATGGAAGCTAGTGGACTTGTAGCAACTTGGTCCGACAAGAGCGGGGAGTGATCGTTGGACTAGAAGACCTAGAGGAAGAGCAACTCCTGACAGGTTTGTAGGATGACGAAAGGAATAGAAATGAAACGAATCGCACACCAAACAGAGGGAAAGCAATTCTGAAAATTATGTGCACGTGTGTGTATGAAAATTGAAATTAATTCACGGAGATACCTTTTGATGTAGTGATGGTGCTCAATTTTGGAATCCAAAATCAAGCGTGCTCAGGTAGAAGCACTCCTAGAATAGAATAGGTGACCTTCCGAGAAGGTTCTTATCCGTACGTCAAATGATAAAATTGCAAGGCTCAGTATCATATGGCCAAACACGATAATCCCTAGGTGTTAATCTAGGATATATGTCACAGCTTCAATCATTCTTGTGATACCATGTCATTGTCTCAATCAGCACGACCCACTAGTGCGTTGAGATTTTCTTCGGTCAATTCCGTCAATTCAGCTTCAATGATAATAAGAGATAAAGATGAACATGAGGCAAACGAACGAAAAAGCAAAGAGGTTTATTCCGAACCTCGTGACTTTTGTCACGGTCCCTTGTATTGCTCATCACTAGCTTGTTCGTTTCCTGCCCAAAGCAGAGTCTCTATGCAGTGCAGCTCCAAATTTTGTTGTTGGATGCATTAGACTGTCAAAAAAAGAAGCAACGCAAATTCTCAATCACGATTTAGAATTCTTTTTTTTTCTCTTTAACTCGCCCCTTTTCTTGGAAGGATTTTTAATTTTATTTTTCCTCAAGTTGCTACAAAACCAACTGTCTGAGATGCCAAAAAAAGGACTCGATAAATTATGCTACAATGCAAATCACTAATGGCAGCGCAGTGGGACAAAGTGCAATTGCCGGCTGACAGTAATCGCCTCGTATATAATGTAGAAGGCCTTCTTGTTTCTTTCATATCACTCTCAGGGCCAGAACTACGACAGATCACGACAGCAGGCTAAGCATGAGCCGTGGCATTCACTTTTGCGCCTTCAGGGAAGACCTTGTTGATGCATTTCGGTCTCTGGAGGTCTAAACTGCTGCTGCTCTTTCTTTTTCTTGTTGACGAATTTTAATTCGCCATAGAAGTATGAAGCAAAGCCCCAGAGGGAGAGGGCGAGGGACACTCCTTTCTCCGCCTGGAACTTCTCCTGGAAGCATATGACGGCAAGGATCTCAGTGACAGGGAGAAGTACGGAGATGATGATTCCTGAGAATAGAGAGGAGGTACAGAAGATGACTCCTATGGCTCCCAAGAAAAAAAATTGACAGATGATCGCGTTCCCCGCGAGCACCACATAGTATCGGGCTTCTCCGAGCTCGTAGTTCCTTGCTTCTGTGGGAATTGCCTGCGTAAACATGATGCCGAGAGCAAACTTATGTCATTGGGATCGTTTTTTTCTTGGTTTTCCCCTTCCAGAGGATTCTTAATCATAGAAGTTCAATCAAATGAGATTAAAGTATTGTTATTGTCTCACCATCCAAATATCATCCACTCCAGCAGATTGAAAAGATAATCGTGGGATAGTTTTGTTAGAGCAATGAACCATAAGTATGGATCTTGGCAAAGGCTGTTATAGTCTAGTAAAACCCCCGCAAGCGACCGAGAAAAACCAAGAATACGAAAATTTTTTGGTTTGAATAATTCGATTTCTTAGATAATATGGTGGAGAGAGAAGATACTCGTTTTTATATTGGTCACGAGTCGCATGCGATCACGGTTATTCCAATTTGTAAGAATCAGGAAATAAACTTTACACCGACCCCCTGAACGTGATGAACCTATCCCATGTAGATGGGTCCCGTTCGAGATCGAGAGAGAGAGAGAGAGAGAGAGAGAACCTGGAAGTCCTTGTTGACCAGCATCCCTACGGTGCAGAAAGCGGTGGCGAAGAAGCACATCACCAACTGAATCTCCAAGACTAGCGTGTAAGTGACCACCTGCTTGGCCTTCTTGTACGTCAGCTCCACCAGCGGCAGTACAAAACCGTAGAGCGCCGCCGCCCCAAGCGTCATGAAGAACCCGGCATAGTACTTACCATCCGACTCCCCCGCCGGCCGGTCGCTGCTCGTGTGCATCCCCAACACCCCCGCCCCGATTGTCAGCAGGAATATCGAGTTGATCGAGTACGAGGTGAACAGCTGCCTCACCAGCAGGAACGCGAACCCGGCTGTGAAGGCCAGCTGCGTCGCGATGAGCAGGGACGATGTCGAGACCGGGAGTCGAGCCACGCCGTATGCGTAGAGGTAGTTGTCGAGGCCCATGAGAACCCCGATGACAGCTGAGGCAGCAAAAAGGAAGGTATCCATGAGGACGAGATGGGCAGAGGGGCCATCGGTGGAGCGTCGGCGGAAATAGGCTACCGCAAGGGGGAGGATGATGATTGGCCAGCCGCCCATTTCGAGCCAGCTGCAGAGCCACACCCGAGCTCCGCCGCGCACGAAGTAGAGGCGCATGAGGAGCGGGGAGCCGCACGTGCCGACGAAGAGCATGGCACAGTTGAGTGCGAGGAGGAGGCGACTCTGGCTTTTCCCATGGGGAGCTTCAATAGTCTCCATCTCCACCGTGACAAAGCTCTCGCTCTGGGTCTCGGTCTCTCTCATCCCTGGGGATGGTTTCCAGTTAAGTTTTCTAGTCAGTCGTCCACAAAGATTTATCAATTGAATCTAGTCAAAGTTTGGACTATAGGTCGTCTAATTTATTCATAATGATTAGTTCATCATTTAATTTGGGGAACAATATTTTATTCAAAGCCTTCAAATCATTTAATTTACCCATACTTGTTTTCATTACAATCTAATAATAATCCGCTACTCATAATAGTCTTTTTTTTTTTCTTTTGGATAAAAAAAGGTAATTTCCATTTTTAAGGGTGTGTATTGACTCTAAACCAACTCAGGACTGACCCAATCCCTCTAGCATTGGTCTGGTTCTTATAGGATTGGGTCAGTCCTTGATCTTAATGATGTCGGAATATGTACTGTGTGGGTTAGTCTATGGTCCCAAAATTTTCGGGTTGATCAGTAACTCTTTTTTTCTTTCCTTCTAGAACATAGATATGTAACCTAAAGTGCCTAACCCCTTCTCTTCTTTTGACCTTTTCCACTTCCCTCTCTTTGAGTCTCTCTCTCTCTCTCTCTCCTTAACTGCTTAGTGGCTGAATCTCTTTCTCTCTCGCTCAAATAGCTCTCTCTCTACTCATTTATTCTTTGCCTTCGTCAGCAAAGAAGACTTCAAGATTTCAGCAATTTAGATTGACTATATTTCTTTTCAACATCTACATATCAATGATTTTTACCTCCATACTCAGTTCCAAGAAAACAAAGTCCAAGAATATTTACTTGAATGACCACATCATTTTGCATTTTCGTTGAAAATCACAGTAACAATATGTTTTGTTAGCATTTCAAGCTTCACTATTAATACCATTGGTTTGAATGGACATCTTAACATTTGAAAAACCAATAACAAAATGGGGCTTGTAACTGGGTCCCTATCAAAATCTGTAATATATTAATCTTACTTCTCATTTTCGAAACAAAAATAATAAATTTATAGATTCAATCATGTGGCATTATAGGTTCTTGATTGAACTCATACATATGAATTTGACAATCTCAGCAGTTTTGACTCAGAGTTAGGGTGCGTATGATAGACACATATTTCTCATCCAGAATGAGTTCTGGAGCAAAAAAACTTATTCTGAATGAAAAATCTATTTGGTAGGAAATTGTCAAAAAACTAATTCCAGAATTGATTTTAGGGCAAGAATGAGAAATGAAATTTTTTTCATTTTTCATTCTTAGGCACTATTTGAGAATCCATTTTCTTTTAACAATCTTTCTTCATTTTTTGCCCTAATCAAATTGCTCTCGCCCTCCTTTCCTTTGAACGTGCCCCGACCCGGTCCGAAGTCCTTTTTCGCATTAAAAAATAAAAATTAATAAACTAATAAAAAACCTAAAAATTCTATAAAACAATCCAGATAATTCAGAAATTATAAACAAAATTTTAAAAAGTATTAAAAATTCAAAAAATAAAACATATTTTCTATTATTAAAAAATAAAGAAATTAAAGTTTTATTTGGAAATCCCAAATTTTCTTGGAAATTTAAATTTCTAACATTAGAAAAATACTAGTAAATATCATCAATTTTTCAATGTAACTCTAGCCAATATGGTCGCGGATTGGTCAGCAAAACCCATAGGAAAAATGTCTTACCTCAATATTGGGTATCCTTCTCTTTCATAATTCTTTGGGAATTATTATCTACTATGATTTATGCAATTAAAGTGAATTCGAAGTTCAATTACAATAGAAAATGTAAAAAAAATTGTCAACTTTTTGGGCTAAATAATAAGTATTTGATTTTTATTGGAATGAATATCTTGCAATCTAAAAAATTAAAAAATTTCTTTAAATGAAACAGAAACAGAAACAGAATAAAAACAGAAACAAAATTTTTTTACCATATCAAACAGATTTCTCATTCTGGAATAGAAATTCTTTAACCGTATCAAACGTGTTTCATTCTTCAGAAACTCATTCTGAAATAGAATCAGAAAAATCTAATTTTATCAAGAATTAGATTTCTGGATAGAATTGCTGTCATGCGCACCCTTAGAGACTCGTTTGAGAATGTGTGGGAGTTGGTTCTAGGGTTTGGTGGTGGACTGGCCCAATCTGGACTATGCTCACCTCTACTCTCTTTTTCTCCCAATATGGATAAGTGCATACTAACTAGACATAACATGTATACGAAATTGTTAATAGATCATATACGAATTGTTAATAGATAATCTATATAAGTTACTAACTTGGCCCTATCTCATGTGCCAGGAGATTTCAGATGGTTGGTGTTATTATGATTATTATTTTTCAATACAATAGAAAAACACAAAGAAAATAAGATTCCTGGAGATGCAGCCGGTCAAACCAAATCTCCAAAGAAATATTAGAGAAAGGGAGGTTTGCTTCGTGTTAGGGGGAGCTTTCTGATTATTTTAGCTCGGGCTAAATTTGTTCTTATCGGCAAGAAAGAAGGAGAGTCACGGGGGTCCATCCTTGACTTTCTTCAGCAAAGATGGACGGAGAAGCGTCTGAAATACATTCTCTTTCTGAGCATAGGGCCATCGTCATCAAGTCCGGCAGCCCCCCTGTTCCAGATGGACCGACTTACTAACGAAAATATCTGAACATGAGGGACGAACAAGCTCGTCATCATCGCTTGTTGTTTAGTGTTTATATGGATTGGGAAACGTTCATTTACGGTTGAGTCCTTGACGTGGTTGTTGAGTTCACTTTGAGCTCATCCTTATGTTAGGCTAAAGATATCAATGAGACGAGATTGCAACATCTCACCTAGAAAGATAAAGGAAAAAGTATTAGAAATCCTGAAATTTGCATCGAATTGTAAGTTACAATCAAAATCTTTTATCTTGCTATCAAATAAGAGTGATTGGCTTAAATATGGATAAGTTCTAGACCTGAAATTTGGGACCTACCCTGTTATGATCGCTTTTTTATTTTTGAGGTCTTGAAACCTACTCTATCTACCTAGAAGCAGTTCTGGAATCTACCATATTTTTCTAATCATGTTGCAGGATCTATCTGAGAACATGTTTTATTTTTCTGAGCAACAAAATGATTTAGAGTAAAAGATGAACCATAGAAATCTTGTTGCAGTTCATTGTACTCCTTTGGCTATATATTTTAGTTTATTAGATCAAAGATCGGATTAGTTAAATGCGATGGCAATTTCATAAGACTTATGCTACCCTCGTGCTATTTGAATATGCAAAAAATGTACTAATGGTCAAACGAAAGAGACATAGAGGAAGAGGGATCTCAGAAATCGTGATCACTAGATTACTCGAGATTCTCCAGAAATATTAGGGTTCCTGCTTTTTAACTTGTAAAATCAATTTTAAAATCGGTCCTAAAATAGGGCGGTCCTGACTAGTCCGCTTCATGGGTAAGTATTCACTCGAAACTTGTGTCCGATCCGGTTTCAACGGGAATTGGGTCTTGGAATTATTTTTCGAGCAATCTAATACGGTTTTTGGATAAAATTATCATTTTACACAATTCCACTGTTAAATTTCCAATCCTAATACTTTTAAGATTGAGAGAATCATTTCTCGATCTCATTAGACTAATGACAACTTTCATATTATGTTTTCTGCTGTTTCCTAATTTCCACTTGTCTACTTAACATTAGTGGATGCTGCACATGTACTTGTTGATGCTCACTCGTGCAACGTGGATGCATTTTGCAGTCTAAGAGTCGTACGTTTTGGAAACCATCAATCTATCAAGACGGACAACACAAAATTAGGATCATCTCCCGGGAGATAGTCATTGACATGGAACGACCATAGATGCAGCATTTTCGAAGAACTTACCGGAGAATCTGACGACTCTTCCTTTGGCCTATGAAATCGATTTACAGAATGAGCTAATTAACTTTGATTTTAAGGCTTTTCTACCTCTGGCTTCTTCGTCTAGTCAAATGTCGTGCGCACATAACTAGGCGTGGCGTCAAATTTGCCACGCACCACAAGACCTATGCAAAAATGAATCCAAACACCTACTGATTCCGACAATAAAAGAGATTCTAAGGTTCGTAAAGGTTTATTCAAGGAATTAATATACAAAATATAGAGTGGGTATGATCGACAAAGCCCTTAATTCCTTTGACTGTTCGGTAAAGGTTGGATCAGCCTCCTGCTCCTGACATCTACAGTGCACAAAACAATGACTCACTTTTATCTTCACTTCCCTTATCCGCATGATATGACCAAGAGCCTTGGAAACTCTACTGTATCTGCTATAGTTGGACTACAGATCTAGGAATGTTTTCAAAGATTTAACTCTCTACCCAGTTCATTTGGTTTCCGGTTTCTTGCTTCTTCAGAACTGAAGACCCCTTTCCCTGTAGTTCAAAAGCTTTTTGAGAAACATATAACCAATAAAGTTACAAGGAGAAAGCTTCTTTGCAACATTAGTCACAGGGCTAGCCAAATTCTCTTTGTGATGACACTTGAAACAAGTGCTGGGTGTAATGAACATTTCCCCTTGCTGCTGTGAAAGAGAGGTGAATGTCAAGTTTGTCACAAGTAATGCTATAGAGTTCAGTGTTCTCATCCTTTGTGGCTTCAACAGTCTGATTAAGGTGGTTGACATCGAGACAAAAGTAGGAATGGCAGAAGGAAAAACTGTTCCTTTTTAAAGCAGATTTTCTTTCTTGATGGTACGTTTGGTGGACAAAGTACAGGCCTCTACATGGAAGTAAAGAAATTTCATAGAACAAGTTTGATTTATCTGAGAAAAATGATTCTCTGACTTCTTTGTCACCATCCTGAAAGGGGATCTCCCTGCCCTTAGTTGTCGTATAAGAGGGACAGAAACCTTGAAGAACAGTAACTTTATTATAGAAAATGTTGCCAGTAATGCGTCTAACATTGGATGTACTGATTATGTGAGCTCATTTGTTGATCAGGTGCTTCAATCAATCTGGCGGTTCCTCAGTCATCATCTCAATGAGCATGACTGAATTAGACTGAATTAGATGTGATGCGATTTTCTTAGGTCAATTCAAGCTATTCAGCTTCAATGAAAAGGGGGAAAATAAACAAGAGGGCGAACCAATGAAAAAGGAAAAGAGGGTATATTGCCACATTCGCTGGCTGCCATTGTCCCTCTGTCTTCTCATCAATCAGACACTTATTTCTCTGCCAAAAACAGAGTCTCTCAGTGCAGATGCAAATTTTTTGTTGGATGTATATATGCAGCAACATAAATCCTCAATTACAATTTGCAGATCCTTTTTTTTTTGTACACGTCCTTTTTCTTAAATGGACTTTTGTTTTTTCACCCTCAAGTTGTTAGCAATCTTACTAAACTAAGACGGTTAAAAAAAACTAAATGAATTCTGAAAGGAATGCAGATTGCTAATAGCAGCGTTGGGGGATCGTATGCAATTGCAGGCTGACTGTGATCACGTGCCAAATAATGTAGAAGGCCCTCTTGTTACTTTCACATGAACACTCTAGGCCAGGATCAAGACACACCTCAAAAGTAGGCTAAGTATAAGCCGCGGCTTTCTTTTCTTACACTTTCAGGGAAGGCCTTGTTGATGCATTTCCGTCTCTGGAGACTAATTTTCTGGTGCTGCTTCTGCTGTTTCTTTTTCCTTCCTGGCAAGTTTGAATTCGCCGTAGAAGTAAGAAACAAAGCCCCAGAGCGAGAGGGCAAGGGACACACCTTTCTGTGCCTGGAACTTGTCCTGGAAGATTATGACAGCTAGGATCTCGGTGATCGGGAGAAGAACAGCGATCATGATTCCTGAAAACAGAGAGGAGGCATAGAAAATGGCTCCTATGGCTCCCAAGAAAAAAAACTGCCAGAGAATCGCATTCCACACAAGCACCACGTAGTATAGGGCTTCTCCAAGCTCGTAGTTCCTTGCTTCTGTAGGAATCGCCTGCGTAAACATGATGTCGGAGCAACCTTACCTCATTCTGTTCATAGCTCTATGTTTTCCCCTTTCAGTGGTTTCTTAACAATAGAACTTCAACCGAATGTGACTAAAAAGTATTGTCATTGTCTTCCCATCCAAATATCATCCACTTCAGCAAAATCAAAAGATAATCGCGGGGTAGTTTTATCAGAGCAATCAACCATAACTATCTATCTGGGAACAACTGTTAAAAGTCTCGTAAAACCCCCGCAGGAGACTGAATTCTGGTTTGAGTAGTTCGATCTCTAAGATAATATAGTAGAGAGAGAAGATACTCTTGTGTTTATTGGTCATCAGTCGCACGCAAACACGGTCATAAAAATTCGTGCGAACCACATGAATTCAACGTTGATTTTGTGAAAAGTTTTTGGGGTATGTAATTGAGAGAGAGAACCTGGAAGCTCTTGCTGACCAGCATCCCGACGGTGCAGAAAGCGGTGGCGAAGAAGCACATTACCAACTGAAACTCCAAGACCAGCGAGTAAGTGACCTCCTGCTTGGCTTTCTTGTACGTCAGCTCCACCAGCGGCAGTACGAACCCGTACAGAGCCGCCGCCCCAAGCGTCATGAAGAACCCCGCGTAGTACGCCTCGTCTGACTCCCCCGCTGGCCGGTCGCTGCTCGCATTGATCGCCAGCACCCCCGCCCCCATTGTCAGCAGGTATATTGAGTTGATCGAGTACGATGTGAACTGCTGCCTCACCAGCAGGAATGCGAACACGGCTGTGAAGGCAAGCTGTGTCGCGATTAGCAGGGCCGACGTCGAGACGGGGAGCCGTGCCACGCCGTACGCGTAGAGGTAATCGTCGAGGCCCGTGAGAACCCCAACGACAGCCGAGGCAGTGAAGAGGAAGGGGTCCATGAGGACGAGGCTGGCAGAGGGGCCCTCGGAGGAGCGGCGGCGGAGGTAGGCCACCGCGAGGGGGAGGAAGATGATCGGCCATCCGGCCGTCTCGAGCCCGCTGGAGAGCCACACGTGGGTACCGCCGTGGACGAAGTAGAGGCGCATGAGGAGCGGGCCACCGCATGTGCCGAGGGAGAGCATGGCGCAGTTGAGGGCGAGGAGGAGGCACTTTGGGGTTTTGCTCCGGGGGGCTTCCATAGTTTCCGCCATAACCAAGCTCTCGCTCTCATTCTCGCTCTCTATCTCTCTCATCCCAGGGAAATTATTTCTAGTCAATCCTTCGCAAAGATTTATCAATTGTCTCTAGTCAATGGTTCACCAAGTTTAGGTGAGTAAATCGTCCCCAGTATCTATAGCTAATTCCAATTTGATTCCAATCAATCTCGCAAACTCTGAAAGTCAAACCTTTCAAATCACCTAATCTGTTTAGGTTTGCTCTCGTTTTAATTTAGAAGAGCTTCACGAGGGAGAGATGTCGCAACTTGTTTAAAGTCATTTTGTGTCTTCATATGGGCAAGTGCACATTAACCAGACAGGGCGTGGACGAATTGCTAATGGAGAATCTATGTGACTTGGTCCTTTCGTATGTGGTCGAATCCGAGGTTAATCAGGAGGTTTCAGACGGTTGCTCTTGTGATGATTATTTTCTCTTTCGGGTGCATTAGAAAGAACACACAGAAAATAAGCTTCCTGGAGATGCAGCAGGTCACACCAAATCTTCAGAGAAATTTTAAGAGAAAGGGACGGTTGCTTCGCGTTGTGTTAGGTGGAACTTGCTGATCATCTCAGATTTTGTGGAATATTAGGTTTCATTGGCAAGAAAGGAGGATAGTTACGTGGGTCCATTCATTGACTCCTGGGAGCTAAGCTTTGCCTCTTAAGTCTTAACTTACGAAGAAGTGTCATAGGCCGATCGCTTCACCACTTGTTCCTCGCTCAATCCGCGCGGCCTCAGGAATTCTGCTCCTACCTCACCACACTCTTAGAGAGAAAATTCAGAGAGAGAAGCTCGATATTCGTATTACTCGTGAAAATTGAGATGATACAAATGAGGAGGAGGAGGAGGTCCCATTATATAGAAAAACTCGAGAGATGTCATCCATAAATCTCTCCTTTATCTAACGGCCTGTATAACCTATCAAAATTAGATACGCGAGAAATTCCCATATCGCCCACCCCTGGAATCTTCCAAAATCCTCTAGACCCTAGGATCTTCATCCCTAAAGAGCCACCATTGTAACGGCCCGTTTTTGGTTAATTCTGAGCTCAATATTTGAATTTCGAACTTCAGTTTGTGGCCCGTTGGCCTCAGGAATCCCATGGATGAAATAGTGAAATTGTGGTTCGAGCGGTCCCCAAACTTTTGAAAATTTCCAAGAGGTCCCTCAATTTTTAGAAATTGCAAATTAGTCCTTGGAGTCAACCCTCCCAGGCCCGCGTTGACTCGGCCCATTTCCCTCTTTCCTTGTGATTTTGGGCCTTGGTACTGCGGTTTTTGGTCCAATTGCTGTAGTTTTACAACCAACTGACAGAGTAGCTTGTCGCCCACCGCCGCAATTTCGTCCAATTCTCTCACTCAGCCACCGCCTACTATTGTCCTCTGCCACCAGTCGTTGCCCAACACCTTTTCAGACTGGCCCCAACCGTCGCGCGGCCCTATCGTGCAATTAGATTGCCTAAATTATGGCAGTTCTCACTACAATCACACGGAGCCTCTATTTTGGCGAACCAAAGAGTGAAACGCAAAATTGGCGAGACTCGGCCATACCCAGGCAAAACCGACGACATCCTTGAGTTCCTTGAGACCTCTTAAGCCCCTCAATCCCTTGGCCACTATCATTGTCATCCTAAAAGCCGTTGAGAATTACCGTGAAGCTCTGCTACTCGATTTGTACACCCGATTAATATTTGTGGCCATCGTTCGCAAATCCAAAGCTTTCAGCCATGGCCACCTATTGGGAAATGTTCCCGAGCTTCCCTTGATGATGGCCCAGCAGTTCGTTGCTGTCAAAATTTCCCCATTTGCTCAAATTTGTCCCCGGAGTGCTGCTACCTCTTTTAGAATCCGATTTCACAACAGGATACGTTGAAGCGCCACCCACGGCCATCCCAATCACCTCAGCCGCTGCCACCTATTGGAAATCCTCTACAAGGGTCTCCTAAACATTGCCCAGCCACTCGTCGTTGTTGACGCGACCCTATTGCCCTTATGCCAGACCCGAGTCCCCTATTTCCTAGCTGCGAACGTCTAGCTCGATCTTGATGTCTCGGAGCTGTTCCGCTGCCACCGACCGCCTTCCGCGCCTCCTCTAACCTCTCAGGACCACCCCCAACGTCCCCAGCTACCGTCGTTGCTCATCGGCTTTTTCAGTAGTCCTTAGGTTCTGGTCAATGGTGTTGACAACGACCGCCGATGTTGACCGCGGCCACTCGCTCCTCCATGATGTGCCAAACCTCTTGCAAGTCGTGCCGTGAGTCATACGACCTATCATGGGCTGGAAGTGGGCTATCGTCGCTAATTACATAAAAAAGCTTGGACTGGAAGTGAGTTTACCTCATAATCGAGGATTAAGATGATTATTCACTTTAGTAGCTGATTATAAGTTGATTGAGATGATTTTATGATTACTTGAATAGTAAGGGCAATGTGGTAATTTGTCCCTTTAGGGGCGTTTTAGTAATTTAGCTTGCAATGGTGTTATGGTAATTTAGCTGGATACGGGTATGTTAGTAATATAGTTTGGATAAGAGATTATCAGCCAAATGGTAGTCAATTGAGGTGATGGCGCCCGTAGGATATCGAATGGCGGATTACAACTCGAAATAAAGACCCGAGCGAATCCCTAATTGGCCTACCTATGTGATTGATATTATGGAATAATATGGGGGTTGATTCATAATTAATTGCGCTTTATCTGATTTAATTACTAATTATTATTGGATTGCGTACTTTATTGATGATTTATTAGTGCCTGTGATTGAATTGTGATTGGTGCCTAATTGAGCTGATGGTAATTGATTGAATAGTTGGACTTGGTACTGAGTGTGGACTAGTGAGCTATTGGATAAAGGCTCGAGGAAATGATTGCACCAAGGTGAGAAGTTATGGGCTGATTGGGCCTAAGGGCCCATGTAGTCTCATGTGTGGCAAGAGAGTCAACTTACCTATGTTGGTAGTGATGGCTAGTACCTTGAGTAACAAGCAGAGCTGTATCATTGAGGCTCGTGTGAGAATTGGTTGGACCAAATAGAGAGCCTAGAGTGAGTGTCATCATAATTAGGAATTAGGGCGTAGACTCACTGAGATTTTCTCACATTTGTTGTATAATCCTGTTTTACAGGTCCTGAGCATGGACAGCCCCTCCCCCCTGCCCCTTGAGGAATCGGACATGCTAGAGCCGCCCCCTGAGGGCGACTGGACGATCAACACTATTGTATCCAATTATGGATACGTTCTGGAGAAGCACGAGAATATGATAGAGGAGACTAGATAGTTGACTCCTAACCCATTATTTGTGGATGTGTATATATGAGTTTGACCTCTAGTAAGTCCACTTTTTAAAATACTAGTCTTTTTATGAATAAGGAGTTTTTCTTATACCGCGGGTTTGTCGGGGATTTATTTAATGCTTCCGTCGTGTTATTAATTATTATTGGTTGAGTTGACGACGAGTCGTGGGAACATCACAAATTATCGATCGATGAGGAACATCTTCGGAGACTGTTGCGCTTTTAAATCAAGGGCGTGACAACTATCCTCGGTTCCTGAAAAACCTCATGGGCGATGAATTTCTCAGTTCGTGACAAAAGCCTCTGTTTTCATGGGCAATGATTGGAAATATATTATTTTAATAAAAATTGCATGAAATAAATTCTTAAATAAATAACATTTCTATCATCAACAAGAATTTATGTTTAGACATTTATTTTGGACAATGAAAATAATTTTCTCACGTCTATTTCTATAAGTGATATAAATCATCATTTCGAGGAAAATATCTTTCCAAACATCTATTCTTTACGAAACAAATGAAACCGTAAAGCGGTGTTTCCTTCCAACAACCGAACAAAGGATCTCTCATGAACACGGTTATATCTGAGCAGAAGAATGTCACATCCATCGGGTTATTACGACCTCTTTTTGAGCATATGACTAACGTTAATTAGGTGTGGCATATGATTAACGTTAACGTTAATCGGTTATGCCCAAATGAGCATGGAGGAGGAATGCGCTTGACATAATTTGTTCAGATTGGGAAATGTTCATTTCAGTCGATTCCTTGACAGGTTTGTTGAGTTTGCTGTGAACTCATCAAGGCCTAAAACTTCAAATGGAACGAGATTGCAACATCTTGCCTGGAAAGACTGACACAAAAGTATTAGAAATCCAAAATTTGCAACGAATTTTAAGTCAGATCTAAAAAATTTATAGCTTGCTATTAAACACACTAATCCGAAAACTTTTAAAATCAATACCATCGAGACTTGGTTTAGATCCGTGCATCTTATTAGACGAATAAGACTTTAAGATCGTATTTTCTGGGGCTTGCTCTTGGCTATTTAACATGAATGGAGGCCACGATTTTACTTGTCGATGCGCTTGCTTGTGCGGTCTTGGAGATGGGGAACCATCTATTTATCAAGATTGACCGCGCGACTACGACGATTAACAATGAATTGCTTTTGTCGTCAAATGAAAAACGTAGGAGAAATTTGATATCAACGTCCATGTCCGAAGAAAGCACGTAACAAAGTAGGATCTTTCCCTATAAACGTAATCCTTTACATGGAACGATCATGGATGATGTACTTTCACAGAAATTTCCAGACAAAGCGACGAACGTAATACAAAGGATGGAACGCCGCCTCCTTCGGCATGTCGAATCGATTTATAAAATGAGCTAGTTCCCCTATGATTTCAAATCTTTTTACCTCTTGACTACTTTGCCTAGTCACAGGTTCGTACGCACACATCTGGGCGTACGTCGAATTGGCCATGGACCATAAGACACCGCATAACTCCTGGTCTGCCTCCTCGGATCTTAAAATGCACGAAAGCAATTAGTCAGTTCTCTCTACACTTGCCTTCAGCATGATGTACCAAGAACATGGGATCTCTACTTTACCTGCCACATTCGGACTCTCGATCTAGAAATGTTGTCACAGATTCCATTGTACTTTTAACTCATTTGTTTTCCGGTTTCTTGCTTCTTCAGAAACGAGGAGGAAGCCTCTTGGTGAAATTAGCTTCGGCGTTAGCCAAAATCTGATGCCGAAACGCGATAAATTTTTTTGGCTAAACATGAATTAAGATTAACATATGAACAAATCGTTCTTTTTAGTGTGATTATCAAAATCAAAATATCAAAAAATATTTAAAAAATCTGCTTCTATGAAAGCCTAAACACCCTTTGTTAAAATAAGAAACTTAACTATGATAGAAAACGTATTTAAAATAGGAAATCTAAGTATAATAGGAAATGTAATTAATATAGGAAACCTAAATATAATATAAAATCTAATTACAATAGGAAATTAGTTATAATAAGGAAAAAAAATCAAATTTCAGCTCAATCTGAGTACGCTAATTTTGAGTGCATTAAAATCTCTTTGTGATGACACTCAAAACAAGAGGATGGGTTTCTGTTTACAAATTCGAATAACGATTATTTCCCCTTGCTGTCGCGGGAGAGAATGGTATAATTTGAAGGCCGTCACACTCGTCTTCATGTGGCTTCGATAGTCAATTTAGAACCGTCCACATTTCGACGAATGTAGGCATAGGAAAAGGAAAAAAAGAACTGCTGCTTTTACTAAGCAGAGAGTATCACTGAGACCATCACATAACCATAAAGGAGCACCTAATCTTATGAATTTCTTGCTGTGAAACTTATGGTGTCGTATTCACTTTGTTGGAGCGCTTGGTGTTTTATGTTCTTTCTTGACTGTTTGGTTTGACGAACAGAGTGAAGTCCTCCACATGAAAGTAAAGGAAACTTCAGAGAATAATTTGGTGGATCTTAAAAAAATTGATCTTTGACTTCTTTGTCACCATACTGCAAGGTGATACCCCTATCTTTGACGGTGTTAACAAGGCCAGAAAGCTGGAAGTATAGTACTGTTTCTAATAGAAAGTCACCAATAATGCATCTTGCATTGGATTGTCTGATTGATTATGTGGATTTACCTGTTGATCAGCTGCTTCAATCAGTCTGGCGACTCCATGCCTTTGTCTCGATTAACGCGAATATGTTAGATGCCATTAGATTCTCTTCGGGTTACTTCAGCCCATACAGCCTCAGTGAACAGAGAGAAACATAAACAAGAGGCCGAAAGAATGAAAAAAGTATATTCCGAGTATCTCTGGCTCTTGTTCTTTTCCTGCCCAAAACACGGGTCTCTACATAGTGCAGCGCCAAATTTTGGTGTTGAACTTTCCACATTACCTTATAGAAAAGCATATATACAGCAACACAAATCTTAAATTACTATTTACAATTCCGTTTTCTTTTTCCTTCAACTCGCTCATTTTCTTGAATGGATCTTTGATTCTTTTCCCTCACGTTGTAACACATCCAACCACCAAAGACGGTAAAGAAAGCATTGATAAATTCTGCGACGATGCAGATTGCGAGTGGCAAGCCTGTGGGAGCATATGCCATTGCAGGCTGATAGTAACACCTCCCAAATAATGCACAAGACCCTCTTGTTACTTTCATGTGAACCCTCTCGGGGCCAGAATCAAGACATTTAAAACAGTAGCCTAAGTATAAGCCATGTCTTTCACTTATTCACCTTCAAGGAAGGCACTGTTGATGCGTTTCGGTCTCTTGCTGCTGCTGCCGCTGCTCCTCCTTTTCCTTCTTGGCAGATTTGAATTCGCCGTAGAAGTATGAGGCAAAGCCCCAGAGAGAGAGGACCAGGGACACGCCCTTCTCCACCTGGAAATTCTCATGGAAGCATATGACGCTTAGGATCTCAACGACAGGGAGAAGAACGGCGATTACGATTCCTGAGAACAGGGAGGAGGAATAGAAGATGACTCCTATGGCTCCCAAGAAAAAGAACTGCCAGACGATCGCGTTCCACACGAGCACCACGTAGTATCGGGCTTCTCCGAGCCCGTAGCTCCTCGCTTCTCTAGGAATCGCCTGCGTAAACATGACGTCGGCGAGCAACCTCAGCGCTTCATCACTGGAATACAAGGGGAACAAAAGAAAAGAAAAGGAAATGGCATTCTATGATTGCGGCTGCCCCAGGAACCGCAATAACATCATAGTTACTATTTGCGTGACTGAATCTGAATGGGATCAACCATATCTTGTTATGTTGAAATATGAAAAGGGAGACAGCAAGCCCACAAAGCAAACGATCTTGAGCCAGCTTATTGCTATTGTCATATCAGGTTGGAAAAGTAAAATGAATGCCTGTCTTTATCGTGCCTATTTCTCGGCACTAGCTATTAAAATCTCCAATTACAGACCAAACTTTTGTGATATGCAAATCTATAATTGAAATCTTGCTTCATTTGAATATCGTGGGGTTGGAAATTCGATTTCTTTTCTCAACTTATAATGGCTGAAACTTCCGTAATATATAAGTTTTAGTACGTTAGTTCATAGATAATTTTTTTTTCACTGACTTTTTTAAGCCTCTAATTCAGCTACCGGTTCCTCATGTAAATAGGAAGTGAACCCTAACTACTCAAACCTGAACCAAATAAGGCGGAAACCGATTCAAGTGGAACCATGAACAACCTGTCTGGTCCATGTGAAGCTGATTCATCAAACCAGAAACAAACGATTCTAAGACAAATCTGGTGGAGAGAGAAAACACTTGTCGTGATCATGGATCATGTGCAGTCAGGGTCATTCCACATCGTCGAAATCACATGAAAGTCATGTGAATTTTACGTGATCAATGATTGTGATCAACCTAAGAGGGCGGGTGGAGGGAGAGAGAAAGAACCTGGAAGTCCTTGTTGACCAGCATGCCGATGGTGCAGAAAGCGGTGGCGAAGAAGCACATCACCAACTGAATCTCCAAGACCAGCGGATAAGTGATCGCCCGCTTGGCCTTTTTGTACGTCAGCTCCACCAGTGGCAGGATGAACCCGTACAGCGCCGCAGCCCCAAGCGTCATGAAGAAACCCGCATAGTATTTCTGGTCCGACTCCCCCGCTGGCCTGTCGCTGCTAGTGTGCATCGCCAGCACCCCAGCCCCAATCGTCAGCAGGAATATCGAGTTGATCGTGTATGACGTGAACAGCTGCCTTACCAGCAGGAATGCAAACCCAGCCGTGAATGCCAGCTGTGTGGCGATGAGCAGGGCTGACGTCGAGACAGGGAGTCGCGCCACGCCGTAAGCATAGAGGTAGTCATCGAGGCCCGTGAGAACCCCGATGACGGCTGCGGCGACGAAAAGGAAGGGGTCCATAAGGATGAGGCGGGCGGAGGGGCCCTCGGCAGCGCGCCGGCGGAAGTAGGATACCGTGAGGGGAACGAAGATGATCGGCCAGCCGCCCGTCTCGAGCCAACTGGAGAGCCACACGCGGGCGCCGCCGTGGATGAAGTAGAGGCGCATGAGGAGCGGGCCGGCGCACGTGCCGAGGGAGAGCATGCCACAGTTGAGCGCAAGGAGGAGGAGCTTTAGGGTTTTGCCCTGGAGAGCTTCCATGGTTTTCCCCATGACAAAGCTCAAGCTCTCTCTCTCTCTCTCTCTCTCTCTCTCTCTCTCTCTCTCTCTCACCCTGATCCCTTGAGATTCGTTTCCTTTTTTTAACCAAAAGAGAGGAGGAAGAAGAAAGGAATGAAACGAAAAGAGCAGAAGGGACGATCCGCAGACGTGAGCGCCCGGTAGGAGGAAAGCAATGGTGGAGAAGCGTGCATGGAAAAGAAGTGCGGTGGAGATAAGTAGTCGGAGGAGTTCGTTTCGTCGCTGTCTCTTTCGCATCTTGGGATGGGGCTACTGGTGGTGACAATTGATTGCGTAATCACATCTTTTCAGAGATAAAAAGTCTCGCCAACGTAAATATTCTTTGGACAACGGTGAAATCAATTCCATGTCGTGGGCCATAAATTCCTAAATAGCTGGATTCTGTAACGATCTCTAATTATTTATTATATGGTTTATAATTGTTCAAGGACATTCGCTTAAATCAATTCCCTTAGAGATGCTTGTGGGATATATATATATATATATATATATATATTTATTTATTTATTTATTTATTTATATATTTTACCATTAGATATGATTAGAATGTCTGTTGATTTTTATATTTCAAGCTTGCACGTATATCTTCCTTCAATTGTGTGTATCTTGATAGATATATGTTACCTTAGATGGTCGTTTCATAAATTCTAATGGACGTTTCAATAAACTCATCAAGATAAGTCTTATCATGAAATTCAGGAATCTCAATCTTCATCCTGATATTTTGTAAAAAGAGTTGATTTTCAAGACGTACTCTTCGATTCTATCTCTGGTCCAAATCCTAAAAGGGTTGACATCCTCCTCTTGCTCATCATCGGATAGATCGGCAGATTCCACTTTAATCGTTCGGTCAAGTATGATTATCAAAATCAAAATATCAAAAGTCTGAATAATAAACCTAGTCATAATAAGAATTCTAATGATAATAGAAAACCTAGTTACAGTAGAAAACTTAATTAACATAGGAAACCTAGTTACAATAAGAAATTAAATTTCAGCTTATTTCAAATACGCAGATCTTGAATGCATTAGACATACTCTTAATTATGAAACATCGAAATATATGGAAAGTTCTCACGTTTTTTTCCCCCACATGAATCATATCTACATGCTAACTGAGTTTGCCACTTGTAAATCGGTAGAAAAATCCAAATTACGGCCTAAATTGGAGTTTTCACAAAGGGGAAACTATAGAACCCCACCGCAACTTTCATATCGTAATCGAACGTACACGTCGCTTTGGGGACGAAATAAGTAAAATGCATTTCCTCGGCTAAGGAGCTTTGATCGCAATTGCAGTCTGACCATAAGATGAAGAGTTAGGATAAGACCAACAGCTAAAATTCGAGCGGCTATTCTAAGGCCCGAGGCAAATTAATTCATAAGTCACAATGATGTTTTGTCGTGCATTACCGAATCTGTCAATCAGCCATCTTCTTTTTGTCGATCAATGTCATCCAACGGTTGATTGTTGATGATGCACGGCAGAATATTGTACCGTAAAAAGTGTGAGCCCTTTACTGTTGTAAAGCCTATAAAGTCGCATTCATTAATGGCGTCTAGAGAAAGTTGTGTCACAAATAACCACAAATTACACAATGTGAATGTGGGCATTGATGCCAAAGGCATATCAGCCACCAGCAGGGCCACATGATTGAAGAGTTGTGCTCATTACCCTTTTTCGCGTGACTGAAGACTTCTCACGCCTTATGCTTTTAGGGTTTTATATAAGGGAAGGCCATTGACGAGAGAAGGGGCCCCTTTTGGAAGTGGGGCACTAATCGATGAGTGAGTTGTCTAAATCGAGGTGAATTATTCAATAGGAAGGCTTGTTTAAGGATTACCAAGTAGGAAAATCAAAGATAAACATATCAAAAATCGAAATCCACACCGCATTTACCCTCATCTTATCGTAAAATTTGGATGAACTTATCATCGATTTAAGATTTTTGGTGATATTAATCTCTTTTTTTGTATTACAAATTCTTCAGCGCTGTTTCATGAAAACCGAAATTCACAAACATCTCCGATGAACCTTCACCACGATCAATCGAAGCCACAATTAGAAAAAGCAAACGGTTAAAGAACAAGAAGAAGAAGAAAGAAGACAAAACACGTGAGGACAAAACATCCTTTTCCAGGAGACGGCGAAGCATAGACTGATAAAGCGACGTGCCGTGACATAAAGAACTAAGTGGAAAGAGCCGCCCCTTAGTGCTTGGTGCGACGCTCTGCGTTGCATCATCATCATCATCAGCTGGTTTTGACTGGCCTAAAGGAACAATTGCCTAAAGCCATTTCTTCAACTTTATGCCAGACGATTCGGATCCTTGTTTGTGCATTGTTTTCCTACCATGGTTGTGACGAAAGTTGCTGAACTCTCCCACCATCTCACGAGTCATGAACTTTGGATTCACATGTTCGGACCGGCTCGACTTGTCTGGTTCCGTGTGGCCGATGCTCGGGAGAGACTGCGCACGCGTCGCGTCGTTGGGCCAAAGGAAGCGGGACAAGAGTCTCCATATCTCCACGGGCGAGCGTTCCGATCGCTTGGTATGATCCGGAATCTTTCGAGCTGGGGACGCAAGAGGAATGGACTTTCTGGACTTCTTTTCTCTAAGCATGGCGAGATGACTCAGCATTCCACAGCTGAGCATGCATCTGCATTTCCAAATCAGAATGAGGGCAGCTGAGCAATCGAATTACGAATCTTTTCAAATATTCTCCGCTTGCCAATTTTGCCGACTGCACTGATTATTTGCTTTTGTATCCGGAGATGCCTCGGATTACGTAGCAAAGATCGGAAGACCCTTCCGTGCGGGTAAACTGTGGATCGCGTCCGTGATTGTCGAATCCTTGGTATCGGAATTTTGACTGGAAGTCTATTTAGTCGGTAACATGTTGGTGAGTTACGGGATAATTATTCGAAAGTTACAAACTTATCGCATAACAGCTAATTCGATCGCAAACTTTTGATTTGGTTAATTCAGTCCTAAACTTTTTTAGATTTGTCAATTTAGTTCGAAACTTTTTTCAATTATTTCAATTTGGTTCGGAACTTTTATAATTTTGCCAATTGAGTCGTAATAAACCTATTTATTTATGTAATTAGCTAAAAGGATAAAATTGACAAATTGTCAAAAGATATAGGTTTAAATTAGTGCGATTGAAATGTTTAGAACTAAATTGATTACCGCACATTAGATGTAGGACCTTTTGGATGATTTTCCTAATAATTTAGCAATGCCATTGAAAATGTACCAATATTCACCCAATTGTTCTCAATTGTCAGCTATATCGATAATCGGCATCATTTACTTGTTTAACGATGTTTTGAATTACTAACTTTTAGAATAAATTATCGGCTCTTTTTTTTTTATTGTTCATTTTTATTGTAAGTGATTCAAATCATTCGCTTTCACCGAGATAAGCGAAGTCTGAATTTAGCTTTCGTTCAATCATGCACCTCAATTTGGCTCTATGTGAAGCATCCATTAAACAGATTATAATATAATGTGATTTCGCTTTCATGGCTTGCTTATCCAGCAAAAATTAAACCATACTCAAGACAGATTATGCCATTTCCCATTGAAGTATGTCCTTTGACGATAAGTGGGCGAAGAGTGCGTGTCCTTTGACGATCTTCGCCTTGTAGTATGTCTCTACTGACATGGCATCACATCAAAAGACCCCATTAGACAACAATGCAAAAAAATTATGACTATCTAAAAACCTTAGCATAATGCTGGCGACTTCCATCCGTAATTTCAAGAGAGGTCTCATCTTGTACAAAATTTGAAAAGTTGAGGTATTTGATTGCAAAAGAAAAAAGTTCAGGTACTCGATTACAAGAACGCGTTATGGTACTACCGGTTTCATTGCCCAAGAACAAGAGAAATCCCTACGACCGTTTGAATATGGAGGAAAATATTCCATCTTCCAACGCTCCATAACACGGATGCCATAAAAGAGAATGGTAGAGCCAAGGAAGTTCGTTCGCGTAATTGCATGCTTATTGGGCCTAGACTCGCAAGCAATTAACTCTTGATTAGCCCCCCTCGATGATCTAATCTTATAAGGCATTCGATCTCTAATTCAGGCCCATGAAAGCATTCCCGTTCCAGTCCGAACATGGAGGCCCCAAAGATTGTTCCGAGGTTAACTTTTAGTAGTGTGTTCTGTGGTGATATGTATTTGATGCGGATAAGGAGTATGTTGGACGAGAATACGTACAGATCATACAAGAGTGAATAAATCTGTAGCATTGGTAAGTTATGCAAATCAAAGCTGATAAGTTTAGTACAAAACTGCTAATTTGTAGACTAGAAAATAGTTTATAATTTCCATAAAAGCACTAATAAGTTATCTAAGAAAGATTCACGTGTCATCCGTTATAACACTTGCCAACACTAATTGAAATTTAATGAAATGAGAGAAGAATTCACATTTTGTGGCACGAACATCGAAATTTCACTAGACTACGGGATACCTGCTATTGTAACGTGAAGATATTACTTATGTATGGTGGCCCTTTCACCACATTTGTGTCTTTCTACCCCTGGAATCATCCTCCCAAACACGCTCTCTCTATGAAGAATCTCTAGAGGATTTGGGTTAGGGAGGGAGCGAGGCTAAGATTAGATGACTCGATTAAAGGTTGTAAGGAGCTTAAATATTCACCGCACAACCATGACCTCGAGTGCGAGCCTAGCTATGATAGTCACAGGTAAGAGCCAACAATACATGAGTCGAAAATGCTAACTAGTTGTACATAGAGATCCTTTTGACACTCATTTATAAAGTGAATGAAAAGTTTGAATTTAGCATTTAGATAAACAGGGTTCATCCATAGAATAATTTGTCATTTAGTGTGCCAATTATTGTTGTTCATGTTTTCGTGTCATAATATTATCATGTCGAATTTTTATTGCACTCTATTAAAATATATTTATCAATCGCATCATAAACTTGAAATCCAAAGGAATACACTAATAAACCATGTTGAAAAAAAATCATAGAGGGCTAACAGCTTACTAATTAAGAAATGGATTCTCGTATATAAGCAAGCGAAATAGATTTTAATTTCTGTCGTCAATCCAATAGATATAAGACAATTGCGCATGCCAAGTCACATCAAATTTTCTGTGCATGCCAAACTCACGTCAAAAAAAAAAAACCAATCCAATCCAATCCAATCGGCACTAGTAAAGAATGAACACCCACACGACAAATACGGTCTCTTCACCACAAAAACAAGGTGTCACAAGCTCGCGACCACTAAGGAAATCTCGACGCTGTGCACAGTTCGAGGCCAGACCGAGTGTTTCGCAGACTCAGCAGTTGCCGTTACGTCCCGAACCCTCATGGCACGAGCCAACGGGCGGCCCATGTTCACAAGAAGCTTGAGCCCCAACAGCAGCAACGCCCACACCAGAACCGGTTGCGGCCCCACCGGTCCCATGAATTTCTACGTCCTCTTCTATATCGACTGTCGCTGACTGCTCTCCGCACGGCCCAGTTGTTATAACAGCGTGGACTACTTCGTGTTCCTCCACATCCACGCAAGCAGCTGCGGGGACCATCACCGGTTTCTTCTTCTTCTTAGCCAAACAGAAGAGCCCCAATGCGAGGAACGCCAGAATGAAGACGCCACCAAGTGACGCGCATACCGCGATCACGGTGGTGTGGTTCCCCCCTCCAGACGAAGGAGGTGGCGGAGGAAGAGCCGAGGATGATGGGGTTAGTGATCTCTGCGGCGGTGGCACACCATAGATGGGCGGTGTGTACACCATATTTGGAGGAGGGGCGTAATAGGATGGGGGTGGCTTGTTGTGGGGTGGTGATGCTTTTGGGGGTGATGATTTTGGCGGTCGGCTTGAACTCTTAGTGGGGCCTGGTGCACTTGCCGGCTTTGTCGGCGGTTGGCTGATTGGAGAAGTGGGGGAGGGGGCCGGTGGTGATAGGGGCGAGTATGGGCCAGAGTTCGGCGTTGGTGCTGGAGGTCTAGTCGAGTGAGATGGTGGTGGAATAGGACTGTTGGCGGTAGGAGTTGGGGTTGGGGGTGACGTGAGATTAGGCGGCGGTGCAGAGCTGGGGCTCGGAGGTGGATAGGACGGTGTGGGGGTCGGAGCTCTGCTGGAGTGCGGTCGCGGAACTTCATGTGGTGGTGGCTTATACGGAGAGGAAGGTGCTGGAGGAGTGTAATTTGGCACTGGTGATGGTGCACTTGGGTAGGGAGAGGGAGCTGCTGGCGATTCAGGATAAGATGGTGGTGGTGATGGACCTGCTGATGGTGGCTCATGGTGGTTTTTGGGTGGCGATGTTGGTGGGTTCGGATGGATAGGATGGTGATCATTGCCTGGTGGTGGAGCTGGCATTGGATGGTTGTGGTGTTGAGGAGGGGGAGGACTCTGATATACATGATTCTGTGATGGCGGGGGCGGTACCGGGTGGTAGTGCGGTGGGGGTGGTTTTGGGTGGGAATGGTGGGGAGAGTGTGGCGGTGGAGGTGACTTTGGATGGATGTGACGATTGGCTGGTGGAGGCGGAGGCTTAGGATGGGCATGGTGGCTGTGTGGTGGTGGTGATGACCACGGTGCTCTGGATGGTTTTGGAGGGTGAGCATTATGGGGACTAGGCGGAGGAGGTGGAATGCCGAAATCACATGCTGGAGGCGGCGGCGGCGGAGGTGGCGGTGGTGGAGCAGCAAAGTCGCAAGCTGGAGGCGGAGGAGGAGGAGAGTAGTATGGATAGCTCATATTGTGGCGGTCTAGAGTGATCAAAAGAATAAGCTCTTTTTGCTTTTATCAACAAGTGCAATAAGAAGGATGGGCAACCAATGAGAGAAACGGACATTATATAGATTCATATGAACAAGTTGCATAGTGAACTATGGCATCTTCAACTATTTCAACGTTGTCGAATCATATTCAACGAAGGTTGCTCAAACATTTTAGTTTTTCTAAGTTCCATAACTGCCACTAGGAATAAAAATGGATTTTATTCCAATGATAGAGAGACTCGGACATTGGATGAGCACGTGGGGAATTCGATTTATCCGACCACAGCTCCTTTCTTGCTTGGTCAGAAATCCCCTTTTGCATATTCAAACGAAGGGTATGGCGTGCTCGACTGATCCCGATGGAATGAGCCTTGACATTCATTATTCATTATCCAAATTGAAGCACGCTGACCAAAGTGCGAGTGGTTGCATCTTGTTTTTATTGTCGAGGGGGCGAGAATGCAACCCAGGAGTTGTTCGTTGAAGCCCTTATGGATGTCGGCACCTCATTAAAGAGAAGAAGGTCAAAATCTTGAGCTCATTTAACTCGGAGAAGAGGCTCAAAGGCGAGCCGGCATTTGCTCGCATTTATTCGCCAAGTCCATGCACATTGAACGCCTCACAAATCAGAATGTGGCAACCGGCTTATTTCTATTGAAGCACGAGCATACATTTGTTGAGATATCTACACAGAGTTGTACTTGGAAAACCCGACAACCAAGAATTGTGACATAGAATATTCAATGTATTTCTATTTGGCCCATAATTCATCATCGATTTAGATTTTCAAGCGAATGCTGAATCTAACTAGATATATTAATAGGTTTTAACTTGGATCTTTTCTTGACGATTTCCATACGTGAATGTATGGATTGATCCTTTCGACCGATCGGTCTTTGGGGTCGAGACTCATGCGATTATGGACCAAAACTTGGAGAAGTTAACATTAGACTTCGATGGGATTAACGAAGAAACCCGACATGTTTAGTGGCGGCGGCGGCACCGGCACGATGAGTCAAAGTGGGGGTCCCAGAAAAAGATGGAAGACAGCGCGCTTGCACAAGTTGTCCACGTCCACGACCCGGGAGGGGTCGACGAAGGTGGCAGCAACCTTGACAAGCTGGCAACCTCCTCAATTGACCCAGCGAATCTGACGAATCATTGCATACATTGGCCCTTAGGGAATAGACTTTTGTGTGGAGGCTTGGGTTGCGGGTCTAATTTGGACAAAATTTGAGAAGAAGTGAGCCCTAGCTAACCTTCTCATTCGCGTTCCTTTCGCGCGTTTGCTATTCGTTCAAAGGTGAGGAGATTTATCCCAACACGTTAAGATGAAACAAAGAATACATAAGGGAATATCCAAAGATAGGAAAGTAAGGAGTTACTATTTAATTATTCTCATCTTCGATAGCTTTAGCTTATTAAACGTGTTTTTGCAGGAGTGGATTTTCTCGTCCGGTCATTTGCTCCCACCGATAAGTAAGATTTCTTTTGGTCTTTTTGTTCTTTTTACAATCCAAAGGCACGAGCATTAAGATTCGACTATCTAGAAACCCATGAATAGATGACTAGTCACATGAAGTAGTGGATTCGAGTGGGAGACTTCCAATTTTCGAGCCGGATATATCTCTATAGTTCAAGCCGAAAATTCCCTCTCAACCTTCCACTAATTCTTATAATCTTCCCTCAGTGGAATTTTTTTCCATAAAATGTTAAATATTGCCATAGATTGAATGCTATAAGCACCATTTTGAACACTGTCTCATGAAATCAAACTGCTTAAGTTACAACGCTAACTTGTTGGCTTCATCCACAAGATCATAAGTTCAATTCAAGTGGTGAGCAAACCTCTGAATGAATCCTGCTGAGATGGCCAAGCCGTGATGTACCTAGTATAGAAAGATTTTCGGCTACTAGAATCTTAGAGAGGCAGGAGCAACAAACTTGTAAATCTCGAGTCTTCAAGTCAAGGGTAATGCAGAGTAATTATTACTGAATCTAAGTATTTTGTGGCTGGGTGTGTCATAAATGGTGCGGAGATGCTAGCACTGGTCACCTCCATCCATCCCTTTATGTGAAAAAAAAAAATTCTCTATATGATGTAAAGGTTATATATTGCTATATCTAGGGATCATGAATGAAATGTTGTGACGGATGAACTCGTTATATGCATTGAAGTCATGTCGCATCGTGGAAAAAAAAAAGACGGTAGTAATCAGGAAGATATATTGTTAAAGACCGGAGATGAGCACATAACCCAAATAATGAATTAGAGTCTCAGTTTGAATGCATTGAACGAAGAAGATGGACATAGGTTTTGTTTAGAGTGCCTGGCATTTAGCTCTTGACCGTCACCATTGCGGCCATGCCCTGGTTGAATGATTCTCCCCCTTCATCGAACCTAACTGATTGCAACACCTTCATATATGTAGGGCCAGGAAGAACCAGAAGAAAGAACAAGGTGATTGAACATCACATCAGGAGAAAATCCGCATGGTGGATGGAAAGAAAATCGAGGAAGGAGAGCAGAAATGGAGAAGCTAAACCCATCTAGTATGACAAGTAGATATCTCAAGTCTGGCATTCTGACGTTGTTCGACATCATTTTCTTTTGTAGGTTTCTTACACGTATAGTTTTCTTTGCGGAAAAATACAAAAAAAAAATATTAGTTTATTATATTTGTGTCAATTAAATTATAAATCTTTTAATAGTATTAATCAAATCTTAAACTTTTTTAAAATATGTCAATTTGTCCAATTTTAACCAGAAATTGTTGACACATATATTGATCATCTTATGTGATAGTACCAACTACGACATTGACAAAATTTACAATTTTATTTTTTTCTGAATTTCTTTGTTATATCTTCTTCCCCCCTCCTTTTATTTTTTTGCAAGGAAGGGTTGTCTCGGAGCCCTCGTTCGCCACTTGCAATGGTCGCAGCCCTTGTCTAATATGGTGAGGGCTCAACACTACCAAGTTGGGCGAGTGCTGCTCTTGTTGAACCTAGTGAGGGCTCGGCCCTTTCGACCTTTGGGGATGACTACCCTCACATAAGCGAGAGTTGCCTTCGTCGAATCAGGTGAGAGCTCACCTAAGGAAAATAAAATAATAAAAAGTCCAAAAAATTATAAATTTTATAAATATTAGTGTCGATCATGTCATGTTGGACTATTAGCATCCATGTCAGCGATTTCTGACCAAAATTGACATGATATATTATATTGACAAATCGTCAAAAGGTTAGGACTTAATTAATGTGATCTACAGTTGGTGAAACAACATCAATAGAACGAGCCAATAAGGTTTACATAGAATCACACGCAAAATATGAAATGATACATACAAATCTACCCGATTGGAAATGACAAGTCGGAGAAATTTTCTAATCAATTGGAAGCCGGTCGAGTGTAAGAGTAGAAGACCTTAAGCTGTTGAGCACTTGGATTAGAAAACAACATAGAAGTAGTAATTTGTAGGTGAACATCCGACTTTTTCGTCCCTTGACCATATGATACATAACCATAAGTTTAATAGTTTAAAGTTAACTTTGTTGAATTTTCTACGAAAATCCAAAAAATGCTACGTGTCATGGGAGCAATCTACTCAGCAAAGAGACAAGAAAAGTTTTCATAGATCTCTTGGTCGTCAACTGCAAGTATCCTTACTCTCTCTCTCTCTCTCTCTCCATCAAAGTCTCAGGAAAAGGTTTTCCTAGGAATTAACTTAGATGCATGGCCCAGTCTGTTGGGTCATGGGACTTAGCTTTGTTGGGCCTGGTCTAGATCAAGCCCACTGGATTTAATGGGCTTTCCCAGGCTGGAATTATTTTTATAAATTTGGGCCGAACTCAATCATTCAAAACTCGAAGCCCTCAATTGGACACTCCTATAAATGGGCCCCCTCTCACTTTCATTTTCCCTTTCCCTCGCACATCGCTTCCTAATGCTCTTACATTGCGTTTAGTAATCTAGATTTGAGTCCAAATAGGATAATTTTTCTCCTATTCAGTGCTTAGTGGCATTCTGTAAACCAGAAAAACTTGGATACATCTAAATAAATGTATTGGATAAGAATTCCGGCATAGGGGTGGGATAAAACCCGGATTATATAAAATTGAATAAAAAAAAACTGATGTTATATTGCAAAAATGAAGTAATGGAGTGACCATTCATATATTGCTTCGCTGGCCACCGTGCGAGGACCACCGCCAAAATTACCGATCATCGTCATTTCCAACCACTGCATGATCGCCGTCTCCTCTAATCACATCGATCGCCATCACGGGCTGGTGATCATGTTCAAATAAGTGAGGATGAAAATAAGCCTAAAGACGACCTTCATACGAGGATTGCATAACCTTTCTGTCACATACACCCTCCATGTCGAGCCCGAGCTTTCACACATGACTCATGAGCCGGCTGTTCATCTGGTGGTCTGCGAAGAACGGCAAGCACACCATCGGCTTTCTCGATGAACACGATCTCGATCTCCACTTGCTGTGCATCAGGAACTTGCAATGACGCCATGGTGTAGAATCTCTTCATTCGGGCCCACCCCACAATGCACCCCTTCTTCGCCGTCGCCTCCCTTAACTCCTCCCGGATGATGCCACTGCTCCCTTCAACGGTGGAGTCCAACCGCACGACCAATAGGAAGTGCATCCCGCTATCCACGAGGTTAGACCAGAACTTCGTGCGGTCATGTCTGTTACCTTCAACATGCTCCTGAGTTCGGTCCTTGAAAGCTGCTTGTTGATGACAGTGGTCTAGTCGTCACGTTCAGGGGGAGCCATCGGATATGGGATTTTGAAAGATCTTCAAACGAGAAAGATTTTAAAAGAATTTCAATTGTATCTTAGATTGTAGATATTCAAAGATCATATTCTCAAAGATTTCAAATATCATCCTGGGTTGTACTATTGTACTAAATATACGATGGGATAATTTTGAAATTTGAAGGATATTTGGAAGATTTCCGATAGAAACAATGTGACGAAACAATAGAAACGTTGATATTCTCCACGAATCTTAGTAGTTCGGATAGGTCCAGGTCAGGATGATCATGTGGGATGGGCAGGATAACACAAACGGAAACTGATAGGAGTCGAACCTGCCAAGGCTTATAAAGTACTCTTGGAGATTTCTTCCTATTTGGCTAGTCTTACGGAATGGAGATGGGCAACTAGCGTAATCCTCCTTTCGAGCGTTCTCGATTCCACTTTCCTTGACAAAAACGTTTCAAAGCCTTGAAGGGATCGTCGCTCGCCATCGGTTAGTCCTGGTTCGCTGAGTCTTGTCGCCGGAAGCGTCCGACCTCAAAGCCTATTTGACGAAGTGACAAATGCGCGCTTCTTCAGCAAGCAGATTCGAACACATGTATCCAGACGCGGTGATCTCTTGTTTCTCTGCCCATTCTGGGCCATGCCGCTCCTTGATTGTAGTTTCTTTCGATTCACTGGACCGTCCTCCCAGGCCCGTGCTCTCTCTCCTCTTTTCTTTTCCCGCCCGGTCAATGCGCGAAAGCGAAGAGGGCCTGCAATTTTCACCAACTCTGATCAGGAGCAGGGAAGTCTGCACCCGCAAAGTAGAAGGGGACGTGAGCTTGGAGAGAGACAAAAGGAAAGACAGACATAGAGGGAGAGAAAGGCTTTAAAAAAATGACAAAAAAGGGTGAAAAATGTCAAAAGATGAAAGGGACGAGAGATAAGGGGGGTTCTTCGAAAACCAAAAAACAAAAAACAAAAGAGGAAGGAAAATAAGAAAAAGGGGGAACGGTCTCTCGCAAAAGAGAGAGGGGAGGACTCCCAGGCGACCTTGGAGCTCGTCACCGCCCGCCGGACACAGCCACCCCTCAGCTCGTTACTCCCCGCAACAGCCGTCCGGCAGCCCGCAGCTCAAGCCCCCAGCTCGCGACCCTCACCCCGCAGCTCATCACCCTCGTCGTGGTCATACCTCCAGCTCGCGCAGTCACCTCGCCCCGCAGCTCGTCATCGCCGCCGCATACAGCCACGCGGCCTCGCCCCGCAGCTCGTCACCCTCGTCGCGGCCATACCTCCAGCTCGCCGGTCTCCACGGCCCAGCTCACCTCAGCTCGTTTCTTTCTCCTGCTCGCCGGCTCGGATCGTCGACGTCGCCGGTTGAACCTTCTCAGCAATCGTCCATTCCTTCGTCCGGTCCACTCAATCTCCACAGGCAAGCATTTTCGATCATCTTCATTTCAGTTCATTGTTTGTCCATGAGTTTGTTGCTTTTCATTTCCACATGTGTTCTGTGATTTTGTCGATTCCATGTTAGATGATGTTTAGCTTGATTTCCTGAGCTTGGGTGATTATTTTTTTAGCGTGATTTATGTTGGAGTTTGGATTGAGTTGGTTTAGAGATCAAAATTCACCGATCGTTACCAAATTTTACATGTTCGATAAAAGAAAAAAAAAACCAAGTTGATTTTATTTTTGCCTAGTCTAATATGTTTGACCGTTTGAGGAAGTTCTTATAGTCGTGCGATGATGTTTGAAAATCATAGAATCGTTTATTTTCAGTGATAGATTTTTAGTCTTGCTAGTATTGAACATGGACTAGGTGAAATGAAGAGGAGGAATATTAGGTTAGTTTTGTTAATTTGTCAGAGAAGAGGTTAAATTTAAAGAAAGAATGTCAAAGAAAGGAGGCTGAATTGAAGAAATTAGAGGATAAATGGGCTGTGCAATATTAAACAAATAGAAATGGGCTGAATTAAGCAAATAGAGGAAATGGGCCGCGAAATTAAAGGTAAACTGGGCTGAAAATTGGGTTGGGCTTAAGGGAAGAGATTAAATAGAAATTTAGAATAACTGGGCCAAATTCGAAATAAATGATATGGGCCGAAATAAAAAAAGGAAAAAAGTAGTGGGCCAGCTTTTTGATAAAAAATTTGTTCTTTTAAAAATAAAAAATGGGTTGGGCCCTACGCCCAGCCCATTCGCGTTTGACCCGGACCATTAAGGTCCGGGTCCTTTCGGGCCGGGTTGTTATAACCCGGTCCGAAATCCTTTTATAAAGAAAAACTTAAAAATTGAAAAATAATAATAAAAAAAATCATAAAATCATTATAAAATTAAAGAAAAATCAGAAAATTATAGTAAATTAGAAAATCATTAGAAAATGATAGAATATATAAAATCACTGAAAAAAAATTAGAAAATCATTAGAGAAATCATAAAAATTAGAAAAATTATTTAAAAAAATCATAGAAAATCAGAAAATCCTTAGAAAATGATAAAAAAATTTAGAAAGTCACTAAAAAATAAAAAAATCATAAAAAAATCAGAAAATGATTAAAAATCCAATAAAAAAATAAAAAAGATAGAAATTTTTTTAAAATGAATCCAATTGAATAAGCTCTTAGAGCTTGACGTCAAAACACTAGTGGACTAGCCTTTTAGATGAGGTAAGCATGCATGTAAACATGTAGGTTAACCAATCAATCAATCAATTTTAGGTACCGAAAGGGCGTTAGCTAAATAGTTAACGTAATTAAGTCCCCGTACCCTAGGAATCTCTGGTTGCGTAGCACGTGAAGCATTTCTCCCAATGCTTTCACTTGGTTTCTAACCAACCTTAATAGGCTAGTGGCGGCTCCTTTAAAATAAATAAAAAAACATTTTAGACTATAAGAGAATTCTTAAAATGAAAACGTCAAATGTCACGCGAGGTATGGATTTGGGAGAATCCGAGCTCGAGATTGTGGAATCAAAGAGCAAGTACCCCTAAACTTATCTTTCTCCCCCCAAAAGGGCGGAATTTAGGTCGCGACAATATGCCTTGTTTTTCTAAACAAAAAACTACTTGGTCGACGAGCTCCGTCGACAGCTGGAACTTGTTGGTCGCAGGCGAGGGTGGGGGAGGTCGTTGCCGCCCTCACCGACCATGGGTGAAGGCTGCGAGGGTGCGGCAGATCTGGGCGAGCTCGCCCGGCCCTCTTGGGCGGTGGCAGCCTCCCCTGCTCTCGCCCGCGGCTGGCGAGGGCCAGGCCTCCCTCTGGAGTGGCCGGTGAGCTCCGGCGACCGGCAGAGCTCGCCGGCCAAGTAGTGTTTTTAGAAAAACATGAAAAGAAAAGAAAAAAAATGGGCTTCGGTTCTCGCCAAAATTTTGCCAGCGGGGTTCGGCGCACTAACTCATCGCCACGTAGGCATTTTCCGGCCAAAATTCTCCGGAATGACTTAATCGGTAAAGTTGCAAAATGTTTATGACTTACTTGACAATTGTTCCCGAAAAAGAGTATATATAGCAGTAACTATTCATGAGCGTGACCCACGTACTTTCCTGTCGTAGGGGAATATGAACCACACGCCAATACATATAAGTTGGAGCCCAATGAAATAGGATGACAATGGGTGAGAGTGGTGAAGACGTGACAAGTCAATAGGTTCCAAAAATCATGAACGTGTGGTTCAAATTCCGAAAGCTGTGTTGTGATTCCTACGTTTAGTCGATTTTCGAGAGGGCTGACTTATTCTGGAAAAAAATGAACTTTGGGGATCATGAAAAACCAAGAAGGAAACAGAAATCGGAGAACTTCAAAGTTTGAACATTATGGACACTCGGCAGCCATGATTCATCGTTCTATTAAACAATTAGACAAATAATAATGCACGGTAGTTCATCCATTGGATAGAGAAACGGTACTGCACCTGCCCCCCTTAAACTTTATCGATTTTTATTCATGGTAGTTCCTTTCTCAATCATTCATATGAGCAAGTTAACATCCAAATCCATCGAGAAAGAAACTAGGAAAATGAAAAGCAACAAAAGAAAGAGCAAACGAAGGAAAACGAAGCATCAAATTACAAAGATAAAAAGACAAGAAAGAAACAAAACAAAAGGAAGAAAGAAAGAAAGAAAGAAGGAAGATAGTGAAGCCTCAAAGCCCTAAGCAGAGAGCCCCGCGGAAAGTCGGACGTCGGCTTTACTAACATTGGAAAAGACAGTATTAATTGCATTCGGTGGAACAAGAGTCCACGACCCCACGGAAAAACGACGAACATCGTCTCACGTATCGCAAGCATCGGGGAAAACGACGTTGTCGGTGGCCCAGTGCAGACTCTCGGCTGAGCACGAATTCCTTGGAAGGTTTCAGAAGCTTGCTGCATCCAGAGATGTCTCGGTTCGATGCCCTTTCAACCTGCTCCGTCTCTTTTTGCTGTTGCCGGTGTTGATTGATCCGGACGGTTGACAATACACGTGACCAATCCCCACGTCGGCCACATTAGCTTTGCCCTCAAGGGAGAATCCCAACGCGATAAAAAGAATTCACGAGCCTCCATTGGCAAAAAGAACCTACTTGCAAACCTTTGCACTGTATTTGGTCAACCGGATTAAAATTAAAATAAGATAAAATATTTATCATATCCTATATTTAGTAGTTGTGTATGATAAGATAAGGTCGGATATATAACAGATATAAATAAGATAAAAAAAATCCAAAAGGGAGAGTGTGATATGATTTCTTTTATCCGAAACATAAAATATTTTTTTTGTTTTTTTTCTTTTTCCGTTGTTCACCCAAAGACGATTCCAACACTTTTGTTGAGTCTGGATCAAAGAGTCGAACTGGGTTTTCTCAACCCGGTCTAAAGTCCATTTTTTCAAAATACTAAAAAAATAAATTTAAAAATTTAAAAAAAAATCATTTATAATAATAATAATAATAATAATAATAATAATAATAATAATAATAATAATAAAGAATGTCTAGATGGTTGACCACAATTTATTTCTTATAGTATTAATTCTATAACTCTTGAACCAATTTTAGATTTTCCGTTTTGAATAAACATTTTTAGTTTAGCATAAAAAATGAGAAAACCCTTGAACATTAAACTCAATTGAATAAATTCTTATCCAAAGTATTGACATTGAAGCCTTCTTCTCGATAACTCTCCGATTCACATCAATATTTTACGAAAGTGACGAACTGTAATTTTCTTTATAAATGTGAATTGTTCAAAGATTGTTTGTTAACGTGATTAATTGTCATTGCATTTTCGTAGAAACTGGAAAAAAAATTGAACTTTGGACTTTATGCTTTGATCTAATTGAATATTTGTTTGAATTGGTATTGGATTTGTAACAAAATGGAAATAAATGAAAATTTTGTAAGAGAGAAAAAGAATTCATCTTTCAAAGTGAATATATAGAAATTGAGGTTATTCTAAAAACGTTTAATGTTGAATATGGTAACCAATAGATTATTTAAAAGGAACGGAAAAGAACAGTGTGTAATCATAAAATTCGATAAGAATATGTTAATTTGAGAATATATATTGTTTTGGATGATTTTGTGAATATTGAACCTGTCAATTTATACTTGTCTAATGTTATTGTTTTTAAATATATGAATAAAATTCATAGTTCATCAAATGACAGATTTAATACAATATGAAGATATCCGACTTTAAATCCGTAGTTCAACAAACAGTAGATTAGATAGGATATGAGGATATCCGACTTTAAATCCGTAGTTCATCAAACAGTGGATGAGATATGAAGAAATCCATGAATTTCTTATCTTATCCTATCCAGTCCTATCCCATTTAGAAATCCGGACGACTAAACGCAGCCTTGAGGTTATCCTGCCATTAGATGACATGGGAAAAAGAAGAATAAATGAAGTATGAACTTCAAGACTGTCTTTTCTTCTTCTTTTTTCGGTTTTTTGCTAGTCAATGAAGGTAAAAGAGGATCTTGTGGGTACCATCTCCTCCAAGGCATCAACTCAATGACCTCACGCGTTGCCCGTGGAATGCTCAGTGTGTGGCTTCAAAAGTCCGAAGGAGCATCAATACCACGGGACCGTTATATACCAGAGTCGCAAACCGACCTCCGAAGATGTGGGATGGGAGGTGACTGGCCAGTGGACGAGACCTCACCAAAGTGCTAACTAGATAAGAGCCTCCTCTCGATTGTGATTGGGCTCGAAATTCAATCCCAAGAGTTCAAGGGTTTGGATCTTTCGCGAAACCACTTGCCCTTAATTGTCTGAGGCACCATGTCTTGACGGTGATAGTATGTTCTTTCTATTGTATATTGGGAGGAAAATTTATATTCTTTCTTCGTCCTTACAAAAACGTAAAATAAGAGCAGCAAATAACACAATGTGTTGACTTACAAAATCCCTATTTATATTATGGACAAGAGCAGATATTATATAAACCTGACAACATGTATCTCCTAATTTAGTAGCTTAAAATTTCTAGGCCGGCAAAAGATTGAGGCTGGTCTTCTGTTCACTTCGAATGCTATCAACTCGAGATGCAGCACTTCTCCCTGGCAGTCGACGGGCATTCTCCTCGACCTCCAGTGCCTATTCTCGAAGTTCCTGGCATCGGTCACTAATTTAGGCACGTCCATCGCCCACCGTGGCAACTCGTGCTTTACCTGAGTGGGCGTCATGGATAGCTTTTAGTGCTGCGATCGTTTGGGATTTGCTTTCCAGCCTTGGCTTCGTCCGTACCTTTCTAAATCTATCACTCGTAAACTCCACCTCGTAATGTTCAAAGGTTTGACAGTTAGATTATGTAGGGGAGCTCCCACGTCACATGTCGTGCATCCATTCATTTGGTGTACTCATAGGACACGTTTCTTTAAATTCCAATTTAATAGGACCCCGATGTACCCTTGTTATCACTGATCGATAGCTTCAACCTTTTGCTAGCGAGTAGTGGAATTGAGAAATGATAATCATCGTGATTGAGACATTGGAAAAGTACTCAATTTGAAGTAAGCTTCCTATTTGACCAAGAACGTGCGGGGGTTCGCCAACCTGCTTGGTGAGCATTGATTTCGGTCACCCGTGTTCCTCCCTTATATTACATGTGCTGCCACTAATCCGTCTCTCTCTCTCTCTCTCTCTCTCTGCATATATCACCGCTCAGAAATGGGAGGCATCGACAGTGAGCGAGAGGGCATGAGCTCGAGCCAACCCTTATTGCCGCAATTGTCTCCGAACGGCGAGAGCAAGGACCAAGAGGACAGTAGCGGGGAACTCAAGACCAAGGTCTGGATCGAAACCAAGAAGCTATGGCAGATTGTCGGCCCCGCCATCTTCAGCCGCGTCTCCGCCTACTCCATGAACATCATCAGTCAAGCCTTCGCCGGCCACCTCGGCGAGGTCGAGCTCGCCGCCTTCTCCATCGCAAACACCGTCATCGTCGGCTTCAATTTCGGCCTACTGGTAATCAAACTACTTCTCCTGAGATTAATTTTGTTGCTAATTTGAACGATTGGTCACGCGTCTTAAAACCGTGAAAGGACATGGAGCGGGTGAGATAGGACGCTATCATTAATTCATGCCTTTCAAAGAATACGGACCACAGTACTGTTTTTTTTTTTTATTCCTTTGTTTGGATGAAATGAGTTATTATCGTGCACTTTTCTTCTCATGGTATCTGTAAATATTAATTGGAATTCTGTACGGCGAAACGCAGCTGGGGATGGGGAGCGCCCTAGAGACGCTATGCGGGCAGGCCTTCGGGGCGAAACGGTACCGCATGCTCGGCGTCTACATGCAGCGGTCATGGATTGTCCTCTTCTGCTGCTGCTTCCTGCTGCTCCCCGTCTACGTGTTCGCGGCGCCTCTCATGAGGCTGCTCGGCCAGCCCGATGACGTGGCGGAGCTGACCGGCGTGGCGGCGGCGTGGATGATCCCGCTCCACTTCAGCTTCGCCTTCCAGTTCCCGCTCCAGCGCTTCCTCCAGTGCCAGCTCAAGAACGCGGTCATCGCGTGGGTCTCGCTCGCCGCGCTCGTCTTCAACCTGCTCTTCAGCTGGCTCGCGGTCTACGTGTTAGGGTTCGGGATCGTCGGTTTGTCGGTGGTGCTCGACCTCTCGTGGTGGATCCTGGTCTTCGGGCTGTTCGGGTACACCTCCTGCGGGGGGTGCCCGTTGACGTGGTCCGGCTTTTCGACGGAGGCGTTCTCGGGGCTTTGGGAATTCCTCAAGCTGTCGGCGGCTTCTGGGGTCATGCTCTGGTGAGAGTTCGTGTTCGTGTTCGTTTTTTCCTCCAGTTTCGATCTCACACGTTGTCCTCTGTTCCATTTCACGACGTACTGATGCTAAACTTTGCTTTCGAGGAGAAAAAAAATGTGATTTTGCTAACTGGGTTTTGTTATTGTTTGATCGAGAAGCTTGGAAAACTGGTACTATCGAATTTTGATACTGCTCACCGGCTATCTACAAGATGCGACGGTCGCAGTAGATGCTTTGTCAATCTGGTACGTCTCGTTTTACTTTTTCTCATATGTTCTTTCACCATCTTAATTTTTTGGATAATCGTGTGGGCAGTGACCATTGTCACCGGTCACAATTGCGCCCGGGCCACTAGAGGGCCACCTGATGGGTGAGCCCCGCTCGCTACATGACAACCAGCGGGGCCCACATGCCAGGTGGCCACCTCCTAGTGACCCGGCTCTTCTGATCAGATTTTTTCTGGTCAGCAAGAAATCAACGGTGGAAGGGGGCTTTACCCCTCTTATAGGGAGAAAATTTAATGAAGGGTCTGGATCACCTGCCCATCCTGCAGTCTCGGCAGGTGATCCAGACGCTGGGCCCGGACCCCCTAAAATTTTTCCCATGCAATGCTATGGTCTGCTTTAAAAGTCAAAACCGAAAAGTGCAGTCATTTATCTCGATGGTACGAAATGTATCGAGAAAGTGGAGATGCTTTTGCACTCACTTGGCTTATTTTGGTCCACTAATATGTTGCAGCATGAGCATTAATGGTTGGGAGATGATGATTCCACTTGCTTTCTTCGCTGCAACTGGGTATCCTTCTCTCCCTCTCTCTCTCTCTTGCCCTCTCGCTCTCCTACGTTTGAGTTCGAGCTAACAGTCAACTTCAAGATTATAACCAGAGAAGGCGTGTACCCCTAATAGCTTGACTAGCTATTGAATGAAATACCTCTTGTTTTTCTAACGACCATTATCCTCTAAACTCGATTACATCTCACAGGGTTCGGGTGGCAAACGAACTGGGCGCCGGTAATGGCCAAGGCGCCAAGTTCGCGACCAAGGTTTCCGTGGTTCAATCGACTATAATTGGCATCATATTCTTTGCCTTGATCATGATATTTCACAATAAATTTGCCTACATATTCACGTCGAGCGCCGACGTCCTTGAAGAGGTCGACGAGCTCTCCCTCCTCTTAGGAGTCACGATCCTCCTTAACAGTGTCCAACCGATTCTGTCAGGTTTGGTTCCTTTGAACTTTCATATGCAGGTCCAACATCGGTCGTTACCATGTAAACTTTTGCATAAGTGCCCATGCCGAAATGCAAATTCTTTTGTTTCCAATCCGTCCGTCATTACTTCAATTTATTGCTGGGGAGTCAGCTAACAGATGATGCCGTGCGCATTGAATTCATTGATCAGCTTATCTTAAATTATGTCGTGTGCATTAAAGTCCATGCTGGCGTGGATCTCATACTAAGCTGTTTATTTTACATTCGAATCTAACAGCGTGCTCTTGTTTAATTCTTAACAGGAGTGGCCGTCGGATCGGGATGGCAGGCATATGTCGCATACATAAATCTAGGGTGCTATTACGTTGTTGGGCTCCCGCTTGGATTACTTTTGGGATGGTGGGCTGATTGGGGTGTCACGGTACGCTTTTCGCCTAATTTACGTCTCGCCTAATGTAACCATGTTAAGTATGATCATTTCAATAGGTGGACGGCAATTTCATTAATTTTTTGGAGAATCTTAAGATCTGCGAATGCTTCATTTAGGGCATGTGGGGTGGGATGATATTTGGCGGCACGGCGGTTCAGACAATAATTTTAGCGATCATAACAATACGCTCAGATTGGGATATGGAGGTACATACACATGTTCGTGTGTGTCTATATATATATATATATATATATATATATGTGTGTGTGTGTGTTTTTGTTGACGTTCTCTCTCTCTCTAAATGATAACTTCATTGAAAATCTTGAAACAATGGTTTCATTCAGGCTAAGAAAGCTGCCGAACGGGTGAACAAGTACTCAACGTCGAAGCCCGAAAAAAATAAACAAGAGGACGGTGCCGACAGAGATACCCATGGCAGCAACACTCGCTCCCAGTAGTGTATTGCTGGGCAGATGAAGCATTAAGCAGCCGGTGAAGTCCACATCATGGTTAGCCCCATGATAGGGGCAAGCAACAACTCCACGACAGAACATGGGGAGAAACATTTTGTCTCTGTGGGAGCAGATTTTGTAGGTTTTTCTCATCGCACAACATTGGTCCCAAAATTTTGTGCATTTAATCACTAATGTTTGACATGATATTTGACTGGCTTGGCCTTTTTATGCCTATCTTTCATCTCCTACATAACAATTCGTGATGAGGTGCATTTGCATATACAATTAGACGGGGGAATTTGACCAGCAACGATGGTCTTTTGCCTGTGATCGCTGAGAAAAGTTGTAGATAAACGAAGAAGATGAGATCAAATCTGAAATCCCTCTCTCATTCATCTGAAAACCTCAAGATAATCTCGACTTTTGGTGAGCTATCTTATAGAGCTCTTGTTCTGTTTTACAGCTAAGAGAAAAACAGAATGGCCAACTACTAACTGACAGCTCAGCTAACCTTTATCATTTGTGACTACTGTATTAGTATTTGTTTATGTAGATAATACATCGAATCTATTGTACAACAGTACATCTTGTTTGACTACATTATTGGAACAAGCTTCAGTCAATCCTCCTCCTCTTTTGTCTCTGTAAGCTTCTGCAGTTGACGTCTCCAGATGTTGACTATGAGTAAGAACATTAGTCTTAACATCTCCCCGCAAACTGGGTGAGGATGGAAAGCCTAAACCTAGTTTGATACGAAGAGCAAAGCGAGTAGCTCGAGATAAAGCCTTGGTGAATATATCAGCAACTTGGTAATGGCTAGGCACATAGTGAAGACGAATAAGTCCCAGAGACACTTTCTCATGAACAAAGTGATAGTTAATCTCAATGTGTTTAGTTCTGGCATGCAAAAAAGGGTTAGAAGTAAGAGAAATAGCAGATTTGTTATTACAAAACAACAGTGTAGGAGAGGATAGAGAAATGCCAATGTCACGAAGAACAAAGGCAAGCCAGGTGAGTTCAGCCGTAGTAGAGGCCAGGGCACTGTACTTAGCCTCAGTAGAAGATCGGGAGACTGTTGTTTGACGTTTGGCAGACCAAGATATGAGATTGGAGCCAAGATAGGTACAAAATCCAACTATGGACCGTTGGGTATTACTACAACCCGCCCAATCAGCATCAGAAAATCCATATAAGTGCAAAGAACTATTGGCATGGAAGAAAAGGCCTAAATGCAGAGTAGCCTTAATATAGCGGAGCACTCTCTTTAACTTGTGAAAATCACCATGTGTGGGGCCGTTCATTTTCTGACATAACATGTTAGTGACATAAGCAATATCAGGTCTCGTGATGGTGAGATACTGAAGACCGCCAACGTGGCTTCGGTAGTCTAGAGGATTAGACAAAAGTGTATCATCACCAGAAGTCAAAACAGGCTTGAGTGATAGTGGAGTAAAGATAGGCTTACAATCTTTCATATGTACCTTGTCCAGTAAGTCCAGTGCATACTTTGTTTGACAAAGAAATAGTTTGTCAGATTTATACTTCGCTTCTATACCCAAGAAGTAGTGTAACTGACCAAGATTTTTCATATGGAAGGTTGTGCTAAGAACAGAGATCAATTGAGAAAATAGCTTAGAGGAGTTTCCAATGAGAACAATGTCATCAACATAGAGCAAAAGTAAGAGAGTAGCCTGGTCAATGCGATAAATGAGCAAGGAAAGATCTATAGAGCTGCAAAAGAAGCCAAACTCTAAGAGAAAATTACTGAATTTCTCAAACCATGCTCATGGTGCCTGACGCAAGCCATAAAGAGATTTGTGGAGTCTACATGCATAGTGTGGTTGCTCAATGAAGCTTGGGGGCTGCTCCATGTAGACTACTTCATTCAATGTGCCATGCAAGGAAGCATTTTTGACATCTAGCTGTGTGATGGACCAATGATTGACCATAGCTACAGACAAGACGACACAAATTGTAGCCTGCCGAATCATAGGACTAAACGTTTCAAAAATATATATATCCGCTCTTCTTGATGATAACCCTTTGCCATTAGGCGTGCTTTGAGTTTATTCAAGCTGCCATCAGCTACAAGTTTAGTCTTGAAGACCCATTTACAGCCAATTACTTTCATTTGAGCTGTTCGTGGAACTAAAGTCCAAGTTTGATTCTCATGTAAAGCGTCTATTTTCGCTTGCATAGCATTATACCAACCAGGATGTGCAAGAGCAAACTTGATTGTTTTAGGTTCCAAAGGAACGTGATACTCAGCCAAACAGGCATACTTTGGATTAGGTTTGGTGATGCCAGACTTAAGTCTAGTCTGCATGTGATGTGTGGAGGAAACGAGTGGCTGAGAAGATGAGGCCTAAGTAATCACAGTAGGCACGCTAGCAGTAGATGTATCAACAGGCTCATAGTCCACTGAAGAAGTACCTGGAGAGTCCACTGAAGAAGTACTGTGGTAATGAGCTAAAACATCAATGTGTGGACTATGATGAGTTGGAAACTCAGGGACGAAACTGATTACTTGAGAAACAGTATGTGGTGCCTCAATGTGTTTGTCAGAGGCAAGAAACTGAACTTCAGCAAGCCATTTCTTATAGAGAGCTGTGAGAGGAGGAAAAACCCCCCACCTAATTTTGCAGCAAATGGAAAGGTAGACTCATCAAAAACATGTCTACTTACATATATTCTACCATATGATGGAACAAGACAGCGATATCCTTTATGTTTCTCATTATAGCAAAGAAATATACAAGTCAGGGAGCGAGGATCGAATTTGTATTGCATATAAGGTCTTAAACAAGGATAATAAGCACAACCAAATACTCTAAGTAATCATAGCGTGGTTTCTGTCCAAAGAGCTTACTATAGGGACTTTCCAGCAAAAGATTAAATGTAGGAAGTAGGTTAATGATGTAAGTGGCTGTCAAGAATGAATCAACCCAATAGATAAGAGGCAACTTGGCACGATACAACATAGATAAACCAAGTTCAACAATGTGTCTATGTTTCCTTTCTGAAATCCCATTTTGCTCAGGTGTATGTGGACAGGACAAGTAATGTCTAATGCCACATGTTTGCAAGTGTTTCTAAAACTTTGTGCTAATGAACTCTCGTCCTCCATCACTTTGAAACACCTTTATTCTTCGGTCAAACTGATTTTCCACACGTCGTTGAAACATAATGAAGATATCGTATAAATCTGATTTGAGCTTCATGGGATATATCCAAGTATAACGAGAAAAATCATCAACAAAAACAACATAAAACCTGAACCCTTGAAAAGATTGTATGGGGAAGGACCGCATATATCACAGTGTACTCTTTCGAGAGGAACAATAGCTCTAGAGTTTGAGCTAGGAAATGCTAACTTGGAGCTTTTTACAATCTGACAACTACTGCAGATTTTATTTGTTGTCTTGCTCCATTGTATCGGCTTTTGATTGTGTAAAACTTGTCGTGTTTGTGGACAAGTGTGAGCAAGTCTTTCATGCCATATATCTTTGGCAACTTTCTTATTCTTCTGAGTGAAGAGAGTCATTGTTCCTTGTTGATTGATTTTGTACAGCCCCCGAACTTTCCTTCCAAGCTGCAGGATTGAATTGGTCTGATGATCTTTGACATAGACACCATATTTGTCAAAAATGAAAGAACAAGGATAGTCATCGGTTAACTTTAAAACCGACAAAAGACTTTTCTTTATACTAGGTACTACCAACATATCATTCAGTGGCAGTGAAGTCTGCTCAGTATGAAGAAGTGCATTTCTAGTGTGAGTAATAGACAAACAAGAACCATTATAACACTATCTCGACCATCATACACGGAGGGATTATGAACAATACCTGGGGTGGATGTGCTATGAGCAGTAGCTCCTGTATCAGGATATCAAGCACTTCCCATAGGATCTTAGAGATGCATCACATGCATGGCAGTAAGTGTTGTTGGTATATCCTCACTCTGAAAGGAACTGTCAAACCTATACCAACACTTGAGTGCAAAATGACCAGGACGTTTGTAGATTTGGCAAACTACCCTGTCAAAGCTTATGTCTTGACATCACTAAAATTTTGTGAAGAATTAGCAAAAGGCCCAAATCCTTGGCTTGAGGAAGTATATGCTACTTGACTTAGAGCTGGTGATCGAAAACCCAAACCTCTTTCTTGTCCTCTTCCTTGATAACCAAAGCTTCTACCCCTGGTAACACTACGTCCTCTGTTCATACTTCTTCCACCTCTTCCTTCATACAACTGGCTATTTCCTCTATGACTCATAAAAGCATATTCTGGAGAATAAAAAACATTGTTATATGCGACTTTATGTTCTTCATCAACTGTCCTCTGCCCATAGTACGCCAAGTGAGGACTAAACTGATTAGAGGAGTAGTTTTGTAACCTCGCCTCAAACCTTTCAAGTTGTGAAATCACTTCCTCATAATCAGGCTATGGCTTCAAACAATAAATTGTTGTCTTGAAGGTTTCATACTCAGAACCTAAGCCTTCTAAGACACCAAAAACCTTAGTTATCTCATCCACAGGATTTTCGATTGCTTTCAATTGATCACAAATCATTTAAAACTCTCTAAGATACTCAGATAACACTCGATCTCGTTTATGACATGCTTGAAGTTTTCCATGAAGCTCGAACTCACGAGCTACAGACTTTTGACTGAAACGATTACATAAGACTTGCCATACTTCAAGAGAAGTCTCGAGTCCGATGATCATACGTAGGATGACTTTAGAAACTGCACCGCTAATCCACGATGAGATGAGCTTATCAGTCTTCCGCTAGTCGGCGTAGTCCACGTTTTGGATTTCAACCATCCTACCTTCGACTTCAATTTGAGTCATTTCAGTCGGTGCCAAGGTTTCGCCATTGATGAATCTAACAGCCTGACTTTTTTAATAATAAATTTCCTTCCTCTTCCTTTCTTTATTCTCTATATTTCTTTCTGTTCTCTTATTTCCTTTTGTCCTTTGCACGTGGGCCCACGCCAGCCCACAACTCCACTTTCCTTTCTCCTGTTCATTGTCTTCCTCACGCGACTTCCTTTTTTTTTTCTGCAAACCCTAGCCGCTGCCAAGCCATCAACACGAGGATATCGCAATGACGCCAACGTCCATCCCACGATCATCTCTCCTCAACCAATTCCGCATTTTTCTCGCGCGAACTCCCTCTAGAAAAACCCTAGCCGTCTCTACCCGTGAACCATCTCGCTTTCGTCGACGAGTTGAGAGAGAGAACACACGAACCCAAAAGCTTTCAAACTTACCATCGTGCCTTACGAAGATTTTCCTCAGCCTTGGCCGTCTTCGTCGCTGTTCGGAGTCTTGGAATAGGGCTTGACGCACGACTCCCCTATTTTGGAACCGCGCCTCTGTCCGCCGTTGCCGTGGGTTATTCGAGCCAACACAGTTGCCGCTGTCGCTTGAGAAACACTCCTCAGCCTCCCTTGGACGTCTATCGGTGATTGTTGTCTCCAATTTCGTGTGGGTAGCCTTAATTCATCTAGGATTGCCTCTGAACTTTTAGCTGTGTTTGAATTAGATTTGGGTTTGCGGAGCCAACACCGTCGGACTCAAGCCACCGTCGAGCCACGCCGTCGCCGTTGTCGACGCCATCCAGCCGCCTGGCCGTGCCTCACGCCGCCCTCAACTCACGCCGGAGCTCGCAGGAGGGAACCCCCAACTCGCCGATCCCTCCCCCTGCTCGAGCCTAACGAACAGAAGCTATCCATAGCTTCTGTGGGCCAGCTGCAGGGCCCAACAATTTCTGTAGGCTTGGAATCAAGTCACAGTGAGCCTTGGCCCAGCTCATCCATGCTACATAGCTTCAGTGGGCTAGTTGCAAGCCCAATAGCTTCTGTGGGCCGTATTTAGGCCACGGTGGGCCTTAAATTCAGCACATCAACCCATCAGGAAGCCCGGCCCACTCGCGAATAGTGCAATTAGTCCATTGGAAAACTCACCGTCGTCGATTAATTAGATGCCAAAACTTGAAATTAGGTGAGTTTGCTCCCTAACTCCTAATTAGGGCTGTTAATTGCTCTAGTAGTTTTGTTGTATAATTATTTGGCTTGTTTGATGAGTAAATTAGAGATGATAGCTTATTTAGAGACTTTTGTTGAAATAGGGGTAAATTCGTAAATTCGGTTAGTTAGGGGTTGAATGCGAAATTGGTTAGTTGGAAGATTAATTGACAAGTTATGGGTATTAGTTAAATGGATTATTGATTAATGAGAATTAAGTTTGGAACCATGGGAAATTAGAGATAAATTATATATTTTAGTCAATTAGGGCTAAATTAGGGATTGAAGGGTAAATCAATAATTGGGTTGGTTGAGAGAACATTTGTCAATTTAATTAGTTTCGGAAATAATTTAATTAGCGAGTGATAGAAAGGTTGTAAATTCGGAATATTTTGAGATGATATATTAACTTTGTCCTCTTATAGTCTAATTAGAGTTTTTAGGGGCAATAATGTAATTGTTGGAAATTTGAGGGCAAAAGTGTAAATTTGGCCGTTTAGTGAAAGATGTGAGAAATATTGGTTGTAATGGTACCGAATGATTATCAGTGATGGATGAGATTGATATTCGGGTAATTATGAGTAATTACTCTGTTTTACTTAATTAGGATTTAATTATATGATTTTGGGTAATTTGTAATATTTTGGAATTAATTCCAAAAATTGCGTGATTGGCTAAGTGGCTACTAATTAAGGTGATGTCACCCGTAGATGATCGAATCGAACACTCTGGATTCGATTTAGGGACCCGGGTGAATCCCTAATTGGTAGGTCCAAGCAGTCGATTTTGGTTACTTTGAGGATTTATCTCAATTCGTTTATGACTTAGTTGTGGATGTTTATTTATTATTTTTGATTGATTGATTGGTTGAGATTGATTTATTAATTGCAATTGATTTTTTTTATAATGTGATTTATTTATTTAACTCTTGGTGCTCATTATAATTGATTTGATGTTAGATCATCCTAAATTATTGATATTGTGACATTTATATCAAATTATTTGGAGAACAATTTATAACAAGGGTTTAGTGACAGATCATGGGTTGTGAGAAGCGAGGATTAAATTAATTATACGGGTAGGAACCCTAGAGTGAATATCAACCCAATTAAGAAGTAGGGGGCAAACTCGATGAGTTTATCTCATCTTAAAATTTTTGGTTTAGGTCCTAATGTTGCAGCTCTCCCTCGAGGACCAAGTGATGTAGGAGGCGCAACTAGATGATCTTAGTTTATTTGATTTACGTTTGATTAGAAGGATTTTGGCATTTGAGGAAATTGTTTTTCCTAACTATTCTTTTGGTATTTATGTTGACCATTTTGGATTATTTTTAGATTCTTGATTAGTTTATTGGACTTATTGTAATAATTAGGATACCTCAGAATTTTGGTCGGGGTTTTATTTAATGAATTTTCCGCTGCATTTTTTTTTATGAATTTAGTTTATTGAAAGTTAATTTAGTTGGTCGTCCACAACACCTGGGATTATAAAAATTATTTGTCGACATTTGAGGAGTGTCTTCGGGGACTTTCATGTACTAGGGTGCGGGGCGTGACAGCACCTTGTTGAATTGGTATTAGAGCGGGGTTAATTTGGAGTGATAAGGTTAATGTACATTATTTCTGGGGTAAAATTTATAAATAATAAAATTAATTGTAATTGATGTGCTTATTTATATATGTGTAGATGTTGCATGCATGCCTTAATAGTACACGGTATGGGACGTGTATATTTAAGACATGAATGTGCATCAGAAAAATGCATAGTCTTTTGTTTAGCCAAGTTGGCATGATCCGGACATGTGCAACAAGGCCGGATGTTTGACATTGTATTTGTCTGATTGAATGTAGTGGTCTTATGTTTAGCTGCGTTGACACGGTATGGGACGTGTGCAGCAAAGCTGGACATTTGATCCTGTTTGTTTAAGATTGTACACTGCTGATAGTGTAGGACTTATTGTAAGCGTGTATGCGTATCGCACGCTAGAGGCTGGTATGTGTATCGCCTGTCGTGGAAGTTAAGTTGATGAGCGTGTAAGCGTATCGCACGCTAAGGGCTTGTATGCGTATCGCTTGCCTCAGTAATGATGAGATATGAGCATGTATGTGTATCGCATGCAACTGGTTTGTATGAGTATCATTTGTTTGAGCAAACTTGTTGAGTGTTACTTACTTCCTATGGATGATGATTTTATTGTGTATCTTTTTGTTTACGAAATTATTGAAATATTGGAACTAGGATTGTTTGATCGTGAGTATGGATAGAAACCAAAGACCTCCGAGGAGAAGAGTGACTATTGGTCGCTTCGGAGTGGGAGTGGATGATACCTAGGGAGATCCCCGGGTTGAAGGGATTATGAAGTCCCTTGAGGACCTACGAGGTGAGGTTCGACAGCAGGCTCAGAATCAAGAGGCTGCTATTACTACCGCAGTAAATGCTGCCATTGCTGCGATGAAGAACACCGCCCTTGCTACAGAAACCGTTGAAGTTACTATGGAGGATGAGAGACATGTCCCAGTCCTTGTTCCAATTGAAATTGTGGATGAGGAACGAAGAGTCTTGGAGCAGGTCGAACAGTTTTTAAAGTTGAAAACCTCCTCAGTTCTTCGGAAAAGGAGATCCTGAGGCCGCTAATTCATGGCTTCAAAGTCTGGAGAAAGTATTTGAGGTGATGAAATGCACCGATGTAAACAAAGTGAGGTTGACAGTATATCAGCTGGAGGGTAATGCCAACTATTGATGGAAGACCACCAAAGAAACTGTGTTTCCTAAAGGTGTAGCACCAACCTGGGATGCCTTTGTAGATGCTTTTAATGAACAATACTTCTCCAATGCTGCAAGGGACCAGAAGATGACTGAATTTCAGAGGTTGCGCCAAAATAATTTGTCGGTGGATGAGTATGAGGCGAAGTTCGCAGAACTATCGAGGTATGGCAGAAGAATGATCGAGGACCCAGTCGAACGGGCTCTCAGGTTTCGGGATTGACTAAAACCCGAAATCAAGACTCAGATTGCGCCTTTTGATTTGCGCAGTTATAAGGAGGTGCTGAATAAAGCAAAGATGGTTGAAAAAGATATGAATGAGAGAGCAGCAGCGTCTGGCTCTAGGTTCTTTGCAGGGAAGGATAATCGTCGACAGGGTATGAAGCCAGTGACAGGGTATAGAAACCCTATCCCTCTTAATAGGGTTAGCGGAGTTAGGAAGCCACCATTTCGTCAGGATGACAGGTGCAGACATTGTGGGAGGCCCCATAGGAGCGAGACTTGCCCTACCATGACAGGAGCTTGCTTCGGATGTGGCCAAAGAGGTCATCTCCTGAGAGATTGTCCACGTCGCCCACTGCCCTCGTCCGCATCCAGCGAGGGCTTGGCCTCCCTTTGGAGTGGCCGGCGAGCTCCGGCAGTCGGTGGAGCTCGCCGGCCAAGTATGTTTTTAAGAAAAAGAAGAGAAAAAAAATTAGAAATGAAAGTTTGTCGCCACGTCGTTGCCGACGAGGTCCGGTCGAGCCACGTCATCGCCATGTAAGCATTTTCCGGCCAAAATTTGTCGGAAGGACTTAATCAGCAAAGTTGCAAAACCTTATTTGACATAAAAAAAGGTTTATGATTGAATCAGTAAAGTAACCAAAGGTTTAGGACTTAAATGTCAATTCTTCCGTAATCATCGTGATTGAGACATCGGAAAAGTGCTCAATTTGAACAAAGCTTCCTCCTTTTTGACCAAAAACATGCGAGGTCCCCCGTGTTCCTCGCTTATATTACATATGCCCACCTCTCTCTCTCTCTCTCTCTCCCTGTGGGTGTGCAAATATCACCGCTAAGAAATGGGAGGCATCGAAAGTGAGCGAGAGGGCATGAGCTCGAGCCAACCCTTATTGCCGCAATTGTCTCCGAACGGCGAGAGCAAGGACCAAGAGGACAGTAGCAGGGACCTCAAGACCAAGGTCTGGATCGAAACCAAGAAGCTATGGCAGATTGTCGGCCCCGCCATCTTCAGCCGCGTCTCCTCCTACTCCATGAACATCATAAGTCAAGCCTTCGCCGGCCACCTCGGCGAGGTCGAGCTTGCCGCCTTCTCCATCGCGAACACCGTCATCGTCGGCTTCAATTTCGGCCTACTGGTAATCAAACTACTTCTCCTGAGATTAATTTTGCTGCTAATTTGAATGATTGGTCATGTCTCTTAAAACCGTGAAAGGACATGGAGCAGGTGAGATAGCACGCTATCATTAATTCATGCCTTTCAAAGAATACGGACCAAAGTGCTGTTTTTTTTTTTTTTACTTTGTTTGGATGAAATGAGTTATTATCATGCACTTTTATTCTCATGGTATCTGTAAATATTAATTGGAATTCTGTACGGCGAAACGCAGCTGGGGATGGGGAGCGCCCTAGAGACGCTATGCGGGCAGGCCTTCGGGGCGAAACGGTACCGCATGCTCGGCGTCTACATGCAGCGGTCGTGGATTGTCCTCTTCTGCTGCTGCTTCCTGCTGCTCCCCGTCTACGTATTCGCGGCGCCTCTCATGAGGCTGCTCGGCCAGCCCGATGACGTGGCGGAGCTGACCGGCGTGGCGGCGGCGTGGATGATCCCGCTCCACTTCAGCTTCGCCTTCCAGTTCCCGCTCCAGCGCTTCCTCCAGTGCCAGCTCAAGAACGCGGTCATCGCGTGGGTCTCGCTCGCCGCGCTCGTCTTCAATCTGCTCTTCAGCTGGCTCGCGGTCTACGTGTTAGGGTTCGGGATCGTCGGGCTGTCGGTGGTGCTCGACCTCTCGTTGTGGATCATGGTCTTCGGGCTCTTCGGGTACACCTCCTGCGGGGGGTGCCCGTTGACGTGGTCCGGCTTTTCGACGGAGGCGTTCTCGGGGCTCTGGGAATTCCTCAAGCTGTCGGCGGCTTCTGGGGTCATGCTCTGGTGAGAGTTCGTGTTCGTGTTCGTTTTTTCCTCCAGTTTCGATCTCACACGTTGTCCTCTGTTCCATTTCACGACATACTAATGTTTAAACTTTGCTTTCAAGGGGGGGAAGAAAAATTATTTTGCTAACTGGTTTCGGTTTTGTTTGATCGAGAAGCTTGGAAAACTGGTACTATCGAATTTTGATACTGCTCACCGGCTATCTACAAGATGCGACGGTCGCATTAGATGCTTTGTCAATCTGGTACGTCTCGTTTTACATTTTCTTATACGTTCTTTCACCTATCTTAATTTTTTGGATAATTATATGGGAAGTGACCATTGTCACAGGTCACAATCGCGCCCGGGCCAGGTGGCCCCGCTCGCTATATCACAACGAGCGGGGTCCACCCGCCAGGTGGCCGCCTCCTAGTGGCGGACTCCTTAAAATTTTTCCCATGCAATGCTATGGTCTGCTTTAAAAGTCAAAACCGAAAAGTGCAGTCGTTTATCTCGATGGTACGAAATGTCCCGAGAAAATGGAGATGCTTTTGCACTCACTTGGCTTGTTTTGGTCCACTAATGTGTTGCAGCATGAGCATTAATGGTTGGGAGATGATGATTCCACTTGCTTTCTTCGCTGCAACTGGGTATTCTTCTCTCCCTCTCTCTCTTGCCCTCTCGCTCTCCTACGTTTAAGTTCGAGCTAACATTCAACTTCAAGATTATAACCAGAGAAGGCGTGTACCCCTAATAGCTTGACTAGCTATTAAATGAAATACTTCTTGTTTTTCTAACGACCATTTTCCTCTAAACTCAATTATATCTCACAGGGTTCGGGTGGCAAACGAGCTGGGCGCCGGTAATGGCCAAGGCGCCAAGTTCGCGACCAAGGTTTCCGTGGTTCAATCGACTATAATTGGCGTCATATTCTTTGCCGTGATCATGATATTTCACAATAAGTTTGCCTACATATTCACGTCGAGCACCGACGTCCTTGAAGAGGTCGACGAGCTCTCCCTCCTCTTAGGAGTCACGATCCTCCTTAACAGTGTCCAACCGATTCTGTCAGGTTTGGTTCCTTTAAACTTTCATCTGCAGGTCCAACATCGGTCGTTACCATGGAAACTTTTGCATAAGTGCCCATGCCGAAATGCAAATTCTTTTGTTTCCAATCCGTCCGTCATTACTTCAATTTATTGCTGGGGAGTCGGCTAACAGATGATGCCGTGCGCATTGAATTCATTGATTGGCTTATTTTAAATGATGTCGTGCTCATTGAAGTCCATGCTGGCGTGGATCTCATACTAAGCAGTTTATGTTGCATTCGAATCTAACAGCGTGCTCTTGTTTAATTCTTAACAGGAGTGGCCGTCGGATCGGGATGGCAGGCATATGTCGCATACATAAATCTAGGGTGCTATTACGTTGTTGGCCTCCCGCTTGGATTACTTTTGGGACGGTGGGCTGATTGGGGCGTCACGGTACACTTTTCGCCAAATTTACATCTCGCCTAATGTAACCATGTTAAGTATGATCATTTTAATCAGTGGACGGCGATTTCATTAAGTTTTTGGAGAATCTTATGACCTGTGAATGCTTCGTTTAGGGCATGTGGGGTGGGATGATATTTGGTGGCACGGCAGTTCAGACAATAATTTTAGCGATCATAACAATACGCTCAGATTGGGATATGGAGGTACATACGCATGCTTGTGTATATATATATTTGTTGACGTTCTCTATCTCTCTCTAAATGATAATTTCACTGAAAATCTTGAAACAATGATTTCATTCAGGCTAAGAAAGCTGCCGAACGGGTGAACAAGTACTCAACGTCAAAGCCCGAAAAAAATGAACAAGAGGACGGTGCCGACGGAGATACCCATGGCAGCAACACTCGCTCCCAGTAGTGTATTGCTGGGCAGATGAAGCATTAAGCAGCCGGTGAAGTCCACATCATAGTTAGCCTCCATGATAGAGGCAAGCAACAACTTCACGACAGAACATGCGGAGAAACATTTTGTCTCCGAGGGAGCAAATTTTGTAGGTTTTTCTCATCGCACAACATTGGTCCCAAAATTTTGTGCATTTAATCACTAATGTTTGACATGATATTTGACTGGCTTGACCTTTTTATGCCTATCATTTCATCTCCTACATAACAATTCGTGATGAGGTGCATTTGCATATACAATTGGACGGGGGAAGTTGACCAGCAACGGGGGTCTTTTGCCTGTGATCGCGAGAAGGCGTGGCGCTTCGAGGAGCAGGAAACTGGACTGACACAAAATGAAAGTACAAGCATATGATATCTACTCATGTCTACAACCTCTTATTCTCTCGCCCGTCATTCCTTTCCTCCCATCATCCAAACGTAACCTTAAGCTCCCCAGGACGTTTGCGTATCCTTCGTTTGTCCCATTTATAGGCACTCTTGCGTCACCTACTGCGCTACGATAGTAAAGTTATGTACCTTTAGCCTGTGTCATGCTTCCTGCCATCTCATGAATGGTTCGTCCTTGCCTATCAATAAGAATGGTACCGGAAGTATTGGCGGCACATGGCAGCCGCACACGGCTGACAAATGGTGAGCTTCGATAACTTCTCAACCTAGGTCATGATTTTCCTTTTGATTGTGAAGGTCTCAAGTAGGGCAAAACACAATGACCGCTCAACTCGAGAACCGCTTGGACCAGACCGGGTTGATTGAGTTGATTCGGTTTTTTTTTTGTTTTTTTTTAGTTTTGGTCCTGTTCGCGGTGTCAATCGTATTATCCGGATTGAAATTAAGATCGGCTTAATTTTTCTTTTTATGAGTTCTCTCTATCGCAGTATTTTTCTCGTTTCCTCTCTCGAGCCTCACTCCTCAGTTAGTGGAGAGTCGAGACTTTGCTGCTTTAAGTAAGTCTACGATGGTACATCATTCCCCTCTCTCTCTCTCTCTCTCTCTCTCTCTCTCTCTCTCTCTCTCCAGTCCCATTGGATCGTCTAGGAACCATATCAAATCGGTCGATCCGGTCCCCAATCCTAAAAATTAGAAACCAATCCCATCAATCCAGATCCCGATTTCGAGAGGAAAGGAACTTGATCGTCCAGAAAACCGAACACCCTTAGTTTCAAGTGGTGATGGTGGGACATTTGGAAAGCTGATAGCAGGAAAGACGATTAGTTCCAAAAACAAAAACAAAAAGAAAGAGTAACGGTAGCTTATGTGATAATGCAAATTTGTGTCGCTTAACAATGAAGGCCAAGACGCAGATTATTGGTTTTAGAGAGACGCGTCATGAAATTGGCGTGCAAATTGATGATCGTCTTTTGATTATTTTTTCCCTCTAAAGTCTAACGCCATGGCTTGACTCAAGGGGGAAAGATTCAGTTCATTAGTTTGAAGACAAAAATTACGAAACTCTAGAAAACATTAATGCGTATACATAAATATAACGCAAAGAAAGAAGAAGAAGTAGTATCTAATAAGTGGAGTTCTATTATTGCTTGATGATGATAAGTTTATTTTTATGAACCGGTTGCTTCCCATCGAATGTCGTGTCCGAAGATGATAATTCGACCCATCCCCTGATTGTCTTGACGACAAATTTTATGTCCAATCTGAAATGAAGTATCTCCTCTAGCGAGTGAAACTCTAGCTCGATAGATAATGTTGTCCGATCAAATCTAGCACCACAATAATGCAGTAGAAAAATGTGAAATTGATCGTTTTGGAATTTTCTGCTGCGTTCCCCAGTCGGCAGCGCCTTGTGAATGCTTTTCCAAAGGGACCAAATCCTTCCAAAATCAATTTGGAGAGCGCTGAGGTAGAACGCACCTAATCCTTTTGTACTTATTTGGATGTCTTCTTGCGCTAGGTTTTCCAAGTGTTTATCATGCCCACAAAACTACCAGTCAAATTTAGCAGCCCAAAGAAAACAAAAAAGCCTTCGTAATAAATTCAAATTAACAGGCCAGAGAATCGTTCTCCCTCCTTTCTTGATTTTTATAATCTTCTATGCTTATGTATGCTTAATGACGTGGGTTACTCTTTTCTCACATTTAGTGTTGTTGGGGTAATAATTGAAAATGACAAGACAAGGTTAATCGATCCGTTAATCTCTATAATCAGTACACTCGATGAGTTATCCTGTAAAGCACTCTTGATTAATTATTACTCAACGATGGGTATGACAACCACCACGTCACGACAATCTCTTGTGGCAACTGTTAATTATACAAATCATTCATATGTTTAAATCCAAAGGACTCTAAGTTTAGAATATAAGTTAACATTACCCAATTTCCCTTCTGAAATGACCATACCTCATCTTAAAAGGTTACAAAAAAAGGAGGGACCATAAACCCTTTCGCATTGTGTGGATGCATTTTCTTTGCGATGCATCATTAATGTTAAGCAAAATTGACCGATCCTAAATTGAAAGAACGGGGTCTATATTGTATCTCAACTCAAGTTACTGTCAACAATCCCTCTAGCTCCATGTACATGTGCTAATCAAGACAATCAGTCACCCCATTGAAAACTTGAAGGTGTTAAACGAAGATGCGGTATTATAGCTTTCGATTCGTCGAGTTCGATCCTGATTTTTCATGCCGACGGAGCGTTTTCTAAACAGGAAAGTGCACTCTGAGCCAATTAAAGTACAACCTCGAACCTGTGACTCTGTTATGAGGCTCTAAAATGGAACTCATGTAGAGTGAGAGAAATTAGGATTTAGTTACAATTTTTCTAATTATTGTCGGCAAAGCGTACGGCGGAGGGAGCGAAACATGGACCGAGTCTGTTCACCACATCATACGTATGATAGATTTGTTCAAAACAGGCTGAAGAAAATCGAAGCATGTGGGAGTCTTTGTCAACGACGGTATTGCATAATTTACTTGAATCTCCGCATCTTTTTCCTTCCACAGTGCAGCCTTGAGGAAAGGACGGAGAAGAAGGAGAGGAGGAAACAAATCTCCCGAACATCATTCACACCGGCGACAAGCTAAGGTGGTGGGGCAAGAACTCGACAGCAACTCGTCGCCAATGTACAGTCTTGACCTAATCGGAGGACATCATCGCCAAACCGCCGTTAAGGCATTAGAAAGAAACCTGTCCTGCCACGGGAGCCAAGAGCCGCCGGGGACGGCCATCAAGCTCCGGTCGCTGTCTCGCATGAGACCGCGGATCTTCGCCTTCGTTTGCACGATCAAGTCCCACAGCCCGTCGCCGTTCGCCTTGTTCAGGAACAGCAAAATCAGCTTGCCTCTGCAACCTTCGATTCGATCCAAAGCTCTGCGCAACCGAGTCAGATGGCCGAAACTCAAGCTCCCCAATCTTTCGTCACTACCCAACTCCGCCACTCTCAAGAGCACCTCGAGCCGAATCATCCGGTAATCTTGACACACTGATCGCACGATCTCGTACACCAGATCGTTCTTCTGAAGATGCAACGACCCCGGGACGTCGCCCAGTTGCTCGAGAGAGCTCACGAGGATTTCGAGCTCGCGTATCAAATCTGAGCTCGTCGCTGCTCGAATCTTCTCTCGCTTGTATTCTCTTTTCGCTTGAGAACGTGAAGATGCAGATAAAGAAGAAGAAGAAGAAAGAACGTAGCCCAGAGCGCGAGAGACCGTGAGGCTCTGCTCGAGTGACGCCGCGTACCATCTCACCCACGACGAGTACCCCTTCGCTTCCTCGTCGAAGTCGTCGTCGAACTTCGACAGGTTGAGGAAACTCTTCCCCTCGAAGGACAAGGAGTAGAGGCGGAGGTTTTGGCCGTGCGAGCTTCTGTAAATCATTATGCTGTGGAGCGCGAAGAGGCATTTGAGCGCGACGAAAGCGTTGCGCGTGCCGCGGAGGCGACCCGTCAGGTAGCGGATGCACGCGGACGCGGTGATGTCGGACCCCAGGCCGAGGGAGAGGAGGGCGGCGAGGCGGTGCTCCGCCGGGGGGGCGGCGGACTTGTGGGTGGTGGCGCGGAGGACGGTGGCGCGCGTGGCGGATGCGGCGGGCTTCGTGGAGAGGGACGCTTTGAAAAGAGAGCCCCTGTCCTTCATAGCGCCGACGATATCTCTGAGTTTCTTCCGTTGCCCCATCGTTGCTGAGTTGACGACGGACTCGATCATGAGAGAGAGAGAGAGAGAGAGAGTATGAATACAGAAGAGAGAGAGGGGGGGAGGCTTGTCTTTTTGAAGTGGAGGAACGAGGGTATAGACCATTTGGCGAGTGTGTTTTTTTGGGGAAATTATATAATATTTTGATATCAAAGGGATCATCATATGATTAAATAAAAGGAAACTCTATATACGATGTCCAATTTTGACTATTGAAATATTTCCATAACTAGACAAAGAGTTTTTCATAAGAGACGACACTAAATAATTTCTCGAATTGTATAATTTTCAGATTCTTAAATTATTCAATATTATTTTAACCAAATATCTAATGTCATTCGTATATTTCTAATTTGTTCAATGTGATTTTTAAACTTTTGATAGATGTTCAATGTAATTCCTAAACTACATTAAAAGTACTTGTTTTTTCAAGTCCATGGACAACATTAAATATTTAAATATAATATAAGGATTAGATTGATCATGTACATATATTTCACAAATCATATTGAAACAAATTAAAAATTTAAGAACTACACTGAACATCGAACCAATACTCATGAATCATTTATGAAATAAATCCCTCTCTGTATCATGAGCATACTATACGTATCGTGTGCCGACAGTATACATCATACAAGCGCAATTAAAAATTGTGTAATATATTGATACCTCGCCCTTTTCCGTGTGATAATCGGAAGTCCATGAACGAATGAAGAAGGAAGAAGAGGTCGAAGGTACGAAAGAAACTTAGGTGCGTAATAAGCGCGTGGGATATGGAAAGCGATGGGTTGAGGAACATTCCAGCTTTCAGACACTTTAATCAATTAAGTTTGCCGGAGAGAAAGACGTCCCCAAGAAGAAAATCGGAGGCGGGCGGGAGGAAGGCGCCGCGAAGCCGCCACTTGCCGCGCATGACGGCCGTCTTCCTTCCGACCTTTGATTCAACAGAGGATGAACATGGCAAATGGTAGTCGGATGCTAATAATGGGTCGAAATCATTGGTGACAGCATTTGGTCCGACCAAAACTTCGTTCCCCCGATAAATTTTTAATTGATAGATTCTGAATAATGTAGGTTGTTAGGTCAATGACAGCAGGCACAGTGAATTTTTTTTCTATTTCCCTTTGAGAGAATAGAAGGATTTGAGACTTTTTGCGCAATCATCTCTTTTTTTTCTCCGAGTGAAATAGTAGCGCATTTAGTTCTTATCTGCGAACGGAGAAAGTTTTCAGATTCTCTCTGCTCGCTAAAAATAGTAATTCAGCAACGATTTGAAGTGAAAATCCACACGTTGTGCCGGGAAGGGACAAAATGATTCATTACAGCACGTCCGTAAAATTATAACATGCGCAAAGATAGCTTATTCATATAGTTAATCATTAGATCGTCGAAAAATGATATGGCCTCCATTGTTTGATGACCGTCAAAGAAGATAAGAATGGAGTAATATGAACATGATAGATTTCGTGTCAAAGGTGACAAAAAAATTGACAGAACTTGTCATGTGATATTATACAAATATATCGTTAACACAGATGGTTTGTCTAACAAGAAGAATCCGATAGAATTTCTTAAATGCAAGTGAGGGAAAGAAGTAATTTTTTGGTAGACAAAGGTCTCTCTTTCATTGTCACGGTCTAGGCTGATCGCCCATTTCAATGGACCATGTGACCTGAATTGTCTTTAGTTGCGAACAGTAAACTAGTCGACTCGAGCACACAATATCTGATGTTAAGGTGCACGCATTGTACTCAATAATGCAAGTAAAGTATATCAAGAAACTGTCGCGATAAGAGAGTTTAAGGAGTGGAATATCCCTAAAGAGCTTTACTAACATTATCCAATCTAACATGCGAAGACACTATAGGTATTTGAGACGACATAATTTAACCACCAAAAATAAGAAAAATATCAAATTGCTAAAATACCTTCCACTCTATTGGCGTGTGCTTGACCAAAGTAGTCATTAGAGGTATTAAAATGGGTTGAAGACTTATTTATTAACTCATATATGATAAGTCGGGTCATATATGGATTGGTTAAATTTTGCTCAATAGGTTGATATGGGTTTGGACAATAAAGTCCAATCAAATGTGGCTTTGTAATGGGTCTAAAGCTCACCCCCACCTGCAATCTCTTTCCACTTGTTTTCAAGTTCATATTGGAGGTTTTCGAGTGGGGCAACTCATTTTTTAGTTTTATCTTCTACTTATAATGTTCTTCTTTTCTTCAAAAGTGAAAAATAGTACAGATTTTATTAATTCACATGCTTTAGAAAATCACGAAATTAATATATGTTTTTATGTGTCAAAATTAATTTGACTTATTGACTTTAAGGGATGTCGAGTACTTTATCGTGAAACTCAGAAAATTTTTAATAAAGAAAAAGTTGCAAACTTATCTAGAACCTTAGAAGTCTAATCAAAATTTTACCTTTTACACGCTAGACACGCAGCATATAGATTTTTGTTTATAGGTATCTATATATTTTAGTATTGGGGGTAGGGTGAGATCAATGGATCGATTTTGGTTGGACAATTTTTCTACTTGACCAAACTTAACCTGACTTGCCCATTTTGACACCCCAGTAGCCATGGACAATGCATCTTGGACAAGCCCATATGGAGACACTTACAAATGACTTGTGACACCCATGTGCACTTGCTCAACCTATATATAGGGTCACATTCCCTTTCATCTATAGTGAGGGAAATTTCTTTCTATCCATCTTTTGATGATTAGTTATAAATGTGCATATCACCCACATTATGCCTGCATATGTGATCCATCAATCAAAGCTCTGATTATAGCTGAGTTCCTCTAACAAAGACATGTATTAATAGTTTTAAACATTTTGATAATTTATCAATTTAGTTATTTTAATCAATTTTAGTCGTAAATCACTGACGCATCACTAGCATGGTGGTCTAATTAGCACTGATCGTCTTATGTGGCTCGGTCAATGTTGACATTGCCGAAATTTCTTGACATTTTTCTTTCGTGTTCTTTTTCCTTTTTCCCTTTGTCAACCATTGCCAGGCCTAGTCAATGGCTGGCACAGATTGTCAGCCTCCCTTTGTGTAACAGCCGTGTGTTTACGCATTTGGATTGTCAAAATTTCAATTAGATCTTGTATGTGAATTTTGAACCAAAAGGGAATTTTATTAAAATTCGGGAAATTTTGAATTAAAGGATAATTTTGAGAAATTAAGTTTGAGGTTTCCGAAAATTCAATTTTTGAGAAATTTTGATTTAAAAGGGTGATTATGGGTTTTAATAAGCAATTTCAAGTTTTTAGAAATTTTCGGGGTTTTATTTTATTTTTGTATGTGTTTAAAATGATTATTTTTAAATAAAATTGACTTTAAAATAAAATAGGAAAACTGGAAATTGGTGGACCGGCTTTGGGATCACGGCCCAAGCCGAGCCAGGCTGCACACTGGCCATGGCCAGCCCGTGCATGGGCCACACCCAGCCCGCGCCGGCCCAGCTCCCGAATCGTGGCCCAGCCGCGACCCACACTCCCTCTCTCCTCTGTTGCTCTCTGTTCAGGCCACCGACCGGAGTGTGAGCTATGCGAGTCCCACGCCGGCGTGCTGCTCGGGGTCTGCTGTGCCGCAGCCCTGGGGGAACGCCGGACGTGACCCCGGCCGCGATCCCGGCCATTGAGGGCCAGCCACAGGTCACGGTCCGGCGAGAAATCAGCCACGCACGTCCTTCCCCTGTTTTTCGATCGGTCCGCCTAGCCGACTTTGAAGTCGGTTTTCTCCCACTTGGGAACTCCATTGGGAGCGTGTTTGGTGTCGTTGGAACCAGGGAGGAGCCCTCTTCAAGCAGCCGTCGAGAGCCGCCGACGACTAGCCTCCCTCCGCCGCCGGCAGCCCCCGAAACGTCCCCCTCTCCGCGGCGAGCTCCTCTGTTTTGCTGTGAGCAGCGCGAGCGTGGACCTTGCACGCGTGGGTTGGGCCGAGTGGTTGGGCTCTGTCCAGCCCAATTCACGGAGGAAACTAACCTGTTTGGGCCGCAAGGAAGCAAGAAGAAAATAAAGGAATAAGAAGAAAGAAAAGAAGAAAGGAAAAGAAGAAAAAAAAAAGGAAGAAAAAGAAAATAATTCACGTGTCGCTGTGGTGATTTTGGAAATTTGGCCAAGGTGAGGAAATTTCCTAAATCGCTCTTAGGCATGCCTGTGCGCTAGTTAATTATGTCATTTAATTTATAGTTGTTAATGCAATAATCCTCATTAGTATGGTTAATCAGGCAATAACCGGATAACTAATTTAGTAATTATTAGTGTAGTTGTTAAATCAGTTGCTGTGAATGATCATTGAATTAGTTTGTTTAGGATTATTAAATTGGTTAAGTTAGGATTATTTAGCCAATTAATATTTGTGCAATAAATATTACTAGTATTGTTAATAATTTAATAGCCAATGCATTAATATTGCAGTATTAATGTGGTTATTGAATTATTTCCTGTTAATAATCATTGGTTCAGTTCGATTAGTATTATTAATTGGTTAAATTAGGATCATTTAGCCAATTAATAATTGAGCAATAATTATTATTAGTATTGTTAGTGATTTAATAGCCGGTTCATTAATATCGTAATTATTAATGCGGTTATTAAATTAATTACTGTTATAATTATTATTGGATTAGCTTGATTAATATTGTTAATTGGTTAAACTAGGATTGTTTAACCAATTAGCATTGTACGAGAGATGACTTGCAATTCGATTTAAATAAATCGGTTAAGAAAATAGGCATAGCCAGACTTAATTAGCCTTTGGTTATGCGAGTTACTTAATTATTTATTCGCTGAAAGGCTATTTATTTATTTATTATTCGTTGGAAATTGAGTGTTTAATTACGACATTTATTTCTTTAATGCTCACTGTTATTTATTTATGGCAACTGATTGTGCAATTAGACTACTACTTAGTCTAGATCGACGGGGCTTGGGTCTAGCTTGGACTTGAGTGACGGACTAGGGATCCTTGGGATTGGTGTGAGCGGGACAGATCGTTTAGTGACAAATTAGGGACCCTAGGGCCGAGGTGAACCTAATTGCGAGAAAGGGAATTAACTTGCTGAGATAATTAGTATCTCATCCCACCACCCCAACCTTTCCCTAGGTGTCAGTAATGGACCCCGAGAATAACGTGGAATTCGAGGAAGAGGCATTAGGAAATGATATAGACGAAGATAACCTACCAGTAGAGGAACTCGAGGAAGAGGACCTGGAGGAGGAAGAGTTTGAAGAGGAGGAGTCGAAAGATCGGAAGAAGAACCCGGAGAAGAGGAGCCAGAAGGAGAACCCGAAGAAGAGGAGCCAGAAGAAGAACCTGAAGAAGAAATTGAAGAGGAAGAACCATTGGAGGAAGAGCCAGAGGAGGAGGTGGCGCACGACGAGCCCATACCAGAATCTGATAACTGGATCATGGGTGTGTTCCAGCAGTTTGAACAAGAACTACAGTTACGGGAACCCACACCCAAGCCTGCAGATCAAGGATGGATCATTGACAGGGTCGAGACTCCCTCTGGGAGAGTAGCAGAGAAACACGAGACTACAATCTAGGAATGAAACCCCCTGCTCAGGAGATGGGTCGGTCATCAGTATTGGGAGCGCTACGAGGGTGAGGTTGGAGGTCCACTACTCTTCCATCAAGGGTATCACGAGGCTCCGAGAGAGGTGTACGACTTATGGAATCCTGATCTAGGATATGGCGACCAACCTGGAGGCACAGTTATAGACCCCTAGGATAGACGGTTTAAGTTGGTTCATGGTACCCAATTTTGAATTGTATAGTGTCGAGGTGTACCAGGTGGTGTGTGCACGGCTATGTAAACGCCCAGTCGGACGTTAATTTTTGGGAAATGTTTAAAATTGCGCTTTCGTGTGTTTACTCTGACTTTTAAATGAGGGATTGTGGTCGATCTTGGATTAATGAATTTTGTTAACAACTGGGTTGTGCGCGCGCGCCGAACTCGGGGCGTGACACTTTGCCCAAGGCCAACGAGGCCATTAGAAGGGGAAAAAAATACAAGGTAAAGGAAAAAAGAAAACATAAAAAATAAATTATTTACGTCAACGCCATCATGCCACCTAGGATGTTAGCACTGACTAGATTACCATGTCAGTGATATCTTATTGAAATAATTATATTGACAAATCATCAAAAGATTTGGAAATAAATTGATAGAATTGAAAAATTTTGTGACTAAGTTAGTCGCTCTATAATGAGTTTATGATTCAATCGGCACAATTGAAAAGCTTGCAATTGAACTAGTTGGTATACATTATTAAGTTTATGACTTTCGGGACAATTTTTATAATAAAAAAAAAAGACATAGAAATTGGCAAATGTATATATATATATATATATATATATATATATATATATAGTCTTTCCTTTTACATAAAAATAAATTATTTAGGAAATATTTTGAAAAAAAAATCGCTTGTAGCATATGAGTCAACTAGTCAATGAAAAATGTTTTCACCATCGTAAATAATTTATGTCTAAATATTTTTATGAACGGGAAAAAAAAAGCATCGATTAAATTTATAAAACAAACACGCTCAAATAATATGTTGTATAGGCCTTTGTGGGTTGGGCTTAGCCATCACCTGTCCAAGGGTCAGGCCATTTGCAAAAAGGCTTTTAGATGGATGGAGCCTTACTTGATAACGATCATGCAATGGTTGTCAGCTCGGCTCAAATTCTAATTTCTCTAAATAGTTATACTATCTCTTAAAGAAGGGCTTTGAGTCATGACCTACTCCTACATTGCCCAAATGTGCAGAGTTAAGTCGCAAAATGGAAAGCCTTTGATTAAGAAAAAGGTGGGGGAAGTGATTAGTGCTAACGATTTCCTCTTGAAGTCTTTACGAGGATTTCATGCATGTTATGGAATTTGCAGCACTGACTACCTTAATGTTCAAGATTAGCGTGCCATGATCGCATCCTGCCAAGAGGCTACTACCATCTAAAGAGTCTCTCCGTACTAGATATGCGGCGGTAGTTGGAAAAGGCAGCACAAGTCTTTCCAAAGTTCGCTCATGATGTGAATTGACTTCGCGACCTCATAGAAGACATGTGACCCCTTTATCATTGGACAAACCCCCTTGGTGATAAAAGAACAGCGAGTATTTGATACCACAATTAAAGATAGCGTCAGTAAAACAGTAGACTAATCGTTCTTGCTCCATAGTTCAACAATTGGAGATGCTAATTTGTAGTTTGTCAGAATAAGTATTTCTTTCATTAAGGCAAAGTCTCAAGAGTTCTCTTCAAAACATCGTAATTGCAAAAGGGTCAAAAGGCAATGGAGGCCCAGTTCGTGGGAAAGGCCTTTTGTCGTTGGGACTTTACAATTCAGTCGGCAACTTTGTCACGCTTTCTCGTGCAAAATGGGCTTAACTTCAGATTTTGGGATCTTCTTCAATCGGGCTTAGGTTTGGGTGACGAGCGCTGGCTTCCCGTCCGGCATGATTAGCACCATATTAACTTAATCACCAGTTCCAACTGATCCAACTCCAACTCTAAACGCGTGTTACATCTTCCTTCAAAGTGGTATGGGGTTTGAACCATCGCCAACGCCTCTGCTTGCATAGACGAAGATTACCCGTATCGATCGAGCAAAGCCATCTACAAGGACGCCGGAGATATCCATTGGCAATAGCACCTCTGCTCGTTTCTTCAACAAAAGATCCATCAACAACAAAAGGGTAGTACCACTTATGTCTATAATCATCATGTTCCTCATAAACTAAATGGCAGGAGTTCCGACCAATTTCAAATGACACAATTTAGCTATCAACGTAAACAAGCTACTCCGGATTGGTTCACCTTAATTTTTTTCTTTTTTTTTTGGGGGGTTCAGGAGGTGGCCATCACATTACCTCAGCTGGTGTGGACTTTTGATATAGAATGAGAATTGTCCTATAGAATTTGCGTACGTGTCTTGATCGACCAAATTTGACATTCATTTGTTTTTGTTTGATAATGTGTGACGATCTATGCGAGGCTGAGCTGGGGAAACGACCAATGAACATCCATCCCGTTCGCTCCCGCTTTATCCAATCGCAAACCACCTTCCTTCGATGACTTTTGTACAAAGACCCACTTGTTTCTCCCGACCCAAATAAAATCAATTGACGTGACATGAGGCCACGAAAAGGGCAAAAAGGGAAATTTGAAAAACCAGGAAAAATTTAGAATCCGAAAAGAAAAAAAAACTATGTACCCAAAAATCAAACACGCCCCGGGTCCAAGTCGCCCGTCTAATTTTGACCACTCGGCCGCCGAAGCCAATCGGTCGACCGCTCCCCTGCCTCCACGTCCCTCCCCACGAACCACCGGTCGAACGGCGGCAACTTATCCGACTTCGAAGATGTCCTCAGCAGGCTCGTGCCCATCTCGACCCCGCCGCCACCGGCTTGCCTCGTCGCCACCGCCCTTGTCGAGCCGGTTCTGGAGATGAACGGCGGAGCCATGGAGAACGCCCACTTGCCGGACCGACTTTCCCGGTCGAGCCGGTCGGGGACAATCGGATCCCTCCCGCCGTGCCGGCCGCTCCCACTCCGGTAGCCGGTCCTTGAGCTGCTTGCCCGTGGGAACGCCACGCAGCTCCTCGCCCTGTCCAGCCGGGCGTCGTTGATGAGCCGGCTCCGCACGTCCTCGGGCAGCCTCAGCGTGAACCGCTCGCAGTCGTCGCCAGGTCGGACCACCGACAGCGAGTGGCCAGTGGAGTGCGACCGCGGGAAAAGGAACATCCTTGCGAGGCGCATCCCGGTGGACCTCGACCTACGCGGCTCGGCCTCATTGGCTGTGAAGTCAGCGTCCCGCCTGGGCGACGGCTTGGCTCCTTCGCTCGTCGCTCGGGGCTCATCGTGGTGGGGACGGAGGTGGACGCTGACATGACCCTGTGGGCCGGTGGCGTCAGGTGCCGGGTCCTGGTCGGGCAGCTGCATGGCCGGAGGGAGGGTCTCGCCGGGTTTGGGCACGAGGTCGGCCCGGCAGACGGGGCAGGTGGTGTGCGACGAGAGCCACGAGTCGATGCAATCGGAATGGAACGCGTGGCTGCACTTGGGGATCAGACGGAGCGTCTCGTCGTCCTCGAACTCGTTCAGGCACACCGCGCACTCCAGCGACCCTTTCCCAATCTTCAGCCCCTTCACCGACGAGTAGAGGAACGTGGGGAAGGCGTCGATGACCGAAGCGTCCAGCCCGCGCACCCCCCGCAGCGACCGCCGCCCGAAGGCGTATTGCCCGGGGGGCTCGCCACCCTCGCCGCCGTTGAAGCGCCGGTCGCCGCACTGGCGTATGTAGACGGAGAAGAAGCCCATGAGGAAGAAGGCGCTGACCAGGACCACCATGATTATGGCCATGGAGGGGTTGAACCTCTGCCCGTAAGGGTACGGGCCGGTCTGAGGAGCTCCGGCGTCCGCGGTGTCGTTCTGGGAAGCGGCGTGAGCTGACAGGAGCATGAGGAGAAGGAGCTTGAGCACAGTAGGGAGGCCATGATTGGATCCCACAAAAACCCAAGGGCTGTGATTCAGAGTGATATGGAGCGAAGGGTTGCTCATGCCCAGCGATTGTCCTTCGAGTCAAAGCAAAAGGGAGAAGAAGGCTTGAATCGAGCTCTTCTCAAACGGCCACTTCTCGTCCTGGGTGGAAGAGCGAGAGTCTGGCCGAGGTGGCCACGCCGTGCATTTATTAAGTACGGCGTGGGCACAAGAGAGAGGGATAAGGGAGGGAGGTGAGGGGCACGCGCGCGAGACTGCACGTGGGGGTTTTTACGAGGAAATTAATAGAGACGAAAAACAAGGAGGGTGGGGTGGGCCCCAGGACAGTCCTAGATCGAGAAAATATTAGGTACCGGACCGGTACCACCTCATTTTTACCGGATCCATTCACAATCTGACACGTGTCTCATGACCCCACCATTTTCAGAAACGCCCCCACCATTTTCAGACCCCCGCGCGTCACTTTCTGTTTTTACGAACCTCCGTCTCTCGCCCCTCTCTCTCTCCGCTCTTACCCCGACGGCGCACACGGCCGCGACCTCGCCTCCCTCTGACGACCGCGACCGCGCGCGTCTCTCTCTCATGAATTGAATCCAAGATCCTGTCTCGACTACAGCAGCAGGTGAGAGAAGATAGAAAACGGAGAGCCAGGGGGAAGTTCGGGGAAGAAGAACGTTGGGGAGGAAAAAGTAGCAGACAGAGAGAGAACAGGGGAGAAAGGTGGTCGCCCGGGGCTTTCACACAGAGGGGGGGCTTCGCAAGAGACAAAAAAAAACAGAGAGCAGAACCAGAGACCTCAAAAAAAAGGAGGAGGGCACGGCAGAAGGAGAGAAGAGATCTGGGAGAGAGATTCTTGGGGGAAGAAGAAAACGCAGAGATTTTTAGCTCGAGGAAGGAGAGCAGCACCGGGGGGAGAGAGAAAGAAAACGCAGCATGACAGAGGATGGGAGGTCGCGGTCGTGTGCTCCGTCGGGGGAGAGTGGAGAGAGAGATGCGAGAGACGGAGGCTTGTAAAAACAGAGAGAGACGCGCGTGGATTCTGAAAAATGGTGGGGTCATTGGACACGTGTCAGATTGTGAGTGGATCCGGTAAAAATGAGGTGGTACCGGTCCGGTACCTAATATTTTCTCGTCCTAGATCTGGTTTTATCAGGGACCGAACAGCCAGTTTGACTTGTCCGTATAGGGGCGGTGGGCCCCACGTGACTTAACTTCTAATTATGCAAACGGCATCCCGTTTTGGGTACCTCATAGGAGAGGTTAGGATTAGGATATAACGAGGATGGACGGGGCCGGTCCGCACAATTATTTATGAGAGGCCGATATCATGCCGAAAAGCAACGCAATTTGAATCTTAATCTAAGATGGAACACTAAGCAGGGCTGTTTAATACGTGTAAGAGCTGCTGGTTTGGGTGAGCTTAACTTCTCTCAAATCTTCTAGAAGGTCGGACAAATCATCGTCAAGATATTATATAATCTGAGATGTAAACGCTGACTCGAAACACGAGGGCCTGTAGTTGTTCCGGCTCTAATCTGGCTTTTGGCGATGAGAAAGTTCTTCTTTCGACACCCTACTTACAAATATGTTTTGTTTTTGTTTAGGTTAATGGCGTTGATCGTTGATTTCTAATTTGATATTTAGCTCAAGGAGGGTGTCTTCGAGTGGATAGATATAGAATTATAAAAGCTTTTATTATATCGCACCAATGAGTACTCGACTCGATATTTTTATCTTGTTAGATTCTCGGGAGTAGGTAACCTATGAATATGTTGATGACTTAAAAAGGATTGTGATCCCCTCTAGAATCTGATTGAAGAGTTGGTACGATTGCTGTTGTATAATGCGCTCTAGATACAACTGAAAACTCCCAAAAGTCACGTGGACAAGAAAAGTGTTATCTACGATTGCCTCAGTTGCTCCGGGACAAACTTTCTATTCAGCCGGAAAACCTAAACCAGAGAACCATGTGGCCGGAACCCGAATCTGTTGAAGGACTAGGTAGCGAGCTGCGACTGCGGGCGGAGTACGGACACCAGGGAGGAGTCAAAGAGGAAGTTTGGCAGTCAAGACAAAGGGAAGTTTCCGGCACTGTTCTCGACGGACGACTTAAACCGTTGACCGAGGAGCAAAGAGCAGATCATACGTAAACTGCGCCGATCCACACGTTCCGCATCTTCATTAGTTTTGAGCTCGTTTCACACGCAGAAGGGGAGAGAGACCAGTGGTGTGCGACTGGCTCCCCGCGTTGAGATAACATTTTTAAAGCCGTTTTAAAAATGGTAAGAGTCAATCCAAAGTTGCTTGATGCATCTTGGGTTCAACCGGCTTGCGAAACCTGGAAAACTGCGGAAGGAGGGTTGGAGTTCCTAAATTGTAGGCCCTAGGATAAAGCATGATGTTCTAAGATTGTTTGTGCCAGCAACCACGGGCTGATTTGCTCGATAGATCGATCGGTGTGGTTTTCCCCTTGTATCAAAGTTAGAATGATGTTGTATAGTCCTACTGCTACTATGGCAACTCTGCATCTGAGGCATGAAAAGAAAAAGGTGAAAAATTAGTCCAGCCCCACCATTTGAACTATCTATAGATTAGGTGTTGAATTGACGAAGGGCCTTAAAAGTATTCTCAATTATAATAATGTAATCAGTCGGCTGCTCTTCCTAGGCTCTTCCTCACGAATTGACTAGACCCAAACAGATGGGGATCTTCAGGCCGGACAGTCGAGCCTTTGATCTCTCAAACTAATATTGCCAGGAGGGTTTTAGATCTTCCAATGGATTATTGGTAAAGCTATGATTAATCCCTTTGCCAAGTTGGCCTAATCGCCCATTTCCTTTTATAAGTGAAGGCCAGTTAGGATACGGGTACAAGTAGGCTTACTGGTGAAAACCCACTTGAGCAGATAGAATGAGTCAAGAGCTAACAGAGCCTCGCACACCAATCCCGAAAGGGCCCGGTAGGGAGTTAACAAGTCTTGTGACCTTCTTGGGCACCAAACCTTATCTTCATCGCCAAGTCCATATAATTGCCAGCTAATTATTATATATTATCGATAAACTGATGTTCATCAGATTTCAAAGAGCAATATTATATTGAACAACAATCTTTAGAGACGCCACACCGTGCAGCTCGGATTAGATCGGGACAAGCTGGCTTCTTGTGTTTCCCGGACCCAGAGCCAAAGCCAAGAGAAAGTAAGGCCTGTTTGCCAATGCTGACTTATATACACATGTCATCACCTTGGAGGAGAAGAAACCTTCAGTATCTTTGTGACCTCGAAATCACTGGAACGGCCCCTACCATGATGCTGACGTTCATACACATGCCATCATCTGGGCTCCATCCACGTCGAACTCATCGTTAGAACATGACAATGTCAATGAGTGAATGACCAGTCGGGGAGAGAGAGAGAGAGACTTTGGTGATATCTGGTGCATTCCTATTGGGATCGATGAACCGTAGATGTTAGGCGAGGTCATCAACAGCCTTTGCACGTAAGAGCTGTTGATTCGCAGTGGAAGACTTTGTGCTCATTAGTTTCCCGGAAATATTTTCGCGCGAGGTTTTGATTTCTTTCCACTTCGATTCTTTGATCGTTTTCTGTCTCTTTCTGCAAAGGTTTCGGTGGGAATACGCCGCTTTGATTAATCCACGGGGAGAGCGGCGAATGGAGTTGCGACGACCTCTGTGGATGATTAGGGCAGAAGTCCTTGCACGGACAAGTGTTGAATCTGAATTCGAGATGGGAATATCAAAGTCATAGTTGATTGTTTTTCTGTCAATACGCGATCGCTTCATGATTTTGATTAGTGCTTAAGATCCAATCGGGGGTGACCTTTGGCCAATTTAAGTGTCAAATTTCTCTTCAAATGAACGATTAATGGTTTCTAGTCGCTCTGAAGTCTCGAGGACTTTGTATTTCAAATTCAAACTTATCTAATTTTGTATATTAAATTTAAACTAGAAAGAGATCATCTTAAACCGATATGTTACGAATGATCTTCTCATATTCAAAATCCGATGTGTTCTTCGTACTTTTTGATGTCTTAATTGCTTGTGTATGTACATGTGCATGTGTATGACGTTGTTAATTGATGCTCGTATATTAAATAGGCGATTCCTTTATACATTTTGAACCTCCCGTACAAAGATCTCTAATTGCCTCAACTTATGTGCTGTTCTAGGAATGATTTATCGCTGCTTCAGATTTCTTAATTACGGTCATTCCCAGTTAGCAAGTCCTCCAATGCATTCTTGAACATCAATACATGCTTCAAGGTAGATTGATCATGGCCAAGTTCATGCATTCTACTTGAGCTATGCCCATTGAAAATTTATGATCGACAAGCTTGTCGGGCATTCCATCGATGGCTCTTATGGATCAACTGAATTTTGATGGTTGTATTAATCGGATGAGCTTGTTAGGCTTTCCGTCGATCGAGTCTTATGGGTTAAGCGTGTTGTCATGACCTGATTTGGGCCATTAATCTCTTTAAGATTTGGATCAAGATATTGCGTCCAATCTCAATTGCATGGCCGAATTCTACAGAGGCTTTTAATAAGCAAATTGACCTAAAGAAAAAAGAGGCTATTCATGTCATAAGAGTTATACCCAACTACAAGCCCATCCCGAATCCCAATAATCAAGTTCATATCGCCTATCTTTCTATAGAGGATGAACCATAAGCGGGGTACGATCTATCCTTCTTATGAGTTCTACTGATTTTAAACATTGGAGAGTCTCCAGAAGCAAATGGCCATGAGATTTCTATTCTTCGTGATGCGTAGATCATAGGCCATGGAGTTGCAAAATTAGCTCAGAACGGCGAACGAAATTGTGCATCATCACTAAGTCATTGCTACGAAACATGTCCAGGGCCCCGTAACTTTACATCTGAACAAGCAGGGCAAGTTTGTTATGCAATAAGTCTATTGCATCATTCAAAGTATCTACTTTGCACGTTTTGCCCATCGTTATAAATGCACATGAAAAAGCTCTTCTAAAGTTACCTGACTCTTCTCGAAATTTCGAATGGACCTTAGCTAGTTATTCCGAAGCTCATATTTGCATGATTTTTTACAATTGGAGTGTCATATTCCAAAGGAGCGACACTGATTAGCTCAACTAAGTATGGAGGATGCTAGAGGGCAAATAGCTAATCCTCGGATGCTTGAGTACTGAGGTTATATGTCTAGTGATCAGGAGAAAATGTGCAAAGTAGATGCTTTGAATGATGCAATAGACTTATCGCGTAACAAACTTACGGATATAATGTGACAAAATAGGATATAAAAATATCCAATTCTGTTATTGCGATTCACCGTATAATGGATATAATGTGACAAAATTAATGGATTTAATATATTTATCATATCCAATCTTATTATAATTAGAAATTTAGACGATCAAACACAGCACAGGAGAGACCAAGCTTACCGTGATGGTGACAAAAAGGGAAGCATTACCAAAAAAGTCTTGAACCTATTATAATCGTACTAAGTTAATCCAAAACTCTTTTTCTTTTTGTTTTTTTTCTAATTGAGCCTTAAACATTTTATGTTTATACCAATTCAGTCCATCCGATCAATTGTGATCGGAAATTGCTGACATGGCCATTGCGGCTTAAAGTCTAATTGAGCAGCTGGCCTTCTCTCTGTTGGGTGTGAGGACTATTTGACTGGCCGAACTCCGGCCTCGATCGACTGACTATGTCACGCTTTTTTTGTTTTGTTTTGTCCAATAGGCTAAGTACGACGTGGCATCCTCATCCAAGTTCTGGGCAACTTCGTCTTTTGGGAATTCTCGACGAATTCCCGAGTTTGTCGTCGTCGCGCACTGAAGTTCAAGTCGCCGAAATATCATTACCATTTTTCCGTGAAGATAATCACAGAATCTTCCAAATCAGATAAGGCAGGAAATGTCCATTTTAGGCTCTGTTCGTTTCACGAAAAATATAACATTTTTTAAAAAATCATTTTCCTGAAAAATGATAATATTTTTCGATATTCATATGTCAAACGCTGCTGTCTCACCAGCCTCGAGCGAAGTCGATGCAGTTATTAGAGGCCGTGGTATTTAAAGATAAATGAAGAATGTGGAAAATATTTTTTTTTTAAAAAAAACGAAAAATATTTTCTTCACTTTTGAAGATGATTTTTCCATTAGTGGAAAATATATTCCTTGATTATTTTATTTTCCATGAAATGAACGTTGAAAAATTCGAAAAATATTTTTCTGAAAGTTATTTTCCGTGAAACAAACGAAGAAAGTCTAAATCGGACAACGCCGGGAAGCATGAGAATTTTTCTTCACGGACTTGTTCATGCAGGCTATTTAGGCCCGACCCAGCCCAAGTCATGAAAAGATTGCGTTGGGATCACGTCGCAATGCTCACACATACGTAGATCTTCCTGATGTCAGTCTGGACAGATGAACTTTATGAAGATTAAGTGACGCCCATCTCATTCAATGGCGATGATTATCTAGCGTGATTCGAGGTCTTAAAAGAGAATTCTGCAGTACTACATGACTTAATCATTCATACAAGTTATAAACATACGAAATAATGAAGCGCTTTTGATGAATGTTTAATTGTCACCCCCCCCCTTACTCCTGCGCGGCGGGAATTTATCGAGGAAGAAATAATCATTTTAGTTAGATGAAAACTTATGAAGAAATTCAATCAATTCCACACGTCAAAATTTATGTACACTAAACGAATCTTTACTATTAAATAAAAATTGTACCCTAAACGCTACAAGGGAAGAAAAACTGAAGTGGTTCCAGCAAAATCTGTCAAGTAAGGAGTTGGACAAAAGAGAATACAATTCAAAAAAGGAATATGGATACGATTGATGATAAAAGTGTTCAATTGAGTCTATGTGTGGTACGATTCTCAAAATCTAATCCTAATAATTTGCGACAAATTCCTCGAAAGATAGCGCTAAATAAAGCTGCGTCTAGCTCCGAAGTCGATGATGGCCGTATCATATTTTCACATTCATTCATCATTGAGATGGTCGCATTTATCACGTTCAACACTTTCGAGTAGAAGTGGGTAGTCTCCGTCGCACTAGAACTCGAAAAGAGCTACGTCTATCGAGGGCATATTCTCAGATTGGGTACTTCGTCCGTCTTATCCACTATTAGCTAAGTCATACTTAAAAGCACTTCGCTAGTTATTAAATTTCTCCACTTTTGGAACACAATCGAAGATACAGAAACATATGTGCTGATGCGCAAAACTTCAATTGGTCCCATGCATGCATGCGAAGGGTTAGATCCTAGCTGCTCATTAATCCGATATGCTGCAAAATGATCACAGAAATGACACATCTCCCGATCTGAGCAGGAATCTTCCAAAGAGCACTGAAATCGATTTCACCTGCAATGGTCATTTCAAAGCACTGGATAAGAGGAGTATAAAGTTTCAATTCCTTGATGAAACATGAGCATTGCTTTCCCTGATCAGTTTTCCCCTTCCATAGGCTCGAAGAGTCTCTGGAAAACCAGGGAAATCTCGCTACATTACCCAAATAGAGACATAAACTCAAAGCAAAGTTTGGAATTTCGTCTGCTTCGCGGGGATGAAGGCAATAGACGAAGTGGATTAACATGTTTGCATTGTCCATACCATCTCTTTGTATAGCCATACATAAAATGCATTTTACCCTGCACTGGAACAGAGACCGGGGCGTTTCTCTCAGCCAAGCGTCTCGTGACTTGATCACGGACGAACCCACGATTCTTGACACCGTTGCGGACATCTCTGTGCTCTCCAATGGAACTCGAAGGAGCCCAGAAAAATAAAGTATTAGGGACTCTGTTGAAATTTACCGGGGAAGAGACGAGTTCGATGAGGTCCGACTGTTGTTGTTAAGTCTCGGCAAGAAGAGCCTCCCGCTCCATGAGCGCGACCTTGCTGAAGGGCGCGAGCTTGTGTTGGCACGATCCCCTGAGGAATCGTCAACGGTTCTTGACTCGCTCGTGTTCGCATCGGACGATTGTGATTCCGAGCCTCCGCGCAGTTCGATCACCAGAAATGGAGAATCCATCGATACCGACCTTCTCACCGGAACAACCCCTTCCTCCTCCTCCTCCTCCTCCTCCCTCACCAATCCCAATTGATCCTCCCGACCATTCATATGGGCAATCTCCTTCGCAAACCCATCGCTATTAGATTCTCCAGATTCAACCACTTGCTCTGCTCTTGCTCCATTGCTGTTTTCACCTCCGCCGACCACAACCCCCGCCGCGCGATTGTCGTCGCCGTCGAGACGCTGAGAAGGATGTTCGGGAGGAGGGAGGGGGAGCGGGATGGGGATGGGGATGGGGCCGACGATCGGCGCGCGGCAGAGAGGGCAGTTGGTGTGCGACCTCAACCACGTGTCGATGCAGGGGACGTGGAAAGCGTGGCGGCACTTGGGCAAAACCCTCAGCGTCTCGCCGTCAGTGAACTCGCTCAGGCACACCGTGCAGTCGCTCCCTTCGATCGGGCTCTCGCCCTTACGGTACACGCACACCGCGATCGAGCTTATCGCCGCCGGGCTCAGCCCCACCGTCCGGATGTACCATATCGGGTGGTCCACGCGGTTCTCGTCGACGAAATCCTCGCCGCCGCCGCCGCCCCCTCCCCCACCGTCCAAGGGCGGGTGGTCGCGAGATCGCCCACTCCGGCGGCGGAGGCAGGGCTTGGCTATGATGACGTAGTAGCTGACGAGGAGAAATATGCCGCCCAGGATGGCGACAACAACGATCACGGCGGGGGGGAAACGGCCGGACCCGGAGCCGTCGGAGGAGGGTAGGCCGGACGGGGAAGTAGACCAGTAGGGCGAACCGGGCGGCGGGGGAGAGTAGGTCTCGGGGCAGCCATAAGGGCAGGAAGGGTCGCACAAGCTGAGACAGGAGGAGGAGGTTTCGTTCGCCGCGGGGGGTTCGGCGGGGTTGAGGAGCTTCCGGTGGGCCATCGCCGTCAGCGAGTCAGTGAAGCGAAGGCGTCGGAGAGTGTGCAGAGGGTACGAGGAGACGATCTAAGAGGGAGACGGAGGTGGGCGAACTGGAGAAGGGGAAGAAAACAAGGTGATGACGGCACAAGGAGAAAAAATCGAGTCTTTCTCTTTCTCGAGGGGAAGGTGTGTCTTTCGTTTGGTGGCGTGTTCGGGTGTTAAAGTCAATGGTTACCGTCCAGTTACGGCGTCGTTTGCCGTCCTCTCCAACCCTCTCTCCCTCCCCGCTCCTCATTCGTCATTTGCCCTTTTTCTTCCCCCGACAAGAAAAAAAAGCCAAAGACTCTTCGTCGCATCACTCCATCAATCTCTGCTTGTTGATCCTCATCGGATCTATCCATGGACCGATGCTTCTGAACTGCTTGACGCATCAGTGATGCATCCCCATAGGCCATTACTAGAGATTCGGACTTCCTCTTACAATCGATCATTGAGATACGCCCAAAACAAAATATTCATGAAATATGTAACAAAAGATTTGAAGGGTGGGAGGTCATACTAATGTGTTTGGGGCGGTGGCCATTGCTATGTAGAATAGAGCTCGATTCATAAAGAATTATTGATTAGAAGGTCATTTTCTCGTATGCTTTTAAAAAATGATGTTTAACTTCTAAGGTGGGCCGAAAGTCACCTATTTGTTATTAGAAAAGTAAGATGAGATAAAGAGGAGAGGTTAGTGGCCAGTAGCAGCTGGAGCTTGCATGTCACCTTGCTAAGACTTTTCGTCCTCTAATGGACTTTTGCTCCTGCAATGAAACGGAGATATAAAAGAATGTGCAGGAAAAAATATAGATGAACAAAAAGAAAACTGACTTGAGGTTTGATCATCTAACTCAACCGGATCGATCTCCCCATTCTTTCATGTGATGTCTGTGAGGAATGGTTTGCTTACACATATCACTGAGTTTCGCTACCCTTCCAAAGAACCTCTTGAGTTTCCATAGACATCTGTTCATGGGTCTGCCATCTCCACGCCGGCGAAAGAGAGCAGATCGATTTTCGAACACGACCCGTTCGGTCAATTAGACCGAACCACATATCGTCCGAGTTCGCACTGTGTTTTCAGTAGAGTCACCTGTTCTGCTGTTCCCGCCTTATCTTGAACAGAGAAAGTAAGTTTTCTAGACGGGGGAATCTTATGGGAACTTTATCGAAGACATAGGAAGAAAGCTTGTGCTGAAGAGTCGGATCTCATTTGTGTTCAAGAGTCAGCAGGCTTGTCTTTGTCCACTGGTGTCTAATTAGAGTGGTGATTTATTCCCACAAGAAAGCATCATTAGCAGAAATTGCCACAAGCGCAGCTACCCCATTTGCCTCGTTGAGAGTGAGAATACATGTGGCTCAATGGCTGCAGGAAAGCCCTAGGAATGTGACAAAGCATCGTGAGTAAGGCCGTGCAGAAACTTCATGCTTCAGCAGTTCATCTTGTTCCTCTAGGCTGATCCCTTTCCTACAGGAAGATCTCCTTCTTACATGTAGAAATAATGGCTCGAGGTCGAAGCCATATTGTTAATCACGCGAAGAGTCGGCTCCTTGTTAGACACTATTCCCGTGTCATATCGAGTTAGTTAAATAAGTCATCCATACATGTCCTATTTATTTGATCGAGATGTGGTAAAAACTCGACCAAAAATAACATGACAATTGCTTGATAACCCGAATGTACCCATATAATTAGGACAATTTTACGAGTCAAGTTAAGTCGGGCTAACTCAAACATGAATCAAAAAACTTGAAAAGTCTTTATGAGGTGAAATTTGGTTTCTATCTCCTTTTACTCATGAAACTGTCATGCTTAGTATGATTATTTGCACAAGATCAAATGCATCAAGGGAAAAAAAAACAGAACAATATAATGAAGACTCGATCATTTATTTTATGGATAAATAAATTTAAAGTCGATTCTAATTCATTGAATAAAAACATTATAATGTCAGCACCTAAGTAAAGAAAGATGATGGATTTAATACTTTTTTCACCTTTCATATAGTCAATAGTAGAAGATAATAATAAAAGGCCGATAAGTTTCTAATCGAACGGGCTGAACTCTACTCGAACACAATCTATCAATTTATTGTCATAAATTTCTAATCAAGTCGCTAGGGGTGATTGATTTTAGGATGGGTTAGTTCTTAGGAATTGAGATCTAGCCAACCTAAACTTAAAACTGGATTGATCGTTCTGAGCCATTTCCAAGAGCTAATAATTCCTTGTTCTCTTTTTTTCTATAAGTAGGAGTTTCTCAACATTAAAAAAGAAATAAGAGCATTAGTTTCAATTCATTCGTTAAATATATATATATATATATATATATATATATATATATGATTGAGTGGAATGAAGAAGCGGACCAATCATTCCAAGTTCTGTATATTTGGAATCAGGAACCAGGCCAATTTCTCGAGAATCGCCCAATATAGTCCATTCCAGTTCCGCGAATGAATTGGACTAATGCACACCCCTAGAAGCCACATTCCTAATATAATAAAAGACTTTTGATGGAGCTGAAGACCCACATGTGGCCTACCAAACTCTCCCGCGGTTCTCTTCGAAGTCTTTTCTATTATTGGGATCAAGATTCTCTTCATTAGGAAGTAAATCAAAGGGAAATTGACATTTAAATCGTCAGTATGACAAGCAATCTTATCCATCCTCAATTAGAGGATTTTAACAACTCTGCAGCTCAAAATAACCTATCTAAGAGGAGACCATCTTAATTGGGAAGTAAGTTAAAATGCTCCATTTTGAAAGATACGGCATTAATGCTTACCATTTTCAGTGGCTCACGATCTAATTCCCTTAAACAAACTTTCCCTCTTTTCCCTCTTCCTATCTATGTTTTTTTCTTCCTTTTCCTCTTCTTCCAAATGTTGATACTAGGCAGCAGGACTATGTGTCTAGAGGTTGTGCGTAGGCAAGACAAGTAGAAGAGAGAGTGTACTTAGGGGGGACAATTGCCAAATAAGTCCTAAACCTTTTGCTACTTTGCCGATTCAGTCCTAAACCTTTTTTTATGCCAAATAAGTCCTAAACCTTTTGCAACTTTGCCGGTTAAGTCCTTCCGGCGGATTTTGGCCGGAAAATACTTACGTGGCGATACGTGGCGCGCCGGACCTCGCCAGTGACGACGTGGCGATGACGTGGCGCTGACCGGACCCAATTTTTTTTCTTTTTTTTTTCCTTCATTTTCTTAGAAAAACAAGGAGGCCGGCGAGCTCCGGTGGCTGGCGAAGCTCGCCGGCGACTCCAAAGGGCGGGGGAGGCCGCCCGTGGCCGGCGAGGGAGCTCCTCCCTCGCTGCCCAGACTGCAGCGAGGGTTTACTCCCTCGCTCGCTACAGATCAGCGAGGGAGTTCAACTCCCTCGCACTGCAGCGAGGGACCTCCCTCACAGATCTGCAGCGAGGGAGGAGCTCCCTCGCCGGCCGCGGGTAGCCTCCCCTGCCCTCGCCCTCGGCCGGCGAGGGCGGGGCCGCCCTTTGGAGTCGCTGGCAAGCTCCGCCGGCCGCTAGAGCTCGTCGGCCTCCTTGTTTTTCTAAGAAAATGAAGGAAAAAAAAAGGAAAAAAAATTTCGGGTCCAGTTAGCGCCACGTCATCCCCATGTCGTCACCGGCGAGGTCCGGCGCGCCACGTCATCACCACGTAAGTATTTTCCGGCCAAAATCCGCCGGAAGAACTTAACCGGCAAAGTTGCAAAAGGTTTAGGACTTATTTGGCATTAAAAAAAGGTTTAGGACTAAATCGGCAAAGTAGTAAAAGGTTTAGGACTTATTTGGCAATTGTCCCGTACTTAGGGCTAAAAAAAACTATGAAAAGAGACATTGGGTGTAACCTGTCTTCAGAAACTTATAAAGCTTACTTTGTCCTTTTCGATTGTAAACTCTAGAAAATCACAACAAATTATAACCGAATGCACATGTCAATACTAGTATATTATGAAAGCTTTAGGTGTTTTGTCGCTAAAAAAAAGCCAAAGCATGTTCGCCGCAAATCTAAATTAAGCAAAGAGGAAGGAAGTGCAAATACATCTAGTCACGTTTTAACATATGATATTTGATTTTATTGAATATTAAGCATCTCGGTTACTTTCCTTTTCCACTCTGTGTGAATGATAATTACATGCATTAGACTCACAATAATGAAAATGATATTAGAAATGCCCTAATTTTTGTATGGCATTCACTTAAGTACAAAAAAATTTCGTTAGATCATTGAAGTACCAAATCGAAAAATATATGATCACTTAAGTACCTCCAACAATAAATTCCAACCTATGTTGCTTTTTAAATTATTTGTCTAGCTCAGATATGACTTCTTTAAAAGAAATTGAAGTCTGAGTGGAAATTTTTTTGTCCACTTAGCAAAGTGAACAAAACGATAAGTGAACCAAACGATATAACTTTCTTTGAGAAAATCCCTCTCCGTGTTGAGCTAAGAGACAAAGCTCTGTTTTCATATTAGAGAAACAAAGCAAAGTGTTATCTTGTGATTTGCCTCCATGATGCTCCAATTCTCATTTGACATAGCTTGGGATCACGAAATTTGAGGCATGGGCGAAGAAGGGACCCGTTCTTCGAGATTGGCGGAGGAAGAGGAGGCCTTGCAGTGAAGATGAGACCATGAGGGGTGTATTGAAGACAAGGCTTTGCAATGAAGACAAAGGCGAGGCGAACGAGGCACATCGGCTGAACCCACATCCTTGCAGAATCTCGAGAAGATCTTGAAGATCGTGACGTAGCCAATGGACCGTATAATACTTGCCCAAAACTCCATCTTTGACAACCAATGGAAGCCATAATATTTCTTCGCTTGCTCTGCTTCAAGAATCATCTTGAACTCGAACGCCAATCAATGACTTCCTCTATGACCTCGAATCTGCCCTGTAGGGGCTCTCACTCACTCACTAGCAGATAATCCCCCGCAACTTTACTAGTTATTTCAAGAAATACGAGTCATTTCAACAAGTTGGGTTAAGGGTTTGCTTATTCGCTCTCATCTAACCCCAATTTGGTCGATTTTGGGTTTTTTCTTGGGGGGAGGATAAAGGACCTAGTTTTTGGCTGATTGAAATTTCCTGATGGGGCTATGTCTTATGATAAGCTAATGTCACATTGGATTTCTATTATTGCAACCAAAGTAGCATTGAACGAAAATTATGGCACTTATAATGTTATAGCCTCTCCAAAGTACATTCTTACTCCACTCCTTGAAAGGAACCAGAATTACGCCTTTCTCAAAGCTAAGACGGCGGTATCAGGTTTTGGTCTATCGTTAGGAAGTAACTATTTCGTTGGATTGGACCCTCTGCTTCTTTTGAACTGACCCTACATTGTCCTCAACCTCGATCAAGATTGATCTACATCATCCTTCAAATGGTCATGTTGATTCACAAAGCATGCTAGAATCATTGATACGAGGATGCTGTGAAGTGGAAATCAAAAGAGTGAACTAAGCATTAAGAAAAATAGAATGAAAAATAGAACGATTTACCCTGCAACAGGGGCTTCAAGAGGTCTCTCTCTCTCGATTTGCCGAGTTAATTAGTAAGTTCCCAGGACTATTCTCTCTCTCTCTCTCTCTCTCTCTCTCTCTCTCTGCCATCAGAAATCTATGACTTTGACGAAGCTAAGCCAGCTGTTCTCGCCCCCAACAAGCACCACCACCATATCGGACCTCGATACGGAGGTTGACAACCACCATCAACCTTCGACCATTAACGTAGATGTGAGATCTATGGCTTCTGATAGGAACAATTGCCAAATAACTCTTAAACCTTTTGATACTTTGCCGATTCAGTCATAAACCTTTTTTATACCAAATAAATCCTAAACCGTTTGTAACTTTGCCGGTTAAGTCATTCCGGTTGATTTTGGGCGGAAAATGCCTACGTGGCAATGACGTGGCGTGTCGGACCTCGCCGGTGATGACGTGACGATGACCGGACCAAAAAAAAAATTCCTTATTTTTCCAAAAAAGGACTTACTTGGCCGGCGAGCTCCGGCGGCCGGCGGAGCTCGCCAGCCACTCCAAAGGTCGGGCCGACCCTCGTTGGCTGCGGGCGAGGGAGCTCCTCCCTCGCCCAGATCTGCAGCAAGGGACTCTAGCAAGGGACTACAGAGAGGGACTCCCGCAGCGAGGGAGTTCACTCCCTCGCGCAGATCTGCGAGGGCTCTCGCCGGCCACAGGCTAGGGTGGTGGCGGCCTCCCCTGTCCTCACCCGCGACCGGCGAGGGCCGGCCCCGCCTCTAGATTGGCTGGTGAGCTCCACCGACCGCCGGAGCCCCCGGCCAAGTAAGTCTTTTTTTAGAAAAACAAGGAAAAAAAAAGAAATTTTTTTTCAGGTCTAGTCATCGTTATGTCGTCGCCACGTCATCACCGACGAGGTCCGGCGCGCCACGTCATTGTCACATAGGCATTTTCCGGCCAAAATCCGCCGGAATGACTTAACCGGCAAAGTTGCAAAAAGTTTATGACTTATTTGGCATAAAAAAAGGTTTATGACTGAATTAGTAAAGTAGCAAAAGGTTTAGGACTTATTTGGCAATTGTCCCTTATAAGAAACTTGATGAGGATCATTTCTGATCAAAGGCTGAGATGAGACTGCATGTGTATGTGTGTGAGAGAAAGGATGAAAAGGATTAGGAATTTAGGATTTAGTGGCATACCTTAAAATAACGAGTGAACGTTCACGCACGGCACTTATTCGACGATGTATCTAATAGGATAGGTTATTCAGATAGAAACACGGAGCAAGCTCCGCATCCATGATTTCATCGAAGTTGTCTAAAAAAAATTCAACTTTCTTCTCACTCCAACTTGATTGGGCGACAATGCATCGGCTCGCCGTAGAAAATTTCCAACTATGTCTATCAAATGATGCGATGCTCACATCGACACGAGAGATCTCCATGCGAAGCTCTTACTATATATCTCGAAGGGTTCATTTTTCTCTTATTTTATCGGTTGGTTAGTTTATGCAGACATTTTTTCAATTTTGTTCAAATTTGGAAAATACGTCTTCAAGTCAACTCGTACCCCTTGAACCTTCTTTACAACTCTAAAATAGACAATAGGGAAGGTGGGGTTGGATAGCTGGTCTTGATAATAGATAGAATCTTGGAGGAAACCAACATGGACTGAGTAAAACCTCAAGTGGGGTTAGGTGGTTCTTCCCACGCAAACGCTTATGATATTCAAATTCACATCAAGAAACGTGTTTTAGGAAGAAGAGACCGAACCCCAATTTGACTTTGTAAATAAACTATTTATATATATCAGACCTTGAAATCTAATCCTCAAGCAGTACACCGTGTTTTGGCAGTAACATATTCCTCGTGTTCATCCAATATCCCACGTTACCATCCAATAAGAAACATCTCTCTCCCAATCCATTTCCTCTCCAGATCCAAACCCTGTTATTTCTCTTTCTCAAAGCTTCAACCCATCAGTTCGGAAGCAAGAGTGCTTGAGGCTGCATATAATCCCCAGGAAACAGAGGCGCGTATGTCGACGACGGGGCTCCTAACTTTGTCCCACAGCTTGACCGGCGCGTACGCCGGTCGGAGAAGCCGCTTGGCAAAGTCAACACAGATAGATCATTGCCAGTTTGTGGATAGCCGGAGCATGACGTCTCTCGTTGCTCGACAAAGCACTCGAACAATGTGAGTATTATCTTTGTTATCCACGGCTTCGGAAACTAATTTCTAAAAACGATTCTTCTGACTATATGTTGGCAGATTTATAACTGATGTCTTTAATCTAGGGATGTCACTGTTCGGAGCAGTATCGATCCGTTGCCTCATCTTCCAGCTGAACCTTCTTCTAGTTCTTGGTAAGTTTTAATGGGTCCAGAATCTTTCTAGCTGATAAATCCTGGTCCTGGTACAAAATATATAGTTGCATGGTTTTTCCTCTTTGTCTTAGCTCTTTCTGAAACTGGAATTAGTTCTTCACATGGCAGGAAATTCTGGGTTTTGGGGGTGTTCGTATCGGTGATTCTGCCATTTTGGAGGAACAAATGGGGTCCACTGTGGAAGCTGAAAAGTGAGTCTCAAATCCATGGCTTATTATTTGTTGAAAGTCTGAGCATGACCGTGATGAACGTGGAGAATTAACTTCGATATTCTGGCAGATGAGATTGAAGCGGCGGTTGAGACGGTGGAGCACATAACGGATATCGTGGAGGATGTGGCGGAGAAGGTGGAGCATGTGGCGGAGGAGGTCGCCGAGCATCTCCCAGACGGCAAGCTGAAAGACGCGGTGAACTTGTTGGAGCATGTGGCCGACACGGCGGGCAAGGATGCTCATATCGTCGGAGATATCATCGACAAGGTCTTACCTTATCCCATATTTTCCTTCATCAATAAACAATCCCGTTCCATTGCAATTTGCAAGGTTTGCTTGGAGTTGTTGTTGCAGAACGTCTAGATCTGCTGATTTCATTATTGCAATTTGGTGCTCGACGAAACAATGTTGACTAGTCTACCAATGAATGAACATATTAATGAAAGAGTGGGATTAGTAGGGGGAGCCTAATCACGTGCAGGAGGTCAAAGATGGTTTTCATTACGACTGAACAAGTTTCCAATTATTTTATGAGATCCAAAGTGGAGAATCTTTGTGCAAACTATACCCACTTGCCAATAACCTTTTGACCACCTCCATCTACGAGCTTGCTTGCCGGCATTGAAAGAGGAGTGCATTACGTTACTTCCTTTCTAAGTGCTGACTAACCATGCAATTAGTCCTGCTTAATGGTGTTAATCGGGTAAAACTATGATTAAACGACTGTCGCTATTGCCGTTTCTTATGCAATTCTCAATTTCGCCCATCAATGGTGGGTTCAACTATGAGATATCAATCGCTAAATTGAGTCCTCCTCTTGAAATTGAAGTGCAGGTGGAGGAAGTGGAGAAGGATGTCGACACGTTCATGGAGCCAAGCCATAGCCATGTTAACGACCGAGCTGGCGAGGTCTCCAAAGGAGGGGATGAACAAGATCAGAAGAGTTAGCAGGGTCTTCTAGGGAGGTCCTCAGTATTTCGTGTTTAAAGTAGACTTTGATTTGTACCCGGTAAATAATTTTTTTTAAATGACGAGGAAGCTCGAATTTAATGGGCAAATTATGTCCGGTTTCAATAATAAAACATGTATCGATTCAATTAAAATCACGTCATTCCTGTCTTGACTCTCGCGTTGTAGTTTTGCATTTCTTCGTGCCTAAGCCGTTTAAGCTTAAGCTTGAAGAAACAACTTGGCTCTGACTCTGCCCATCAATTTTCGTTCCGATTTTACTTTCGCGTCTCTTTAAATCGTTTTTGCTTTCAATTCGATGCGAGTGTGACGTCAAGAAAATCACAAATGCAGGTCTATACATTCTATTTCACGACACCGAGTGTATATAATCTTATGTCAAAGTCATTGATCCGAATTTCCATCCTTGAAAAAAAAGGAAAGAAATAAGGAACAAATCTAATACATCAGAATATGACATGAAACACTCTCTACTCAGTAGGTTGGCTACGTTAAAAAAACAAAAGAAAAATTGCAAAACTTGGTGCTTTACAAGCGCACGAAGCAGAACAAGTTAAACGTGGTTAAACTAGAGGAAGCAGAAGCCTATTTGACCATGAATTTAGGATCTGACTACATGTTCTTTATCGAGTATCAATGATAAAATGGGCCAAAATAAAGCTTTAGATACTCGATTGATTGACTGTCGGAATGTTAAGGAGCAAATTCATGCTCGTCTCCTTCGTACTCCAACGACTAATACTTCCTCCTCCACTGAACTACAAGAGAGTAACACGTTCTTAATCGATAATTTTCTCTTCAATGTCAATGACATTCTAAATTTCTTTTTACATAAATGGTAGATTGAAAATACACATAATGCATTGATTAAAAATTTAATAGTCTTTGAAAGTCAAATGGCCAAATTACGACCAAATTACCTTTTTTTCTCCTTTTTTTTTTCCTTTTCCTTTTTCTTTTCTTTTATTTTTGTATTTTCAAACGGCTAGCCCACCTTCTCAATTTGAATCTCTCCAGGGACAGCGCTCCAGAAGAAACGCTTCCGCATCTCCGAGTCCGACGAAACCCTAATTCTTCCCCCAATTTGTCTTGCCCTCATCAACTTCGTCTTCTTCTCTCTCTGAATCCCCCAAATCCCGTCTTCGAAGGCTTTTGCTTTCTTCACCTCACCTGCGCCGACCGGCCTCCGATGATTATTGGGGTTCTTCCGGGGGCCACGAAAAGGATGGATCTTCCCCCGCAAATCGATGATTACATCAAAGATGCGATCGATCACACCTTAGGCCTCTCCGTGTCGACGCAGACGCTTGAATCGAGGCTTCGCGCTTCCGAGGAGGTCCAGAGACGGCTTCGCGAGGAGTGCTCGCTCTTGCACTCCAGATTGGACGAGAAAGACGGCCTCGTTGAGCGCGCTAGGGTAAGATAGGCGCACTTGGTGTCTGTTTGGATAGATAGAACTTTCCCACTATGTGTTTTCATGTGTTCCTCTCCTGGACGTTTTGGCGCATGAGTTGGGTTTTTTTTTTCTTCTTTTTTCCCCGAAAATGATGGGTTTTTTTTCTTGGCTATGGATGGGAATGTGCAGGCCGAAGCGTGCATGAATGCACAGGCTTTGAAGAAGTTTGTGGAGGAGAACCAGAAATTGGCGGCGGAATGTGCTAATTTGCTGGCTCAGTGTAAGAAGTTGGAGACTGAGTGCTCTCTGTACGACCATGATCGGGAGGCCTTGATGGATTTCGGAAACGAGGTAGAAGAGCGGGCCAAGGAGGCAGAAACCAGGGTTCAGGAGCTGGAGGAGGAGGTGCAACGGTTGTCGGATGAGTTGCAGTATCTTAAGCGAAAAGATGATACTCGTGAGGTAAAGCACTAATTTATGCATTTTATGTGGCATTTCGATTGAATAGGAGTGTTTTAGGTCCTAATTCGTCAATTGGTTTTGTTCAATTTACGAACTCTCACTAACTAATGTTTTGAGAAATAAGCATTGGTAGGGGAATTTTGTGTGAACCAATGGTCAATGTTGGTTTTACTTTCTTTGTGATGAGCCATGGTTGCAGAGAGTTGCCACTGTTTGCAAGATGACATCAAATATCATATTAAACAATGATTGGTTGAATTGAATCAAATGTTTTGAAAAATCGAAGTCATAGTTTCTTAGCTTGGTTTATCTTTTTTCCTTTTGAAATTTAGTGAAGGATCAATAGCTTGTTTGCATATTGCTGTAATATCAAGAGGTGCTCTGGCTGTTTTTCCTTGCATTGTGCTGCCCGTTTTGTGGGAAGGGCTCTAGGCGGTCATTCTGCTTTCATGAAGCTATGAGTATGCTTTAGTATACATGGCATCCAGAAGTTCTTGTAAGTCCATCTAGCATGGTGATATCAGATGGGCATGCTAAAGTTTACCTAAATTCGATCTAAGTTCCTCATTCCCTTCATTGAGATTTTATTGAGGAAGTTTATTGAGGTATTGCTTAATGCTCGGTAGAGCATCCGAATACAGCAAAACTCCAGATATTATTCTGAGATGGATCACTTTATTAAGCAAGCTCTGGCCTGGATTAGTCACAATTTGGATCATACCATGCAAAAATGTACAAGTATTATCTTGCGAAGGCATCACTGTTTAGGCTGAAAAAAGGTTAGCCAGAGGAGTCTCTCTTAAGTAAAGAGAGACTGAACAGTAATGCTCTCTCTCCCTCTCTCTCTCTGTCTCTCTCTCATGGCAAAAAAGCTCAGTTTGCATGGATAAAGTATTCATCATGGTATCGTGTAAAAGTAGCGTTACTCCTCACTTTATACACAATCATTAACTGTCTCAGCAAACATAGGATCTTTTACGACAAGCTCATGCAAATAGTTAAAAGAGACTGTGACTTTTTAGATAAAACATGGAGCTGGTGGAAGATATGAGATTCATATGCTTGACAACCCAGGCAGGGGTTCCTTTAATTTATTCATTTCTTGAACCTTTCATTCGAACAGAGTTTTTCTTACCTTAGATTTTTTTTCTTTTGCTTAACTTTACTAATTTTCAATGCAAGTAAATTTTGTTAGTGAAAACTATTTCTTTTTTTTCCATGTTCTTTTTGTTGCGCCATCTTCTATGGGTCTGGACATAGCAACTTCACATTTATGTACCACAGGGTTTCAACTCTTCAAAAGGTGCAGAGGATTACTAATTTATCGTTTCTTTATAGGATGAAGAGACTTCGGAGAGCACCACTTTGGAGGAGAAGTTAGTTGAATCAATCATCTCAACATTGGTTAGGAAAGATTCAGTAGCATCAGCATATTCATTTTTGGAGGCAAATAGTGCACATGAATCGTGTCGAGAATTGTTAAAAATGTGGAAGTGGTGAGTGCTCAATTTTTCAGTTGCTTTCTATTTCATGCTTTTTCACCATTGCCAAGGCTTGATTAGACGCAGCCACTTTCCCACTCTTTTGATGGCACTGCTGCAAGATGCAAGGATGCATTTACATCCAATGCGAAAACGAAGTGACACTCTTATGTATTCTGTAGCCTTAGGCCAGCAACCCAGATCGTTCTTTCATTGGCTGCTGAAGTAAAGGCACTTGAGAAAGATAAGGAAAATCTCAGAATTAACCTTCATAAAGCTGAGGACGAGGTAAAAAATCCTTTGAGCGCTTAACTTGTTGTTGGATGTTTTTCTGAGAGAAGTCTCAGCAATATCTTTTTTTTTTTTCTTTTGTAGGTAAATCTGCTTTTTCAAGAAAACAACGTTCTGGATGAAGAAAATAAGAGGTTACTGAGGCACTACCAGAAAGAAAGGGACATTTTTGGTTCTGGTGGGAGAATCACAGCTAGTGCTCCTGCAAAGGTTAGAATAAAGATGAGAACTTTGCTCAATATTGTATCCCTGCAATTCTGAACTCTTGCTAAGTTTGACTTCATTTGGTTACAGTCTAACAAGAGAAAATCAAGCCCTAAGATGAGTAGCCCAGTTGAGAAGAGGATCGATCTCAGTGATGTGGATTCACCAAGACGGCCTTTGTCACCATTGAAACAGAACTCTCCTGATTCTAGGATGTACAGGAAGTAAAGGCTCGTTCACATGTATCTACTGAGCCGATTTTTTTTTCTTTCCCGGCCCAGGTCATTCTTTGTACCTGAATAGCGTCTTATCAGAATCAAAGATTGGATTGAAATTACTGGCAAGATATGGGTGGCTATAGTTCTTGAAGCAACTTCAGTTTTCTTTTCCTTTCTTCTGAAATTTTTTTTTTTTCGTGTGATGGGATGCTCCTTTGCTATCTTGATTGATAGTGAATTGTTTCATTGTAACTCCTGTTATTGAGCTTTCGAACAGAATTGACAAGGGGAAGGAAGACCTAATGTGTCACTGTATAAATCGTTCTAGATTGGCACATCTTTAGAGCTCCGAGCTCGTGGATGTTGGCTCGTTTTTTGTCTGACATCTAAAATCTACATTTGATTGAAGATTAGATGTCTCTACTAGATGGCGTGCTTTTGCTACACTTTGGGATGTTACGCCTGCTAATTTCATTGGATAAATGAGGTGAACCAATGCTCTTACTGTTTATATCATCTTTGCCTCTAAATATTCTTCTGGACTCTAAATTACCGCAGCTCATTTTCGCATAATGCTCGACCTAAATAGATGCGAAAATACGGTGGTGACCTTGTAATTTATTTTTAAGCAGTGTACTAATACGTCCATCTCAGAAAGAGCGTAACGAACATAACCTTTGATATATGAATGGAACAACGTCGTTATTTAGGGTCCACGCTTTTAAAGTTGACCTACGAAGAATATCAATGAAAGTCAAAGAAGGCAAAAGAGGAGATAAGGTAAATACATCAAGAGAGATGGTAATCTTTATTAAATATTCCTTTTAAATTAAATTAAATATCGGTTTATGACGACATCATAAGCAAAACCCTCGTACATGGGATAATCATGTCTAGGGCAATCAGGGGACAGGGCTGGCGGGGAGGGCGAGACACAACGGTCAAAGCGGCAACTGCTGCCGTCGGCTCTTATTCTTCTTCTTCTTCTTCTTCTTCTTCTTCCCGTTCCTTAACTTTCAGAAAGAAGCTTTCTTTAGCTACATTGGTTAAGCTCTCAAGCCTAAGCATCATCCATCTCCAATCACCACCTCCCCTCTGGCATCTCAATTTCTCTGTAAGTCTCTCTCTTGTCCCGTTCTTCCAATTTCTTCTTTTTAGCTCTTCTTTCCATGGCCCTTCTTTGCTCTGTTTTTTTCTTTTTCGGGGATAGTGTGATTTAATCTTTTGTTTGGAAAACGTCGGTGTGAATAGCTTGCGGGTGGTGCGGTGGTGCGGGTGGAGATAGTTTAAATGGCGCTTCGCTTTGAGGTTAGGCTCTTGTCTGCTTTTTATTATTGCTCTTTCTTTTCCCTCTTGTTTCGTTCTGATGCATGGAGCGTACCAACCAGTGTGGTTCTTGAAATGATTATGGACGAGGTTCTTGAATGTGAAGGAAGCGAACATTTTTTTACATTGTAAGTGCTTGAGCGATGAGCACGAAAGCCCAATTTATTGGAAAGTATGTCTGTTCTTGTTTCTTCTTCCTTCATCCCACGGCAACTGGCAGTCTCATCCTTGTGGTTGCGGTTTTTGATGTCGGTAGTGTGTTCCTCCCATAAAGATGCAAATTATCTTATTCGCACAGTACTGCTGATAATGGAGTTCACTGGAGTAGTGATTGCTTTTGTGTGCGAGTTTGTCCCGCTTGATGATTACTTATTGAACCAGAAGACAATGCAGCTGTTGAATGATAGAAAGAACTGAAGTGTTAATATATGCAGCTGCCGGAAGGATTGTTTCTTGTAACTAATGGGTGCACCGATAAAGAAGCTCTGTGCTTGCCTTAGCAACAAGTCCAGCATGATTACTGAGAGCATGTTGATAATTCTTCCTTAATTACATGCTCTGTTACATGTCTGAATCGATACTTTCATACATTTTTTACTAGGTTCTCGGGCGATTTAATCGTGCTCGCGCAGCTCAACTAACACTTCCTCATTTTGTATGTCAAACGCCTCTGTTTATGCCGGTGGGGACACAAGGTTTGTCATGTTACCTGAAGAAGTGTTCACTCTTTTCGATTCATCAGGAATGCATCATCCGTGTACACTTCTTTGACATGCCCGTTCCTAGATTATAATCTGGATGCTGAATATGAGTGCATTTCTCGGGATGTCTCACTGTTGCCTTACTTGGATGCAAACAGACTATATATATATATAAATGAAAGATAGGTGTAACAAATAATTTTGATTGAAGTGAGCAACACGATATCCTTTTGTGTCGTTGAGGTAGCTTAAGGTGGGAACTGGCTTTTCAGCTGCTTCATCATGTTGCTAACTCTATGTAGTAGGGAAAAGGAGACTTGTTTAGTGAATATTGCTGAATGCATTCTGTATATGTGTTTCTCTTTCTAATTATACCTTGACAGCAATGCAACAGACATTTTGAAATTGTTCAACAACTTGGCTTATGAAAATTTCTGATGTGACCTGTGCAAGAAAGCAACTCCGCCATGAGCATTGTCTGTTCATTGTTTTTACGGTTTTTTATGTCTTGTACATTTTTCACTGAGCAATACATAAGTTACACTGAAATAGGCGTACCTATTTGCTTTAATTGTGCATAACTCTTCAATTGATCAATTTGCTCTACACCCAGCTCCTTCATCTTATGTGTCCTGCTTTTCCTCTGCTTCTTTTTCTCCTGTTCAGACATTCCTGCGCTACAGAAATAGGTAGTAGCGGTTGCAAAAATTAATGAGTACACTTTTTCTTTAAAAACCAGGGACAATAAAAGGACTGACCAATGACCAGCTTGAGGAAATTGGTTGCCAGATAATACTGGGGAATACCTATCATTTGGCACTTCGTCCTACTTCTGAGCTAATTGACGAGTTGGGTGGTCTTCACAAGTTTATGAACTGGCCTAGAGCGCTACTTACTGACTCTGGTGGCTTCCAAATGGTTGTCTAGTATGCCTAAACATGCAGTTTTTCTGTGTTGTTCTCTGATTATTTTGTTCCTGTGCCACTAGATTTAAATGATAGTTTTTGCTTTTTGCTTTGAATATATCCTGTAACATGATAGATATGTGCATATGCTGATCTTTAGTAGCATGACAGTGTGCCCGTCTTGTGCAAAATGTGATTGAGTCTCCCAGTTGGTACCTTGCCAAGATTAGTTGTCTTCATGTTGCTTCAAGTGGTGTTCTTTCTTCTTAGGTTCATTTATTTTCAGACAGATTTTTCCATATAGCATTTTCTCAATTTTCTCGGTGGCATTGCATATATAGTCATCACATTCATTATAGTGGACTAGTAGATGATCATTCCTTTAAAATGAAAAATAGCGATCTTGATGCTGTCTGTTTGGAACATAACCCATGATTTCAATTCAAGAAATTAGAAGTCATTATCCTACTATAGCTCTGTTTTAAATGTTTTACCTACTGTTATTTTTAAGTTTTCTATTTGCTGAAATTGATGCTATTGTTATTTGTATTTTCAGGTATCCTTGCTGCATTTAGCTGATATCACTGAAAAGGGTGTAACATTTCAGGTGATTTTTTAGGTCTTGATTATTCTTGGATGGATCATTCATTGAATGTCCACTTGATTAGGCTGCTTCGTACTTCCTCTTCCTGTCTTTTATGTATGATGATCAGATCATTAACATTGAATAGGTGTAAGGAAAGCGAAACATACTGAGTAATTGATGTTCTGTCTTTGATGGGTATACTTTAGCTGCTAGTATACATACTAAATGTTGTCAGCTCTTTTGTCCTTACTGCAATAAATGTTTTATTTGAAACGACAGGCTGTATCTTTGTATTTGAGTCTCTCCAATACAGTTCGTCACCAGCTATTTTTATTTCACTCTTTCCTATCATGTTCTTATCGGTTCTCGTCTTATTTGTTGAGACTTGTTTCCCTCTTTCTTTAATACAGTCACCAGTTGATGGAAAGCCAATGCTTCTAACACCTGAAGAATCAATACAAATACAGGTAGGCAGAACTTCTTTAGCTATTCTTATGGACTTGATTGATGCCTGAGATTTTTCCCCCAGGATTTTTGAATTTTTTTCTTTTATAAGCTTGAATATCTATTTGTTGGATATACTTGATTGGCGAATTAATAAGTATTAGCAATCGAATCAGGCTCCTGGAGTGTCCACATTTATGTTCTTAGAGGAAATGATTGGAAAACCCATTATGTAGTTTCACTTTGGCCATTTTGCAAATATCTTGTGAAATGTCTTTGAGTTTTGGGACATAAAAGTAAACCACAATGTAGGAGATATTTATACACTACTTTGTGTGCATGCATTGGATGTCATGCTTTGTACTTCTTGCTGCCTTCTACTAAATTTACTTTCTGCAGATGATAGCATCATCAACTAGTCAATGAAAAAATTGAATTTGCTGCAAAATCCATAGCATGACTTTCATGAAGCTGATGATCTCTCATATAGAGGGAGTATGTTGGGGCATACTGCACTTGACTATGGACTTTGGACTTATTTTACCAATACCTTTGGTTTTAAGGGAACTCACTTGTATGATCAGATCAAACTTAGTAATGGAATCAGTATTTTGTACTTCAAAACTTGAATTAATTTTTTTCTCTGGAGATTGCTGTCCCGTCCTTTGATCCACTATTCTTGAAACCTTATTAACCTTTGAATTTATTGCATCATGTTTAGTGTCATACTTTTGGATCATGATTAATTGAGGATTGCTTTCATCCTCACCTTTATTGGTTATCTCTACTTTCATGTAATTTATTGTACTGTTTAATTCCCTATCTTCAATGTGCACATCTTCTGAATGAATTCTCTGGATATCTTTACTTAAATTTACTGTTGCGTTTTCAGAAAATAAAACCATCCTCACCTACTAGTTGCCATGTAAAATTATCTATATTATAAAAAAGACTGGTGAGAATGTCTTCAGAAAATGTGTTTATCAGAGGTAGCTATCTTTATTTGAGGCATGTTCACCCAAAGTATATTCATACTTCTATGCAAACCCATTCCCAAAATAAATAGTCAATCAATGAGTAGAAGTGATAAAAACTGAGAAAAGCTAATGAAGAAACCTGACACAATAGCTACATGAAGCTTACTAGTCTGCAGTAACCATACAACTGTAATAGCTTGGCTGTGAGGAAAGTTTGCCTTCTTTCTTGTGTTGTTGTCAAATGAGTCAATGGATATCTGATCACACTTGTCATATGATGAATATACAGAACAGAATTGGAGCCGATATAATAATGGCTCTTGATGATGTGGTCAAGACCACCATTACTGGTCCACGGATTGAGGAGGCCATGTATCGCACTCTTCGTTGGATTGACAGATGTATAGCAGGTAAAGCTTTCTCATCTAGATTTCAGTCATGTTTCTTGTATAACCCCGGCAGCTATTTTTCAGATCCTCAGTCCAGAATAGGTGCGTAGAACATCCAATTTCTATTTAACAGAAGGCATTCTACTTCCCCCCTTAACTTCCCAGGCTTGGTGGACCGAAATTGTTAAGTTACTGTTCAGAAAGTGTGACTTTAATCTTTGGATGAATTTTTTATAACAGACTAGACTTATATGAACTATGTATAGGTCCCAGATATATAATATTTCTTGAGTCCTATGCAGAAAATTTATGTTGACTGTTAACATACCCTATGGAGGTCCTTTCAGCTCTTCTTCTTCTTCTTCTTTTTGTTTTAATTTTTTACATCATGGTCTCTTATTTGTGTAATCACATCAGATTTTTTTAATGATATCTGCTGACAGCTCATAGAAGACCAAGTGAACAAAATTTATTTGGTATCGTTCAAGGTGGTCTAGATCCTGTGCTTAGGTTAGTATTACTTCAAGTTTCGACTTGTTAGTCATTGCCATTATATTCTTCTAATTATCTCTTGTTATAATCTGGTACTATGCCTCTTAACATTTATGTTATTTGCTGTAAGCAGAGACATATGTGTCAGAGGCTTGGTAGAGCGGAATCTCCCTGGGTATGTGCATAATGACTGATTGAGTGAATTATGGTTTGCATTGTCGATGATGATGCTTTGTATGACTTTGCCAAGAAGGGCTCTGCTTAATTTAGGTTTAGTTGCAAAGTTTCTAGTTTGACTATGGAAATTGATTGTGAGTCCTTTTCTGTGGATTCACTAAGTGAAGAAGAAATGGTGTATAAAGGCTAAACTAGTTGTTGCTGATGGATGTCTGATCAGCTTTGTTATTTATTTTTGGCACATGCTTGTACATTTTAAAATTACGAAGATTGCAAAGAGAGTGACATGAATCTCTTGAATCTCTTGATTTGACAAAATGCAGTTCACGACATTCTGGGGCAGGATGAGTTTTGATTATTCACCCTTACTTTCATTGTGTACTCAATTTATCGGTCCATTCCATTATGATTTACATTATATCTTGGACTGAGTGAAAAGACCATGCAGGTGTTAAATCACAAGTTGTGCTCTTTATGTCTAATTAGTATCTTTTTTCTGAATTTCAGATATTACAGTATGGTGTGAAATAAGATATAAGTGACATTATCAACAAATGAAAAAGACTAAATATAAGGGGACTATAAACTTCAGTTGGCCCTTTTGCAAGAGGTGCATCAAGTCAGTTTTGTTCCTATCTCCTCCAACAAGGGGGTTGGACTTTGGAGTTCTTTAGTAAACTAGTTTCGATTTCCTTTTGCATGTGTAGATGTGCTCCATACAAATTGTTTGTCAATTTTGCCATGCTTCTCTTTCTAATGTTTCAATTAGTTAATTGATGGAGGAATGAAATTAACCCAGTTTACTTCTGTGACAGCTATGCTATTGGTGGTCTTGCAGGCGGTGAGGATAAAGATTCATTCTGGCGTGTTGTTGCTCAGTGTACTGCAGCGCTGCCTGAGGATAAACCGCGATATGTAATGGTATGAAAATTCTTATAACTTTTACTGAATTCCTTAAGACTTATGCTAGCATTCTTATAGAATCTCTACTTCATAGTGCTATTATCTAATACATGCATGTTCCATTTCTCAGGGTGTTGGTTATCCACTAGATATTGTGGTCTGCAGTGCTTTAGGTGCCGACATGTATGATTGTGTTTATCCAACTCGTACCGCTCGCTTTGGCACAGCTCTTGTACCTGAGGTAATGAACCTATCTGATGAAAGATCTGAAATAGCTCCTTTTTCAAATAACAACATAAATGGATTCCTGCACTCATTAATCATACATATAAAAGTAAAACTTACTAAAACCTTTTTCATTAACATGTACAGAATAATCTAAGTGAGTTGTTGGGTAACCAGTTTCATTGTGTATTTTTTTCTCTCTCATGTTAATGTGTCATTTTAATCAGGGTGTTCTGAAGTTGAAGCATCAAGCAATGGCCAATGATACCCGTCCAATCGATCCTCTATGCAATTGCATGGTATGTTCTCAATGGAACTAGATAATCTAAAATGCTGATGAAGATGCTTTTCTTAAAATATCTCAGCTTTTTTATTTCTCCCTGCAGGTCTGCAAGAAATATTCTAGGGCCTATATTCATTGCCTGGTTACGAAAGATGCAATGGGATCCCAGCTTCTATCATATCACAATTTATTTTACATGATGAAGGTATGAAACTACGCCAAAATCATCAATAGTTGACAAGGTGGCGGTTTAAGTAAAAAGTTGGTGTACTACTAATTGTGATTATGCTGTCTATGCTGTATACAACTAGCAAAAATTAAAAAGGCCATTTCTTGTGATAAAATGCAGCTCAGCAGTGATTTACACTCATCAATTGTCCAGGGAAGATTTCCAGAGTAGGCACCTTTGAACATAATTGAGATCATCTTCCCCCCCTCCAGCCTTTCTTTTCTCCTGTGCTCATCTGTAGTGGACTTCTGACAACTGTTCTTAATTATGCTCGCAGGTTTGTATGCAAATTTCTGCAGAAAATGGTACTTCTATGGAAAATTCATCTGTTTATGATCTTGCTTTATGATGCACACTCGTTAGCACACAATTTCAAAATTGTATAGATGTTGTGTTCTCAAATAAATCTAAATATCTCCAACTTGAGCTCACTGACATGAGTACGCTTGCAAGTTTGCATGCTGGTGAAATCATATGTCAATTGGAAGACTTATCTAAAATATTGTTTTGGTTGATTGATGCACATGGTGTTATTTGGTAAAAATTAGAATATTGTACAATTAAACCCTGTTCATGCCCTTCATCTTGCAGTTTCCAAAAGGCGATGTTCCTGAATGGGTCTGCAATGCCATGGAAGTCGCCGGAATCGACATATCTTCATGCTGTTCCCCATTTTCATCTTCGCCCGAATATAGAATTTCAGAGACACCGACAGACTTCTGAAGTAGTAGGCTAACAGTCTCAAAAGAAAAGGCGTTTAAAATGTGCAAAGGTCATTACACGGCGGCATAAGTTTTGAAGTTCATATGCTGCTCCATTGGTAAATTTTTCTTTTTCTCTTAATCCTGATTCTTCTGTAATCTTTCAAGTCCACACAGCCGGAACAAAATCCACAGCGACTGAGTTAGAGTCCTTTTTGGTTACCTTGTCTTTCTGATCATCATCAAATGTGTCTTCCGTTACTTGAAAAGCTATTTGTCTATAATGTCGACAGGAAACTAAAATCTTGGTTGAATTCGGATCTTTGTTAATTATTCGCCGTTGATGTTCACATCGATGAAAGGAACATGAAGTGATACTGTTGTCCTCACCATGCAGTGTATGCTCTTGTTTGTGTGTTTGTGTTTTATTTTCTTAAACATGTGGCGATGACCGAGGAACTGAAATTTCTCTGTGATCCGTGACGATGCAGCTAATTTTGTATGTCATTTTCGATTTGCCATAGAAGGACGAAGCTTTTTATTCAAGCATCTCAAATCTTCACGATTAGCCATGCCCATCTCCCCTGCATTATTGCTATCGCTCGACCGTATGATGATCAGACGCGGACACATCTTTTTGCCTTCTTTGTCAAACTGATTAGAAAGATGAAAGCCAGAGTCTTATCTCCCTAGCCCTTGCTTAGCTACTTGTAATTAGAGTTGCATGGGGCTCGTGCTTTTTGTTTCGTGTGAGGAGGACGTGACTTGATTTAGCAATAGGGCTTTTGACGTTATGGGAAAGGCTGTCTCCGCTTGGCTGCCAATGCAATCGAACTGCGACAGGTGTGCGCCTTCTCCATCAGTTATTCTCAAGCATGGAGAGATATCTTGCAATGGGAAGACAATGCTCCGAGCACGTTGCGTTGCTTAATTCGGCATGTTTGGTCACGAGACCGATCCACCATCGTCCTCCCAGGGAGTAAGAGTCCCTTTCATTTTGCTCTCTTCTGCTCCATTCCTCATCGATGGGGATTGTCCAAAGGGCCATACTTTTCTGCATTCAGATCCATCGCTTTCCATTTCTCCCCGGCCCGTGTTTCTTGCTCCATCTCGGTTGAAGGATTCTTGACTCGTAACCTGCGGTATCGGACATCGTTCGCCCGTAAAATTACTGCGATCCCACATTGACCATAAGTTGAATTTACACATGCCCGACGTCGCATGTTTGCTAGTCACCAACTAGAACCCTTTCGAGCAAGGACGGAAGAAAATAGAACGTAAGCTCCTCAGGACTAACGGGTGCTTCCTAGTTTAAAGTTCTTTTGACTTCTCTAGTTAATAGACGGACGCTAAAAGCTTTCTCGCTTTGTTTCAAACAACGAGAATTGGCGTATTGAGTTACGTGCTAACTGCATCAAATGGATTCACAAATTCGAAGAGGCCAACTCTAGAAACGGGGATTAATCATCAGGTCGCGCGAGCCAATGATCAAAGCTACGTAGTTCATGTGGAACGATACTGTTCGTTTTTTTCCACTTCTAGCAGCAAATCAAGTCCATGATGAATGGATGGTGCCATGACAGACTCGATTGCGGATGCATCTATGGAAGCCACAACCGATGTCTACCGTGATTTTTGGGAGAATCGATCGTGATTGTTGCATCTTTTGCACGGATTTTTAAGAGGAACGATTGTCTCCATTTGTACGAGCCACCGACGTGCATGAGAATTGGCATCTAGCAATCCAACTCCCCGCGAGAGAGGAAAACGCGATAGGCCATCGATTTTTACTTTTTACCTTGGAAATTTCAACTTTACAGGTCTCGATCTCTTATTATTCTCGTAAATTTTTTTTTTAACTCGAAATGCCCGGTGTCTCTGAGAACTTATGAATGTTAATGTTATAAAACATCAGATCTAATGGAATGTACAAATATCACCCGTTCGAAAAAAAGGTTTAAAGGCTATATGAATGGAGGCACGATTTCTCGGTTTAGATGTGATAAGTGATGTCAGGCGATAGCCTAATTTCGTTGCCAAATCTATATTTTTCCCCCACAAAATGACATGTCAAACACTCAACAACACACACATGCAGCGAAAAAATCCCCAATCCTAATCTCCCCGAATCGAAAATCCATTTGCACAAAAATAAATACTGCACAATACTCTGTGAAACCGTCTCAATCTCATGACCACTTACCAATAGCAGTCGTGTCTATCACAATCATGGCTAGTTCTTATTTCCCAAATTCCATTAGTCTCTCATAAATAAGTTTCATCTCCCTTTGCATTCGACGATTTTCCTGTCATCCAAGATTAGCTGCTATCATGTGTACATGAGCTGGGAAAGCAAAATTAGTACCCAACCACTCCTACCAACTTAAAAGAAGAAAAAGAAGAAGAAGAAGGGGAAGGGGAACTCAAAAAATAAAAAGGAAACTTCCCGAAATTCGTCACATCAATCCGCTCACTGCAGCAGAAGCACGTTTTGTTCAAGTAATATAGATCACTCGAGGCACTCCCAAGTCCCCTTGTGCTCTTTCCTCCTCACAAATTTTCCCACATTCATGATCGGACAAAAGAAACTCAACTGCTTGGGTCTCTAGTCTTTGGAACTCATTGGCTCCACCCGAGATCTGTTGAAACTCTGCTTGGCTTTGAGCTTGACTTGCATCCATGTCTCCACGCATGTGGTCTTCAATGGATGTGAAAAGTCCAGGGGATGGTGGGCCTACTCACGTGGCCAACTTTTTGAGTAAATTCAAACCCGAAGAAAAAGCTGATGCTGCAAAAGGACAGTGTTAATACTGTCACTTGTTCATACAAGTCACTATAAGGGTCATTACATATCGCATACACGTTATATATATAGGTGTGTGTCTGTGTGTATGCATAAATATGAGACATCTCTGTCTTGGCATTGAGAATTTTTATCTTATTTCAGCTCCCTCCTCGAAATTCTCTTCACTACATCTCATGATCTCTCCGCTTGCCTCTAAGCATGTTATCTCCTTTACAATGAGTTTTTGTGCTTCACCAGTTGCAACAGAAAAGTTATGGAGGAGAAGAACTAGTTGCTATAGCTGAAACACTTGCTTTTCTCCTCTTTTCCCCCATCTCTCCCCGCTTGGTGGTTCAACTCTGCATAAGCACCTGTAATTAGCCGTGTTGATTAGCCATGAAGCGGCTCAGTAGCTCGGAATCTTCGGATGTTTGGATCTCCATGTGCTCAGGTAAAGGTAACCCCCTTCGCTGCCAGCCAAAAGTTCTGCTTTTGCAAAACTCAGTTTCCAATTCGTGAACAAGATTGGAGTTTAGTCTTGTAATATCTTGACGTAGAGTCTGCCCGACCATGCCAAACCCCATCCTTGCTTTATGGTAGAAGGATACTAGAGACCAGCCCACTTTCTTGTTTCCACTGCAGGGGAAAAAGTCCTAAAGAAGAACCAAGTCTACAGCATAGAATTCCAGGCTATGCTAGATAGTCTAGACCAAGAAGATCAATCCGGGGAAGAGGCCGGGCTGATCGCTGAGAAGAAGCGGCGGCTCAATGTGAACCAGGTGAAGGCCCTAGAGAAGAACTTTGAGATCGAGAACAAGTTGGAGCCAGAGCGGAAGGCGAGATTGGCCGAAGAATTGGGCCTCCAACCACGGCAAGTCGCGATTTGGTTCCAGAACCGGCGAGCTCGCTGGAAGACCAAGCAATTGGAGAGGGATTACAGCCATCTCAAGGCCAGTTACGACTCCCTGAAGCTCGATTTCGATAGCCTCGAGCAAGAAAAGGAGTCTCTAGTCTCAGAGGTACTGAAAGAACATCTTCTCAGTCCGCTCAGCATATGTCTTCCTAGTGGCATTTTCCGCACGCAATTTCAGTTCTTTCTTCATGCTAGCAATAGGTATCGGTGCCCTCATACTTCGAAAAATTCCCCGGTTGAGTAAGTATGACGTCGACGCATGCCAGCGGGCGATGGACCCCAAGATTAGGTGCTAAAGTATCCCGAGTCCTTTCTAACTGGCATCTTCAACATTCAATTCTTGATGGTAGCTTCATTGAATTGTGATTAATTTCACGATCGAAACTCGCAAGCAGGTCAAAAACAGAAAGTAGAATGAGAGGGTGGTCAAATTTTGTCCTTTATGTGAACTAGCTGCAAGAAGCGAAGCATTGCAAATATTTCAAAGTTTGTGCCTATAATGAACGAAAATTCTATGTTCTTCTTGTTGTGGGCAGCTGACAGAGCTCAAGGTAAAGCTCCGTCGAGAAACATCAGAGAGCAGCAACCACTGCGAAGTCAAACAAGAATCCCCCGTCTCCGAATCCTCTGAAGACGGCAAGCCCAGTTCGTGCAGCGAATCCCTCAAGGACGACCTGAACCCAAACCTGGAACTGCCCACCTCAGCAGCTCCGCTCCCTTTCCGATTCAGCAATTGCTCTCTGTCACCGCCGCCGCCATCATCGTCTTCGTCATCAAGAGAAACGATGGCGGGAAAGGGGTATAACCATCAGGTGAGGATGGAAGAGCATCATCAGGGCGTGTTCATTCCGGAGGAGCCTTGCAACTTCTTCTCGGTCGACCAACCTCCTACTTTGCATTGGTACTTCCCCTGAAGAATGATAGCCTAGTCAATAATCCTGGTTTTTTTTGTTTTTTCTCCTTTTTCTTGGGGACTATTCCTGCTTGGAAATTGGGAATGCCGTGCCGTGCTCGAGCTGGAGTCGGCAATCTTGGAGTCCTCCCTTCTTCCCTCAAAGATGGGGAAGTGGAATTAGATTGGATCTCTCAGCATAATCTCTGACAAGCACAGAGTCTCTCTCCCCCTCTTCCTCTCTGTCTGCTGCGTTGTTAACTAATGAAGAGTAGTAATAAAGTGTTTAATGATTGGCACTGTGGGGAGCATGGGTTCTGAGCCCCTGACGTTGTACATTGTCCTCTCTGTCTCTCTCTCACCCCGTGAGCAATCGAGTCAGATAAAGCTGAAGGCTGGCTTTCACGGGGACACAGCGTTGCGAGAGGCACATCATGAGGACCGAGCACCATACTCATTCGCAGAGCCTGACCTCTCTTTCTCTCTCTCTCTCTCTCTCTCTCTCTCTCTCTCTCTCTCTCTGTATGTGTAAACGAATGCAGAGACATTAGTCCTAATTACAGTTGCTCTTGCCATGACAATCCGGACTATTGGATGGAGCTGACATGAATACGAAAGAGAGGAATTGCTAAAGAAGATAATGGAGGGATGCTCTTGGTTGTTTGGATGAGAAGAAGAGAAGGAAAGATAAAGAAAGACGATAGGGGGAGATTTCAAAATAATGATCCAACCCATCAATAAATCTCAGATTTCTCCGAATGTCATAGACTTCGTTTTTTTAACGAAATATATATATATATATATATATATATATATTAGAAAACATCTTAAAAAAAATAACTAGCCAATAAAAAATATTTTCATTATCGATAATAATTTATATCCTAACATTTTTATAAATAGTGAAAATATTTTATAGTTTGTTTTATTTTTATAAGCGATACAATCGATCATTTTGAAATAATATCTTTTTAAATTTTATTTATGTTCAGCAAAATAAAATGAGTCATAAGTAGATAGATTTCAAGGATTAAGAAAAGCACTGACATTAAGCATAGGAATTTCTACCGTAAATTATATAATCCAACCTAATTTTGCTATACATATGTGGAATTTATTTCGCCATATACAAAAAGGGAAGTGAGTACAATTTTTTAAGCGTAACGTCTGTCGTTTTTTATCCGTATAATCTACGGTATTTTCTAATTTTCACTTTTTCCTTGGGCAAGTCGAAATAAGATTAGCAATTATTCGCAAAGAGAATAATAGATGAAGTGATTTTATTGGAGGAAGGCTTGACAAAATCACGCGTGACTCTACGTGAGGTTTTCGCCTATTTCATGTTAATGACAATGAAATTGTAAGAGTTACCGCATTCGAGGCAAAAGAGAGAATAAAAGAATTCCAAATCAAAGTCACTTCAAGCATCTATAAAGAAAGCTGTCTCGTTTTTGAACTCCAAAGTGCGTTATGACGGAGGCCGGCGATGGCTCGGCGACCCGAGCAACAACGATGTCGCCCGACAGGCGGTGGTTGTGGCGTCGTGCGTCGAAGGGTGGAGTGCGGCATCTGTAAGTCTAGAGAAGTCGGGTGTATTTTCCATATTCTTTCCCAAATATAACACATGGACTAAAATTGTATGTCGCCAAGGTATACGATCAAACGTACTATTAAGCCTATCAAAATGAATCACAAACCTATTTTTTCAATCCATGTATGATGTGCTTGGTCATTATATAAGTTGATAATATTTATTATATAAGTCATAAATGGGTTTAAACGTAATATGAGTGTCGAGTTGATCATAAATGGATTTATAATATATTTAGATCCAACCGATTTCTATGACCGTTTCGTCATCATTCAAATTAACGTATACTTATTTCCTACTCTCATATCCGATTACGTATGAATTTTTTTAGATTCGATCGAATATGAAAGTATTTTAATGATATGAATAAAGAATCTATTTAAGATCGGATCATTTTCGATCCAATCCGACTTATTCATTTGAGGAGCCCAAGGATTATCTTTATTCAAAGGGTTTGAGTGCACAGCTTTTTTTTCTCCTCTTTGTGGACCTTGAAAATTACATGGGGCGAGTGATCCCCCGCCCCGTGCCAATGAGCTGATTTGTCTTCTTTCCCCTGTTTGCCTAGAAATTCCTGAAAAGTACCAATCAGCAAAGCATGTCATCCCCTGCAAGTCATTTGAAAAAGCAGATGCCGACCCCCCGATCCAACCCCTCCTTTCTTTTTAATGTCCCAAGACTAATACCCTCGACAACCTTGTGAGGTGTCAACAATCCCTATGGTGCTGGTGCTGCCTCCTGTAGCCCTAATACCCCGGGGATGCTTTGCCTAGGTTCCTAGGATTTGGTGCAATTTCTTTTGTTTATTACAAATTCCTTGTATTCTCATACGATTAGAGTTTTATCCCATGATGGGACGCCAACAACAACAAAAAAATACGTAGCTCGTAGGGACGAGGTAGAAGAATTTTCTGCAGAGCTTGATTCAGGAGGAAGAGCTGCATAAATTTCATAATGAAATCTCGTGAAGCACGGCGTGTGTTTGATAAGAGAATACTACAAGGGCCACGACATTTGCCCGACCCTCATTCGATCCATCTGTCATCTTCGGATGTATCAAAAGCATCGTTTTCTCAGGATATTATTAAAAAAAATCATCACTTTCTTTTTGGGTAGGAAAATATTGATTACTTAGTCGTTTGTGGTCGCGAATCTTATTTCTATTAATCAAACCAAATCACGAAACTACCCTTCTCGTGCTTTCTTTTTATTAGTATTATTTTTATCACGTGAATTATAAAGAAAGAAACAAAAAGCAGGTCCCTTTTGAGCAGTCGTAATTGAATGGTTCATGTGCCGCTTTTCAGTAAGGTGAATTCTTGCATTCACACCCACAAGCACATCCTCTTTTCCATCCACATTCATCACGTGGGTAAAACGCAAAGTAACAAGGCGTTGCTGGGGACGTGTTCATGTCCGGAGTGCGTTAATGGAAATCCTAGCTCGAACGTGGGTGGACCGTGTCGGAAATTCTGAAAAGAAAGGAAAAGAAAAGAGTATTCGCTCGGTCGAGATGAACAATTTTCAACGTATGTGTCTTGCCGGGCAAACGGACTTTGTTTCCTCGGCGCTGGTCCGGGGCATCGCCATCAGCACGTCGAGTCGAGTCGACTCAAGCACCCTAAAAGCACGTACGAACTCGACCGTACATCTCTATCTTTAGAGCTCCGTCCGATCGAGCTGTAGCGAAACAGCAATAGACGGGCGATCGGCAGCTGATGCCATCAGCGAAGGGTCGCTTTGCTACGAGCTTTTTAGCGGCGGCCGCGGCCACCCTTGGTCGCCATCCGCTACTCTCCATCAGAGGTCGACGTCGTCCGGGGGTCGGGGTGAACTGGCGGACGTGGAGAAAACCCACGTCCCTTTCCGCTTTTCCACTTTAAATACGGAAAGAGACGGACCATAAAGCTGGTTCGGCCACTAGCCCTCAACGCCTTCTCCCCTTTTTTCTTGTTCTTTTCTTGGGGAGGAAGAAGCAAAACACCCTCTCTCTCTCTCTCTCATCTTCCCTATGGGCGGACGTCTCGATCGTTGTCAGAGCCGGGTGGGGCTCAGCCTGGCTTGCCATGTTTGACTGTTCTGCCCTGTGGAGAGCGAATCTTCTTGGATAGGGCGCAGCGTAGGAGTAGGCTTTGGGTCTCGCCGTGTTTCTATGTGCAGCGCATCGCGAGATGTTTCTCGCTCGCTCCTTTTTGAATTTTCTGCCCGAGGTAGGGCCTCACTTGGGGAGGGGGACTGGCGATTCTCGAGCGTCGGCCGAACGAATTGGGGAAAGAATCGCTTGGGCTGATTCCCGAGTCACTTGGTTTTGTTCATTGAGATGCACCAACCTCTCATGGGCTGTTCCGCTTCGTGTTTGGAGACGGGCGGGTTGATGGGCCAACCCTCGGGCGAAGCAAGAGAGGATTCACTAATCCTTTCACTAATCCTTGCTCAAAATCGCCGTACCCTTGTCTATCGCAATTGCCGGCGCTGCGCGATGCTCTGATAAGGGCAGCGGACGAGGGCACGGGTCGAGCATCGATGGTCCGAATGCCTTGCCCTCTACGAATTGGTTGAGAAACGAACAAAGTAAATCGATCGGAATTAATTGAAACTCGAAATGCCATCCAAATAATTTGGGAATAGAATTCATTAAGTGAGAAATCCCATTGGCACCTTTTTCACGTTGGTAGGAATCTCAGCATTAATTTGGCGGTCAATTAACGAGACCGGTCTTCTACGTCCCCTTGCATGTGAAAAATTCTAAAGTACAGCAACGTTCCACAAAAATCATTGCCCTATGATGGATGAGATTTGTCGATTAATTGGCCTTTTCAATCGACCAGTATCATCCAATAGCTGACAATTAATAATATATGGACAGTATAGTGTCACGTCACAGGACTGTTCGTCGATCACGTACCTCGAGAGGAGACCTTCGCTGGCCAGCATCATACAGAAAACTCTGAAATCACACAGAAGCCCACATGCTTGCGCATAAGATCCCAATCGAGGAGAACGAATGGATAGAGTTCGCAAGCCAATGGACCCATCTACGTGCTTCTTGACAGGCATGCTTTGTTATCAATTTGTCATGTTATGGCCTCCTTGAAGCCCATTATTGGGCCTAGTAAAAGGCCCATACCAAGGCCCAGCGCACGGAAAGCTCTAGGCTAGGGAAGAATTCGCCGATCCAGGTTCCTGCTTCATCCTGAATCAGGCCACCTGCCGCTGCTCTCTCTCTGGCGTCACCAGCAGAACCATTACCAGTCCACGAGCTTCGACTACGGTCGTCACGCCGCCACCAGTCCCTCCACGAGCTTCGACGCGGCGACGAGGACCACGAGGAGTCGCGAGAGCCTCTCTTTCTCTCTCGTCTGTTGTCTGTCCGGTCCGCCACAAGCTTTGACGACCCCAGGCCCTCGCTCGACGCACCGAGCTTCGGCGCGTGGCTCGCTCTCTCGCAGGTTGGACTTTGAGTAATTTCGTGGCTTTCTAATTTTAATCCGAGTTTTCTCTTCATTTTAATTTAGTAAATGCGATTTCTGCGATATATTTGTGGTGTTCGTGGATGTGTAGGATTCATTTCGTCGATTGTTCAAGGTGTAAAATCTTAACCTACTGAGATTTTAGTGTTTTCTAGATGTAGTGAACTGAAAGAATGGTGGGTGGACGCCAATTCGTGGATATCGTAGATACTTGATGTTGATGGCTGGGTTGTGGATGGGCTGCGCCGAATTCTTGTTTGCTGTGGCTATCAGGAGTTAGAAATCTTCAACTACTGATGTTTTAATACATGAACTCTTCGTTTCAAAGAGAGGGGGTCCTTCCGTGTCATTGCATCCAAACGGAACATGCTGGACCCTCGGTTGGCCTCTGTAGTCTTCAGGCTTCAGCATAAGATTGAAAATTGGACCTCCGTGATGCTGAATTTTGCCAATAGGTAATGAGACCCTCTAAGATCCATCTCCATGAGATCACGAGCTAAGGAATCCCATGTGTCATGGAATCCTGATAATGGGATTGCCAATCGCTGCAGAATATGCCCTACTTTAGAAATTAAGAAGATGACTTCGACTTGCGAATTTGCTATGAGTGTCTCTGGCTATGGCTGTAGCACTACACCAGCTTAGCTCTGCTTGGGTCTATCATGATTGCATCCTTGTAATGGGAAATCCAAACTTAGCTGTACATGGGCCTGTTAAACATCATATGTGGTGATGATTTTTGTGTTTCATTTGGCTTTTCCTAGCTTGCTTGCTCTCTTTGAGGCATTTTTTATATGAGTGGAGTGGTTAGTCGACTTTTGCTTTGAACTACTATAGTTTTGACAAATTTTATTGATATCACAATGTGGTTTCTGAAAATATCCTTTTTCTTTTTTCTTTTTGGTTTTCCCAGCAAAAGTATCCATTTAGTTACAATTTTCCTTTAAGCACTGAGGATTAGTATAACATAGAAAAATATAAATTCCATCTTCTGTTGACAACTAAAACAAATTTTTGTTTTAGTCTCTGTGATCGAACTTTAACTTTATTTCCTTTTCATTCTTCTTAGTTTGAATGTTCAATGTGTAAGCCATTTAACACTCTACGATCTGTTGATTAAGTTTTTTCTTTGTAAGACCATATGGTATTATTATAACTTATTGCAAATGCTGTATGGAATAATAGTTGAGGTCATAGAGTCCATTTCATGTTCTTGGTTCACATTGGATCCAGGTTGTCCTCACTTTAAAGAGAGAGAAAATGCCATTGGGACTGATTCAAGGGTTGGGAAGGGCATTTAGGAGGAAGCGTACATCATCGCTCGATATTCTTTCTTCAAAACGTGCACCAAGAAATTACTACAAGGGAAAGAATTGCATGCCAACTGGTTTTCACACACGCAAAGGTTTGTATACTTTCCTTTTTCTTTTTTTTTTTGGCTCTATGTTGTTGGGGCCTAGAACGCTGAAAACATATAGCAGAATTTTTGCTCCTCCTTGGAATCTAAATTGCTGTTCTTAAGATAATAAGTGGATTGTGGATTACCATTCTTTATATGTATTGCTATGTCATGTTATGGATGACATGAAGTTAAAGATTGTAGAAGATATAGCTTTATGGTCCTTAGATGGTATCCCTAATTTGAACATACTGGAATTACGATCATAGTGTGGTCGCGCTTATTTCAGGCAAAAGGCCTTCTTTTTATCACATTGTACGTACTTGTTATGAAGAGAAAAAAAAAGAAAATGAGTATGCTCTTTGAAGATTGGCCCTTTCAGGCTGCTAGCTGTTTCAATATTGCACTCAATATGCGGTTGGTATTTTCTGCACAAGTTGAATTATTCCAAATATCATTTTATTGCAGGTGGATATGTTCTGATGCAGGAGAAGCTACCAAACTATGTAGTTCCTGATTTGACTGACTTTAAGGTACCCTTAGAGCTTATTAGTCCCTATCCTCCCCATACCTCTCCTCCGAACGTCCCAACATCCCAGAGTTAACAAATAAAGCGAGTGACATGCATTTCTATTATTAGCGTCTTCAAACAAATTCGCCATCCTTGGTGAATATTAAACTGGCATTTGTTTCTTGCAGCTGAAACCTTATGTGTCTCAATGCCCAATAGAAGTCAAAACTACGGAGGCCACTGATGGAGCTAAATAGACTAAGGGCCATAAAAGGTGCATTTTCTGCTGACCTTTTCCATTCCATCTTTTTCTTTTTGATTTTTTAAGTTATTGCAATGGACTCTATTTCATAACCAGAAATCTACCTTAACATTGTCGATTCATTACTTCATCAGGAAAAGAAATTTTTCATTCTTGGTCATCTCGGAAGTAGTTTCCTCTAGTAATTCTTGGGGCACCAGTTGAACTTTTGTATAAACAAAAATGTGGTCACAGTGCCCTATCACCATACTAATGTGTTAGCTAGCATAGCATGTCCAAATATGCTTCATGCTGGGGGGAAAAAGGTAAATAATGAGGTTGCATCTTTCCCTTTATGCGAGGGAGAAATGGAATTTAGCTGTTTGGATTACTCTTTCCTCTTTCATTTCATCAAACCCAATAAGTGAAGATCAAGGAAAGGCTAATGCATTGTTGAAGAAATGGCTGGTGACGACTCATTAAAGTTTCTTGGGATTTGGCCTTCATAGAAAGAAAATAATACAGCAAGATGACATAGTCAATTTCATCATAGAAGTTAAGAGAGCAAAAATGAGAAAAAATAGTTGAAACAAATGGTTGCTTTTATTAGATGCTAAACATGTATGAAAGGAGATGATTTCTTTATAGTGAATACTGTAGATGGTACTGTAAAGGAAAGATGAAACACCCTATTGAATAGGACTCGAATGGTGTGGGACTGGTATAGAGTAGCTTTTGTTTGATTATATTGTGGTTGATGATTGAACACTAGTGTTACTTCACATGCTATCTCAGAACTTGTTTTGGTGATCTTATGTTGGAGAATCTTTAACTAAAAATGTTCCACTAAAACCTTTTTGGATGGTTCTTTCAAAGGGAAATGATGCATGACTGCACTCAAAGCATACTGCCGAAGAGTTTTGTGGAGAACCTTGGAAGCGATGCTTTTCTCTGTTAAATTTTCTTTTTTCTTTTGAGGGGGGGAGGGGGGGCGCTTGGGAGAATTATGTCACAAACAAATTTTAATAATCCTTTTGGGGCCACTAAGTCGTATGACTTTAGTTGCTCCACTTTTTTTTTGAAGTATGAAGAATAACATAGATGAAGCAACACGGGGCAGCCTTTGTTGTTTTATACATGTCAATATGGTTATGATTATTCAACCAATGTCCTTTTGTACTTTTTGAAGTAAAATCTATTTTAACTATAATGGCATAGTACCAATCTATCAGCCCTATCATTACTAATGTCGGGTAGTTTTCAGGGGCATCAATTCTATCAGCGAGAGTGGATACTCAGTACCGTTGTCAATTCTATCTGCAATCGTTGAAGTGGTGGCCAATCAGCACACGTGTCAACGAAGAGTGCCAGCATGAAATTATGGTCGCTGTTTCTTTTTCAGAATATATTTTGTTGTTTCGGTAGAGAAATGCAGCTTCACTAGATCATGGCATGATACCATTGTTTCTTGGGTTGCTATGCATGTCTGCCGTCGGAAGAGGTGACGATGCTGCCGAGGATGTAGTTAGACTGTCCGATCAATAAACTCTGGATAGGCATGTGCTAGTACTTCTGTTTTTCGATCTTGAGCTGGTTTTCATGTAGGAGGTAAAAAGCACGTGGACGAGATCGTTCTCGCGGGCCGAGTTAGGGACCTTATTTTCGTTCTGAGCTTGGTTCTTTTCTAGTTTCTTCGGGTGAACTGAATGGCACTAGTCTACTTCACTACGACCTTGATCAAACTGTCCAGCCCAAAAGAGTGGCCATCAAACCAGCCTGACTTGTCGCCATCGGGCCGTATCTGAATCCCAGTCAAAACTGCCTGATTCAAGGACGAGTATCAAGCTAGTTGTTGGCTGGTTTCTTCTCGCCCAATGGATAACGCGAGAGAGAAAAACCAATGGTGGTACAGAATGGTTGATTAGAAGATTGTCTTTTTGTGAGACCCAAAGCAGGCTTCACGACCAAATAATGGAAGCTTACAAAAAAAGATTCTGGGATATGCGTCATCAAGGTATTGAAGATCGAAACACTTCTGTTCAGTACACTTGGGGAGTGCTTCGAGAACGCTTCATAAGGAGAACCTTTGTGTTTTTTAAAATTATTACCCCGAAGCAATCGACTGGATTCACTAGACCATGTCTGTGTAACTTCCGACACTCGACGGTGAGATGTTTCGCTCTCGAAACGAAATTGACCCATCTCACTTTCCAATCCGATCATCGCCACGTGGCTCCTGTCCCGGTCCTTAAATTTTCTTGTCTTGCTTCCCGCTTCGTCTGTTTTTCCTTGTACTATCATTAGTTTTATCGGGCACGTCTTTGTTCTTTGTTAGGGTTAGGTAAGCCCAGATCAAGATTCCCAAAAGGCAATCTGCAATAACTCTCTTGCTTGGCGTTGCTCATGATGATGATCGAAAGTGAACTAGAAAACGAGTCGAATGAAACCCCACTTCAAAACCTACCTTCCCACTTCTCCCACCAAACTTTCTTCTTTTTCCTTTTTCACTCGGATTATTTTTCATACAGCCAAAGAAACTATCGACTTATAATCTCATGCCACTTAGAATTAGTAGCTCCATTTCTCAAGTTTAGTGGACTTTGAACGCCACACCCTCTTAGAATGGATGGTACATGTCAATTCAAATGCGAAGTGTGTAATCAATGTAATCATAGAGTGGGTGAATAATCTATATGCGGATGGTGCTTACACACCCGAATCCTTGCCGATGCTAGATCAAGGTCGGGTTTTGATTATAGAGATGTGGACTCCCTATTTCTTAGCTTTCTTACTATCTTACCAATCTTCAACTCGAATCATGATAAACATATCATGTTAGGTTAGTGAGGAAATGTTGATAAATTTGTCTATTTGAAAAGGTAATCCGCTATTTGTTCAATCATATATCTTCAATGGACCATGGAACACTTCGGTATCTCTACTAACACATAATAAAAAATTGGTGTACGAAAGTTAGAGATGTATGACCGATAGATCAAAAGTTGAAAAATCCTTAATTGATTGAGGATTCACTTGAGAGATGAAGCAACTTTACAAATTTGAATGAACTGCACCGTAGTTTATTAATTCAACTGTCAAATTGATGGAAGAAGCTTGTTAATAACTAAAATTTTCTAACCACTAACTTCATGAATGATGCTCTGAGAAGGTGTTAGGATAACATGGACTAAATTAGTCAGGTAACATTTTAAGAAACTTTTAGGCATTCTCATGGAAACTCGAACCATTCTCTCCCAACTGACATTGCTTACCTTATATTAGATCGGATTAGTCATCACTCAAACGTGCTGCTTTCGTGAAAATGGAAAGCACGAATGGATATTGCAAATTCACAGTTACATGATAAGACGTAATTTATACTCATTTTTTCACATTCAAGTGACTCTACTCGAAGCATGGTCAATTCACAATTTGAGAACTTGTGGACGTCCAAACTTGTGCACATTCTTTCCTATGAACTTCCGAGGTGGGCGTCAGCTTAAGGCTCTCTGATTTGGGGAATGAGCATTAGAGACCTAGAGATGGGGTTAGGTGTCGACCCACTAGACCGCACGTCAACCTCAGTGCGCACCAATCGATGATCATGACGACTTGGTGGCTTTCTGCGTTTCCATTTGGTGCTGATTTAGAGGTTGAACTTGACGTAAACGGCTATTGGCCTCTGCCAAATTGCCGGTCCAAGTCATCTCCAGTGACCCAAAGATTTTAATGAAGTCTTGACAAAGACCAAAAAGGCGAAACAACCCGTTGGCGTCAATGGAGAGACGCATATACATGGGGAGCCATTCGCGCCGCTAGAAATGGAGGGGTTCGCTTTGAACAGCTTGGTTTTCTACCTCTAAATTCCATTGACTTCTTCGACAAGTATAAACTGACACCGGGTTACAAGGCAGACTGGTTCGCAAAGTCACTACATATCGGGCAATGCGTTGGACTGCGCACCGACCGTTTAAATAATCGGGTCATATTCGAGAATCAATGACAATTCAATATGTCACTTTGTAAATCAATTTTAGAAAGCGTAGTACTTTTTCAGAAGTAAACATATGAGGATCTTAAAAGGTCGAGATAAGTCCCCCGACAAACTAAAATGTTCATTATTCATCTTATAATACTAATTAATGCTAGGTAAAACTGGCTTTGAATATCTATTGGAAGAGGCAAAAAGGAAACACCTTTGCTCCGTTAGTGATGAACTACTTGCTCCCCATCGTTCCATAAATTGCATGTGGAACATTTCTTTGAAATAACAAAAGGGATCTTGTCATTTTCATGACAGTTCAACCATGTCGAAGCTTCCTCAAGAAGCGTCAATAACTCCATGCCCATCAACTCCAATGAAGACTCACGAATCATGTGCCAAAGTTCGTTTCTTGAAGAAGATGAAGAGTGCCCGTAGCGTCTGTGCAGCCCCAGCCATAAAACTTTAATCACGTCCAACCCTAACTTTTCATACTGATTATCAATAATTTCGCCCACCCGTAGTGTCCTTTCAAAGCCCCAATTACACGTTCATCAATGCCAACAAAGATAATAATTGGGTTGGGCACGTTTTCGTCCTTAATTTCCAACTGATAAACCCAATAATTTCTCCCATGATCTCGACCTATGCTTGGTACTGATCTATGTCCGGGCCCTTGACTTCCTCCGGTCACGAGCTTGTCATTGCGGTTTCATTGGACAAGAGCTCCTACACACTATCGCCAGCCACGTTGCTTCGGCTGAATGCCGATGCCTTTCCTAGGAAACACGTCATGGAATGCCAACCCTGAAGGGAACCCGACTATTGCCGCATTGAACATCTTCGCACGAAATCATGGGATAGGTCCTAACTTTTAGGTTTGCATTATTTTGCACTAATGCACATCACAGTTTGTGTTGCACACACCACTTGCAAGCCAACGGGGCATTATGTCTACCATCAACATCAAACTATGACTTGATTTCATGGCGCGCATTGAACTACATTGCAGGGTTCACGAACATGTCGCAGATTTTTCTGCTAGGGATTACCCATCTAACTACTCCGTAGCGTGAAAAAATTTGTTTCGATCATCTTATTTTCCGATTACTTACAGTAACATGGCAACGCTATTATCAACTTACTGCTGTTAACAAGCGTCATAAGGGCACTCGTCGATCATAAATGATGAAGAAGGATTCCCGTCCTCGATGCACTGTGATGCGTAGCATAAGAAAGATGGTATTTTGGATATGACAAAGCTATCTATTCGGGTATTCGACAAGTGTCCGAAGATGATCGTCAATGGAAATTCTAATAAAAGAGAGGGAGGGATTTCGGATGGCTTGTCTCTAAGCAGATGACTGGCACATGCAAGCGCGTAGCCTCGCCATCATTAGTTAATGCAATTTAATGTGGCCATGCATTATCTTGAGATCCACACCGTGTTGTCCACTCGTTTCTTCAGCTAAGCGAGCATCGATTGACGATCTGGTCAATGCAAGAGCCGACGTAAGACAGCTCTCTACTTCTTGAAAACTAATAAGAACTCCCATTGAAGAGCGGTCTGATCTTATAATATTAGCGCTGTATAGCGTACTTTTCATTGACCAGATTCATGCCTGCTCTCACTTATCGAAAGCAAATATGTACTTGCTCCATCAGAATGTCTCGAACCAGCCCAAAAGGAAAGGAGAAGGTCGAAAATTGGAGTGCCTCCAACGAGCGAATCAACCCGCATGCTATGTAGGTACGAGTCACGTCATGGATTAAAGTGAGGCAGAGACTGCATAGGTCAATCTTGTATCACGAGGTAACAACTCGAATGGTGAACAATCATTTGTTGTATAGAGCAAGCTGACACGGCGTTCGTAGTTGCATGATTAACATGAACTAATATATCTTAATCAATGCCGGAACGTCGGCTCCATAGATACGCACTTTGAAAAAGTTAGATTTAAACGCATATGTTTGGCTGACATATTTTGTTATGTCATGACTCGTTAACAGTTCATGCCTAAAAAAAGTTAAGTAAATAGGAATTCCCCGTTTTCTACATTAGACATATTTTGAATATTCGCTAACATCAAGTGTTAAGATCTTACTGCATTAGACATATTTTCTTGCGATTTCCCGCTGAAAACAGCCATTCTAACACATGATAAAAGTGATCTTCCCAAGAAAGCGAATTAAAGTCAAATTCCCTCAATTCTATATCGAGATCAGATGTTGCTCCATCCTAGGCGAGTCAATAAAGATATTAGCGTACCTCGTAAAAGTCTTGAGTACATAACTAAAAAAAAAAGAAATCCTTAAACACAACATGAACTCAAAGCTGCAAAACTGTGGCAGGTCCCAGAATCACGTTCTCCCATCGAGATGTCGAGTAACTCTCGTTTTATCTAATCGGGAAACGACAGTCGTCCAATAAACAACTGAAGAAAAGCTAGCTCTTTACCTTTACTGATGATTGGCTTTTCTTTCGAAGAGAAAGAACCCTCTAAAACTCAACTATCAATCTTTGTTTACCAATGTGATGCCTATAATTTAGATAGACAAAATTATGAAATCCGGACAAATCACTATGACAAATCGTAACTAATTATGTCTCGAAATCATTTCGCAACCGATTTTCGTTAATGCAATCTCCCATGCGAATTGAGAAATTACAAGAGAAAAGAAAAACTCCCTATAATTTGGCACCACCAACTAATTTTATCAAAAAACAATAATCTCGGGTTATGCGTTGATGCCATTAAAAATGGTAAAAATGAAGTGATGAGTATCATCTTGCTTTGCCCCCCAACAGAAGATGACATCTTATGAGAGAAAGCCTAGAAGAACGCACACCACGAAATATAGCTACTCTTAGGAGTAATCTTGGAGGTGTTTTGAGGAATTATGACCGGGTCGGCTGCGTCCTTTTTGCACTAGAGATCTCTTTAGGTAATCAAGAGCGGACGTTTAATTTATAAATGTAGAAAAGTTGCTTTGATTATGATCCGTTAGTTCGGTCTGTAGGCTCGAGCTCTTATTAGCAAGCTCAAAAATTTATAATGAGGATTGTAAACTACAATTTCGGTGACATAATCATGCATCTGTCCCACCTATATAGCAGTTTAATTAGGTCAAAGTAGCTGATTTTCCTTTCTATGAACAGAAAATTCGTTTCTATAAATAACCTTGGTCCACTAATGTTAATTGAACTCCTAAGACCTTGTATCACACAATTCCAACTTGAATACGAATTTGTCATATCGAGTAAGCTGCACAGCTCTCGTATTCATGGTAATAACGTGATTGTGTATATCGTAATGGATGCCAGGATCAGATTATGTTATCGACTCCATTGTTGGTACATGCTCTGAAAAAGTTAATTTTTATGCGCGTGTGTACGATTAACAATATCTTCTTACGTCATGGCTCGTTAATAATACACTCCTCATACTACCTCATGTATAGACCGGAAATTTGCTTACTTCACATGTTTAGATCTAATCGCATTTTCTTGTGATTTCTTGTCGAACATGCTAACATTACAGTAGAACTTAACTTACCAAGAAAGCGATTAATAAACTCAAATTCCTTAGTTCTGTATTGTGATCAGATCTTGTTCTGTGTTAGGTAAATCAATAAAATTATTACTTGGATGCACCTCGTAAAAGTCAAGTACATTATAAAAAAGAACCTTAAACACAACATAAACTCAAAGCTGCAAAACTCGTGGCAGGTCCCAAGTCATGTTCGTCTATCGAGATAACTCTCACTTTTATCTAATTGGTAAACGACAGGCGTCGAGTAAACAACTGAAGAAAAGCTAGCGTCTATCTCTTTATCTTCACTGATAATTCGCCCTTTTTTTCGAAGAAAGGAACCCTCTTAAACTTAACTATCAATCTTACAATTCATATGAACAAAATTATGAAATCCACGCAAATCACTATGGCAATTCATAACTAATCATGTACAATTCATATGAACAAAATTATGAAATCCAAGCAAATCACTATGGCGATTCATAACTAATCATGTTTCGAAATCATTTATGTGGCTACTTTTTTAACCCGATCTTCCATCAAATTGAAAAATCGTAAATGGAAAAAAAATATCCCTTTGCTTAAAAACAATAAAAATCCCTTCCATGAAAGGAAGGTTGGTGCCGTGCATGAGTTTGAGAGCAAGGGTAAGCGATCTTAGTTGGTTGAAGTGGCACGAGCGGAGCGCATGGCGCACGCTGAGGTTTATTTGATGAGGATCGATCAGATCAATATCAGAGAGGGTTGTGGGTGTTCGACGGCAATCAAAAGAGGTCTTGCAATGTGCCAATCGTATTGTGGGGAGATTAGCGAATGGTACTTCCGCCACATGTCACGAGGAAACGGTGATGCCGAAACGCGATAAAAAATTACTAAATATGAATTAAATTTGATAGATGAACGAATCGTTCTCTCACGTGTGATTATGAAAATTAAAGTATCAAAAAGTCTGAATAGTATATATCTCGAAACCATAAAATACTTTTTATATGGTATTAAAATAAAAAACCTAGTCATAATAAGAAATCTAATCATAATAGGAAATTTAGTTACAATTGGAAACCTAATTAGAATAGGAAACATAGTTACATTAGGAAACCTAATAATAATAGAAAATATTATAATAATAAACCTAATTATTACGAAAGCGCCAGTAGAATAACAAAAATTAATCTAAAACCCGCGTAAACAATTCCTAAATGCCAAAATACGATGTTGCAAATTTTGAGTGCATCACATCGGCTTGAGGCTAGCGGCGGTGCATCCTAAGCCAAAGCCAATCCCAGGGAACAGTAAAGCTTCATAGGGTCTTTCTGTCCAGGTGGTTCTACCTCCTCTTTTTTATGAAGAGAATGAATCTTTTTATCGAAGGATCAGAAAAAAAATGGGTATAATAGATTAGTTGGCCTACCCGCCGGCCAATACGGATGTTCGGACAGATGAGAAAGATTACCTGCCTCCCCTTTTGATAAAAAGAAACTAATTCAATTAAAGTTCTTTCTTTGGTTCGAGGAGAGCTTCAATCGAAAAAAAGCCTACTTATTTTACTGCTTAACGCCCTATTAGGCTGCACATTGGATCAAGAACGGGATTAGAGGGATCAAAAACTGCTAATTCATATAGAGCCATCGAACCGGCCCAACCAGCAACCAAAGTTGTATGCATTATATGAACAGAAAGCAAACGACCGGGATCATTTAATACGACGCAAAAAATATCACTACTGTGTAAACAAAGAGTTTGAGAGTAAGCATTACACAATCTCCAAGATGTTTTTTTTTTTTGAAAAAAAAAAGAGAATAGATTCTCCATTATGGGCCGGCATTGAGAACACTACAAAAACAAAAGTTAAGGATAGATGATGCAATGTCTTTTCCTGACGAGTTAATAGAGATAGTTCGGGATCCTACATTAATCCAGAGTTATCCCTATTTTGGTCGTGCATCGACCGTCATGTCCTAAAATATCAAATCCATAGGCCTAAGCTCTTATTAACAAACTCGAAAACTTATAAGGAGGATTGTAAATTATAAATATGGTTCAGTAATATATATAGTCATGCATCTACCCCATCCAAATAGCACTTTTAGGTAAAAGTAGCTTCTTTTTAACAGAAAGTTGGTTTCTCATCTCGTTGTAGATACTTATACCGTTTCGTTAATCATATACGTATGTACGTATACACATACGTATAAGTACTTCGTATCTCATTTTATTTGCTCTTCTTCTTCTTTTTTTACCTTCCTCGCTTCCTACTCGCACATTGGTTATTATCCATATCGCTGCGCAACGTTTCCGTTTCCTATTTGCCCCCCGGTCTTCTAAAGCTGCTGGAAAGCTGGATAGTACGGCCGAAGCTATTCAAAAAAAAAAATGAATAGATATTCTCCAACAACGGCAAAAAAGATAATAAAAAAGAAAGGCGTCGAGACGTATTTAAAACCAACTCAGCAGAAACCGCACGAGAAGCAAACCAAAGAGAACACGCAGGGAAGCGAAGGAGCCCAACGCCTTCCCACGGTTGCTCTCCTCCCCGCTTTCGTCTCTCTCCGCCGGAAGGCAATCCGCAGCAGAGCCTCTCTTGATCTCTCCCTCCCTCGCTTAGTTCCTTGTCGACCGCGTCTGTGGTGGCCGTCGCCTTCTCTTCTGTCTCTGTTTCGATTCCGAGTGCGGCTAGAGAGAGAGAGAGAGGGAGGCGGTGGCGACGGCGATGACGAAGCGGAGGAGGCGGGATCTCCCGCTGCTGCTCCGGAAGCTACTGACGTGCGCCATATGCGCCGTCGCTACGGTCGCTCTGTTGTCCGGGCACGTGCGCGTGCTTCCTTCGCCCGGGGTCTCCGGCGCTCCGCAGTTCATAAAGGTGGTGCCTCGCTCTCCTCGGCTCTGACCGTACTGCTCCCTCGTTCGGTCCGGTTTTGGCGGTTCTAGCCATTGGTTAGGGTTTGTTCTTTCGGTTTCGATCGTGTGTCTTTCGATTCTTTATGTGGTTGATTTACTCTGTCTCTGTTGGGGTGGCGTGCGTATCGGATGATCGGTGTGATCTCGACGTTGCTCTTCGTTGTTCTTCGCCGTGCGCATGCGGCCTGGAGAGCATAATATTGGCGATTTGAATATGATTTCGGTTCGTTTGGTCGTTTGGTGCTTCATGGACTTGGCATTGGACTGTGTTTGTGTGCGTTTGGGATAGCGCGTGGAATCTGTTGATTGACTTGCGTAATGATTCAGCGTAGTTGAATAGTTCTCCATCGCTTACTGAGATTGATTAGTGATCTGGTTGTTATTTTGTACCGTGCAGCAATTCCAGAGACAGGGGAGTGAGCAGAGCTGGACGAAGGAACTCGTTCCACCCAAATTTTCGAAAAATCCGGGGTCTTCTCGCAAGGTCTTGCATACCTCACACTGTAACGTTTTTCATGTTCTTGCAGCTGTTTTTAGTTGCATAGAAGAAAAAAGAGAAGCCACCAGATCATTGATATATACGAAAGTGAAGAGTTGGTAAATTGAAATAATGGTTTGAAGTGAAAAGCTCTTCCAAAATTATGACCAGAATGAACTGATTTGTGCTTCAAGGGCTATGTCGAAATACTAGGATTTGAATTTAGCAGATTCAGTTGGACAGGGATGAGCGTTCTAGTGTGTCCTGCATTCCTTATACGTAACTTCTTTGAACTGGACAGATGAACAGTGCTGGCTGGAGTTTGGACTTTGATAAGCTCTGGAAGCCTCCATCAAACCATGATTTCAGACCATGTATAGGTCCTAACCCAAATTATACAGGTAAGATGCTTTTTGTCTTCATGTTTTCGTTGAACAGAATTCTTCCTAATGATGTTTTAAATGTTTTTTCCTTTTTTAGTTCCTGCAGCATCGCAAGGTTACCTTCTGGTCCATACCAATGGCGGACTTAATCAGATGCGAGCTGGGGTGTGTGCATATTCATTGTACTGATAAGACCTGCACTGATTCATAGTAATGGCATCTTTTATCTTCCATTAAAATCATTACACTGTAAATATGAAATAAGGAATCTCGACTAACACGTTCCTAGTTGAGTGATTCTGATGACAGCCTTTTGAAACTTAATAGCTAGCTGTACCCCTTCTGAATATGTTACGAGCATTACGATGCTCATTCCATTGTTTCCTTATGTTTCATGGAGAAATAAAAGTGGAAAATAGAGGGCCTACTTATCATTCCCCACCCCCACCAGGAAAAGAAGAAATAATCTGGCTAGTTTGTTGGTGATAATGTACCCGCGGAAGGTTTAAAAATTACTAGCACCATTTACTGGGTTGAACACATCAGAACACTGTGAAATAAAATTTGTTTCCTTTTGCACTCTAAACTTCGTAATTTGACAGCTTGCCTCTAGTGTCAAAACATCTAGCTTCACTTGGTTGAGAGCTCTAGACTATACACATCAGATGGAATTGCCGGATTATCTTTATGATCGTTCTATGGACGATTAACATTGCTTTGCTGCTGAATGGATCTGTAAAAGCAATCTCATCTCTATGCAGATATGTGACATGGTTGCTGTAGCTCGTATAATAAATGCTACTTTGGTGATTCCCGAGCTTGATAAAGGTTCTTTTTGGCAAGATTCTAGGTAACATGATAATCATCCTCTTGATCTTTTGTTGCTAAGATGCTGTATGGCTGAGATTCGACAGAGTATGCTAGAAACTGATCCCAGTGCTTCGTTTGCAGCAACTTTTCAGATATCTTTGACGAAAAACATTTTATAAGCACTTTAGCTAATGATGTTAAAGTTGTAAAGAAGCTTCCCAGGGAAGTGGCTAAAACCACAAAGTTAGTGAAGGAATTTAAAAGTTGGTCTGGCATGGATTACTATCACAACGAGATAGCTGGCATGTGGGAATATTATGAGGTACATTCAATAGAAGCCTTTACCATGATTCTGCTATCCAACAGTGCAATGATCGGATGACGCTCAATTACAACAGGTAATACGAGCTTCGAAGTCGGATTCTCGTCTTGCAAATAATAATCTTCCATCAGCCATTCAAAAGCTACGCTGTCGTGCTTGTTATGAAGCCCTTCGTTTTGCACCCCATATTGAAGCAATGGGAAAGGTATGAAAGTAACTTACAAACTTAGTTGATCTATTGACTTTCATATACTAATCTTTCCATAAATACTGCAGCTGCTGGTTGAGCGGATGAGATCTTATGGTCCTTATATCGCTCTTCATTTGCGGTATGAGAAGGACATGCTTGCCTTTAGTGGGTGTACGCATGGTTTATCAGCAGCTGAAGCTAAGGAACTGCAGATAATTAGGTATGAGCGCATATGGCAATTGCACCATATACATAGTATCCTCATTATTAATTCTTCACTTATAAGACTAATGCTTGGCCTGGAACTTGTAGGGAGAACACTCTACATTGGAAGATAAAGAAAATTAATTCTATAGAGCAGAGATCTAAAGGGTACTGCCCTCTAACTCCAAAGGAGGTTGCAATTTTTCTCACGGCCCTCGGGTATCCACCCCATACGCCCATATACATCGCTGCTGGAGAAATATATGGAGGTGACACTCATATGACTGAACTAAAGTCCCGGTATCCGATGTTGATGAGCAAGGTCTCAACCTGCCTATCTTTTTTGTTTGTTTATCATGCTTATCTTCCGCTTGTCATGTCTTCCTCTAGTTCATTTTTTCCATCCGATGTGGAAGCATTTCTGTTAACGAATTCCCCAATTGGTGAAAAAGCAAGGTCAATGTAGACTGTAAGCTCTCGCCAAACAGTTTTGATTAGTACGTCTGACTTTTCAATTAGAATAATGGGTTTGAGTAGGCAGTTCTCCAATTCTTGAGCAAAATGTATCCTGAGGTACAATATCTACCATCAGTTTAGTGTGATCTAAAGACCATTAGCTTACCTGCTTTACTATTTTTAACCTGTGTCGACATGAATGCAATTTACCATGGTCTTCTCCAGAATTCAGAATGGAAGGTCCTTGTATCTAATGGTTAAGCATATGATAAGGATTTCTTTTCCTGACATGGCATTGTTTAATGACACGATCACTAGTTCAGGTAAATTAGCTTATAAGTGCACTTTTGGTATGAACTATGCCACTGCTTTTGAAGACGATCAAAGCTCATCCCTGATTGGTCTCATAGTCAGGTTGTGAGTATTGAACCCTATTGTGATGTTCCTGATGTTTAAAATATGCCAAATATAGCCCTCCGGAAACTGATAGCGGGTAACTCTATCAGAATTGGCGTCTGATGTCATGATCATTCAGTTGAAGTTATTGATGCTCGCGGTACCTTGGTTGTGGGGAAGAATTTTTGACAGCATATTTATCTCTTCATTATATCATTTTATCTCCTCTTTATGTGCCTTGTTGGGCAACTAAGAGCGGCACTTTTTAACTTGTCCACGTTACTGTAATTTTCAAAATATCATGGGGAAAATTTTTGACTTCAAATGTAGAAGCACAAGTAAAACGTTGAAAGAATAACCATGAAGGCACTTTTAGTGCCAAGTTATCATCGGTGCTGGTTTCAGAGGATGAGTATGCTGTAGCTGTAATATTATGATATAACTGGAGGCATATGTAGAAAACTAGCACTTGATACTCGTGCAATGTCTTTGCAGGAGAAACTAGCATCAGTCGAGGAGCTGGAACCTTTTATGAATCATGCATCTCAAATGGCAGCACTGGATTACATTGTATCTGTGGAGAGTGATGTTTTCATTCCCTCCTACTCAGGAAATATGGCAAGGGCAGTCGGAGGTCATCGTCGCTTTTTGGGGCATAGAAAGACAATAATACCTGACAGGCAACAAATTTTCTTCCCTTTTTGTGACACTTAACTATCAGTCCACGGTCATAAACTTACTTGTTTTTCCTTTTGTAAACCAGGAAAGCTCTTGTTCGTCTATTTGACAAAATTGAGCAGGGGACTCTGAAAGAAGGAAGTCGGTTATCAGATCGCATTGCTGAACTCCACAAAAAACGGTACCTCACACAGTGCTCTGATTGCTTTTGTAGATTCTAAAAACCGAGTAGTGGAGATTGAATATCATTATTTTCCACCCAAGAAATATGTTTTGCTACTCAAGACCTTGTCTGGTTGCCCATTACTTCAAATTCTTGCTTTCCATTTTCATTGCATTAAGATGTTTTGCTACCCTAGACCTTGTCTGATCACCCTTTTATTTCAGATTCTTGCTTTCTTTCTCCTTTGCATCAAATAATCTAGATATCCTCTTCACAGCGCAACGACATTAATTTAGCCTAGAGGCCTTGAAATGCCATCACTATATGTAAGCAGATGGTATGTTGGGGTCTGAACCTGCGCACGAGATTCATGTTGCTATTAGAAACTATGGATCTAACATGGGTAGCACTTCTGAAGTGGTCGGCTGGCGGAAGTTTCAGATCTTGTATTAATTTTGGAATTGCATGTCCATTTTTTCAGGCTAGGGTCCCCACGGAAGAGGAAAGGCCCCATCTCAGGAACAAAGGGCATGGATAGATTTCGTTCGGAGGAGGCGTTCTATGAGAATCCTCTGCCAGATTGTTTATGTCGGGGTGAATTGCCCGAAGTGAATGCATCAGTTGACATCAGGTAGATCATGTGGAGCGGAGACTGCTCCCAGAAGATAGACATTGGTAGCGGCTTTAGGCACTTCAAGCTCTTGACACTGACAGCAGCGAACATAGATAGGGAGGCGGAACCTGTATATACTGAGTTTTAGAATTAGGTAGGAAAGGGCCGTGCACAGAGAGTGAAATGCGCTTGTGATAGGCAAGCAGGGGGGTAGTTTGACCACTGAAGATGGGCCTTGCGTTTTAACATCAAGGCACAATCTTTGCGTAGATGGCTGGTGTAGGGAGATTGGTTGGATCAATTCATTTAGGATGCAATAATTCTATCATTGCTTTTTCAAAATCCGCGTTTTTCTTCGTGTGCAATCACTCTGCTGTTCTACTTCGCTATGCGAGTCATCGAGGGTGATGGAAATCATGGCAGAACTTGCATGCATTAGATGATTGCTTGGATGTGAAGCGATCGATCTTGCGGATCCATTGCTTTGCATAGATGCATTGCATCTATTCACAACATAATAAATTAGAACCTCATGTGGTATATGTTCCGTGTCATGCTCTTATCTAAAAGCATGCACCATTATAAAGTTTCATGTTATTTTTAATGAAAGAGCTTCTTTCGGTTTCTGAGGGGGGAGTGACATAATCTTCCAAACGTTTCAATGGAAGCCAATCTTTTACACCTGAGTCCAAATGACGTTTTAAATCTTCCCAAGGAAAGGTCCGACGTCTCTCCCGTAAAACAAGAATGATACCCATGACAAATTCCGTCCCTTCTTGCCATCGAATCGTCACACACATGCTACCTAGCTATCTGATATTGAACCTCGTGGATCACGACAAGAATGTCGTCCGTTTTGGTACAAAATGCAAGAAATATGGGAACATAAAGAGTGTAAATCAAATTTAGTGACAAACATTGCGATTTGAAATGGCATGATTTCGTGTTGCTTGACACGGTTCACTATGCGCGCCGGGATTAAAGGAAAGGGCAGGTTTGGAACCGTAACCCCAAAAAAACTACATAGTCAGCCACATGAGATACTACGTGGTAATTTGATAAAAAAGATTGGACGGAACCTAGAAAATGGATCGTCGATTATCTCAAAAACCAACGGCATAATCGAGTTATTTTTTAAAGCAATAATTTTATTCTATAAAAAAATCATGTTGGCTATTTATAAATTTGGATTAATAGAGGAAAATTTTGATGCCTGAAGACCACCTTCGATTTAAGAACATTAAGAACATGTATTTTTTGCTTCTTCACAACAAAATTGATCGAGATTCCCTTAATTTGTCTTCAAATCACGAGGAAAAGATTGCATTTGTAATTAAAATGATGCCATGTCAGTGATAGAGTTATGGAATTACCAAGGTACATTTGTTCACCACGGATCTACAATACGTTGCGCTAAAGTTCAATTAAAAATTTGCTAGTTCCCTTTAACTTTGTCACTTCTATCTCATCTTTTAAGATGTACACGACAAATGATATAGTATGTATTCATTTCAACTTTATGAGTCACGTCTTTTGTTTAGTTCAGTTAGTCGATAGCTATTTTAACCGTATAGTGTATGAATGAAAAGTATTTCGAAACAATGAAATTAAAAAGAAAAAAAAAGGATAACTAGCAAATAGACATGAGAAACATTGGTCGAATGCAAATGATGTTAAGGAGCATAAGTTCTAAATATACCATAAGAAGATGAAGATAAAGATGAAAATAAATATATCCAATTAGTAGGGAAATATCAAATGATCTGTAGTGGGGAAATGGATTACTTGCCTTACGTACTTGCAGGGCAAGGGTGACCAAGTTTGCCCATCGGATGGCTGGAGGCAAAAAACACTTTTTGCAACAACAAAAAAAACCCCTTCTTTAATGGGGGCCAACCGATCTAAAATCGAACGACCCCCAAATCCGGTCACGGCAAGTGATCCGAATCCCTGTAGTGGAGTAGGTGGTCCACGGGGCAGCGTGGGCCACAACAAAATGCTCCGGAGCGAGCGATGCAAGGGAACTACTGGATCCTTCTTCACCCTATACTTGAATTTCACTAGATGATAATTTTACGATATGATCTTTGTAATTTAGTTTAATAAATTATATTATTTTTGAATTTTGAATATATTCAATATGACTTCCTAATTTTTAGTACTTATTCAATCTAGTCATTGAATTATAAATTATATTTAATATCAATTTTTATTGTTTCAAGTTAAGAAATAATGTTAAAACATTGAATAAGTATCACATTGGATCACTTAAAAATTTAAGGAAGATAATGTATGTTAGGTTAAAATTTAGATATCATGATAAATTAGTTTAGAATTTAAGGAGGGGACAACTTGTCTGATTTAACCGCGTTCGGCGCAGAGAGAGAATCGGATTTGGATAACGCAAGCACATCACCAACGCCATCACAGCCATCACCCAACTCCGCACGCACTCCTCCACACGTCGCCCAAAGCTTCTGCAGCATTTGGATCGCCTCGCCATCTCCGAAGCAAGACGAAGAAGACGAAAGGAGGAGGAAGAAGATGGTCTGCGCGTCCTTCCTCTCGACCGTGCCTTCTCTGCTCCCACTCCAAGTTCAAGTAGCTGCTGCTGCTTCCTCTTCTTCTTCCTCCTCGTCTTCCGCTGCCTCCGTCAGAGCCCCCGCTCGTCCCGTTAGTCTTCCTCCCCTCGCTCGCGCTTCTCTTTTCTCTCCCTTCTGCGCTTGGCCCGGCCCTGCTTCCGTTTCGAAATCCGCATTCCGAATTGCTCTCGTCGGCGTCCGCGCTCGACGCCGCGTGGATGAATGTCGTTCTGTTCTGATCGTTGCAATGCTTGTTGTCTTATCCGGTCGTTGAAGTTCAGGTCGTAGTTCGCTGCAAGGCGGATAGTAGTTCCTCCGGTGGCAAGGAATTGAGCCGAAGAGACGTTCTTAAATGCGTCGGCGCTGGTATCGGCATTGTAAGTGCGATTCTGTTTAACCATATGTCATCTACATTGGGTTCCGTGAATGTGATTTTCCTTATGTTTATCTGTTTATCCGGTCACAATTAAGATTTCATTGTAGTTTTCCGTTTGGCTTTTGATTTGTGTAAATGACGGTCCATTCTTTTGGTTTGGATGTTGACGAGTTCCTGCCAGTTGTGATCTCTCAGGAGCTGATAGCAAGCTCTGGATCATTTGTTGAATTAGCTCATGCTGCTGATTTGATTCAACGCCGGCAGCGTTCTGAATTTCTTTGTAAGCCCATTGAGAAGTTTCTTCTTTTCTATGCTAGTGCATTGAATATGAATGTCCAGAATCATATCGACTTCTTCTTTTTCCTCAGCAAGCGTCAAGGGCACCCTTTACACGGCTATAAAGGTAATTTTTTTTTTGCTCATTAACAAATGGCATTTAAGCATATTGGCTCTCATGATTTCATTACTCATTTTCTAAAATGCTACACTCTAATATATTTTTATAACTTTGTTTTCTCTTGGACTCATTTCAGGGAAATCCAGATATTATCCCATCTTTACTGACATTGGCATTAAATGATGCTATGACTTATGACAAGGTCAGACTAATAAATTTTACATGTTGAAACCTAATGGCAATAGTTCATCTCACTAAGTATGATGAGGTAAAGATTGGATGCTGAATTATTTTCCCTTAAGTTTGCAGGCCTCAAAATCTGGAGGCCCAAATGGATCCATAAGGTTCAGGTACTTGTCACATTAAAACATTTGAATGCTGATGTGAGTTGATGATCATAGTGCGGAGCAGCTTCAATTTGTTGGGTTTAGTGAGCCCCCTAATTTGGACTTTCTGAGGGTTGAACACTTCATGCAGGATGCGTTACCAAAAAAAAAAAAAAAAACACTTCATGCAGGATGGTTCCCATGTAGTTCAAGTTTTTTAGAATATAACATGTGTATCTTCCATTTCAAAATTTCATGCTTTTGCAGCATATCTTTTATCTCCTAGATGAGACTCGCCATGATTTTCAATGTCACAAACCGTTATTTCTTGAAGCTCAGAGATTAGCAGACCTGAGAATAAGGGGCTTTCAACTGCAATGAACTTGTTGGAGGAAGCTAAGAAGGAAGTAGATTCATATTCCAAGGGTGGACCCATATCTTATGCAGATCTTATACAGTATGCAGGTTTGTACGGTTCCATGAATAAGTTACATCATACTAGCTTAAAATGCTGCTCTCAGTCTGAACTACTGTAATTACCTTCTAGAATAGACCCTAGAGAAGAAGCATTCACTAGAGCCTCTCAATTCTGTGAGCTTATCAATAGAAGGGAATTCTAATTAAGGTTCTCCCTCTAAACAGCGCAGAGTGCACTCAAGGCTACCTTTCTGGCTTCAGCCATTCGCAAATGTGGTGGGAATGAAGAGAAAGGGAACTTGCTCTACACTGCCTATGGTTCCAGCGGACAGGTAATTCTTAATTCATCGTGTGATGGAGGCATGTGTGTGTTTCCCTCCAGATTTTATAGTCTATAATGACCAACCAAATAGGAATAATATTTCCTACAACTAATAGTTTAGTATTTGTAATGTGGTGCTGGCTGGACTTATAGTCAGTGTATCTTCTGAGATGAACTAGTTTATGATGAGATATACATGAGACTATGTGCTGCCAATAGTTTCTCAGGGAATATTCGAGAAAAGGTTTCATGCTAACATAAGAAGAAGAATTTGTTTCAGCATGCACTGCTTCATCTGACGATTGCCATAAAATACTGTGTTTATTGACCATGTTGTAGCTCACCATTGCTATGTCCATTCAATAGCTTGATTCCTGAATAACTGTTTAAAAAATTGATCTGTATAGTTTATCAATTTTTCCTTTGGAGTATACTGGAAATGCATGAAAAACATAAACAACTGCCTTGACAAATTGTTTCTCAATTAACTTTCATAGTTTTCGTTCTGATTTCCACCTTATATATATCTCCCTGTCACGTAGTGGGGCTTGTTTGACAAACAATTTGGGAGGTCAGACACCGCAGAGCCAGATCCAGAAGGCAGAGTCCCCCAGTGGGAGAAGGCTAGTGTGAAGGAAATGAAAGACAAATTTTCAGCCATTGGGTTTGGTCCTCGGCAGGTATTTTCAGTTAGAACATTTACTACTTCTGCGGGAATTTTCGAAACTACCTTACGTAGGTCCTCTTTATACCCCTAGATCTTCATCTACGAAATTGCAACAGGAAGAGGGTATCTTTACCATTTCGGAAAACCAATAGCCATGCAGCTAACAAGCAGTTTCATGATGTGCATTGCATTCAGATATATATGATGATTTTATGTCTATATTCTGTTAGTCTCATTCTCTGGATTAGCTAGATTGTTTTCTTGACTTTCCCTAGCATATATTGTTTTCTGCATCTATAGAATTTTGGAATTTTGTCAAAGCTCAAAAATAGAGTATCGAAGATGGTTCTTTGTGAAATGATCTCTATTTGCAGATTGGTCTTACAATGAAATTTAAACATTCTCAGTGTCCCTTCCCGTCAATCTCAAAATAATAATCAGCATGGAAACTAAAGCAGGTTAACCATTGATTAAACGAAGAGGTGCTGTTGACTTTTTCAAATGACTGCACTGAAGTGGACGTCCAGAAATAGAATAAGATGCAGACTGGTTTGCAATATTGATTTCTCAAGTGATGTGACATATTATTATTAAAATTTGAATATGACCCACTTACATAAATGGAAACTTAAAACTTGCCATGTCATCTCGTAAATCAATCTTAGTATATCTAGCATTATCCCAATGTCCAACGAGCTAAACTCTGATATGTGGAGGCAATACAAATCATTTCGTAAATCAATCTTTATTTTGTGATCGACTACTAACTTTCATTTTGCTATCCTCGGTAGGACAACGTGCACATTTGCTCATTTAACTCTTGCTTTTTATCTTCTCGACTGAACAGCTAGCAGTGATGTCTTTGTTTCTGGGTCCTGATCAGAAAGCAACAGAGGAATTATTAGCCACCGATCCAGATGTCTCTCCATGGGTTCAAAAATACCAAAGAAGCCGAGAGACGGTGTCAGAGACTGATTATGAGGTTGGTTATATTAGTGACTATATACAGTATGGTAAAGCCTTACTTGATATTTACCATCACGGTGGTGAAGAAGAATCATTAACTGAAGTAAAACACCATTATGGCCTTCTGTGCCTCATTAAAAAACGAAATCTTGGAATCATAATCGATTGTTGGCCAGAAAGAATAGTTAATGTAAGCGTCTAAGAATCTGTCGCTTCGCTCGGACATTGATCTTAACACGGTCTCTCTACAGGTTGATTTGATAACTACTCTGACAAAATTGAGCAGCTTGGGACAACAAATCAATTATGAAGCGTACACCTACCCGGTTCCAAAGGTTGATTTGAGCAAGCTCAAATTGTGAGAAAGAGAGAGAGAGAGAAGATGTCCATATATTTTATCTCCGCAAGTGCCACAGAGAACGGGCGTAGTAAACATGCTCTGGCCCACTTTTCACATCTATCTTCAACAGCTTTACTCACGTCACATCAATTCACGATGCCATTCTGCCATTCACCTGTATGCTAAATGAACATCGACCAGAGTGAACTTATGAGATATCATGTTTCCTTGTACCACTTATTATTTGATCTCTTGTTTTCTCAGTGCCTTTCAAAAAGAATATTGCCTCCTATTAAAACAGGAACACCTTAGGGGTGCAAGGTTCGGAAGCCAAATGAACTCTAGTCACTTCAATATATGTAATCTTTGATTTATCGCACCTTTGGAAAGGGAAGACAGTTGGCCAATTCCAGAACGTCATTCCTAGCCAAGATCGATCAAAAGGACCGCTAAGCACCGAGAACGATGTCAAGGCAAGCACCTAAAGACTACTACTAGAAAAAGAGAACGCAGTTTGGTTTAACCCCGCTAACTTTGAACTAATGAGCCACAGCAGGATCGAACCCAACTTTTTCTATCTTAATAAGAAGCTACTTAAGATATGTGTTATTAAGAAGCTACTTAAAAATGGAAATGCGGAGCAGAACAGCCAAAGGCAGTGATCCTTCAGAGAAGGAAATTTCAGTTGCCTCCCCCACCTCAATATCTTAAAAGAGAGAAAAACAAAATTGCAGACAGTCATTCCCTGTAAAAGTCAAAATTAAAATACAGATAGAGCCATGAGATTGTTCTATTTGGATTTTGGAGTAATTCGCTCAAGCCCACCCATAAATGGCCGCAATGGCTCGGGAATCACGACGGAGCCATCCTCTTGCTGATAATTTTCCAGTATGCACACAATCATCCGAGGTATTGCACAGGCAGTTGCATTTAAAGTATGAACAAACTGTGTAGGGACATTGCCTTTACCCTTCTTAGCAGTTGATGACGGTGGTTCCGACGGTCGATACCGAATTCCTAATCGACGACTTTGATAGTCCGTACAATTTGAAGCACTTGATATCTAATTCAATTCATCAAACCACGAGGTGAGTCATACTCAATCGTCAACGATCGATACAAGTCCAATAAGTTAAGAATGAGCAGGAAGCAATGCCAAACAAAACTAATAAGCAGCTAACCTCTCCATATCGTCCTAAACCAGGCATCCATGCTTCCACATCAAACTTACGATAAGCAGGTGCACCTAAATCTGCCGTCGCCATATCCAAAGTCCTGCAAAGAAGCTCGAAATTCATATGGCCTGAAGTAAATTGTTTAGACAAGTGTTATGACGGTGAAAGAGAACCGTACTTAAAATGTAATCCAAGTGATGAGAAGAGTTCTTCTTCGATTCTGATGAGCTCTTCATGATACAAATCACTTTCTTCTGGTCGACATAAAACAAACATCTCAACCTTGCTAAACTGGTGCACACGATAGAGACCCCTGCATTGAATAGTTACGTAGATTATCACATAGCAGAGAACTAGAGGACCTGATCGTAGAGAAGAGAAGTTCCAGCAAGAAACCATGAAATGGAAAGACACATTATTCAGGAAAAGCTGAACATGGTTTCAAATATCAAGATGGCAATGGTAAATTAAATGGTACAATTTCTTTTCATCATACCAACCGCTGATATTTCAAAACTAAATCAAATGAAACTTCAACGTGCTTGATGACAACAATATCAGACTTTGGGATCTCAATTTGCAGTGTAAAACTGATAGTAACGAGAACTTAAAAGTTTCGCTTTCACTTTCTGGCCATCAACAAAAGTTTCATCTTCCATTACTCCACCAGGGATCCTTACATTCAAGTAAATCATAGTTTGTTGCTACTTCCACAGCCAAGGAGTACTATCTACACAAGCCAAAGGACGAAAATGCCCCCAAAAGTGAAAGCCAAAGTTTGAGCTAAAAAGCAGCAACTTCTTGATTAAGTGGGAAGAGAAAAAGATCAGTGGATGCTCCAATCCAGAAAAGCAGAGCACCACTCTTTCTATGCCCGTTTTCCCCCAAACACGAATACGAAAGTAGAAACATACATATGTGTATAGGTACATAATTATTCCACCAGTCGATTTAACATTGTTGAGATTGCAAATTTGGCTGATGCTAGTGAATTTAAAGAGAGTGCTTGTAAAACGGCCAGCAAAGACGTGGAATATTATTCCACCGGTCCATCCAAAGGTACACAAGTATAACATGGAGAAGGGTGAAAAGAAACATATGAACTCATTAAGAGCTTCTTGGGATTTTCTTGAATTTCTCGTCAGTGTTGTTAGTTAATACAAGAGAGGAAGATAAGTTACAGTGCGTGGTGAAATCTAAGTGAGGGTATCTTTGCCATTTAAGTCTGCATAATCAGGCCCTGTCTTAAGCCCCATTGGGTGTGAAAATGGTGATGACCAATTTATATTGGATGATGGTACCATTAGCTCACAAAAAAAGGCACAATAACAATGTAACTTAAGATAGATTTGCACATAAGGTCAAATGCATGAAGACCCTCCTCATATTTGCCTCTTCAACACTTAAGGAGCATGGGATCCCCTGAACGTACATTGTAACACTTGGACCCCTTTAGCTTTTAACATTATGTTCCTAGGACCCTCGATTTGATCCTGCGACTCAATTAAAGTATCGTATACAAAGTACTCTCAACCTCATTAACAATCTACAGGTGTCACAGCAAAAAATTTTATCTGACATTAAACATGACCTAATTGGCCTTACGCATTTCGTTTTTTTATATTTTAATTGCCCAGGGGATTTTTTTTCTAAATTACTTTTTAATTGCAGATAAAGTTTAAGTGAATATGCAGATTTAACTGTGAGAACATCTAAATGAAACTTAAGTGATAAAAGTAATGTTTCCGTACCACATTTCAAGGGATAACTTGCATTGGGCACTCTAAATAGTCTTAATGACAAAGTAAATCATCTGCCAGAGAAAACATTAATGCATATACATTTAGAATTTTTCATCTAATGTAAGAGAGATGGAGATAAACAGATAGAGTTATAAGATTACACAACTAGGCAGTGATTGGCTTACCTAGTTGCAGCTCCGGCAGCACCCGCCTCTGTACGGAAACAATGGGACCATGCCACATACTTCAAAGGTAGTTGCGAGTCAGCAAGAATGGAATCCATATGAATTCCACCAACTGGGATCTCAGCGGTGCCAATAAGACACTGATCACTGCCCTCAATGGAATAAACCTGTCAAATGTCAACATAATGTTGTCAAACACTTTCAAATCTTTATCAACTACTGCAGTTATAGATATATTGGGACCCAATTCCATCATCTTAAACGTGTTGCAGCACCTAAATTAGAAAGTTTCTCCCAAAAGAAGAAAAAAAAAATCAGCTTGAGTATAGGTATCCCAATATGAAGTCATGAAACATATGCCGAACACAACGTGCTAGTGTATTTCAGTGCTTCTGGAGATAGTATCCTAGCCCATAATGACCAAAAGATGTAAAGTGCTGACAGATTCCTTTAAAATTTATAAAAAAAAAAAAAGAGGGCAAACCTGTGTGTTTTCTCCACGAGGTTGGAACCCACACTTTTCAACGACAGATGATCTCACAATTTCTGGTGCTGTTAAAGGTGTGAAGCCCCTTTTAATAACCTCAAAGACTGTCCAATTAGTTAAAGCCATTTCTAGCATAACTGCTTCATTCTTGAGGTAGTAGAACTTTGATCCACTGACCTATAAAGAAGGATACAATGGGATAACATATTGAAAACATAGACTCCATCTTAGGTCAACAAATAGAAGTAGGAACAAAAAAACCTTCATTGGAACTAAAGTGAAGGCTTAAGAATAACTGCAAGACAGGTAAAAGAGGTGGAGGCAAGATCTACAAACTAATGATGGAAGAATAATAAACTGTCCAAGGGCAACAGGAGCCTGTGACATTACAAGCACCATTGGCAGTCTACTCAAATGCCACCCTAAAACCAGGTCTATTATATATAAAACAACAAGAGATATTTCTTCTTCACCCTATCAATGGATGGATAATAAACAGCAAAATTTTAAATAGAATCAACTCATACAGAAACCAAATCTCAATACATGCAGACTTATCAGAGCCTCACAAGATCATTTCCACCAAAAACTATTTATGACCCAAAAAAAATTTGTGGATAAAAGAGAGAGATGCCTCAACACCTAGAGTGAATATGCAGTATACCTTTGCTGCAGCATCAAAATCAAAAAGGTCAAGTTCCTTGCCGAGTTGTAAATGGTCCTTGATAGGAAAACTGAACTCACGGGGGCTTCCAACCTGCTCCAACATAACTTACATGAGAAAGATAGGTTACAAAAGCTACATATCTTTCCAAGCACCAATATGCTCTCTGCTCTAGGATTGAGACTAGTGAGACGAATATAAAGATGCAAGAAATATTACTATGCAGTGCATGCTGACAGAAAAAAAATTGATTATTTCCACGACCAATGTCAGATAGACGATATATGTATTCAATAACCACCTTAAACATTCAAGAAGACTTGTTTATGCAGATCACTTTCATAGCTAACAGTGTTTCTTGCAAAAATCCAGAATACAAATCAAGATGGATACCGTTGTTCTAATAGTTGAGCAATCCTCATCTCCTATAGGAACGTCTGGATGAGTCATATTAGGAATGCATTGTGCTTCTAGCTGAAGCTGATCCGTGAGCTTAAGCAGGTCTTCTTCCAAAGTAACCAGCCCTTCCTTCAGATTCTTCCCTGAAATGCAATGGCGCAGATTAACAAAAGAAACAATCACTAAAAGGAGAGCTTTTTTATCCTTGCAAGAACTACTTAAACACAAAATTTGGATGTACATAATATCCTGGCCATGGAAAAAACCTACCTTCCTCTATAAGTTTCTGTCTCTCTGAAGGCTCCAGCTTTCCCTTCATCTTGTTTGCGACTACATTCCTCTCCCCACGAAGGTGCTCCACTTCCTGCTATCTGTGGGTCAAAATTAGCTCAAATTGAGATGAAAACCAGTTCTTTCATTAATCCCATAAACAACTCTATGTTTAACGTGATAACATAAAGCAATAAAAAACTTATAATCTCCTTATATCCTGTTGCCCAATTAAAATACACAAGCACAAATTTTCCGTAACTTCAAACTAACAAACTAAAGTCTACCACTTTTACGCTGCATCGCCCATCAAAAGCCTGACCAGAAATTGAAAGTGAAAAGGCGCTAAAGTTTCCAATCAAAACCTGACCTTCTGAATCTCCAGCATCTTGGCATAGAGCTCGAGCACAAGCTCCAAGTCGGCATTTGAATTCCTGTTCCTAATGTTAGTGGCGACGGCATCCTTATTGTCCCTGATCCATTTGAAGTCGATCGACGCATTCCACTGCGGCTTCGCAACTGATAAAAAGCAACGAATCAATCACCCAAAAGCTACTTCTTTTACGAGCAGCAAGATCGAATTTTGGGGCCAGAGAAACCAAAGAAAGTCACTATTCAAACTCACATTGATCATCTGAAGTAGTCCGAGTCGCGACCTTCGACGAGGTAGGCGCCGGAGCGGAAGAGAGGGCTCTGGCGACGGGCAAGAAGCGGCGGGGCGTGCGTGGAGGACAGAAGAGCGGAGCTATGGGAGCGAGGACGAGGCGCGGAGAAATAGACGGAGAAGGAAGAGCGGCGAGTTTCAAGGTGTGTATAGTGGCGCCGCCGAAGCAACACCCGAGTCTCATCTTCGTCGCCCTATGTCCGCCCGACCTTATGCTTTGGTAAGAGACTCTGCGGCGACACAGAGAGAGAGAGAGAGAGATTATCTTCGGCTACTGGCGGAGACAGCAGACAGGCGATGGGACGGACCGGTTCGGATTTCCGGTCTGAAAGGCTTAAGCCGTCCGTATATTGCTTTTCCCTCGGCCATGTCGAACCGCTCTCTTTCCCATATGCTCCATCGAAATGGAAATGAGAACATATTCTCTTTTCGCTTAGACCAATGATAATTATTTCAAACCATTGCTCGTGCTTTGCCTTTTTCCCCTGTTATTAGTTAGATCCCTATAGATCTACTTTGCACTTATACCAAGAGAGGGACCGATATGCGTGCAATGAACGCGTCACTAATCGACAGAGGTGAGCGACTATTACACGCGTGATTAATCGATGGAGATGAGCGATTTCAAATTCCATTCAGCTTCTATTTGAATCTAAACAAATTCCTTAATTTTCAGAATCTAAATCATACCATATCACGGGCTCTAAAGTCTATTATGGGATCTATTGTAGTGAATCATCACGTCTAATGTCAATTATTTAGTATAATTCACTGATCATAATATATATATTCAGACAAGTGACATACATTAAATGTTAATAAAGTAAAAGTATTAATAGTAGATATCGTCCTGAATAAAAATTTAGACCGAATGTTTCATATTGCACACTTATTATTGGATGCTATTGAATATTGCGTCCTCGCAAAAAGATATAAAATAAGAAAAACACAAAAAAATTGTTGCGGGTTTCAAGATTTACTTTAAAATTTACCAATCAGAAAATGTTTTTGATTTTTTCTAACATAAAACGCACCTTCCATACTCTAGAATCTATACTGATGGTTCCCATCTATCTGATTTTCAAGTTTTCAGGTTTACTTTGAAACCATAGATATGAAAGATTGCAATGTTATTGATATTGAAAAATCATACTACTTAAAATAGATGTCAAATCAACTCGTATTAGAGACTCTACAATAATATGACATACGTCGATTTTGATGATCTATCTAGATAATCTAGGAAAATATACATTAAAAAAAACGGTTTGACTTGTAAACACAAGCTTCACTTGACTTACTTGAAGCCACGAAGAGTATGTTAGTCTCAAGGTGCGTATGTACCTATTGTTAGGATCGACGTACAATTACAATAAAGTAAAACGAGTGAAAGGGAGATGAAATTTGAGACACGAGGTTTTATCCTAGTTCACCCTTAAACTAGGGCTACATCCAGCAGAGGATTCCACTATATTAGCACCTCACCCTCTCGTTACAACTCTCAGCGCAAGAAGCAAAACTCTTCTTTCAGCGCAAGAAGCAAAACTCTTCTTTTAGCGCAAGAAGCAATATTCTGCGCAAGAAGCAATATTCTGCGCAAGATATAAAAATAGCATATATATGGCATTAGCTATTCATGAGCCTAAACCCAAACTACTAATAAATAGCAATAACTATTCACGCAGGACCCACGTACTTTCCTGTTGTAGGGGAGTATGAACCACACCCCAATATTTACCTATATCTAAGTTTGTCGACTCGTCGAGTGTAACTTATCTTTTTGTATCTATTGTCTTTACGTTTATAAGTCTATCTTACCGTAACGAATAATTCATAATACAAGTTAATATGTATAAATTGAAGCTCTAAATTACCTTTGGAAGAGATCGCGATTTTCCATATGTTAAGGAGTTGTCACGAAGGCTCGTTGCTCATATCCAAACAATTGGCTCGCCATGGTATCAAAGAACGACGCTCGAGTTCAATGTAGGGTGGGGGTGGCAAATGGATGGTCAATTTACCATGATGCTTATTTCACATATAAATAAAAACTAGTTCAAGTTTTCAAGAGAATTGCTTCCGCATAAAATAACGTTTTTCAACATGGAAGTCATAGGTATGCCAATTTAGCACGAGAATCGCAATCTTGTTATTTATTTATTGAATCATCGAGAAAATCCAAAATACATGTTGTCAAGGGGTTGCGGTGCATCGATTCTCGTCATGATTATGCTCGGATGACGACGAAGGATCGACGTGGCCGGACCATCTTTCCGCAGCTTTTCGCGGTGCACCACCGTGCACCGCGGTCTCGTAGCTTCAGGAGACGGCGTTTCATGTTCCCCCTGACTTCCTCGTCCGATGACAATCCCTAGTTACTGACGACGGACCCCACGTCATGTGGTCTCGTTATAGGCTCTGCGAAACGGACAACCGCCCCACCCATGATCACCGCATTGACTGGGTCCTCGAGAACTGCCAATTAACACCCGCCATTGCTGTAACTGTCATCGTTGCCTCTTAAACTAATCAACCCTGCATCTTGCTTGCCGTGTGAATGGGAAATTTCCCAAATGAAAATTTGAAGTGGAGTCATTCTTTTTCGAAATTAGAGATAAAAAATGACATTACCACAAGATATGGGGTGGAATAGTCAAAGGGTGGAGATCGAAGCCCATGGCCCAGTCTGAACAACAACGCCTTGGAGGCTTGGCAGAGACCGACAAGGCTCGTCCATCCACGACGAAACTGTCTGCTTTGAGAGCCGAAGTCGAAGAGGGGTGGTATGCATTCGGAAACTTGGCTCCTGTTTGAAACGAGGGTCAAAAGAGAGGGACTTCGTGTAGTTCGTGACGACCTCGATGGAAAGTGGAGAGATGGGGAGGTGAGTGGCCATGGAAGCATTGGAAGGTAAGCTCAGCGTCGGCCTGCTCCTTCATCACTAGACGCTGGGTCGAGAGAGAAGACGGGAAGATTGATTTCTCGAGCACAAAGTTTCGTATCGGTTTTGGGATAGTTCAATCGATCTGTCTCTTGAGGAATCATCAGCCACTTCAGAATCTCGAGTGAACACACGAATCTTTTTCAACACTTTGGAGTCTTCGATGAATCATAGCACTGGGTCTACAGACCCAATCATAGGCTCTGTAGCATTCCTGTGACCACGATATCTTCGGCCATGTCCTCAAAGTTTTAGTTTAAAGCAAAACAAAGAGAAAAATGCACTGAGAAAAGCCAAGTAAGTTGGAAAATCGGCGTAACATCACAGTGATGTCAAGTGAGAGGTCCTTTCTCAATAATAAGAAGAGATTAGGAAATTGCTTTATGCGCAGACCCCCACCCCGCCAAAAAAACAGAGGACACTGGAGCAAGTCCTGCAAAACCCCACACGCCACCAGAAGGACCAACATAAACCAATGTCAGATTTGATGTGAACGAGCACGATTTCTACGTAAAAGCCATAATAAACCTCAGCCAGAGGCATGGAGCAGAAAGCACCGAACAGAGCTAAACAAAGAGCAAATGATGAGGAAGATCCTCTGGTTTTGATTTTTTCTTGTTAGTTTTTGTTTCCCTTCTAATCTTTATTTAGATTTTATTTTAGACAAATACACCCTTATATCGGCCGCAGGAAAGATTAAGTGCTCGCTCACTGACCGATGAGTTGACGAGACCCTTATTTGAACTCAACTTAATCACTGCAGACTCTTATGTAAAATAAGGTCTACTTAAGCTCCGTTTTTGAGATAATGATCCAATTTCCAATTCTTATTTCGGAAATTTCTCTTACATTAATATTCCCTGTATTTCCCTCGTTAATACAGAAGGTACTAAGAAAAAAGAAAAAAAAATTGGAAAAGAAAGGCACTCCTATTGACTGGACATTTTCTAATTGTTCATCACAAGAAGAGAGTATTATCTCGATAAGCAAAGGAACGTGGGGCAGACAACGGAGAGACCCCTTTGACGGAAGAAGGCTCGAGACACACTCGTTCATCCAATGCTTTTTCCGAATTGATTGCACGTGGGGCCCGCCGCAGTTGCAATCGGGGGTGGGACCCGTTGGTGGGAGTGGATGAAGGCACATCCTGGAAAAGGACAAAAGAGGCGAGTTTTGACTGGTCAAAGAGAGAACTTTGGTGGGTGGGGGCGGGGGGTTGTGTGTGTGGAGATATGTGGATAGCCCGGCCCGTGAACCGTCGTGCACGGGGACAAAGCATCGTCAGTGACGCAACACTTCTCTCTCTCTCTTTATCTCTTCTTTCTCCTCCTCCTCATCAGGTCCTCGCCGCCGTCATACAGAACGACGGTTCACGTTCCAGCACCACTCCCCATTCTTCTTTTCTTTTCAGCATCTTCTTCACACACAGAGAGGGGGAAAGAGAGAGAGAGAGAGGTCTGCCTTCTTTTGCGGGTCATGTCCTGTCTCTTCTTTTAAGCTCGCGTTCGAAGACCAAACTAGACCCGCCCATCACTCCTTCCTCCTCCTCCTCCTCCTCTCTCTCTCTCTCTCTCTCTCTCAAAACTGAGAACCAGAAAAAGGGTCACTGTACTTTTTGTTCATTTCTTACTTATACCCCATCTCTTCTTCTCCAGGAAGCAGCTGAAAAACTTGAAGTCTCTTCCCTTGTCTTTATTCGCTCCTATCCCCCCAGATCTGTAGAGAAACCGATTCTCTGAGCGAGACCCAAGAACCAAAATGGAGAAAAGCCATCATTCCTCCGCGGAACCCACCGCCAATAGCGCCGAATCCTACCTCAAGCAACTCCACAAGCTCTCTCACAAGATCTCCAAGCCCCCCCTCAAGAAACACCCTCTCGACTCCCTCCCTGACCAACCCGATCAGTCCCTGACTCAGAGTCCGGCCGCGGTCAACCAGAACCAGCCGGTGCAACTTCAAGCGCCGCCTCCGGCCCAGCCGCCGCAGCAGCCGCCCGTGTACAACATCAACAAGAACGACTTCCGCGACGTCGTCCAGAAGCTCACCGGCTCGACCGCCCACGACCGAGGGCCCACTCAGGCGCCGGCGCAGCAGCAGCCGCCGGTTCAAGCTCCGAAGCCGCCGAGCTCTCGTCTGCACCGGATCCGACCTCCGCCCCTCGCGCAGCTCATCAACCGCCCCAACGGCCTCGTTCCGCAGCAGCCGCAGCTAAATCCCAATATCCTGCACCCCATGAACTCCTTCAACGTGAGTATTCCCCCTAACCACGTGATTAGCTCCGGCTTCAACCCGATCGGAAGACCAGTAGCGCCCCTATCGCCACTGCCGCCGCTCCCGTCTGTACATTCGGCGGCGGAATCTCCCGTATCCGCCTACATGCGGCGCCTCCAGAACTCGGCCGCCGCCATAGATCCCAGACCCGATCAGTTCACCGGATTCGGCCCGCTGGCTCCCCTAGCATCGCCCCGGTGGAGCAATTTGGCTCCTCCGCCACAGCAGCAGCAGCAGGTGGCGGCTCCTGGCGAGGGTTCAATCCCTCCTGTGCCCGAACCGGCTGCACACTTGCAGCTTCCGCCGTCCTCACCAATGCCATTCGGGTGCTTCAATTCACCGCAGTCGACGTACCCTCTCCTCTCGCCGGGGTTTCTGTTCTCGCCAACGTCGGGTCAACTGGGGTTTCCACAGCTCCCTCTGTCTCCTACGGTGCCCGTGCCGAGCCCTGGAGACAGCGGACTTTAGTCTTTAGTTACAGCGTGGTTTGAGGTTTAGAGGTTAAGCTGTCACAGGGGAGAAAGATTACCAGAGTTCCTGTTTTAGAGTGGGGGTTGGTGTACATTGATAGGAGGATAGGGAGGGAGGTTAGTGGATTTACGATTGTTGAGGTTGCGAATTTAGCTGATGCTGGTGAAGTTAAAGAGAGAGTGATTGGAAAGCGGACAGCAAAGGCGTGAAACGGTTTTTGATCGTTGGTTTACTTTGGATGGAAACTCTTGATGCTGTCGCTGTCGTGATGACTCAATTATGCTGTTACATTCTTTCTTGTATGAATGACATATGATATATTTCGCCCGTGCGCACCCAAGTAGCATGTACCTCCGATCTTTTCCTTTGTCATATGGATATGCCTCGTGCATCCAACGCGGATTATATGAACTGCAGCAAGAGATGTTTCATGGTTTTTGGTTGATGCGGAAGAGATTATCCTCTGAACTTACCAGTTACACCTTAAACGAGACGAGACATAGCGGCGCACATAGGAATCACATTTCTTTTGTCGGATGGGAAGTCCGGTGTGACTACGGCCAAATTCCTTGCCGGTCCAGCGTAATTCGCCGTCAGTGCCTTCGAGAGGTGAGCCCGTCTCAATTATGTGGATTCTCTCTCGCTTTGTGCAAACACGGCTACCAAAGAAGTGAATTTTTGCCTGGTGTGGGGTGGCAACTTTATGGGTTATAAGAAAGGACCAGATTTCATTGGGCAAACGGGCACGTATTGGCTTTCTTGACCTTTATTTAGACTAAAGTCAAAAGACACGTTCTTGCTTTGGGTCTTTCCGAGCAATCAAAGTTTTGATGACTACCGACTTTAGTGTTTAGTAAGCTGGCCGTGTTCTGACGGCGTTGCATGTGAAGGAAAACCTAGGACCAGGCGCTTTCGTTCGAGAATGAATTATCGAGTTATCAATCCTCGAGAAGGTTGTTCGATAGGACGCAGACCTTAGCATTTGCAGCAGCAATCCCAAGTCACATGCATTTCAACTGGATCAATGTAAGGTTGATATCATTTGTAACGTCTCAATACAGCATTTTGCACGTTCTAGAATATGGAGATACTTGGAAGATAAGAGCGTATGTGTTGCTATTCATTTCCATACGTTCGTGCGTTATGAATTTTCGTGTTGGTTGGTGAAATGACATTGGGGGTAGAAATTACGTAGAGAGAATCACCAATTAAACTAATTTAAGTCCCTTTGACAATTCTATTTTGAAAACAGGTATAAAGAATGCCCCTTTTGACAATTCACAACACGAGAAACTATGAACATAATCATGTCAGTATCTAGATTACTAATCTATTATTTAAGAAGCCGCAATTCATTTACACCTCCCCCTATTTATAAGTTTAAGCCAATTCTATGTTAGCATACGCATCGATCAATCCACAGCTTCCAGAGCAAAACAATATAGACTATATACACCTGAGCATTCCACTTGACTTAAAAGTGTTAACGAGCAACAAAGTTCAAAAAAGCAAATGTGAATTGACCCTAACAGTAACCTGTAGATTCGCCAATTTGGTAGAGATTGAATTTGAACAAAGGCTATACGTCCAAGAGAGTCCTATAAGAGTGAACAATTCGTCGAATTGTGAGTCACGGAGACAATCCCGGTTATAGAATCAAGCCCCTTAGGAAATGTGGCCACAAAAGAGGAAATCAGCACATTTTTAAAGACTCGGCTTAACCTCAAAAGATGATGAGAAATTCTAAAGTGGAACAGACCCGTAACATCTGCCGTGGGCCATAACTAGATGTGGCAAAATGGGTCAAAGACCCATATTTTAACCCATATTTAGCTTGAAAAGTTAGTTGGGTCAAAAATGGGTCACTTAACAACCTTATGGGTCTTAAATGGGTTCTAAATGGGTCATAAATGGGTCACTTAACAACCTTATGAGTCTTAAATGAGTTCTAAATGGGTCATAAATGGGTTACCTACTTAATTTTAAGTATTATTAATAAATCATTTAAAATATTAATAACAAGTCATTTTTAGATTATGAAAATTCTGATATTCTGATTATTTTATTTTTTTAAAATAAAAATTTGATTATTTTCATATATTTTTTTAACAACACGGGTCGGGTCGAGTATAGGTCGGGTCATGGTCGGGTCGTGCATGGGTCATCATATTTATACTACATGAATATGGGTCAAAATGGATTAAATGAGTCAAATATGGTCCGACCCATATTTGACCCGACCCAAACCCAACCCGACCCACCCATTTGACGCCCCTAGCCATAACTATCCAGCTTTTCAAGCAAAAATATTTATATATTGCAGGATGATAATGTAATGAAATTCGATCAGTAACCAAGTAGTTTAGGCAGGTGAAGTTTCAAAGTATGGAAGAGCATTCATACTTTTGAAAATCATTCATCCTTTCATATCATGTAAATGCAAGAACCGAGTACTATTGGGATACGAAGCGTGGAAGGTCAACCCATGGAGCCAGCACGTCAAAATACCAGGTCCTTAAAGCTAAATTTATTGCGGAAAATGTCAGTAGACATGTCTTAAAGGTAAGCAACATTCGTGGACATTGAGATTCCACCAAACATCTTCCAGTACTAAAGACTGATATAATATATCTCGTTGACAAAGAAAGAAGATATCATCAGTCACATAGTCATATGAATAATCTAATAGAAGAGATCTGCTACACTTAATGCAGAACTGAAGCTCCATGCCTCCAAGAAAAGTAAGGCACAATTAATAGCACATGAGGAGGATTGATGAGACAAACTAAAGCCAGAAACAAATTAAAAGAGACGATGATGCCTCCAACTTCAGAATAAAAAGAGAAATCAGTAACAAGCACCTTCTCCAAGTAAAAACATTGAATGGAGAAATTCGACAGCGAGCAACAGTCAAGACCTCACTGCTGTTCATCAGGCTTTGTTGCTTCTTTAATCTCGTCCACGCCGTCTTCCTGTGCAAAAGCAGAACATAATAAGTAACACATTGGCATTTCTAGAGTGCATGATATTGAGAGGGACCAGACAGGCATGCATTGAAAAGAAAAGATAGGAGACTATTCCAAAAAAGAACCGATGCAGGACCTGCATGTCGGATGTCCACAAGGTGAGGTTGTCGCGAAGAAGTTGCATGATCAAAGTGCTGTCTTTGTAAGACTCCTCTCCTAGTGTATCCAACTCAGCAATTGCTTCATCAAAAGCCTGTTCCAGCGAAGGTCAATTGAACAAGTCACAAGCAGGCCAAGCATGTATATAATTTCATCAAGCAAAGAGAAGCTAATACAATTTGTGTCATTTCACTTGCATTAGAGCTTTGTAATGATCCTAAAAACTTTCAAAAGATACCAGTTTTTCCTTTTGTGGCCATAAAAGAGTGCTTTGAGAACCAAGATTACAGAAGGTCACCTACTCATAAGCAAGAGACACGCGTTGATTTAATCAAAGACCTCTTTACCTGCTTGGCCAAATTGCAAGCACGGTCAGGAGAATTCAGAATCTCATAGTAGAAAACAGAAAAGTTGAGGGCTAGTCCAAGCCGGATTGGATGAGTTGGAGCCAGCTCCGTGTTGGCAATGTCCTGCAAATGATAACGAATCAAATTGCATACACAATCAATCTGCTTCATCATCGCAGAAGTGCGAGGGTCGCCAAGGAAATTAATCACATTCACCTTAAAAACCGACATCATACCCAGCTTGCCTCATGATTCGGAGTAACAATCATAATACGAGCACATAGATCGTGCATACTTGAGAATTAACCACTACATCTACGCATAATATCCAGAAGAAGTACAACGGGAAAGGCTATCCCATGAAAATGGGAATATCATTAGCCCCTCTTGGCAAGCACGACTCGTGCAGAATCTGAGACGCCAAGTACAAATACGAGATCTAACAATCGAGTGGAGTCCTGCCAGATCCATGCCCCAGGAATTCAATGCGATATCTAAGAATCACGCCGCAAATCTGATCAAAATGGAATATGCGCACGAGATCTAATTAGTAAGTACTGCAGGACCCACATCCTACGGTCACAACAACTCCGGTGAACGTAATCTAGCCAGCACACGACAACCGAGGCGCGAACGGACAAACCTGAGCGGCCTTGTACGCGGTGAGAGTGCTCTCCGCGGCTTCCTTACGCTCGGCGCCGGTCTTGAACTCGGCCAAGTACCGGTGGTAATCTCCCTTCATCTTCAGGTAGAAGACCTTGGAGTCGCCGGAGGCGGCCGAGGGGATGAGGCGGGAGTCGAGGAGCTTGAGGATGCCGGCGCAGATGCCGGAGAGCTCGGACTCGATCTTGGCGCGGTAGTCGCGGATGGCGGCGACGTGGTCCTCGTTGCCGCGGCTCTCCTCCTTCTGCTCGATGGAGGAGATGATACGCCAGGAGGCACGGCGGGCGCCGATCACGTTCTTGTAGGCGACGGAGAGGAGGTTGCGCTCTTCGACGGTGAGCTCCTCCGACTCGGCGCCGGCGGAGACCTTCTCCATGAACTCCACCATCTCCTCGTAGCGCTCGGCCTGCTCCGCAAGCTTCGCCATGTACACGTTCTCCTCGCGTGCCGATGGTGCGGTCGCCATTGCTGCAGGATGTGAGATCTGGACCTGGATTGGTTTCTCTCGTTCGGTTTCGATCCTTCGAAATTTCTTTGCTTTTATTTTGTTTTCTCCCTTTCTGATTCTTTAAGGGCGTCGATTTTGAGAGGAGAGAGGAGGGAGTTTTGTGAGGGTCGTGGGGGGGTTAATTTTGGAGGAGCGGTTGGGGAGCGATGATTGCGCTGTCGAGGCTCAGAGGACTGATCTGGGCCGTTGGTTTAGAGAGAGAGAGAAAGAGGGAGAGAGATGACGATGTGGCTCTGTTTCGGCTGGCAAAAGTACGGGGAACAGAATTGACAGCCTGTACTTTCCGTAACGGGCCCCGCGCTACGGCCCTAGGTTGGACGGGTCACGGGTCGCACCGTGGATCGGGCTCTGGATCCGCCCATGAGTGATCGTCGGAGAAAGAAGCTTTTCGAAATTCAGTTTGATGTAACGTCGGTGAATGGAGAAAGGCGACGTTTCGACTTCCACAGTTGATTGTTGCGAAAGAGTACGAGAATAACATCTCTCTCTCTCTCTCTCTCTCTCTCTCTCTCTCTCTCTCTCTCCACCTCCGCCGTGGAGAGGTCATCGGAACCTCTTTGGGCGGCTGAGTAGGGCGTCCCACGATCTCCCCCCGCCTCTCTCTCCCCCTAGTAAGGAACAGTTTCAAAGTGGCTCTCAAGGCTGGACCGGGCCTTGCTAGAGATGGTTGGCGGCCTTCAGCATGGTGCGAGCCTGTGTTGGGCCAGGCTTGATAAGAAAAAGGGTTCGTGCCAATGACGGCCCATTGCTCCTGGGCCACTGCCTAGGCCAACCTAGGCTTGAAATATATATATATTATAAAGATTCGCCCCGAAAGGATATCGGCACGCTAGTGCTTGGCAGAAGCTAGAAGGGAACAATCCTATCTCATTCCACTAAGGTATGTGGCCTATGCAGCTACCACTATTTCTTGGCTTGAAAAGAAAGGAAAATACCATCAAAAATCCCATTTCAAAAAAAAAATGATACTAAAAATCTTGAACTTATCTATTTGCGACACATTTATTCTAATTTTTTTGTGACATTAAAAGTCGTATACTTATATCGTTATGATACATTTATCCCCAAATTTTATTTTATTTTGCATCTACTTTGGCCATCGAGTTGAGGCCGCCGAGCCCTTGTCGGCCGTCAATCCCAGTGGCCGGTGAGGTCCGACGGTCATCGTTGGCCTCATCTCAACAGCCAAAATGGGTTTTCAAAAGAAAAGAAGAAAAAAAATTGGGATAAATGGTCACAAAGGTACAAGTTTAGGGCATTTAGTATCCCAAAAAAAATGATAAATGTGTCATGTATGATAAAGTTTATTTTTGCAAAAAAAATGAAGTCTTAATATATAGCCATCAAATTCATAGCGAGCATATGTGCACAATATCTATAAGTTTATCATTGTTGGGCGGCGGGCGGATAACGAGCCTTCGGTTTCTAAAGTATCCAATTTAATATAGCATGAGCGTAAAAACTGGATTACTCAGAGGGCCATTGAATACTTTGTAATTCCCATAAGTTAGTTATATTCACCCGCTATCTTGAAAAGAGCAAACACTGTTCGCTTTTCTGACAGACACATCGATTCACTGCGAAAAGTAACCATAGAAAAAAGGGAATCCTGGCTACGTTGCTCCAACTTACAAGCTGCTCATGCCCATAAGAAACGGGAAACAGCCGTCTGTTTCGTGCTCGAACGCGAGCCGATGTCCCACTTTTGCCGCTAACGTAGAAACGCATGGCATAGGCCAAACGATTGCGCTCACTATGCCCACGGAACGCACCTTCGCTCTCTTTTACCCACTAATGGAATCCCTGCCTCGCGCATACGGTATTCATGGAGTCCGTAAACAGTCATTCAGCTCAAGAATCTTCTTCTTTTCATGACTCGGAATGTCCAAAGTTTCACGCGGCTCGACTCGATTATATTTCCTTTTGATGTATGCAACCACCTCGTCCATGTGTACTTTCACTTAAGAGGTGATTGACAAGATTCAAAACATATGTATGCAAAAGTACAAAATACAATAACTTACTTCTTTTACATTTATTGATGGCGATCCCATATAAGTTTCATCTGACTGTTTTGGTCGACTATCTTAACATTAGAGTCGATTAAAGTTGTTTGGGATTCTGAGCATATTGGGCTAGCAGATTAATGAGAACTTAGCTGAAAACTCAAATAAAAAGCTAGATGGGCAGCACGGCCACCTCTTAGTTTTCTCAAGAGATAATTGTTCATAAAGTCCTAAACCTAGGCTCCATTCGTTTCACAAAAAATAACTTTTAGGAAAATATTTTCCAAATTTTCCGGCGTTTGTATAACAGAAAACAAAATAATGAAGAAAAATAGTTTCCACAAATAGAAAAAAATACCTTTAAAAGTGAGAAAAATGTTTTCCGTCTTCTTTGTTTAATTTTAAATATCATGGCCTCTAACAATATACCTCGACCTCCCCTGATGTTGGTGAGTCGGCAGCTTTTGATAGTTAGCTCATAGCCTCTAGAGGTAAGCTCGAGACTTGCCTTAGATTTGCAAGATTAGAAAGCTTGGAGCTCGTGGGAGCCTAGTGAGACTTGTGATCGGCAACATGTTAATGTATAACAAAAAAAGAGGAAAAAATTAAAAATATATTTTTTAATATAAATTTCCTTAAGTTCCAAATGAACGTTAAAAAATATTATCATTTTTTAGGAAAATGATTATTTGAAAAATATTTTCCAGGATTGCTATATTTTCATAAAACAAACGGAACTTTAATGTATAGTGAGTAACTTAATCCTAATTTTTTTTAAAATTTACAAACTTTTATCATAAACCTTTTGACGATTTATCGATATATTCATCCGTCCGATTGAAAATGGCTAACATGATGATCATGCCAGCAAAATGGTCAGCATCCACATTAGAGAGTGCTAGACAAAAGTGACCTTATATTGATAGATCATTAAAAGGATTACAACTAAAATGGTACTTTGAAAAGTTTCACATGAATTGGCCACCGTAAAATAGGGCTGCTTTTTTTTTGTTGGTTGACAATTTTCCCTTTCTCCAACTAAAGTGTAAATAAACAAATAAATAGAATAGGAGAATGGTCTATTATTAGACCGATAACACATGATCGACCACAGAAAAACTTGCAAGTCCCATCATGACAGTGGATTTAGGCAAAGGAAACGTCAAAATCTCTCGCATTTTAACGAGACTAGTAGTAATATCACGACTTACGAGCGGTGTTGCCATCTGGTGGGTGTGAGCACTCCTGTTTGGAGCTTGGAGCATCTCAGCCGAAATTCCAAAAACGGGCCGCAATTACCGGCGGCGAAGGGGCGGATCCTTTCCCTTTTTGGTCAAAACAACCTCTTTGGGCCATAGGCAAGAATGGTGAATCAAGCAAACCCAGTTGCCAAATCGAGCCAATACCTCCATTTTCCAATTCCCATCTTATTATAAAAACACTACAACCCACGTCAAGTCGTCAAGTGAGGAATATAACAATGGCTTCATCATTCACGCATTCAAATTTTATCGAGGTGAACTCTCAGCCTCAGCTTCAGCCCATCTGTATACTTTAAACGTAGGGCACAGGGTCGAGAGAGCCCACCGTAAGACAAAAGGAAAAGTCCGAGGGGAGCCCCAGGTTTAGTGGACTTGCGACGGAGTTCTGTGGTTTGCCACCCCTGGAAGTCTTCTGTCTATTAAAACGGTCGCAATCCACTGCCCAGATGGAAGTGTTGACAGCACAATCCAGATAGGAAAACCGAGATCGAACCATCAATGGCGATGGAGGATAGGAGCAGGACCAAAGTCCAAACGCTTTACGATGCTTGTAACGAAGTGTTCTCTTCTCACAAGGAGCAGCTTCCCACCTTCCAACAGATTCACTGGCTCAAAACTCTCATGGGTATGTTTTGTTATGACTAGGTTTTTCCGTCTTCTTCTTCTTTTTTGGTTGTTCTCGACGAAGATCAGTTCTTTCTCTGTGCTGCAGCATCAATGGAAGCTGTGGATGTCGGGATCGACGAGTTCAGCCCGGGATCTCCCTCGTCGAGCCTCGATTGGCCGAAGGAACTAGTAAGTGCGCAGGAGGTGTCGAAGATAACGTACATACACGTGCATGAGTGCGACGATTTCTCTGTAAGTCCAAATGTTTTTACACACATGACGAGATCGACATTGGCTCCAGATATGTTTTTGAGTCCGAGAACATGAATGCGAAGCATCTGATCGGGAGTCCGTTCTATCTGTAGATGGGCGTATTTTGCTTCCCTACCGGAGCGACGTTCCCGCTGCACGACCACCCGGGGATGACGGTTCTGAGCAAACTACTGTACGGATCAATGTACGTGAAGGCTTATGATTGGGTTAAACTAGAGGAATCGAACGCAAGAACGAGTACGAATCCTTCTATTTATGTGCGTGCTGCTTTTGATCTGCATTAGAAATTCTGGAGATGCCTCGCCGAGAAGCATCCTGGCGTCCCTAGTGGTTGACTTCTGACTATGGTGGATGGGTTGATGGTTTGCTGTGCAATGGGGTTGACTGGAGGAACCAAAGAAAAGCCTAGGCAAAACTCATAAACCAGTCATTGTGACCTTGAGATTGGATAAATAATTAGCTTGACCATCGAAACCATCGACATCTTTTCAAATTGAATTGACAAAAATACATAGGTGGAATTCATTTTCTTAAGATCATGCGCATGATTTGCAAAACATATGTCAGCTGTTCAACTCTTAACGGTGCTCTAAGGTTAGCTTTGTTTTTAAAGGTCAGATAGAAGGACCAAGGGCAACAGCCATGGGTAACCAAACCATGCATAGAGAAAAGGATACACTTGCTGGGATCTTGATAGATGTTGTGGTAGGTTGAATGAGCAATACTTAGCTCATGCATCAATGCTTCCTTAATTATTAGATCTAGACCTACGACCGCGCATTAGTCGCAGCATTTGTCGTAATGAAATGCTATAGGCAGATCTACTCTGCCTCAGTAATGTTCGAGACACTAAAATGGAATCAAAGAAAAGAACATGACATACTAGTTTTCGGGTAGTAAATTAGAAAGATGTTTAGCATCACCGTTACTACTAATATAGTGGTCGGTACGGGTATGAAGCAAATTGAAAGTTTTTTACCGTGTTGGTGAATGCAGTTGGATTAGCAGGGACGGTGATGGACGGAGTGATGAAGTCACCGTGCGAGACGTCGGTTCTCTTCCCTAGAAGCGGCGGCAACATCCATCGCTTCACCGCGTTGACGCCCTGTGCGATCTTGGACGTGTTGTCCCCACCTTACTCTGAAGAGTTCGGAAGGCCTTCCACCTACTTCCTAGAGTTCCCGATCCCTTCTCTTCCCGGTAATAGATCACTCCCTTACCACTCTTTACAGTCATCCATAGTAATAACATTACCTTGGAGACATGCCTTCCCCTCAGCTTAGAAAGGTTGCCGTTTCGTTGCGATTGTCAAAGGCGGCAAGTGATTGACAAGGCTTGTGAATATCTTTCGAGTTGGCAGGGTATGTGGTGCTCGAGGAAAGAGACTTGCCGGAAGATTTAGAAGTCGTCGGAGCGCCATACCTTGGACCGCCGGTCGTCACGGTGGAGGACGATCTTTGCTGACCGCTTCAGTATATGCATGTCACCGTCTCAATGCAAAGACGGCGTGCTTTTCCATGTAGACATGTAAATACATAGAGAACGACGAGTTATGTACATTTATACCACTGCTAGTGCCTAGCTTGCTGCAGGCCGTCGAGTTCACTGTGCTTTGGTTCATCCGCTTCTGTTTTTTTCTTCCTTTGGATCTTAACTAATTCTCATTCACAACCCATCAACTATCTCTATCTCGTGCAAAAGTGAATTGTTGAGGCTGCTTATTTGTAATCCAGGGGTACGAAAGATTAGGCCATCCAAAATTAATGAACGGCCTACAAGTTTCGTGATCCGATTGAATTTAAGTGTTTGGTCAATACATGTGGCCCAACTTGCACGCTGTTGATGGGATCTGAACATCTTACATTCAATTCCTGTAGATTTGCTAACACTTGACCAAGTGCCCAACCCTGGGGGTGTTCTTGTTTGGGCTATTTTTTAATAGATGGAGCTCTATTGTATGTATTACAAATATCTAAGATAATTCTTTTGACTCTACATATCTCTCGAGATTATGCATATACCTCTCACAGTACATTAGAAGCATATTGAACCATATTGAACCCCAAAACGTATTGTACAAACTATTAATTTTTTATTATTTTTACCCATGCATTTAAAAAAAATTGAAGTAGGTTTGCTTGAAATTATGAATTGTTGTAAATGTAGACTTTCGATCTTTCACTAAATTAATGCTTATTTTAAGCTAGATAAGGGAGTTTAAGCTGAAAAATTTACAAAAAATGGAAGGAGAAAAATCGATTCAATTTTGGTTTGGATTGCTTCTTAACTGTCGTATGGATCGGTTCGGTTCACTTTTCTTCGAGTCATATTTCTGTGGTTTCATATGATTGGACATCCAAATCACACCATGCTCTCTCCTAATTATACATTGTGAGAATTATGTGCCTCAATAATTGGTAAGACTCGGTCTTGGACTCAAAGTCCTGAAATAATAAAAACTCTTGAAGTATGATGAGTTGCATAAGTGATATTGACTTAGTGCAATTTAAGCGCACATAGTCAAGCTTTTGATATGAAAATCCCTGGACGCCGAAATCCTAGAGTGTTTTTATGAGGGCTATTGATTAATGGGGGAGCTCCATTGGACACGATGAGACTTATAAGTCCAGGTGATGGGTAAGGCTACGGTTATCAATCTTATAAGATTTCTGAAGCACGAGTGTTGAACTTGGGCAGGCTGAGCCACATTCTTCTCAGGTAGAAGGAATGAGTCAAACGTTACATGTCCTTTGGGCCACACAGTTGGCATGATTATGGACGTACCAAGTCCATGAACACATCGAATATGCCCTTGATCGATTCTACCAAAAATCTAGACAACACATTTTGATACGTGATACATGTATGGCTACACGGGGACCGTGGTCGCCATCCCAACCCCGAATCGAGGACATTATGCCACGGACAACCACTACAAAAAAATCGCTAATTAGCTACGGAAAACTAGCGACGAAAAAAAATCCGTCGCTAATTCCGACGAAAATAGCCACGAAATACTAACTTTCATCGCTACTTAACAACGAAAAAAAAAACGTCACCACTGGCGACAAAATTTGCGACGAGATAAAAACCTTGTCGCCGATTAGCTACGGAAAAAAATATTGTAGCAATATTCGTGGCAAATTAGCGACGGATTTTTCAATCCGTGGCTAATTTGCCACGAATTTTGCTACGAAACATCACGCAGTCGCTGATTAGCCACAGGAACCCAAATTTGTAGCCATTAGTGACAAAAAAAGTTATTCGTCGCAATATCCGTCGCAATTTAGCTACAGAAACAATAGTCGTCGCTCAGTTGCAACGTATTTTGCGACATAAATAGTTTTCGTCGCTAATTTGCTACATAAATAAATATCGGTCGCCAAATATATCGCTAATTAGCTACAAAAATATTTTTCATGGCAAAATTTGTGACGGATAAATTATTCGTCGCAAATTCCGTAGCAACTTTCGTCGAAAATAATTCATTACAAAAAATCGTTGCCAAATAGCGACGAATTTTGCGACGATAGAAGATTCCGTTGCTAATTTCTTACTATAAAAGCTGAAGCAGCGGCTCACTCCCTCTTATTTTCTTCTCCCCGAAAGCTTACTTTCCATCCTTCCTCTGTCAAACCTAAAAACCCTAACAAAGGTATGTGCATTTCTCCTATCTTGTTCGTTTTAGACTAGAGATTTTAGGCCATGCGGTCGTGTAGGCTTGGTTATTGATCTTGTGCTTAGGGCTTTGGTCGTTGGAAGCGTGTGGAGGTCGATGAGGTCGAGCGGTGGCCATGGCGATGCTGCTTGAGCTAGATCTGGGCTAATTTGCGATGGAATTTGCGACAGACACTGTATCTGTCGCAAATTTGCTACGGAATAAAAATGTCGTCGCTAAATCCGTCGCCAATTAGCTACATATCATTATTCGTCGCGAAATTCATCTCTAATTTGTTACGGTTTATTGTCGTCACAAAACTCGTCGCTAATTAGGGACTAAAATATATTTAATCATTTAGTCGCTAATTAGCGACGGATGAATTTCTCGTCGCAAATTCGTGACAGAATTTGCGACATGTCGCCAATTCCGTCGCTAACTAGGGACGGAGAACTGCTTTATATTTTGCGACCATAAAAAATAATGTTGTTGCTATTTTCCTGAATATAAGCCCCATTTTCCATGCTTCCTTTGTTGGACCCAAAAACCCTAACGAAGGTATGTGTTTTTCATTAAATTTGTGATGGTATTTTTAACCTTTCTCAAACAATATTATTTATAGCATCAAATATTTTTAGATTTCTCTGCATTTCTCTTACTAAGATTTGTCACTAGAGCATCAAATATTCTTTTTTTAGGTACGTGTCCATCTGAAGTCTCGCAATCCAAAATTTCAGTCATATACCTAGGTAAGTCTTCTTCACATGGTAATTTTTTCATTTTTTCAATTTCAAAGTAGTTATTTCGTAAAATTCGCTAATTTTAATTTTTGAGAATTTTATGAATTTCATTAAGAATATTAAACAGTAGATATGATATTTTTAATATGTTATGTGATTTTTTAATTTTTATACAGACACAATGCAAAGAGAAAGGTCTTGGATGTATAATAAGAACTTATCTAGACGTGGAGGATTGACTGATGAGTTTCGTATTGGGTTGGAATTATTTTTGGAATTTGCTAGTAGCAAATTGGAGTTGATGGACGGAAATAAGTTAAGGTGTCCTTGCAAAAAGTGCAGTAATTGCAAATTTCATGTTGTTGATAAAGTTAGAGAACATCTTTGTAGATTTGGGTTTACTGCGAACTACTATAATTGGACTTCTCATGGTGAACCATTTATATCTGATGAAGAATATCGAACAAGTGACCAATTTCTAGTTAGGGAAGAATGTAGCTATAATAATCGATTGAATCCATACCAAGCGATGGTGATTGATGCAGCTGGTCAGAATTTGGGATGTGAATCGAACCATGCAAGTATTAGTTTTACTCCTACATTTCAACAAGGGAGTTCTAGTCATGCATCACACTTGGAAGAGATAGGAGGAACAAGATTTGATGAGAATGTGTGTGATCAGTTTCGGGAAGTGTTGAGAGCAGCAGATGAACCTTTATGGACAGGCTGTGACAACCACACAAAGTTATCAGTGACAACAAGACTGTTAAATATCAAGGCAGAGCATAATGTGTCTGAGAATTGCTTCAACTCTTTTGTTGAAGTAATGCGAGAAGCAATGCCTCGTGATAACATCATGCCAAGTGATTTTTATGATATGAAGAAGCTAGTGGATAACTTAGGTCTTCCGGTTATAAGGATTGATGTATGTCACAACGGTTGTATGTTATATTGGAGAGATGATGAAAATGCTGAATATTGCAAATTCTGTAGCGAACCTAGATTCAAGATTAATAGGAGGCAGGGTCGTAATCAGAAACGTATACCATGCAAGCAACTGTTTTATCTGCCATTAATACCCAGATTGCAAAGGCTTTATGCGTCTAAAGCCACTGCTGAACACATGACTTGGCATGCAAATCATCAAACAAAAGAAGATCTAATGTGTCATCCTTCAGATGCAGAGGCATGGAAAAATTTTGATAAAACATACCCTGAGTTTGCGATGGAGCCTCGAAACATCAGGTTAGGTCTCTGTGCCGATGGATTTGCCCCATTTGGGAAAACAGGAAAAAATTATTCATGTTGGCCAGTTATCTTAACTCCGTATAATCTTCCACCTGGAATGTGCATGAAGACACCGCATATGTTTTTGACATTGATCGTACCTGGGCCGCAAAATCCGAAAAAGTTGATAGATATTTACATGCAACCATTGATTGAAGAGTTACAACGGCTATGGGATGAAGGTGTTCTTACGTATGATGTTTGTACTGATCAAACATTTATAATGAAAACTGCCCTTCTTTGGACGATAAATGACTTTTCAGCTTATGGAATGTTATCTGGATGGAGTACAGCTGGGATCTTAGGATGTCCAATATGTATGGAGAGATCAAAGTCATTCAGATTAAAACATGGTAAGAAGGCCAGCTATTTTGATTGTCATAGACAATTTTTACCGATAAATCATACATTCAGAAGGAATAAAAAGGAGTTCATCAAGAATAGGATTGAAAGAACACATCCACCATTGAGGTTGACTGGTGATCAAATTTGGGAGCGAGTGCATTACTTTCCAACTGTTGTTGAAAACCCTCATGGCACAACTATTGCGTATGGAAGTACACATAAGTGGACTAAACGCAGTATATTTTGGGATCTATCATATTGGAAGGCCCATCTTATCCATCATAATCTTGATGTCATGCACATAGAAAAAAATGTTTTCGATAATGTCATAAATACGGTGATGGATGTCACTGGAAAAACAAAAGACAATTTGAATGCAAGAAAAGATATGAGAGATATTTGTGATCGGCCAACACTAGATGTAAATGCAAGCAGCAGGGGACCAAAACCAAAAGCAGTTTATACATTGAATAAGGATCAGAGACGTTCTCTTTGTCAATGGTTGAAATTTGTGCGGTTTCCTGATGGATATGCTTCAAACCTCGGGAGATGTGTTGATTTGAATGAATGTAAGTTGACGGGTTTGAAGAGTCATGATTGTCACATATTTATGGAACGACTACTTCCCATAGCTTTGAAGGAATTTCTACCGAACTTTGTATGGGGCGCTATTACAGACCTAAGTAATTTTCTTCATGATATTTGTTCAACAGTGTTAAAAGTATCACACATGGAGAAACTAGAGAGAGATATTCCAATTATTCTTTGCAACTTAGAAAGGATATTTCCTCCTTCATTTTTTGATTCAATGGAGCATCTCTTAGTTCACTTGCCTTATGAGGCTAAAGTTGCAGGTCCCGTTCAATTTCGATGGATGTATCCATTTGAGAGGTAAAATAACTTTTTAATAAATTTTAAATTATTTTATTATATTTTACGTTCTAAAACACTTCTTTCTATTTCAACTAGGTTCTTATACCATTTGAAGAAAAAAGTGAAGAATAAGGCATGTGTTGAAGCTTCAATTTGTAATGCATATATTGTGGAAGAAGTGACTACATTTGCATCATACTATTTTGAGCCACATGTGCAGTGCAAGAGGCGGAGAGCAGGAAGAAATGATGAGGGCCCCATTGATCTCAATTGCAAATCATTCTCTATTTTCAATTATCTTGGTCGACCAAGCGGCGTATGTAAGTTGCGTTACTTAACAGACGAAGAATGGCATGCAGCGCATACATATATTTTACTGAATTGTCCAGAAGTGGAGCCATATTTCGAGTAAGTGTCAATTTGAAAAAATATATATATATATATACAAATATGTGTGTCAAACATTTGCTAATGTTTAAATGGTTCTTTTAACAGGATTTTTCAAACTTCAATGTCTGGACTATTGCCAAATGAGTTTGATTGTTTTTGCAATGAACAATTTGCAGCATGGTTCAAAACATATGTAAGTTTTCTATTGACTAAACTCAATTTATTAATATTGAATGCATCATATAGTAAAATATATTTGATTGACTTTATGACTTTAGATTCACAATAATCATGATCAAGTTGAAGAGCAAGGATTGCTCTATCATCTGTCATGGGGTCCAAATTCAAGAGTACGAAGTTGGCCAGCATATTTCATAAACGGTTATAATTTTCACACTCAAGAATATGGAATGGGAAAAGCCACAATGAATAGTGGTGTATGTGTTCAGTCATCCACTGGCGGCAGTTCGAAAGATGATTTTTATGGCGTGTTGGATGAAATCATAGAGATAGAGTACCCTGGACCATTAATGCGGATTGTGTTATTTAAGTGCATGTGGTTCGACCCCGTCAAAGGAATGAAGGTGCATACAAAGTTTAATTTCGTGGAGATAAATCACAAGAAACCGTATAGGAAATATGAACCATTTGTCTTGGCACAACAAGCAATTCAAGTACTTTATGCATCATATCCTAGTTTGAAACGTGACAAAGCTGATTGGTGGGCTGTATGCAAAATCAAAGCACGACGAAAAATCGAGGAACACTGGAAGGATACAACATATCAACAAGAGGAAGTTTGTAACACGGTTGACACCGAGGAATATGACATTCCAACTTTACAAGATCCATATGGAGCAATGATAGATGTGGATCCAATTGAAATTCGCGAATCAAATTTAGAAAGTGTTGAAGAATTTGATCTTGAGATAGAAGAAGAAGAGGAAGAGGAAGAGGAAGACGAAGAGGAAGACGAAGAGGAAGACTTGTCCATTTGAGACTTTTTACTCATTATGTGTAATTATTATTATTATTTTAACATATGTTATTGTTGTCATCATAATTATTACCATATACATGTGTTTGCTATTTTTTATTATTATAATTATAGTAATAATTATTATTAACATCGTAAATTAGTGACGGAAAGCGACTGCATGCATTTTCCGTCGCTAATTTGCGACAGAGATCAATGGTTTGTCGCTAACTTGCGACGAGATCCATTGTCCGTCGCTAATTTGTGACAGAACATACTTCCATCACAAATTAGTGATGAAGATCCATTGTCCGTAGCTATTTTGTGATGGAACACGTTTTCGTCACAAACTAGCTACGGAAATTTGTGACGGAAGTGTGTTCCGTCACAAATTAGCGACGGAGATCCATTCTCCGTAGCTAATTTGTGACGGAACACATTTTCGTCACAAATTTAATTTGTGACGGATAACTTTTTCGTCACAAATTAGCTACGGAAATTTGTGACGGAAATGTGTTCCGTCACAAATTAGCGACGGAGATCCATTGCACGTAGCTAATTTGTGACGGAACATATTTTCGTCACAAATTAGCTATGGAAATTTGTGATGAAAATGTGTTCTGTCACAAATTAGCGACGGAGATACATTGTTCGTAGCTAATTTGTGACGGAACACATCTTCGTCACAAATTTAATTTGTGATGGACAACATTTTCATCACAAATTAGCTACGGAAATTTGTGACGGAAATGTTTTCCGTCACAAATTAGCGATGGAGATCCATTGCCCGTAGCTAATTTGTGACATAACACATATTCGTCACAAATTAGCTACGGAAATTTGTGACAGAAATGTGTTCCGTCACAAATTAGCGACGGAGATCCATTGCACGTAGCTGATTTGTGACGAAAATGTGTCCCATCACAAATTAGCGACAAAAATGTGGTTCCGTAGCTAATTTACGACGAACCCCTGATTTCCATCGCATTGGAATTTTGCAAATGAACCGAATTTAGTTCCGTTGAGAACGAAAGAGATTGCCCAAATCGATGGAGATGAAATTATTGACATGAAAGACAATGATGACAAGACAATTGCTTATTTTCCCAAGGCCTGTGTTGCATTTCCAGCCATGATATCCATTGTCAAAGTGTTTGAGTCTATTAATAAAGATTCTTGCTCTAGTTCTTAATTTGACTTTTTGCTGTTGCAATAAAAAGTAATTCTTACATTTAAAAAAGAAAAAGTTCTTTCCATTTCCTACAATAAAATAAAGATATCTTCGATTTCACAGAGATTTCAGAAATTGGAAAAGTACCCGTTTTAAGGGAGATAATCACTTTGACGGAAAATATCACGTTCTCAAATTACATTTAATAAGACTTAACGGGCGACCGGAGAACAATCCAGAAAGGATATATTTATGTCATGTTGACATAGATATTACAAATCACGAAGCTTCTCATTTCAAACTTGTGCTGTTCGTATGATGTTTTTTTTTTCCTTGGAAGGTGATTGATGATTGGCAACATTGGGGTTTTTACCCTAAATAAGAAGCAATTTAACCCTTATAAGAAATGTTGTTCGCATGGAGCAGATGTGGACCATTGAGAACGTGGGTTAGGGTCAATCAATTAGATGTCTTGCCACTACCGACTTAGCATCTTTAGACTTAATTACCATGTTTCATGCATGATAAAATAAAATAAAAATTAATATGTAAAATGACGACCCGTCAAAATATCGAAATAAGTTACCACAATAGCGAGAACCCGTTATGTCCTTGATAAAATTAAAAGTTCTTGCGGCTTATGAGAAATCCAACAATAATCATGTTTTTACCTTTGGTTTCGAATTGCAATAATTATTATGGGAGGATTGAATATTTATGCTTGCTCGATTTCGATGAATATAAATGAAATTAAATTGGTATTTAATGTTATATTTGGAAGATGTTAGCGATCTTTTTACTTATTTCTGAATGAGGGAATTCGTGTATTAAATGCAAAATCTATTACAGTTAAAATATGTGATTGGCACTTTAGAAAGACAAAAAAAGGGAGAGGATGAGAAAGGAAGATCGCAATTTGTAAAATTTGGTCAAGAGGTTAACATCAAAGTTCAAGTCGGGTCCCACTGGGGCATCAGAAAGACGTTCAATCGTTGATTGAGCCTCTGCGAATGAAAAAGAAATGTTCATTTCGTAAATGGGAAATTTATACTTCCAATTAACCCATTTATACACGACTTTATGAAAAATCACAAGGAAACACGAACTTAATATACATAATATAACATACAAAAACATAACTTCTTTCAATAATATAATTGGAGATGATCATAGCATCGGATTGTAAGACATGAAGAGCAATAATTACCGGTCCTGTATTTGCTTATACCCAAATAAAAGGAAAAAAAAGAAAAAAGAGAAGAACTTTTACGATACACGATCATATTTACTTTTGTGCAACGCTATGCCGCTTTGTCAGAAAAAGATCTTAAGTTGATAATTTTTATGAACCATAACCAACGATGGAGTAATATTAAAAGAAAAAAAATAGCACTATATCGTCCCATAGAAAAATCTCGTCTTGGAATATTTATACCATGATATCTTTAGGGAAACTTGTAATCATCCCTCTGCCTCTTTGGTCTCTCCTTAGTGATCCATTTTTCTCCAGAGAGACAATATCTACAATTGAATATCTTTGATTATTACTAGCATCAATTACTTGGTTGCGTCCATTCTCTCGCTGAAATTTCTCTCCTCTGGCTCAATTTTCCCTCCTCTCACGCTGAAAGGAGGGAAACTTCCCTCTCTTTCCTCAGTTATCCTTTTTTCTCCGCGCTCATTTCCTCCTACCCCATCAGTCACGCCTCTCTCTCTCTCCTTTGCTACTCCTCCTCTCGACGTCTCTCTATCTCCTCCTCTCGAGCTCTCTTGGTCATTGCTGATCCTCCTCCTTTCCTCCGCTCCTCCGCTCAATCACGCCTCTCAGCAGCCAATACTCCTCCCGCTCGAGCTATCTCTCTCTCCTTCGCTCGATGTGGGTCGTTGCTTCGCTCGCTATGGGTTGCCGCTGCTCCTCATCCGCTCCTCCGCTACTCCCTTCATCGCAAAATTGCTCCCCCCCTGGTCAATCGCTCGAGCTCGAGCTCCTCCTGCTCCAGCGCGACGAAACCCTAAACCTCCTTCGTTTCCCTCTCTCTCCTCGCTCCTCCCTAATCTTGACGAAACCCTAGATCTAATTACCTCGTTCGTTTCTCTCTCTGTCCTCGCTCCTCCCTCTTATCGACGAAATCAATGATCTGATTACCTCCTTTGTTTCCATCTCTTTCTCCTCGCTCATCCCTCCGCTCGAGCGGAACGAAACCTAGATTCGAGGAGCTGCTGATCGTTGGCAACAGACCCGATACCCCCCTCCATCCGCTCGCTGTGGGTCGCTGGTAATTTCCCTCTGACCTCGAGCTCCTCTTATTCTGTTCTATCTTAAGTTTGATTGAAACTACATTTGGTTAAGTAATGTGTGATTAAAATTAGCAAATGGTATATTGGAGCACTCATCAAATGGATTGCGTTGACTGTGTTGACTGACTTATTTGCAAATGTAATTTCTCTAGTGTATCAGTATGGTACAAGACGGGAAAGTTTTGGCATTATTGCTGCTTTTGGATCTAACATTGTTTCATATATAGATGGAACATCAAACAAGTAGAGATTCAGCTCTAAAGTCATCTCTCTAGTACTTTGTGCTGCTTCCCTATTTTAGGGGTTGATCTTGATAATTCTAACTGTCCTGTTTCCTTTGCAGGGCTACCTCGATCCAGAGTACTTCTCGACACACAAGTTGATAGAAAAGAATGATGTTTACAGCCATGGGATCGTATTCTTGGAGCTGTTGATGGGGATGCAGCCAATATCTCATGGGAGAAACATTGTCAGGGAGGTACTTGAGCTTTCACTTTTCCCTTAAATCCTAATAGATTGGTCATATAAACTCAACCAGAGAATCCTCATTGTATACTCCTGACTCATGTATTTTGTAATCCAACACAAAGTCAATATGATTAGCATCGCCACTGGACAAAGTGCTAAATTCTACGTCAAGACGACATAAAATCCTATGATTTATTGTCCAGTACTCAGAATTTTAGATGAAGCATAACTATAGCACGGCGATGTTGTCCTACTGTTGGTACCCTCTAACGGCGATTCTTTATATTGTTGATGGCATTGGCAGGTACTGCAAGCTTGTCAATCTGGATTGATGTTCCATCTTATGGACTGCGTTGACTGAATTATTTGGTTTGCTAAAAAAAGAGCTTTCATTAAAAGGTTGTCGCTCTTCAACGTATTTGTGACGATCATCTAGTTGAGGTAGTTTCTTGGTCTTTAATGATAGAGCATATTAGCGAATTTTATGCTTTATCTATATTCTTCATATGCCGTAAGCTTGATAAATATTATGAAGAGAAATAAAGGAATATTAATTCTCATAGTTCAACGAGAACTTTCTTCTTATGTTGCACTATGTTATAATACTGTTTTGTGTAAGGTAAATGCCCATGAATATCTGTATGTATGTAATGACAGTAAATTGTTGCCAGCAAACAGCATAAAGGAAAATACTGGGAAGCCACAACATTGCCAAAAACGTCACCATTGACAACTAACAGCATGTCCGTATTAGGCTTTGAGCGTAACAAGCAAGTGGAATGGGTGAATGATAAGTAAAAGGAGTGTATTGATGATAACTTAAGATGTTTTTCTTTTGCTTTCCTTTTTTTACTTCGAGCATCATCCTTCCATTTGTGGGTCGTAAGACAAGTATAACTTAGGTCTCTAGTTTTTAAGGGTTTTTTATTCCTTTCCTTCAAATGATGTACTTTGTGAGGTTTACATGGATAATTTTTCCAAAGTATGTCTTCTTATTGGTATCTTCCGTATGATATAATAAGTCATATTTTTATTCTCCAGCATTTAAGTGTTGGTGCCAAGCTGCTCGTATGTACGTTACGGAGTTTCCTTCTGACTCACCCCTTGATGCTGATGTCATGTGAGTTGCTTTGTGCATACCTTACATTTCTTCAGATCTGCAGAAATTAATGCTTTGTAATGTCATTCTTGTAGGTCATTCTTGAATTCTGCCTTTGAGCTTTTATTGCGGGTGTGGGCAGCTTCCCGGGATCTGAAGGTTTGCCATGTCTTATCATTTTAAAAGTGCAAATTCTTCTTTGTTGCTGTTTGGTTTGATGTTAACCTTCGATTTTGGCTGTATGATCAAAAAAATAATTTAATATTTCTTTATGAAAAGAAAACTGACTGGACCTTGGTCATCTTCAAAAACTTCACCAACCTATTTTGTTCATTCACACTACTTTTCCTAATATCAAGTTTAACCTGTTCCCCTTGTTAAGTTTGACAATCCTTTGCAATTTTTTGTTTTGTTTGATCACTTTATATCAATTTCGCTTTGTAATCCGAGCAAGGTAAATTTTTTTGTGGTCTAAATTCTGTGAATATGGGTAACTAACCTAAGCTAGTGCATAATGTGGTTTCAAATAATCGAGGATTACCGCATCCTTTTGACTTATGTGTTAAGATGTTATGATATGCTCGGTGTCAGAAAGTCAACCCAAAAATCTAAGCCATCAGTTGAAAGGAGTGTATAAATATGAGGCCGTTCCCCACAGATTGTGGTTTGAGATACTTTAACATTGCCTTTCATGTGCAACAGAGATTTAGAAGGCACATGGAATGACAAATGTAAGCCAGGTAGCCCCACATTTGAGATAAGCCATAGGGCAAAACCTGGCTTTGCTACTGTATGAGACAGCAACCCAAAAGTGAAAGCTGCTTGGTGGAGGGGGATTACATGAACTAAGCCTCATTGAAAGAAAGTGCTTTAGTTTTTTCACCAGTTGCATGTTTTTTATCATTGTTCAATTGCTGGTCTGTTGATCTTTCTGTATATTCTCTACAACCTTTGTCACCATATGTCGAGTTATGATGAGATTGAACAGGAGTATTGAATTGTGTAGAAAGAATATGCGAGAGAATGCTACAGAAAGAGGACATGATTTCTTTGTGGAAACTTTTTTAAACTGAACGTTTGAGCCATTGTCACTTCCATGGTTTAGCATGAGAAGAGTTTCTCAGTTTTAACTTTTAAGAAAGATATACGTGCTTCAACTTTATTAAAAAGGAATATTCATTGCTGTAAAGTGGTGGCAAACCAACTGTTTACCAGAAATTGTAATGATATGTGAATGTCACTAATAGCCATTGTACTCTTGCCTTTGTAATGAAATTTTCGGTGATGGCTGATGACTTATACTGGTGCTTTGCAAGCAATATATTTCAATATTTTTTTTTGTGTGTATATATCTACAGGTACTTGAAACATCTGGCAATTGCTTTAGATAAGGCGATAGCAAGTTAGCTAAATCGTTTGTCAAGTTTATCTCTTACTATCTGCAGCAAAATGGTAAGCATAATGATAAAAGTCATTAGGTGTCCCTAATACATGGCTGTTGTTTTAAAGATATTTTCTAACCTTTGTACTTGTCAGTATAAACGTGGAAGTCATCGCGGATTTACACAAGGAAGACCAGCACCTTCCCATTCCCCTTCCCCTTCCCCTTCCCCTACCTCGTCCCCGTCCCTTTCCTCTTCCCCCGTACTTTCATCTAACCCTCAACCATTACATGCTAATAGACATCATGGAAACATTGGCACCTCCTCTAACCCTCAACAACTTCCACACATTGGCCTTTCCTTCGACCCTCTACATCAAATGAGACAAGTTAATCAGAGGCAAACTGAAGCTGAAACATTCACACCTTCTTCAGCGCAATACTCGAATGATCAGACAAACACAGGCGAAGAAGAAGATAGCCGAGTCATGATACAACCATATGGAGATTCGTAAGTACTAAATCTTTTTTTGTATATGTAAATATTTAGGGTTTTATTTATGGAATGTCAACTAAACACGAGTGAAATTTTTGCAGATTCACGAATGCTACGTATGTCGTGAGGCAACTTAATAAGTTAGTCAATAACTTATGGAGAGGGCCTTATATTACGTATACAAGCGCTCCAAAAGAAGTAAAGGAATTGTGGTGGAATGAATTCAAGGTAAGTTTTGTCCTTTTATTTTCTCACAAACTAAGTTCAATGTTAATAAAGTTAGTTGTTTTTTTATTGATTTGCAGCGGAAGTTTCGGTGGGAGGAAGTGGAAGATGATGAAGTTAGAAGGATTTTTAAGAAAAAGGTTGGTGATCATATACGGAATGTGATGAATAAAGCAAAGTCATCGCAAGTCAAGCCGGATTATATTACAAGCGACAATTGGATGGAAATGAAGAGATTTTGGGAAACTGAAAAGCATCAACAATTGAGTGAGCGAAATAAGAAAAATCGAGCTTCCAATTCTACTGAAGGGTCCGGCACATATGCTGGGGGCTCCATTAATATCGGAGAACATAGAAAAAGAATGGTAAGTCTATTAAATATGTTGTAAGTTAATTTAATTCAATTACTAATTTCTGTTTATATTTTGTAGGCAGAAGAATTGGGGAGAGAACCTGAATATACAGCTACATTTCAACGTACATTTCAAAAAAAAGATAAGACATGGACTAGCGGCCGAGCAAGAGCCATTAAGGTTTTGTGAGATTATACTTTGGACTTTATGGAAACATCACTAATGCTTTTAATATTTCTGGTATTTATGTTTATGAAGTTATTTTATTTTCATTTATAATGTTAATGTAGGAAAAATTTGATGAACTTTCCTTGAGTAATGCTAGTGGTGAAGATGGTGATGCCGTGTCTGGTCAATCAGTTAATAGTTTTGCATTATGGGTGGAGGCATCGGGTGGGATAAAAAGAGGAAAAATATTTGGTTTGGGATCTTTGTCAAGGGAATACACAAAAAAGGCTGCTGCAACATCATCTTCCAATGTAGCTGGTGCAAGGATGAGACAAAATGAAGAGCAATTGACCCAAGAAGTGAGCCAATTGAAGCAATTACTTGTACGGAAAGACGAAGAAATAGAAACTCTGCAACATCAAATGCAATTCATCTTGCAACACCTCAACATCCGGCAAGATCAGGTTCCTCCTATACCTCCTACTAATCCCATAGGTGATGAAGGTAATGATGATGGGATTGCGACACCTCAACCTCCATCACAATGAGGTTCCTCTTAATCCTTATACTATTATCATGTATTTAAATGTATTGTTGCTTGTACTCATTCATAGCTATAAAAAGAGTTCATCAGTGGCTGTTTTTCTGCATGGATATTCTTGGTTGGAGTGGTAGTCTTGGAGAAAAGAACAAAAAACCATTCAAAGTAGATGTCACTTGTTATTGTTTGCATATGTGCACCTTAGTACATGCTCAAGGATTTGTTATGTCACAGCTCAACAAGAAAGCTAGTTTCATATGACATGAAAAGTCCATTAGTCTTGAGTTACAAAGGCGAAGCACAAGCACTATAAATTAATTCAACATGTGATTTTTGCAGGTTTCAGGAGCAGCCTCAGTTTTTTGTTTTTTGATCAAAAGCAACCTGAGTTTTTTGTTTTTTGATCGAAAGCAGCCTGAGTTGAATGGCTGCAAAACCAACAACTTTCAAATTGCAATGGAGGAGGCATTTTTAGCAGAAAATGTTTTACAGAAAAGTTGACTTATTTAATTATTTTGGCTGCTGGAAATACGATGGCTGTTGATTTTGTTTGTAGAGGGGTTGAGGAGGCTACTGGTTCAAATCAAGAACAAGAGTTTAACTCTCTTAACTTGGTGGGTTTCTCTAAGGCACCTTTTTCTTTACTCGTCTAATTTCTATTCATTAGGAAATATTATTGGAATATCAAATAGATCTATTACTCATATCTTGGGATTCATTTGTAGTGCTAATGAAACTTGAGATTTGTATGATAGTTATGTGATCTCTGGATTTTTCTGGGTTTGGTTTTCACAAAATCAGTTGGCTGGCATATGTTATTCCTTGCATGACAATGGAGTTGAGATGGGGGGGGGGGACAAACAAGAGTAGTGGCCAGTTGGTGCTGCCTGACAAAGTTATAGTTGTTTGTGCTGGTGTTGAGGGTGTCTACTTTCCATGCCTTCATTTGTAAGTTCAACTTACGGTGTCCTGCATCATTGCATATCCTTTTCATGCTCTCTGACTTTTTTCGTTCATGTCACAATACTCAGAAATATACCAATTGGTTCATTCGATGAATTGCTTTTAAATTTCCTCTCCTTGTTATCTCAGAGTTATTTGCAAGGGTGGGCTTTGTGGAACAAAAAAACAAGCACCGAGTGACTCACAAATTCCAAGTTAAGGATTTGGAGAACCAGCATAAAGGGTGAAAGGTTCCATGTTGCCATTGGAGAAATGGTTTTGTGCTTAAGCCGAATTGCATTACACTACTTTATAATGTGTCAAACAGTGGTGCTGTTTTTGTGGTTTTTTTTTTATTAGTCGTCATTAACTAAGTATGTGATAAAGTCTTATTGGCAGTTGAGGTTCTTTTCATGTTGTTCAATTAGGAGTTTGTGGATGATGTTGATGAATGTATTTTATTTTTATATCATTATAATATTTTGATGTTATTTAGTGTTTCAGAATTAATTCTAGAACTACATTTTCATCTTCATCAGATTTAATACCGAAATCGTCTCTAAATAATAATTGTTATAAATTTCTTCGCTAAAAAAAAATCGAAAATAGTCTCAAAATTTGTTCCAGAAAATAGTCAAATCAAAATATTTTTGTGGTAAATTAAAATAAATTTAATTACAAATTACAGCAAAAAAAGTTAACATTTGAGGTAAATTAGCGACGAATTTAAATTAGTCACGCACTTTACGACGAATTTTGCGGCGGATTTATTATTTCGTTCCGTTAATAATTTATTTTTCCACTCCGACGAAATTTTTTTCTCTGCTACGAATTTTACGACGACATTTATTTTGTGACGGAAAAGTCCACTCGTCGCCAATTAGCCACGAATTTTGCGATGTAAATTTAGTTATGAATTTTGCAATGAAAATTTAGTCACGAATTTTGCGACGACATATTAGCCACGAATTTTGCGATGTAAATTTAGTTACGAATTTTGCGACAATATATTTGCCACGATTTTTGCGACGATATATTTGCCACGAATCTTGTGACGAAAAGTTAGAGACGACATTTGCGACGAAGCTTTAGCGACGAAGTCTGAGACGAACGTCATTCATGGCAATATTTGCGATGAATTTAGTGACGTATTTTTCGCGACGAAATTTGCGACGAATATTTTTTTGTAGCAAAGTGGCTACGTTTTTTGCGACGAATAATGTGGTGACGATTTTTGCGACTGAAAAGTTCCGTCGCCAACTAGCGACGAAATTTTAATTTTTTGTCGCCAATTTTTTGCGACGCCGTATCAGCTACCGCTTAATTTTCGTCGCTAAATTTGTCACAAGCCATTTTAGCGACGAATTTTCTCATAATTTCCGTCGCAAAAACCGTGGCGAAATCCTTGTTTTTTTGTAGTGAACCTTGAATTGAGATCATAACAGCCAACAGAAGATTTAGGAAGTCGCCATGACATGCGTTATCAATAATTTGAGGCCATAATGTAATGAATGGGTGATCCCGGATCGAAAAGGAGACAGGCACGAGAAATGGCAGAGAGATCTAGAGAGGCAAGGAGGAGAGAGATGGAGAGAGAGACAAGGTATTGAGGGAGGAGCTTCTATGGTGTGGGTGCCTTTTGCTATGGCGACAAGGGGGATGTGGTTGTAAAATATACCTATAAAAAAGGTTGCAAATGGTCTATAAATTTTAGCTCAGTATGAAATCTAGTTCCTGAATTTCTAATTAAAACTTCAATATAGTTCATGAAGTTTAAATCAATTGTAATGTCATCTCCGAGCTTTTAAATTATTCTGAATGATCTTGAAGTTTTGGTACATGTTTAATTAAGTTTTTCGACCATGTAAAGATTTCCAATTTATCCCTAGATTTTAATTAATTGAATGATAATATTAGATATTTTTATATAATTCATGGACTAAATCAAAAATCTTCTAAAAGTTCATAAATCATCTTATAAAAATTGAAAAGTCGAGGATGATATTATCCATTGAATCAAAATGTATGAATCGTTTATGTAATTATTTAGAAGAACAAGATAACCGATATGAGAATTTTCAGGAAGAGATGCCCAAGACCACTTAAATGAAGCACAAAAATTATATTTCTAAAAGTATACAGAAAATTATTTCTTTTTCCTTTTGCTTTTGTTTTTTAAGGATAGAGTTTCAAAATGACTCCATTCAATTATTCAGGACAAAAAATAAGTAGACTCCTACAGGATCTTTTTGGGCCGACTAAAAATATCCAATTCCCTAATAGGGTCGGATTTATTTGGGCTGGGTAACTTATGGGCCCAAACCTCCACGACGAGTAGGCAGAGACCACATCGGCCCTATAAATACCGTGCTGCAGTTTCGTTGAAACCCTAATCACAGAAGGCAGATTCAAGCTTTAGCAGAAGGCAACCTCGGAGCCGCCTCCGCGCCTTCACCTATCTGAGCCAAAGATGAAGGTTCAATCCTCTTCTTCTGGCCACTTTCTGGTCGAAATGTAATTGCGGTTTTAATCAGTCGTTTGATTTATCTCGCTTGTGTGCTTTTGCAGTTCAACATCGCCAACCCTACCACTGGCTGCCAGAAGAAGCTCGAGATCGACGATGACCAGAAACTGTTAGTCCTCTTTCTCTCTTCGCTCTTTCTTGTGCCTGTTGGATTTAACTTAAGTCGTCCAAATGTGGGCTCGTTCTTGATTTCGTTTGATGTTTTGGCGGCCGGCGTCGTTTGGTGCTCGGAATGAGCTGGAGACTCTCCTTCTCGTTGAATTCACTTGGATTGTTAGGCAGTGAACAGACATGTGTGGTGTGATGTTCTATGGCGTAAGTTCTTTTATGAGCTGTTGTTTGCGCTCGCTGTTCTGCTTGTTAAGATATTCTGCTGTTGGTGTTGGGGAGAGCTTGTTTAACGCAATGAGGATTTTTGGTCTTGTCTCATGGTCTTCGCGCGGTGATTATCAGTAGCCCATGTGATAATTCCCAATGTCCCGTTAGCCTTTTTCACATAGCAGCTTTATCTCTTGATAGAGAAAGGCTCGATTTTGGGGGTGGGGGAGAACGAAATGCTAAAGTTTGGGTAGATCATCCTTTCGTTTCCTGCTTGGTAAACAATTTATCTTATCTGTGCACGTGCTCATAAAGAGTTGTTGGCTTAATTAGAGTTATGTAGACTGCGACAATTGCATATTCCTGGAACTCCGAAATCAATATGGTGTTTACGATTTATGCCGTGAATATGTTATGCATGTGGAATGCGCTAATCCTGTAGTCTCTCTGGTTGTCTAGTTCTGCTGGAATATATACTTTTTTAAAAAAAATTCTCGAATGCCAAATATTCTTTGCCACTGACTGCTGGCTTCCACATCTTGTAGGCGAGCATTTTTTGACAAGAGGATTTCACAGGAAGTCAGTGGAGATGCACTTGGAGAGGTATCTTATGGTCAACGAGTTTTAGCTTTTGTCATTAACAATGTGTTTATCCTTGAATGGTTGCCATAGATTCTGGTTGAGGGTTTACATTTTTGTAACAGGAGTTCAGGGGTTATGTTTTCAAGATCATGGGAGGATGTGACAAGCAAGGGTTCCCGATGAAGCAGGGAGTCCTGACTCCTGGCCGTGTCCGCCTCTTGCTTCATAGGGGTGAGTGATTTGCAGCTTCAATAAAAGACTGAAATGTTTTTTGGCTTACAGTAGGCTTAATACTGGACACTTAGTAAGGTGTTAATGGCAGTGTCTTCGTACAGTCACTGTTACACTGTCAATTTTTGCATACACAGCAACACAAACTTTTATTTGCCTTCCTGAACTATCAGAATAAGGCTTATTCCCCATCTGATCAGGGACCCCTTGCTTCCGTGGATATGGAAGGAGGAATGGAGAGAGGAGAAGGAAGTCTGTGCGTGGGTGCATTGTCAGCCCTGACCTTTCTGTGCTGAATTTGGTTATTGTGAAGAAGGGAGAGAGTGAGCTCCCTGGTCTCACTGACACTGAGAAACCAAGGATGCGAGGTCCTAAAAGGGCTTCGAAGATTCGCAAGCTCTTCAACCTTTCAAAGGAAGATGATGTGCGGAAGTATGTCAACACTTACCGCAGAACATTTACGACAAAAGCTGGTATGTTCCATGATAATCATGTTCTCGCTTAACCAAAAGGGGATTAAAGTGTGTCGGTAGCTAGGGACTGTTCTTTACAACTTATCTTCAATGTTGACCCTGTTCCTCTTGGCTGCTATCTCAGGCAAGAAGGTGAGCAAAGCTCCCAAGATTCAGAGGCTGGTCACTCCATTGACTCTGCAAAGGAAGCGTGCAAGGATTGCTGATAAGAAGAAGAGAATTGCCAAGGCCAAGTCTGAAGCTGCTGAGTACCAGAAGCTCCTTGCCACCAGATTGAAGGAGCAGAGAGAACGTCGCAGTGAGAGTTTGGCCAAGAAGAGGTCCCGCCTTTCTGCTGCTTCTAAGCCATCAGTTGCAGCTTAGAGCATATTGATTATGTCTGAAGTTTTGATTATGACCGGAGTTTACTTTCAAGATTTTACATGTTTGAAGTTCGATTTTGATGGTCCTGTGGTCATCTCGTTTACGACTTAGATACATTTGAGTTACTTCATCATGTGGTTGCTTTGTCTGGTAGAATGTCATGAGATTCTCCCTTATTTTCTGATCTACATTTTATATTAGACGTATGATAGGTTTTTCGTCACCGAATCATGGAGATACCACTTGCTATTTCTTAAATCTGTACCAACATTTGTGAATTGGCGTTGCTCGCAGATATCGTGTGAGAAGGGCAAGGAGGTCTTATTTTGATTGGATGTTTTTCCCCGCAAGCCAAATTTTGGCCTAATAAAACGTTTGTCGTTATAGAACTGGTAATTGTTAATGAAATGGGAAATGGATGAACAACTAATACAGTAGAACGGAGTTTGTAAATGTATAAACATGTAAACACTAAACAACGGTATTCGCCCGACCCGTGAAATGTCAATCGTACGGTACAATTGGGAGGAAGATGAACATCATAATGTACAAGTCATGGCCAATCATGTCATGCCTTATGAAGCTGTGAAACTCTACAAATTAATGAATAAGTAATTCTGAAGAAATCGTCTTGGCGTGTCAGGCAATTTCTAATTCAGGCTGATGTGCTGTGAGTGGCAGATGAGATCAAGGGAAGCCCCTGTAATTGTTCAATTCTCCCCACACCGTCTGTTCAACTTCTTCCCAAGATTCTGCGCGTCTGAGGTCCTTCCAGATGCTGAAAATAGCGGCCAAAACGTTCTCGTCATGCAAGATGCAATAGCACCTGCACATGCATCATTTGGTATATGATGTCAGACATAGAATTTAGGTCGGAGGATGTTTAGAGATAAGCGCAGAATGTAAAAAAGTCAAAACAGGGAATGGCTAAGAATATCCCATCGCTAAGAGATGCGGCCACCGTCAGTCACTGGGGTCAGCCAATGGAGCTTGGTTACAGCACAACCAATGCATCCTTCCAATTTGACACTCGGAAGGGCAGGATGTAGCAATGCTCGTAAAAGAGAGGCAAACAAGATGTCTATAACAGCTGAGTACAGCGAAATTAGATTGTCGACAACTCAGGACACACATCATATGACTCCACTTGTCAACTTTCTCATCTCCAAAAATTCAGGTAAAACCAGGGGAGCTAAGAGTGTCATTTCATACAACTAATTTTTTTACCATCTCGATCCCATGATAAGCACATGCTGATGAACAAAGCTTCAGCACAGAACTGTGCCCGATGGATATTATCTGCAAGAAAGTTGCTTCTACAGGACCCTTGATATTGAAGCAATATAGGAATTATCCCCCAAGAGACGCACTGCAACAAGCGCCAAGAGGAACCTTGTTTGCAAAGATATAATTCTTCACAAAGAATCTAAAGATCAGACACCCAATTTTACACATTCTAAATTTACAAGAGGGGATTGACAAGTCTTAAGGCGATTGATAAGAGAAATAGAAATGAAGCAACGACCAAGGATGAAGTACCTGACTTGACGAAGTCCAATGAAGATAAGACACGTCAAGGAACCAATCAATGCAGTTAAGGTTGACTGGAATTCCTAGGTCGAAGGTGACATATGATTGACAATGAAACTCAAAGGAAAGTGCTAACACGAGTTCGTTCACCTACTCTAGGTGAGGAACAGCAAAAGGAAAGTAAGAAATAGGGCTTTGATTTGCTCTCTCACGGTGGCTCTAAAGCCAGGATAACATTTTAGGATTATAATAGAGGGAAAGAGAAGCAGTAGACTTTCAACGCATTATTACTCACGTCAAAATCACCCAGGAGCTCTTAAAGACGATCTTAATACATGAATCCCTACCTACATCATCTAAATACCAAACAATAACTGACTAACCACGAGTATATCATACTGCCATTTTCTCCAACAATGACCATCAGTTTTATCCATTGGTTTGCACCTTTCATTTTAGCCAAGGTCCAAGTCATATGCGACCTTGCACGAGAATGCTTTCTAGCAAATGTTTATTTGTTATCAAATGTCCCTCATATGCAGTGTGCACATGTAGATGTGAAAATTTAGTTGCATAAAACCAACTGATATTATAAAACTATGTAAAATAAGCACAGAAGGAAAACTATGACTCACATAGCACGGTAGGAGAGCCGCTGATATTTGATATCTTCCAAAGATTGGTGCTGTAGTTGACATCCCAGCAAGGGAATCTTGTAATGCAGCAAAAGCTGTTTTAAGAGATAGGAATCACCTCGAAAGATATCCAGATGTATAGGAATCAGATCATAAAGGGGGTCTCCTGCACAGAGAAAAAGGTTGGTCAGTACTAGCAAGAATGTCCTGAGACTTGCTAGACTCCTCTTCTCCATCACACAGATTCAAAGGCATCTAGGTTTTCAGTCATCCTCACTTGCATGACTAGAACTCAGAAATGAGTTCTCATAGTTCATGGACATGGCTGTACGAGTACATTCAATTTATTTAGCCTACTATGCACATTTATTAATTTGCATTGACATTGCATGACTGTCCTATGAACCATAGCTCTGTGAATCTGAAGACTAACTGGATAATAAAAAAACAAGCAAAAGCATAAATGCAAACATGAAAAGCACTAACCTATGGAGAGATCACTAAAATCAAGAATATGACTTGGCTGCCATGACTGTTGCAGCTCACTGCCATTGTATCCATTATCCTTAGAGCCACCTCTAGGTGAAATTCGATTATTGTAACAATCAATAGAACGTGGTTCCATGTGAATATTGTCATCCATAATGTCAGAGTGTATCCAGGAAGGTCGACAGCCTTTCTCGAGGAAATCCTGAAAAGGATATAAAGTGCACGTTCAGAAACAAGGGATATAAAGTGGTCATAAAAAAAAGAAAAACCAATTCGCACCAGCCATGTAATGCAAAACAGCCAAGTAACTTATGAAATATCTATGCCATTCATGTCAAATGCGAGCAACTCAGCTGCACCATTTCCGAAAAGAAGGAAACCGCCATTACCATAACCCTTTTTCTCATCTAATGTTTAATCCAGATTCAAATTCTAGCAACTTAGGACGCATTTAGTAACGTTTCTGTTTCTTTATTTTTCTGTTCTTTTGTTTCCTAGAACTGCAAATATACACCAGTTAATTTTTCTATTCCCCGGCCACTTAGATTTTGAAAAAAAGTCAAAAGTAAAAAAAAAGAAGTTATTTCTTTGTTCTTTTTTTTTTGGTAATGGTTATTTCTTGTTTTTCCTTAAATCGGTTGTTGGTGTTCAACGCTGGGCGGCGAGGTCACCTCACCAGGCCTTGGGCAAGCCTCGCTGCAGCTGGGCAAGGTCAACCTCGCCCTACCTTGCCCAGATTTGGGGAGATTGAGCCACCCCCAGCCACGAGCGAGGCTTGACATCGCCCAATCTGAGTGAGGCTGATCTCCCTCAGCCTCGGCCTCGCTGGCCAGAGGAGGAAGAACAAAAAAGAAGGGAAAAAAAGGAAAAAAAAAAAGAAAAATATCAGAAAACTAGAGTTGTTCTAAATGTACAACGTTTTTTTTTTCTATTCCGGGAATAGTTTACTAAACGTATTCTTTTGCAAAGAAACTTGTCTAGGGAACAAAAATAGAAAAAGTTACTTTTGAAAAGAAATTATTTTTAGGAACAAAAGTATCACTGAACACACTATGGATGCTGATTCCCTCGAAAAAAATTATTGGTGTGCATCACATAAGTTGTCATGGGATTTCATGATACAAAAGCAAATGTCCACAAAAACAGATACACTATCAAATTATAGTATCCAGTTAAAGAAACCAAATACTTTTCCATTAGCTGCACAAGAAGAGGGTCCTTGAGTCACCTTATATGAGGAAAGCAACTTCGTTAGGTCATCTGGGATGTACTCATCAACTTTCTCTATTAGAGTGCTAGGAATTGGATCTCCCCTACGAGACAAGTAGAAGTGTTAGGTCCATTAAACTTAAACGTGACGCTGGAATTCTAATGATACTCATCCACTTTCTTATCAGACGACAATAGTCCTCTTTTCATATCCCAAAGAGAGAAAAAAAGGTCACACTAGAATTGCCAAACAGCAATAAATAAAAGCTGCCAATCAGATCAGCAATCTGAGAGGTCGTGTAATTGCTAGTTAGCTTAGCAAAAAAATTTTTCCCCCTCAGCACGATTGACACCCTCAAGATTTGATGTGTCTGCTATCACACATAGGATACTGTCTAATATCTAGTCCATGGAAAATAACATTCACTCATTTTTCAAAGATCACACAAAGGTCTTGCAGAATCAAAGGAATAACATTTCCCTAATAGATGAAGAAAACTTTTTATTTATGCTTTATTTGCCGCAGCAAAAAAAAAAATTCATCAAATCCTTTGTATCAGTTGGACTTACCATCTACTTAACCGGCTTGCTAAAGTCATCTTTTTCCTGCTTAAAGTCCCAAGGAAGATATTCCATTCTGCAGTAACTTTTGAACTAAATAGACGAGTCTCCACCTGATAATTTGTAAGCTGTGATTCCACATTTTGTCCAATTGCTGAGAAACTCTGAGAAACAAAAGATGGACAGGGCAACACATGTAGGTTACGTAGCTGCTCTCCAAGAAAGGCTGCTAGATCTAGTGTGTCCTGGATTGATAGTGTATCTCTTCTGCATTTCAAATGTTGAGGAATCTCTGTCAATACACAACATACATGTGCAAGCATACATGAACTCTAAGTCGGCATGGCACTCCATAGACAAGACCACTTACAGCTGAGCATATATCTTCCCTTTGCATCTTTTTGTAATGATGAATGGCCATAGTCTGGAACAGCTAGCTGAATAGATTGATTCACTCATGGACATTCCAGCTTTCATGTATTCATAGATTTTCTTGTTCCAAACACCAAAAGGAAAGCCATCCTCTGAGCACTGTGGTGGGATCATATTATACTTTGAAATGATATCAGGCACTTTTCTACCATCCCATGGCAGAACAGTAACTGATTCATCATCTTCAACGTAAAGAAGGCCACTAGCCAAAACATCTGGAATGTAATTTCTCAGAGGAGAGCTCACTCGATCCACTAAGTTATAGAATTCAAGCTGCAGATATGAGATATAAACATAAAAATATGCAAACATTGATTTTAGAAATGAACTAATAAGGTTATACCTCCGTGCCTAAACAATACATTGCATTCTCCAGGCCCTCTTCAACAAAGATCTTAACTACATGGTCCCCAATGAGGTAAACCTGCAAAAGTGGATGGGAAATTCATAGAATGTAGAGTATTCAAGAGAACTTCTCATTCCCTTTCTGAAACTTCTATTATATAATTACATACAATATTTAGTTCATCTTAGTGTGCACTCAAAATTCATATATCTAAATTCTAGGTAAGAAGAAAGCAAAGATTCTTGGAAATGAAGCTGAGCGAGGCAGATAAGTACAATGCCAACAATGCACTCTGCATATGAGCCTTAACACTAGTCAACAAACAGCCAGCTTAGCAGAATGGAAGGAATCCTCCAGCAATAAAATTCTAGACTGCTTTTTGTTTAAGGAATCATGGAACCGTGTATGCAAATTCAATGAGGTTCTAGTAGACTGCCTCAACAAATGAGCAGCCCAAGATCCTGCTACCGGCGATTCTTTTTACAATCTATTAACTAGAGAGTTTCTTTTTTCATTTAGCAGTAGATACATGGCCTGGTATAAATTTGGCAGTATCTTTCTCAGACTAACTCTACTTCCACTCAGAGCAACTTCACCCCAACTTTTATGACTCCCCAGCAACATTTATTGGATTAGAAAAATCAAAGACATTAACTATTGATATCCATGCGATAAAAAATTAAAGTTTTGGATACAGTGTTGCACTATAAGAGAACTCATCCACCAATCCTGCCTCAGAGGTTAGAGGATGGATTATAACTTGAGCATTTGTTGTTTTTGTCAATGTATAACCGAGTTCCTAAAGATTCCTCCCAAATTGATTGTGCATGACAATTGTGAGAATATACATAAAAACAAGACAACAGAGATTACAAAGAACTAATCCTTCCTGTAGAATGAGACGTACCGGATTGCTACCAGTGCCAACAGGAAGCCTCTCACTGTCCATTGGATAAGGCAAATTGTAAAAAGCACAAATTTCTGCTAAGCATTTCAACCACTTCTCTGTATTCATTGCAAGACATGCCCCCTAAAATTATGTTAGAAGATGAATTAGAACATATGAAACAAAGAAAAAACAGGAACACGACATGATGACACTGCCAGTATCCAGAGCATGAAAAAATAAATATAAAAATACTGGCAGATCAAAGAACTTGAAGAATCTTATGACCAACGTGCGTTTCTTAAGACTGTTTACTTGTTCTGTAAAGACGACGACAGGAGTTCACTTATTCTGTTATGACGATAACAGGAGTTCACTTTCTGTTAGATCTTCCCATAGGAAACACTGGCGAAGTGATTAAGGATCACTTCAATGTGCAGAAGCGCACGCACAAATTTAATTTCCCACACTACCCAGCGCAAACAATTTTGCATTTGGGACATCTACCTGGGCTTCACTTTTGGCTTGCGCTCTTACTTGGTTCAAGAGGTTGGTGGTGCAATTAAGGCCGGGCTATACCTACCTAAGCGGGTCTCTTCGCCGTGAAAGAGAAAGAAAACACTAGTCTCTAAAACTGTCAAAGATAAACGAGTTTAATCTCAAAAGACGAACCTTCCATAGTAGTTCTCTCATCTCCGGTTTTCCAACCCAAAGCTTGAATAACCATTCTCTCAATTCCCGTTGTCCTATGCAGTTCCCTGAACTCCAAGGAGATGTGTAGTGGTCTCTATCTTTATCCAAAAACATAGCCAAGAAATCTATATCGTAGGAGAACTCTTGCTTCCACATATCATAACCTTTTGATGTGTCATTTACAGTTCCACCATTGGTCATCAGGTCTCTATGTTGGGTTCTTAACCTCTTCTCTTTCCTGATTGAGTCTGAGTGACTTAAGGTATCAAATTGATGAAGATCAGCCATTTCTGCTTCACCAGACAATTCTCCATCCACAGCTAGCAACCCAGCTCGGGACACTCCTTTATGACGATAACCAGGAGCCATATCCAAACATACAAACTCAAAATTCTTTGCATTGACAAAATTTTGCGTAACTGCAACTGTTGTCTCCAAATTCAGGACACAATGCCACCAACCACTAGGAACAAATATTGTCTCTCCAGGAAGTTGGGTACATTCTATTGGTTTATCTTCATCGGCAAGAAGTGGATAGAAATCCAGCCACCACTACACAGACACAGAAGATGTAAGTAAAGAAAACACAGCAAAGTGCATACAGAAGAAACATGCACAGAAAAGGTTTAAACTATCAGGTTCAGTACTAATTACCTGCAATGATGATGGACTTTGAACATTGATATCACCATCATCTTCATTCACATGTACTGTAACACCCAAAGGTACTTTTCCTGGAGGATATAATGCCCACCTGCTTCAACATCAATTTCATAAATTTCCTACCGCAGACTATTCTTTCACTTTGCAGCGAATAACAACAAAGTATGTCATATTAAACATATAAACATGACTTGGAAGTCATAGCCACACTAACATTTCAAGTTGGTTTTCCTTTTAGCCACTAACATTAAGGGTGACTTTCTGATTTAAGCTCCATGATAAGACAGAAGCAGAAAACTAAATTCTTTAATATCCGTGCCAGTTAATTTGCAGTGCAAAACAGGGGTAATCTAGTTGTGGAAGGCTCAAAATTGAAGAATATCTTTTTTTAGCACATAATTTATTGAAGAAGCAGATGCCTTCTATATTATGGATGGAAGTTTCAAAATAGCCAAAACCATATGAGTGGCACTCATTCCTTTTGCTTGATCCCAGTCAAAGGCGAAGCTCACTTATTCCTGTGGTTAATGGCGGCCTAATTGAATAAAATATTGTAATAACTCAACAATATCATGCGATCATCTTTAGATTCATGCAGTGTGCTTCTGAGCATGACTAGATACGTGCCCTCACACTCCTGGAGACTGTTAGTAGATACAACTTTTCATCAAATTGGGTTCACTACTTTGAGACCCGATTTCCAACATCACAGTGATGAAGATGCCATCAAATAAAAGTACTGGAGAAATTCCTGCTTCAAATATAACTTCACAAACAATTTACGTGCAATTTAAAATACCGACAGAGGTGCCGTTATTGCATAAAGTTCAAAAGATACTCGTAGGAATGTAAATTCACCAAACAAAATTTCTACCAACAGGATTTTAGCAACAAGAGTAAGGAGAATGTACCTTTTTCTACCGCAAAGAAGAGTGTTCCAGGCACTGGTCAGAGCTGGATCAACATGCCAAGAGGCACCAGACCTCTCTGGACCAATAATGAGCCATCGATAGGGAGGCCGCTGCTCAAAATCCAAAACATCGAAAAAGTCTTCTTGAAAGAGGTGAGGCACACAGTAATCCTTTAATAAGCCAGGAGCAGCTTCTCCAAACTGAGGAATTTAAAGCAAATTTACTTTCACAGAGAAAAAATGGGATAGAAAGCAAAAACGACCACATGCTTCACCAGAAAAAAAGGACATGTAGGGGAGGAGGGGGGAGGGAGAGGAGGAGGCGAGGCACCTTATCATCAAATATATATAGGGGATCCTCATCATGCTGGACGTTCACATACGAAAAATAATCCTTAAGTTTCATCAGAATCTTCCTCGAACTTCGCTGAGATAATCTGAATGGTGTCTCTCCATATTTGCATAAAAGCTGGTCAATGGTCCATGAATTTTTTGCTGGCCATGTATCAGCAAGTCCAGTGAGCAGAACCTGACATAAGATTTAAAATTATTTTTTTTCCTTGTAAGCACAATAAACAAGACCTTCTGCCTTTTCCCCAAAAAAGAGAAGACCTATATTTTCACAATTTCTAACACAAGCAGGACATTCTTATATTATCAGAAAATCTCCTCACTCAAAAATACAGTCAATATCTTTCTAGGAAATACCAAGCAAAACAGTCATTAGACATACAGATTGCATGGGATTGTTTGGTGATAGAGGAGTTGATTCCAATCCACTTTGGCATGGTGTTCTAGTTCATACATCCACAAAGTACAAAATATGCATTTGCAAATACAAAAGCACATGTGCATATATTTTTAGAATAATTAAATATTAATCCATGCCTTCATCTAACAGCTCAAGCTTTTAGAGCAATTGGCAGTAGTCCCACAAAACTTCACATGGTATCAGAGCATGAGGTCCCGAGTTCGAATTATTCTAGGCCCCTATTTGTCTCTAGCAAGTAGACCAGACTAAGCGTGAGGGGGAATGTTAAAATAATTAAATATTAATTCACACCTTCATCTAACAACTTAAGCTGTTTAAGCAGTTGGCAGTGGTTCCACAAAATCTCACATGTACAAGAGAAAGAATGAAGGGGAAGGGAGAAGGGTTACAGGCGTTTTAAAAAAGAGAAAAAAAAAGGAGAATAACCAAACCAGATGAAACAATCCCTTCAGTTTATCAATATACTGTGCCTTTTGTGTTTGCATTTGTCTTGTCAGTTCATCGGCTTAATTTGTTGGTTCCAAAACCTATAAAAACAAATAATTTTATCCTAAAAATAGCAACATAGAGTCTAGCCTAGTCAAGTGAGCCCATCGTATCTAAGTATCTCAATTTGATTTTCATTTCTTAGTCAGGCATTCAAAAGGAATCTTCAAGCTTGAAGAAAGCCTATTAAAGAGTTCAATTTCTGTTTTCAATTCTAACATAGCCAAACCCCACACTACTTCCGTGAAACAAAAATAGTAAATCTGGAAGTTGCACAAGGTAGTAGGGAACATATCCATGTCAATAAGTTTGGCTCCAAGTAGAAATAACAGATCTAAATAATTGCACGAAAATGATGCAGACTAATGACAATAATAAGGCAAACGTAGATAATTTATCATGTCATTGAGCAAAACCATACTATTATTACTATCATATATTTAAAATTGTCTATCAATCAGGAACTGTCCCACATCAATTATGACAAGATAACTGTTCTTCATAACCACAAAACTAAAAATGTGCCTGTCTTTCTCTTTCCTGCCTTTCTAAAATCTGTAGAAAGAAATTTGTGCAACGATGGTCATTACAAGACCAATCATTTGTAACTTTACCGGTTTTTTCCCGTCATACTCATGGCGAAATTCTTCTAGAGATATGTCATTCTTCCTTTCCACGTTTCCGCTATCCATAGAAAACTCATTCAATGTGGTGTGGCACCTATACAATCTTCGATACAAGAACAATGAATTGAATCCTGTACATGGTAGTAACAGAAAGTTTCAAGATGACATCATGTTTATACATCATCACAAGTGATCTAAAAGAAATTGACTGCTCTGATGGATGAAGTGATAATGATGCAAAAAAGAACATGGTACAGAGCTAATTACCATCAAAGTGCAATCTTTTCCTGCAAGTTTCAATGTACTTGGTTGGAAGGTTCTCTCTGCATAGAGAGACAGCAAGGAAAAAGCAGCATATACCAATTGTAAGCCGGAAAAAAAAAAGTCGATGACAACTGCATCAATATTAACTGATCAAAACCACCAATGAAAGAAAAACTATAAAAGTAGTTAGAAGATGAGTCCGAGACATACAAATAAAGTGTGGTTTCCTTCCAGGATCCTCTGTATTGAAGAAGCTTGTCTGATCTCTTCACATTCAAACAAAGACTCATCCACAGTGGCTCCTCATTGCACAGGATGTACATCGCACTACAGTATCACAAATCCAACCAATCAGACAGCATATAGAGTCTGCAGCTGCAAGCTAGACTCCAGGACTTATGAGTCCTCCCATGGTAGCAGTTTATTCCGATGACAAGTTAAGGTCAAGAAATATTCCAAACTAGACAAACTTATCCTGCATACGGTATAATGGAGCAGGACTTACGAACAACCAAGTGAATGCAGTTCGGAATAGAAATGCTACAATGATCTAACGCTTCAATTCCATGACTTGTCGACTTTTCACTAGTGACCAAAAATCACAAAATATTAAGCAGCGGTAGTTTATTTCCCCGCTAAATGCAGCACACAGAACCAAAATTGTTGCTCTCCACAACATCTAAAGGTCTAGAATGAAAGTCCTCACACGCCATAGGCATAAGCAACCTCTTAGGTCGATCTAATACAACCGAACTACTCCATCGTCAACTGCAACATCAATCGGGACCCAGATTGGGCCTCAATTCGCAACCTAAACATGCAGTACCGACGAACAATACGTGTTCGAACACCGACAACAGAGAGGAACCCGACCCCAGAGAGAGAGAGAGAGAGAGAGAGATTGGCTAACCTGCTGACGCAAGAGAGACGAGCCACGTCGCGAGGGGAGAGATCCTCGAGGATCGAACAAATGACTTCGTCGGGAAGGACACGGAGGTCGCCGAGAGCGTCGGGCCTCCGATCCCGGAACCCGAAGGGGCTTGCTTGAGGAGTCTCCATTGACGAGGCGAGGGGAGAGAGAGACTTCGCCAGAGAAGAGGGGGTGATACAGCGTCGACTTTTGCAATATATATATACCTTTGGCTATCGACCGTTTTTTCTCCGCCAAAACCAGAAGCGAATAAACGAGGATTGGACCGCGTGCGGTCGGCGCGTTGCCGCGTGCGCTGAAGTTTCACGCCACCCGCGTGCACTTGCGGGGCTTCCCGGATGCTCCACCTTGAAATTCGGATCTCGGATCTCGGATCTGGTGCTCTTACCATAGGCACTTTTTAGTTTTTATAGCAAAATTCAATCATAAGATTGGGAGTTTTAATTAACAAAAAGTTACATATATTTCAATTCCTTAGTATATTTTGTCATAATTAATTATTAGATAGCTTGTAATCCACTTGACAACTCACGTTACACTTATACTGCACTACGTCGATTCTCGTGTGGTAATTGCAAAGAAAGTGTAAAAACAGCATGAATCTCACAATTAGCTCAAAGTTAGCACGACCGAACCTGCTCATTGAGAGGGGCGAGGCCGAAACCTCCAGTGGGCCTTGCCCGAGCCCTCTAAGGGGAAGGCAACAGGCCATCCTAACCTCAGCATGATGGGCCCAGGCCTCTTTGGATTAGGGCCTGGATTTCTTGTGCTAGGTAGGGGTGATCGGTTCCCCGAGCGGTTCGGTTCCCCCCCGGAACCAGGAACCGGACCGATGGGACCAGTTCCCGATTTTTAGGATCGAGGAACGGTTCTCGGGCGGTCCAATGGGTCCGGGATCGAGAAACAAAAAATAGTGCAAAACCTAATAAAGGAACCGGTTTCTTAATTCTAGAGGACATAAAAAGCAAGATCAATCCTGTGTCGAATTCTAGAGGACCTGGTCCAGAAGGATCTTTGATGGGGATTTCTGGTATGTTCTTAGTGTCTAGTGGTATGAAAGTGACAATTATCGACGTAAAATTATGTGTTTATATGTTGTGCATGATTTCTTGTTTTCTTTTCTGAAGTCTGCATGATGTTGAATTAGAAAACTAAAAGCAATCAAGATAAGCTGAATCAAGAATTTACTGCTAACTGCCACTGAAATTTCTTTTTGGTCAACAGTTACTAGCAATGACATCCATTTAACTAACCTCAATGGTTATGATGTATCAGGGTCAAACCAGGGTGGAAATAATTTGACTTTAAAAGGCTGACCACTTACTGTAAGTCTCTCTCCACCCCGCACTCCCTCTGTTGTTGATTTTAACAAATAACATCAGTATTTTTGGCGATATTTATTATATATGAACACACATTCAAAAAGTCCTGTCTTTTGACATCTTTGTTCCTTAGGGACTAGATCAGCTTCGCACATTTCAGCAGCAAAAGCCCTTTATACAAGCTCCTCAGCCGTTTCATCAACTACAGATGTTACCACAACACCAGCAGAAGCAGCTTGTGCGTGCTCAGCAAAATTTGACATCACCATTTGCCAGTGATGAAAAAGGAAGACTCCGGATGCTTTTGAGCAATCGGGATATAGTGAGCAAGGATAGACCCCAAAATTTTATCGGAGATCTGGTCCCCAACATTGGATCACCTTTACAAGCTGATGGACCTCGAGGGGAGACAGAAAAGTCTGAAATTGCAGGGGAGATGGGCCAGTTCCAATTCGGTCCAAGTGGTTTGATCCGGGTGGACCGGTCCAAGTGGTTTGATCCGGTTCTGACCTCTCAGGAACCGGGAACTTGATTGCCCAGAAACAGGTTCCATTTTTAGGAACCGTGGACCGGACCATAACTCCGAAGAATCGGACCCACCTGGCCGGTCCAGTCCAGGCGATTGCCAAATTGGGCAATCCATTATGCTCAGCCCTAAGACCAGGCCAAGAAATTCCGGTCTGGGCGAGCACTCGAGCCGCCCACATATGATGAGGCCTAAGCCTGATATAATCGGCCAACAAGAGAGAGTTAGCAGGACGCGAGGGTTTGCTAGGTGAAGATGGGCCCTTGGGCAAAGTTCCCATTCTTCGGGTCCAATCCACCGTCATCCTCATTTGTCGAACAAAGGCCCTCGAGAGAAAGCCCAATCAGTAGGTGGCGGAAACGTCGCAAAGGTTGGTGCAACCAGAGAGGCGGGCTGGTGATTACATTCGTGTGATGTTGTGCGGTGAGATTCATATAAGTCATTAGTATCTAATCAAATTGATCTTACTGTATAATATAATGAATTACCAAATGAGTGGGCATTGAGAATTCCCAATCTCTCGAATCTGCTCGTCTTATGAGCTTTCTACAAATGCAAGAACACAATGTTTGGCTCCCGATGCAACTCAAAACAACTCGATAATACCAATCACCATCCGAACCCACCTGCTGGCGAGCCTGACCAGCATATCTCATATTCTTAACTCAGAGGGAGGTAGGATGCCACCATGCTCTCCTTTGACCGAGCGAGAGCCCAGACATCTACAGCTCTAGCCCCTCCCATCTCGCTGGCCACACGACATTCTTTACAACCTTTCGGCGTCCCTTTCAATATCTAAAGATCAAACTTCGGCCACTGTATATATTCATATGAGCATAAATTAAAACAATACACAAATATTCGTACAACACAACAACTCGTACATGCCCGTGCTAATTAAAGGAAAATGAAGCTTCGACATCATGGGAACAATTTCACAGCCCTAGGGAGGCAACGGGGTGCTGTGACTGGATCCTCCGCTTTCTAAGGCGCTCTGCAATGATGAAAGCAAGCTCTAGAGATTGGGACGCGTTCAGCCTGGGATCACAATGGGTATGGTAGCGCGAACTGAGATCATCGAATGTCACAGTTCGCGACCCACCAATACACTCGGTCACGTTCTGACCTGTCATCTCCAAGTGCACTCCTCCTGGATGGCTCCCTTCTTGTTCGTGGACATCAAAGAATGCTCTCACCTCAGCCTGTCGAACGGCAATTATTAAAAAGGTAAATAAAATAGGATGATAGTAGAACATGCACAACACCATTTGATAATTGCATAATACTTAAGAAGAAATTGCAAACTAATTAAGAGCCCAAGCCATGTTTTGCAGAAGTTCCCTCACTTTTGAGTCGGCAATAATATGTATGGTGGTTGTTGATTCAATCAACGTGTCACTATCTGATACAGCACATTGTAAGCAACATCTAAGAGGAGGACCTTTTCCCAAATTGATGAAGATCCAACTAAATTATTGACAGGGATGTGCACCCAACTAACAAGGCAATGACAGTTTCTTACTCAAATGATGGTTGGTTAAGAAATTTCGTGCAACTATTGCACCTAAACATAGATGTCATTTTCCCACCTACCTCACCTCATTCAGCTAGCCACCTCTTGTGTCTCAACAAAATTTAATATGCAAACTAAAACCACATAAAGCTCATCTGACTCGTAAATGAGATTCTAGTCAATCATTCAGAATGCGTAGACCTATGTCAGATGATAAATATTTCCATGAGACATGTTGGTCTATAAAACACATAAATTGCAAATATATTGTACAAATCAATGGGAAGTATTAGTTAACTGTCTATCAGAGCATATCATTTGCTACCGATCCACTGCTGAAGAGAAAAGCATAACTTCTGGCCACTTTCTTTGCCCAAAGGAAGAGGAGAACGTGATAACCATGAAAAACTGCTGACTCGATCCCAGTACGTTTTGCTATTGGAAAGGAAATCTTAAGCAAAAAAGGTGTACAATCTCAAGCTTTGTCAATCTGTACATATGTTCTTCAAATTTTCTGATGCTCTCCTCCTAATGTGTTTTGCATCATATCAATCATTCTAAGATCCTATGCATTCGCTCAATAGTTATGCCATGACTTCCAGGGGAATACAAAATTAACTATTTAACAAATTGATATGAAAATAAAAGAGTTAAGTAGCATACCCTTATGGCATCAAATGGGCGAGTCTTAAGACCACATGGAGCCTTGATGGTGTTCCCATGCATTGGATCACTGACCCATGTAACAATTTGCCCTGCCCTACGGACAGCCCTGATAAGGTGCGGCAGCTTCACCCTCATGTTCTCAGCTCCCATTCTGGTTATAATTGTTATCCTTCCTGCTTTGTTTTGAGGATTCAAAATCTCAATGAGCTTAACTAACTCATTAGGATCCATCTTGTCACTCACCTGCAGCATAACATCAACTATGAATCCGACTGCCTCTGCACTGGCAGATGTAGGAAGGAATAACAAGCCAAGTGAAAATTCTTTTCCTTCAGATAAGCAGAATGATTTATCGATTGTTCATTGATAGTATAAAAGGTTCGTCATGCTATGGTGCTTATAATATTTAAAAAATAATGTGCATTGCCCAAGAACCACTTCCAACTACAGACCTCCTCCATGTTCTAACCTTGGCTGTTGATTTTAAATTGAAAGATTCCAGAACACAAGGTTCACCCTCCTTTAGGTTTTTTCAAATGTTGGCCAGTATTCACATTATAATAACTCCTCAGCCTGAGATGAGAAAAGAAACAGTTACCTTAATACCCAAGGGATTTGCAACACCTCTTAAAAATTCAACATGGGCACCATCCAGCTGTCTAGTACGTTCACCAGCCCAAATCATATGGGCAGAGCAGTCATAGTATAGACCTGAAGTCGAGTCCATTCTAGTGAGCGACTGCTCATAGGGCAAGTGCAAGCATTCATGTGATGTCCAGAACTCAGTCGTAGTCATAATAGGATGGTCAACGGTGAGCCCAGCTGCAGACATAAACCCAAGAGCCTCATCGACTCGGTGAGCCAGCTCCCGATACCTAGGGATACGAAAAAGAAACTCAGCAACATGCAAGATACCAAGCTTCTATCTGTATATTATTCCCCGATGTCATTGCTCACAATAAACTCTAGTGCAACAAGCAGAGCAAAACAGATACACGTGTACTGCTGAAGTAGAATCTATCCAGATTGCTCAGTCCACCAGAAAGCTACGAACATAGAAAACGAGAGGACACCAGCGACCCTGGTCCAGATTACTGATTTGCATTTGATACCAACTAAATGCAAATAAATCAAAACATTTCCAAAAAAGAATCATCAAATAAAACGTAATTTCAAGTCCTTTAACCAGTATCTAGACTATCATATTCATGGAATTGATTACATGCCAAATTTCATCATTGATCCACCATACTAGAGCAGAAAATGTGGAGACAAAGAATAGAAACGTGGCCTGAGATAGAGGTTAATCTTATTGGTCTTTTCTTTTTGTCTCCACTACAATGCTTCCCAGTGTCAAAATTGGACTATTCAGTTGTGATTCCTTTTTCCTCCATAAAAGAGCACACTGCTTTTTCAAGTTCCCTTTATTCATCAGGCCAAAGATTCCATCTTTTAGGAAACCTTCTACTCAAAGCTAAATAGAGTTAACAAAGACATAATCCAACTGGATAAACGTTAAATCAATTAACCAAGCTGCGTTAAGTTAGGAAAGTTCACCTATCTCCTTGCTCGCTATGCTCGGTGAAATCCAAATTCCACTGGGTGACCCTCTGCATGGCAGCATAACCTCCAGTTGCAAAAGCCCTCAATAGATTTAATGTAGCAGCAGATTGACAATATGCCCTGATTAGTCTCTGGGGGTCAGGAATTCTTGATTTCTCATCAAACGCATCCCCATTCACATTATCACCTCTGTAACTCGGCAACTTCACCCCATTCTTCTCCTCGAAAGGGTCCGACCTTGGCTTCGCAAATTGACCAGCCATCCTTCCGACCTAAACACCGATAGTCATTCAATTCAAGCAACATCGGAGCAGCGGTATCACTCAAACTCTTAGACAACGACCCAATGTATATATTTCACTTCCTAATAACAGCTATTCAAAAGTAAGGACAGAATGAACGACTGAAATCGAATGTGATGGCATCGTTGCAATATCTGACCTTGACAACAGGCATTTGGCCTCCAAACATCAGAACAACTCCCATCTGGAGCAGAATCCGGAAAGTATCGCGAATATTGTTCGCGTTGAACTCCTTGAAACTCTCGGCGCAGTCGCCGCCCTGCAGGAGGAAGGCGTTCCCCATGGCGGCCTCCGCGAGCCGCTCCTCCAAGCTCCTCGCCTCCCCAGCGAACACGATCGGGGGGAAATCCTCGAGCGTCTTCAGCACCGACTCGAGCTCCGCCCGATCCGGATACTCCGGCAGCTGCAGGGCCTTCTTCGACTTCCAGCTGTCGACGCTCCATTTCCCGGAGCCCTCGACGGCCTTCGCCGGCGCGGAGGGAGCCGCCGCCGTCGCCGACGACTGCGGCAGGGCGGAGCTCTTCAGCTGCTGGAGCTTCGGCGACTTGTCGGGGACGACGGGGTTCTTCCCGGGCTCGGGGGAGTGGACGGCGGCGATGCGGCGGTGGGCTGGCGCCGCCGGGAGGGTCTTGGAGAAGGCTTTGGTGGGTATGATGGAGCTGCTGTAGGCGATCGCCATGACCGTTTCTGCTGTTGTTTCCGCCCCCTTTACGGTGACAATGTGGGTCGAGTCGAAGAGGCGAGAGAGAGAGAGAGAGAGAGAAGAAGAGAGAACAAAAGGAAAAGGCACGACGATAGAGGTACCTGAAGGAGATCGAGAGAAACGGCCGGTGGTTTTATAAGGGAGGGGGAAGGGTTAGGTCAGGGTGGGGGGTGGTGGGGGGGGACGGTGGAGGGTGGTGTCTGGTGGAGACGCGGGGGTAGTTGGAAGACGATGGCATGAGGCCGTAATTTGAGAGAGATACGGGGGGTTAAAGTGGAGGGAATCGGTCAAGTGGTCAACAGATGCGATCATCCGGGCACACTTATTTTTTTTGTCTTTTTTTTCTCTTCACCTACTCAACGCCACTTATCGGCTCATCATTACCGCGACATTTGGACCGTCGCTGTGGTCGGCTGCGCCGAGCCTGATTAGCCGAAGACCGCCATTTGGACCGCTCGTTACGGAATTTCAGGAATTCCCAACACGAAAAATACAAGATAAGTGAAAATTGAAAACAAAATGCCAAATCAAAGGGGGGATTCTAAGTTACCTACTACCATTTGATACGTAACCCGTTTGCCAAAACAAAGAGGAGTTGAACTTAATTCACTCAACGAACTAAATTACGAACGGTCATACACTCAAATTATAAAATAATTATGTATCGCTTAAATAGAATAAATCATACATAGATACGTTTCTTCGTTAAGATTTCTTAGATGGTTTTTGAAATTCGATATGACCGCCAATCAAACCAATCATTAAGAAGGGGAGTTTCAATCCTTTATTTGCTTTCCTAAAATATAAACACAAACTACGTTTCAATGATGAATATGCTAGTAAGATGAAAATACGTTTCAATTTTTCGAGTATTACCAAACTTGCTCACTTTTAATTTAATTGACAGTCCAATTCCTCGAAAATCATTTCGGATTCCTTCCATCTCTTCATATTTGCCTTAAGCTTGCATGCCAAATGAGACCTTCTTAAAGTTTCACCTCATCCTATTTCCCCTTCCCGTCTCTATTAATTGACCTGTTAAATGTATAACTTCAAGGTGACACATACACAATGCGCATTCTCTTAAGAGTCTTGTCTAAGCATAATGGTTCTAAATTATTCGTGTCGGGTTTCGCTAAAAACCACCCCGAACTACGCCTCGGCCCCTACCCTCTCCTTCGCCCTAATCATATATAAAAAAACGCGGAAGAAACTCGTGCCGTCTATCTCATCCCCCCATCCCTCTCTACCCACGGGGATCGTCACTGCCCGTTGGTTAGGTGACACGTCCGCGTCTCGCTCCGTAATCAGAGGCGAGCGTCGAAGAAGACGGGTCGGCAAACGTCGAAGCCAGTCGAGCTCTTTTTCTGAGCCGAGCCGAGCCACGCCCCGGAGCTCAATTTTTTGTCTTGAGTCGCTTACGACCCGCTGACATGGTCCAACGTGGGGGGTGTTTTTCGTCTTTCTAGGTAAGCACGAGGACTGTCACTAATCTAAACGTGGGAAAGAATGATCCCTTCCAATGGGCGAAAAGATTCCTCAGCGGTCACGAGGGCTCTCGAGTCATGGCCACCTACCCTCTTCCGATCAAACAAAAACGCCGTACAGATCAAGAACTTGCAGAAGGAGAGGTGGAATTAATCTAAGTGTGATTGAGTCGCCTTCCCATGATCCAGCCCCACCTAGAGAAACCCTTTGATCTCAAGAATCACTAGCCTAGTTATGCTACGGCACCTATAATTGCACTCATCCTTATCTTCTTTAATGAGAGTTAGTCAAGTACTTAAAAAGAGTTCTAAACACCTCATCGATACCTAAGAAGAAAAAAGAAGAATCTGCAAAAGTAAGATAATTTCAGAGCAATCATGTAGCAAGAAGTTGAGTCGTCTTTAAGATATTATGGCAATTAATTAAGAGTTAAAGCATCTGTCTTCTCCATTTCTTATACTTATCAAGAAGGTGTTGTCTTAACCGACGCGTGTATCAAACAAAGCGTTCACGTATCGGTTTGTAACGTCCGAACGACTTAGTTTGGTGGCGACGAATCGCTGCTGTGCTAGCCAACAAGCAAAGCTTGGTTTATTGTCTTAAGTACCCCCTTTTCTTCTTCTTTCTGAACATACAGTGACTTTCGGCAAGATAATATTAAAGAATAGTGTGGCTTGAATGATGTGGTTTAGGACAAAAACTGTGGGCACAGGGGGTGAAAAGGGACATGCACAAAGAGAAGGCATGCACACAAGAGTCTGCAATACCTAGCATAGTGTCCTAATCTAGAAAATGATTTCTGGCTACGGAGTACTCTCGTTGCCGGGTACCAGCAGCCACAGATGACATACCAATCATTCATCAGTGCTATACATTGGCGTCGTATAGAACATCAAGTAGGTACATTAATGTTAGGCCAGAAAATCTTAGTTATATAATAGCAACCCATTTCCTAGCAACGACCGTATCTAGCCTAATAAAGGACTCGCCCCCACTCCTGCAAGCGACCTTAAAGTCATATTACATTGCAACAAAAACATCATCTGCGTGCATGTTGTAGTTCTCGCTCGCTCTGGCTCCTGACAGCCGAAGAAAGTCTTTTAGGATCCGAACCGGTATGGTAGCAACACTTGGATTTCCAATTGACCCGTAAAAATTGGTCGAAGATCCATTTCTTTACTCATACTTCATGTACTGAGTTATTATATGAGTTAATTGTATTGGGTAAATGTGTTACAAATGAGTTCAAAATGGAGAAAACTAAAAAAATGCATTAAATGGGTTCCCAATTGTCCAAGCTTAAGCTATCTTTATAATTCTCTCTTCACTTTCCACGAGATTATAATTTTTTATGATGGATTTTTCGGACCGTTCCAAGTTAAGAGAAGTCTCAGCGGGCCTGCAAGATAGGTCTAAATTTATCTTTATTAAAAATATCAAAACGACATTTTTTTCTCATTATTTTTTTATTTTTCATTAAATCTATAAATTTGTCCGTAAGTTATTAAAATATATCACTCCTTGGTTGCATTTGGTATTGTTATTTTTATGCAATATTCTAATCTTAGTTTTTATTACTACAAATCATGGTCTGCGTAAATTATCTTCTTCAAAATCTTAGATTCAGATTATTAAAATTTCAATTCCTCCATGTTATTTGCTGTTGTAATCTTATAAACTTGACTACCAAGTAGTAACTCTCTCTTTTTCTTCACTGTCAATCAATACGAAAAATTGAAAGTCCTACATGATGTATATAGCCAATTTTTCAACATCTTATAGTCGAAAATGACAATTTTATCTAAATAATATATACATATGAAGTTCTTAAAGTGGACTGACTAAGTGAAACAAATTTTCATCGATTGGATTAAATATAGAAATTTTTTATTAAATAGGTTGGGTCGGGTATAAGTCACTAAAGTTATATTGTATATAAATGAATCAAAACGTATTAAATGAGTCAATTTAAATCGACCCATTCTCGACCCATTCTAAACCCAATTTGACCAGCCATTTGATGGCCCGGCCCTAGTTCCCAATTATTCTCGTCAAGAGAAGGCCCTAGAATCTTCAATTTGGGCAACCTATCTTTGAGTGGCATGTCCAATGGCTCAACCTCAGGATAGCCCGAAGGGATCGCAAGAACACGCCCGTAATTGCCCGGATATCTCGAGGTGCACGAGCTTCAGCATTGCGGCGGAAAAAGCACTCACCTTCTTGTTTCTTGAGCTACTGTGTCAGGTATAACATCCAGCATATACATTGCGGCACAGTGGGGCAAGCGCTCTACAATTCTTTGAAATAGCCTCAGAGGGCAAAGCTCCAATCCTGCAGCGGTAGTTCAGGTGCTGAAAAGCGAACTGTACTAATTTTCGCAGCAATATGTTCAGCTCTTGCATCAATTACTGAGGATCTGGCACCTTCAATGCCTTAAGAGAACTCAGACTGCCTAAAAGAAAAGGAGGAATATAGTCGACTGAAAGCTCGATGAGAAGCAACCGTGATTGTGCATAGCCGGAACTAGACTTGGCTATCACAAACATATGCAGTCTATCACATTGGAGGAAGTTACCTTTTTTGTTACTTGTGCCTGCTGTTTTCCCTCATTTTCCTTTCGTCTTCTTTCCTTGCTCAATAAGGAATCACAGACAGAATTACAGAGGATGTGAAAGGAAAGAGATGCGCGGTTGCTTGCCGATCACCAAGGGAGCCGAAAATGCTGTCACTCGGGTGCTTGAGGAACCAAAAACTAAAAACTGATCATTCCGAAATATCACTTAGTTTCTTTCAATCAGCATTTGGAACCTGCGATTGATGTGCTCAGGCTACCTGCCCTTGCACTGTTTCTTGAGATCTCTGTTGCCAAAGGTTGGCCAAAAGCGCTACTGCGTGCCATGCTTTGCAAACGCTAGGCATGACTGTCAGCTTCTCGCAAAGCAGATAGATCTTTTAAGGTCAGCCCTAATACATTTTGTATCAATTCATTGCAGGGCCAATACCTGCGTGTTCAATTCATTCTACTGTAACATCAAAGGTATCAAACGTTTAGAGGAAAGCTCGGTCATGAATCCATGTAACAAGTATTGGTAAACATGCAATGACATATGAAAAGCAAAGAGCATATGAACACTGAAATGCGATTCTGAATTACTCGCGTTCGGAGTGCGCAAATGGTTATCTACTTTACTTTGATTTCCTACAATCATGATAGCAATTCCCAAATAATTTTCAGTCGAACTCTTTGAAAATCAGTCACATTCAATTCGATGCGCAACTAACCACTGAAAGGTCTGAGTGCACCGGGAGCCATTGCCTTCCCAAATGGAACTCCATATTGTCGAATCTTGGTCGTTGGTAGGGGCGATCGTTAGGCGAGTCTAGACCACCTCGGGGGTCGGCCTCAACATAATGCCCAAGACCGTCCATAATTCAAAACATATATAGGGATGTTGGGCCAAGCTGGACCGGGCCAAAGTCGGCTGGGTTGCGCTTTCTATTGTAAGGACGACGGTCAAACAGGCCCATTTGTATTTCGGATCCGGGTGGGCCCATTTTCCTTTTGGCCCTGCTAATTTAATAGCTCCCTCCTAAATGTTGGTCATCGATCTCTTCCAAAAATCGTGTCGATCTTTCTCTGCGTAGTCATACGCGGGCTTTTGATGAGAATGAAGTCTCATTTTTTTTATATAGATTAGCAAGTGACATGAACTTTAATCATGGCACACAAATCAAAAGTCACTATAATGCATATTTTTATGCACATCTGCCAAGGTTTCACAAATGTAAATATTTGTCTTTCTGTTAAGGCTTTTGCTTTGTGGATAGTCATTAGCATGTCTCCCTCAGTCTAATTTGTCGATCGTGTGAAATGGTCAAAAGAAGAGAATTTATGCAATTGTATTAAACAAAGAAATTATGCGGCTCGGGTAATAACGGCACCTGATTTTGTTTATTTTAAGTCATTATTACCTCTATAGCTCAGTAGCGTGCGATTATCATTTATTTTTATTGAAAAGTATGAACTTGTCACTAAAATTCTATGTGAAATTTTGGAGATTGAAAGATGTGTTCCAATTTGCTTTACAATAGAAAGAGATGAAGGTAAGGATGATTGAGCATATTTAGTGTAGCCATCATTGTGACAGAGTTCGTAACGTATCCAAAGCATCATTCATGAATTTGAACTTATGACCTTGCATTGCACAAAAACATTGGATTGCCGCATAATGTTGGTTCTTTTTTTTTTTTTGTCTCTGTCTAATTTATAATAAATGGAAGTTTCCATTTGTTTTTTCATAAATCAAATGATTCACCAACTCATGATTGTTGCAACTGGTGTAAACGTTCCTGAAGTAGAGATAACTTTCACATATTATTGCAACTCTGTATACATTTATACACTCCTCCTCATTTGTATTTGCTAAATCTACACTAACCAATAAAAATAATAATAATAAGAACGACTAATTAACTGCAATTCCTCAAACATTTCCGCAGAAGCTCGTACGAACGAACTCTTTTTAGGCTTTCGGTATCACGATTCACACGAGGGTCTCGCACGCGGACGTCTTCGGGTCCCACATGGCCGGCAGCAGGAACTTCCGGCCATTAACGCCGGCCACATTGTAACTCGCCCCCGTCGTCTTGTCCACCAGGAGCTGACCGGGATACCCCGAGTACGCGCCCTTCCCGAAGATCCCCGTGCACGCGCTCACCGCCTCCAGCGGCGCCCCCGCCTTCCCCTGGTAGTACCCGTTGTTGAACGGGTTCGTCACGGCCCCCGCCAGCACCGTCGCCAGGTTGATCACCATCCCGTCGACCCCGACGTCGCCGTTCGGCGCCACCAGCGGGGGCGTCTGCGGCCCGTACTGCGGCTGGTGGAACGGCCAGGCGCACTGCCCGGGGCACTGGCTGACCGCGTTCCCCACCCACGCGTACGCGAACCGGGCCTTCCCGGCCGCACCGGAGCCGTGGGTACCGCACCGGCTCATGCAGAACCCGTCGACCGCCACGTCGGCGGAGGTCAGCACGAGGTTGATCGCGAGCGCCCTGTTCTTGATGCTCTTGTAGCCGGCCTTAGTAGCCAGAGCCGCCAGCTGCCCCATCTTCAGCGATTTGCCGAGGGAGTAGCTCTCGTCGAGGATCTGGACCCCGACGGCGAGGTTAGAAGGGCCGCCCTTGTAGCGAGCGGTGGTGCGCCACCACGAGGAGACGGAGGGAGGAGGGGAGGCGGCCGACGAGGAGAGGGAGTGGAGGAAGTCGAGGATGACGGAGCGCTGGGCGGGGGAGAAGGCACCGTACCAGAGGAGGTTGAGGGTGACGTTGCCCTTGAGGAGGGGGCCGTTGTGGTACTGGAGGACGAGGGGCTGCTCCTTGACGAGGGCGGAGGCGGCCGGGCTTGGGCCGAGGCAGAAGAGGATTGCAAGGACAGTTATAACGAGGCTGGCGAAGTTACTGTGGCTTGAAGACGCCATGTTTTTTCTTCTCTGGGAGGACAAGCACGAGAAAGAGGATGAGGAGGAGAGAATGCTTTGCTTGGTGGATGATCGATGGGGGCGGCGATGTATTTATACGGAGTGAGTGCGTGCGTGCGTGTGAGGGCACGGGGCACAGCTGGCTTTCGAGAGAAAAAAGAGGGCCGAGGGAGGCAACATCTCGGGAGGGAGTGGGAAGACGCGTCGTGTTTGGTCTTGACGTGTTTGGAAGGTCAGAGGGTAGCGTTGCTTCTTGGCCCTGCGCTCATTATGCCGAGGGCGACATCTTCTGGGACGACCACGAGAAAGCACAAGCTTCTTTAGGATCCAGATCCGACCGCAATCGAAAGGATGCAACCGCACCAGTTTCGCATGCGAGCCGGATTGGATAAAGGGAGACATAAAAAGAAGTAAATTAAGGTAGAATCCGACTCTGATATCGTGCTCAAAAGTCCAATTCAAGAAGTTAAATTATATATATTGTCGAACCATCTGGATATTTCAATACACTGTCCCCGGCGTGCGTTTTCTTAGGGTTACTATGTTTCTTGTTCGGATCCACTGGGAGACAGGCGGCTATTGGATGATGGCATCGTTTGTTTTTGGATGTATTAGTTCCTGGTGACTGAATAAAATATACTGGAGTTCATCATCAATCCGGATGGCTAGGCTGACTGAACTGGAGCCAACTTGTGTATCCCCAATTTGGTCTCGTTGAATGAGAAAACAACTCCAATTTTAATTAGCCAGAAGACTTTTTCTCAGGTCCACCACCATTGAACTTTTGCAGATAATTAAAGCCAGTCTTGCTTGGAGTCAAAAGCAAATCGCGTGATATTAACCCCGCGATCATGAGGACGCCCCGCACTTTCGACTTAATAGTATCCCAATAGATGCTTTATGGCGCTGAAATATCAAAGTTTCTATTTATTTCTGCAATTAATCTAAGTACTTGATCCCTTCAAATCTTTGCCTTTTGCTCCCCGAATCTCAAGGTTTCCGGAGCAACACTCAAAGCGTAAAGATGTACGATTTGCGCCATTGCCGTCGCACTAGTTACGTCTTTAAGGTAAAAATACGGGTGCCTACTCGACCAAGTAATGCCGATGCTCCCGAGTGTTTCAATATGTTATATCTAGTCAGATATCACCGTGACGTTAGTCGTGCTCGGAGGTGGACAACGAGGGGAGGACCGGCGCAAAGAAGTCCTTTATGCACGCTTCATTTCCAATTTTCCATGAACACAACGGTGCTTAGACACGGCAAGGGCTACGCGACATTAATTATTGCGTGCACAAATGATATGGACGTGACAATGAAGAGGGGAAACAAAGATCACATGACAAATGAAATAAAGGGCCTAAGGAGCTGTTAGAGAGATGGAGCGATATCGTGGCTTGCAAGGGCTGAACTTCGTCAGGAGAAAGGAACAAGAGGAGTTATAATGCAAACGGATGACCTTGCATGGAAAAAGCGGGGCTTTGCCTTACTGGTTAGAGAACGAAACACCAAGATTTCGTTAAGAGTTTGGACGGACGCACAGCTTCGCTTTGATTACGCGTTGCCAATGGGCTATGGGCCATTGCGCGTCTGTATCATGACGACCTATTCGTGCAGGTAATGCGATGACTATGGCTTCGGGCTCGCCATCGGGTGGTTGGCCAGAGCCACTTGATGTTCGAGGAGTCGGTCAGTGACTTGCATGCCCCACTACTGGTTGATTACTCTCGTCAATGTCCACACGGGATTAGTTGGCTCATCCAACTCATCTTCCCCAGGAGACTCTAGAGTTGAATTGCGGTGTTAGTTGTGGTCGCAAGCCTAATTTGTGCATTGGTTTAGCATTTTTGGATTCGATTTGTTAAAGATTGCTCCCGCGAAATCGATCCAGTCGTTCGGCCTTGAGCTGGGCGCGAGCTGGCAAGGCGATGGGATCCAAAAGGACCGGCGACGGTGTGCGGCGGAGAGAGGGAGACGCGGTGGCAGAGGATTTGTCGAACCGAGCAAGTCTCTCGCGCGAATGAGTGTGGTGGGTGTCTTCTGATAAACTATGTACAAGGGGAGACGCCATTCGAATCCATTGTGAAAAGTGAGAATAATTTCCAAACGTAAGGGAATATTTATTATTGCAAGTAAAGTAGAAGGTGTTTTTTTTATTCTTTGCACTTTTTTCTAAACTTTGTAGTGGTTTCCAGGTTGTTGCCAACCCACGATACTACCCAAAAACTACTAGAAGCAACAAATTCCAAGCCATATGTCAAAGTGAAATAATAAGAATCTCAATATGTTGATTCGTGAAGTACAAAGGGGAAGAATCTGTAACTAATGACGAAGAAGATAAAGTAGCTTTTGTATGTGGCTGCCAACCAAATGGTCCTATTTGGAGAAAGAAGTGGTGGTATAGAACCGTGATCGGATCTTGTGATGAGGAAGATGTTTCAATGTCATTGATCCGAAGTCCTTCTTAACGTCAGAGCCATCAGATAAACTTCATTTTTCCGCAAGAGTTTGAAGAAGACTATTGGAGGTTTCATTATCTAAATCCAATCATGTAATTTTCTTATTTAACTTACAAATTATATTTGTAATATGATAAATTAGAATGAGTAAAGATGTGTTTAGTGACATTTTTATTTCTCTATTACTTCGTCCTTTTGTAATTTGGAACAGAAAAAATAGAGATAAATTTATGTATGTCGGCTAATTTTTCAGTTCCTTATAATAAAAAAAGTAATTAGAGAATATATTAGGAACAAAAATCAAAAGTAAAAAAATTTACTTATGTTCCCGATATATTTTAAACTAAATATATCGCTGTTAGCATGGTTTAGAATTCTTTATGATCTTATCCTTTTCGCCTTCTAGCAAGCCATAGCTTTTGTCTTGACATCCATGGCAACCGATGCCCTAACCCAAGGAGATTAACCCGACCTCAATAAAGGGATTGATGATGGATTTTGAGTTTACCAATCGCGGGGTTCTGCGTCACTGTAGAAGTAGTCCTTCGGTGCATGAAACCTAGCAAAAGCCAAGACAAATCCTAGGTCGACAAAGTCCAAGGCAAAAAACCACTTGTTAGAAAACAACAGTCGGGGATACGGGCGGTGATGAACCCCTGCTTTGCTCTTTGGTAGGTGTTGACTTTTATGACATTTCGCCACCATAATCAATTTGCCAACAGCACCTTAAAGTTCGTATCGGCCCAAATGAAATGATATCTAGTGCGATTTGTGGGGGCTGCACATACGTATTGTTTATCAACTAAAGAAAGGAGTCGAACAAAAGTTGCATCCGTGAAGTTAATTTGCTAGATTTTGGTGGACGGTCGTGGTTTGGTGCTTGCGTAAAACCAAATTGAATTTCGTTGTAGAGAGATTCGATGCATGAACTCCCCCGCATAAAAAGACATGTCTCGAGTGCAAATGTGTCAAAACTTCTCGACTAGTTTATCGTCTTGCCTTGTCGAGAACCTGAATTGAAAAATAATGAAAATTAAATTATGTCTATAGCGTAGGCCTCATAGCACTAATTTTAGTCATAAGTATCATCAACTGCCAATTACATCGTGAGCTTAGCCGAAGTTTTTGAATATATCATAATCCTTCTAGTATGATTAAAACGTCTCGGGAGCCCGTGACGCATAAGTCTAGTAAAGTTTAGATTCACAAATGGAACGTCGTGACAAAGTTTAGACTACATGTAATTACAAAGTCTTGGAAGCCCGTGACACATAAATTAAGTAACTTCATATTCACACACGTCATGTCGTGACAAGGTTTAGATTATGATCAGTTGCAAAAGTCTTAAGAGCCCGTGACACATAAGTCGAGTAAACTTCAAATTTGGAAACATACGATGTGACGCCGTTCTCTTTTGTAAATTGTAATAACGACAATTATCAAATTTAAAAACGGGAAATAAGAAAAAGGAAGATAGAAGATGTGGAGAGACATAGATGAGGCTAACGAGGTCGGACCTTGTCCATCTTCAGGGGAGTGTCGGCAACCCTGTTCTATGAAGGCCGTGCAATCTTTCATCTTTGCTACACATGGTAAGGGTACAGAGACAATCTCTCATCTCAAATCAAGTGAAAGGTCATATGACATATATCGATGCCATTTCAACCTCATTTCATAGAAGTCTCACAGGATATTCATAAACTACGGAATGTCATTACAACCTCCACCGGTACCTTTCACCATAGTTTTTAGATAACTATATGGGATGCGACTCGATGATCGTTCATATCAAATCTCATGGGAGTATCTCCATTGGAAGGAACCTATATTTTCTTCTCCCTCAATTTTTTTTCCTTCTTATTTTTCTAAGTATCCCCTTGATAGTACTAATTGGGAATTGCCGTTCATAATATAGTTATATTTGCATTTGGCCAGAAATCCGGCCATCTCATGGTTCCCTTTTTCTCGTGCTGTATCTTTCCAATTGTTGTTCCCGGTCGGGGACAATTCTTGATTTACATGCATCCAGTTTTAATTAATGGTAGCGGGCTCGACAGTGGACTCGATTGGTGGTGCAGTTAAAGAGATGGTCGGCGGGGTGGCAGGACAAAGTCAGATGTTTGTGCGGAGGAATGTGGGACGGTGGTGGAGGTGCAAGAGAAGCGGTGGCGAGTATGACGCTCAGCCGACTTGTGGTTAAAGATAAGACGGCTTTGTCGGCCTGAAGTGATGCCCGATGGCATTGGCCCATGCACAGACCGCTCGTGGGTGTTGCGCTCCATGGTGGCATTGGTTGACCGATGATATGTATATTGGATGAGTATAGCAAAAGGGAGAATTTAATGCGTGGAATTGTATTTGATTGACCGAAAGCTTAGATTGTCCTAAAAGGGGGGAGGCGGGAGGACGGCAGTGAGGAGTCTGAGGACTGAGGAGGGAGTGGTAAGTCAAGTTGAGAGAGGCCAGACAGCGTAATTTGACGCGTTTGCTTGTTAATGAAGGTGAGAGGATGGTCGTGAGGAGAGAGTGGTGGAAAGCTCTCGGTCCAGCAATGATGCATCCCATTACAGGGCATTGAGACAGCTAAGGGGAAATAAACAAGACCCCGGTTTTGACCGAGAGAACAAGGATGAAATTAGTCAGCGCCCTCCGTTTGGGTCGCAAGAGGAGGACATGCCAGTTGGTGGTGGTTGGGGAGCTAATTTGTCGAGAATGGGCGCGTTAGCTTAAACTTAAAGTTCTGATCCACGCTGATCAGCCTTTTATGTTGGTTAGCGATGCAGCTCTTGAGCATGCCATGAATCTCAAGCCCAAGCTTTGATGTCCATCATCAACCGGGGCAAATTTTCCCGTGAGTTGTAGCTTTTGTTAATGGTTGTTTCTACCTATAAATCAATGATAATTTAAAGGAGCATGATATAACCACGAGTTTCACTTAGTAATCGATGTGAATGGCTAAATGCTTAGCTTATGGAACGATGGAATCTCACCTCAATTTTGGTTAAATATAAAATTAATGCATTTGAAAAAAAAGGAAGTTCGTCATTGTCAAGCCACATTTGTAACAAATTACTTGATTCACGTCTAAAATCTGCCAAAAAGAATACATGGAGTAGCCATGTAAGAAGGGGGTCTCTTTGGAGATGCGCCATTGACTAGAGTATTTATATGCGACGTGAGACTATAAGATGTTATCAATTTTCCAACATAAAATCAATATATATGTCTATGATTCCCTCTATTTCTCTCAATACCAATCTACTAGATGAGTTATCTTTGCCTCTTTAGAGGTTTGTAGGAAGCATCACATCTTGTCTAAACTCCGCAATCGCTTTTCTTCCTCATTGAATTGTATGAATCATATGGGATTAGTTTTACGTAATCTTTATGTTATATTCGGCGTTTTCACTAAGAAAAATCATGATTCTCATCCCACATGCCTTTTGCCATATCTAATGACAAGACCAATGCTAATAATGGATTTCTCTGGAGACCGCGACCTAAGCTCTCCCTCCATTTGTACCCCAATAATTTGATGAGTAAGTAGGGCATACATTCATTAAGGTAAATTTTTTCTTCCATAAATGGAGTAATTAGCCCACTTGGTTTATTGATTAGCGAGAGTGAGCAGCTGAATTCCTCAAATTAACAGTGTGATTAGTCCGCTTGCTTTGCACCGGCGCATAATTGGAGCAGATAAAAGTGGTTTGCCTTTTCCATTGACCGTAATAATTACAACAGTATAGAGCGACAAAAAAACTAATGAACAAATGAATGAATCAATCTGGTAGCGCCAACGTCGTCGTGTCGATCTGTCGCCGCTTCCCCTCACACCAGCGTCGAACAGGACGACGTGGATGGATCGTAGAGAGCCGGGACCAGGTACTTTCTCCCGTTCACGCCGTGCGCGTTGTAGCTCGCCCCCGTCGCCTCATCCACCAGCAAGTTCCCGGCGTAGCCCGGGTACGCCCCGTTGGCGTAGATCCCCGTGCACGCCGACGCCGCCTCCAGCGATGCCCCCGCCTCGCCCTGGTAGTACCCGTTAGAGAAAGGGTTCGTGGCGGTCCCGGCGAGGAGCCCCGCGAGGTTGATCACCATCCCGTCGACGCCGACGTCTCCGTTGGGCGCCACCAGCGGCGGGCTCTGCGGGCCGTACAGGGGCTGGTGGAATGGCCACGCGCACTGCCCGGGGCACTGTGTCTCCGAGTTCCCCACCCAGATGTAGGCGAACTTCGACCTTCTGCCGTTGACCTCGCCGGAGCCGACGGCGGAGCCGTGGAAGCCGCACCGGTTCCTGCAGAACCCCTCGACGGACACGTCGGAGGAGGTGAGCACGATGTTGACGGCGTTTCCCTGCTCTCCCCGGGACGCGAGCTGGACGAGGTGCTTGCTCGTGAGGGACTTCCCGAGCGAGTAGCCCTCGTCGAGGACTTGCCTCCCGAGCGAGAGCCTGAGCGAAGGGGTGCGCCCTTTGGAGGACGAGAGGCGGTAGTACTCATCGACCGTCTTCCACCACCGAGAGACGGGAGGAGGGGCCTGAGCGAGAGAAGGGTCGGAAGACAGCGAGGTGACGAAGTCGGAGACGATGGTGCGCTGGGAGGACTTGAAGTGGCCGTACCAGATGAGGTTGACGGAGATCTTGCCGGAGAGGAGAGGGCCATTGTGGTACCGCATGGGCGGGGACCGGTCCTGGACCTGCTCGGCCAGCATCCTCGTGGCAAAGGCCATCTGGAGGAGGCAGAGGGCGACGAAGAGCTTTGGAAGGACCGTCTTAGAAGCGAAGAACGATGCCATCGGAGCTGAGTTTGGGCTGGAGACTGAGGAAAGGGGTGAATGAAAGCTGAGGTAGCTTTGCTTTGTTTTGAGTTGTGGGTTGTGTTGAGGTGAGGAGGTGTATTTATACAAGGGTGGGAGCAGGGCGATGCTTTATATTATTTTATTTCACGACCTTTATAATATGATGATAAATACGAGAAGAGGAGAACGTAGAAGTGGGGTAAAATTGCCCGAACCTGCCTGGAAGGAGACAAAGGAGGGCAGCTCATGAGTGAAATTATTAATTTCGAGGAGATGATGATGGTCTTGCCATTTCCAGCTGCATCTCCGCCAGCAAGATAACAAAAGACTCCTAGCGCTCGATTACACGTTAAATCATCACTTACGCTCTTAGGACAATTTGTTAGGTAATCATTCAGTAAAGAACAGCAATGCTTTGTGAACCTGTCGCAATTTTAGTCATAAGTATCATCAACTGCTAATTACATCTTGAGCTTAACCAAAGTTTTTGAATATATCATAATCCTTCTAAAATGATTAATTACAAAGTCTTGAGAGCCCGTGACGCATAAGTCAAGTAAAGTTTAAATTCGCAAATGTAACGTCATGACAAAGTTTAGACTATATACAATAACAAAGTCTTGGAAGCTCGTGACCCATAAATCGAGTAAATTCAGATACACAAATGTCATGCTGTGATAAAGTTTAGATTATGATCAATTGTAAAGTCTTGGGAGCCCGTGACACATAAGTTGAGTATAGTTCAAATTTGGGTACATATGCTGCGACGCCATTCTCTTTAGTAAATTGTAATAACAACAATTATCAAATTTTTGAGCATCGCACAATAAAGTCATTGAATGTTAATGTCGAATTACATTCAACTTTCTTTTTTCCAACTGATGTACTCCTATGGGAAATTCACTCAGATTTCTTGCAAAGGTTGGTACAGTAGTTGCAAGCGCAGGCTTGATACTAAATTGGCGACTCATAGGCACGGCATCAGCATGTATCTTAAATGCAAACGGGAAATAAGAAAAGGAAGATAGAAGACGTGGAGAGAGGTAGATGAGGCTAGTGAGGTCGGACCTCGTAGTGTTGGCAACCTTGCTCTATCAATAATGGAAGGCCATGCGGTCTTTGATCTGTGCTACACATGATAAGGGTACTAAGATGATCTCTCGTCTCAAATCAAATGATAGGTCACATGACATATTGACCTCATTCCATAGAAGTCGCACAGGATATTCATAACTTACAGAATGCCACTACAACCTCCACCGATGCCTTTCACCATAGTTTTCAGATAATTCTATGGGATGCCACTCAATGATCTTTCATATCAAATCTCATAGGAGCATCTCCATTGGAAGGAACCTATATTTTCTTCTCCCTCTGTTTTTGTCTTCTTCTTCTTTATCAAAATGTATCCCCTTGATAGTACTAATTGGGAATTGCCGTTCATAATATAGCTGTATTTGCATTTGGCCAGAAATCCGGCCATCTCACGGTTCTCTTTTTCTCATGCTGTATCTTTCCAATTGTTGTTCCCGGTCGGCGGCAATTCGTGATTTACATGCATCTAGTTTTAATTAATAGTAGCAGGCTCGACATTGGGCTCAATATGTGGTGCAGTTAAAGAGATGGTCGGCGAGGTGGCAGGACAAAAGTCGAATGTTTGTGCGGAGGAATGTGGGACGGTGGTGGAGGTACAATAGAAACGGTGGTGGGTATGACACTCAGCCGACTTGTGGTGAAAGATATGACGGCTTTGTCGGCCTGAAGTAGTGCCCGATGGCATTGGCCCATGCACGGGCCGCTCGTGGGTGTTGCGCTCCATGGTGGCCTTGGTTGACCGATGATATACACGTGTATATATCAATGTATCTATATATATGGGATGAGTTATATATCTATATATCTATATATATGGGATGAGAAGAGCGCAAGGGGTAATGTATCGCATAGAATTGTATTGAGTGACCTAAAGCTTGGGTTGTCCTAAAAAGCATCTTAAATTCGAGCACTTCAGCTCACACATGACATCTCATCCATATAATTCTATGAGCACATGCACAAAGAGAAAAAAAGAAGAAGGGTTCTTTTATGACATTAAAATTAATTTGGGATAATTAGATAAGATTAAATGTGACCCGTATATATTGGTTTGAAAAGTTTTTTATTATAATGAACCAAATTAAATAGGATGTCCAGTAAGGTCAACTTTAACTTACGTCTATTTCCTAATCCAAGATCGAACTGAGCTATCACCCAAATTTAATTCTCACAATAAACCTCTTTAGTCTAACAATCCATGGCATTGGATTGCCAAAGAACCCCAAAAAGAGTAATTCTATGCCAAAGAAGAAGAAGAAGAAGAAGAAGAAGTACATGCATATACAAAAACCCCGATAAGGAGATTACCCAGGATATAACACACGGGTCTGATCTATATTATGGGCGGGAGTGAGAAAGAGAAGGCGGGTTGGAGCCCCCAGGATGTATTTAGATGAGCGAGGGGAATGAAGTTTGGTTTGAGCGATGAAGGTGAAGTGAAGGGGGAAGACTAGAGAGGAAGGCAGTGAGGACTGAGGAGAGAGTGGAAAGTCAAGTCAAGGGAGGCCAGCCAGCGTGATTCGACGCGTTTGCTTGTTAATGAAGGTGAGCGGATCGTAGTGAGGAGAGAGTGGTGGAAAGCTCTCGGTCCAGCAATGATGCATCCCATTACATACAGGGCATCGAGACAGCTAAGGGGAGATAACCAAGACCCCAGTTTTGACCGAGAGAACAAGGACGAAACCAGTCAGCGCCCTCCGTTTGTGCCGCAAGGGGAGGACGCGCCAGTTGGTGGTGGTTGGGTTTTGGCGAGATTGGGCGCGTTAGCTTATAGTACTGATTCCTGCTGATCATACAGCATTTTATGTTGGTTAGCAATGCAGCTCTTGAGCACGCCATGAATCTCAAGTCCAAGCTTTGATGTCCATCATCAACCGAGGCAAATTTTCTCATGAGTTGTAGATGTTGTTAATTGTGGTTTCTACCGATGAATCAATGGTGAATTGAATGAGCACTATGTAACGACGGGTTTCACTCAGTGATCGATGTGAGTGACTATATACTTAGCTTATGGTATGATGGAAGCTCCCACCTCAAGTGTGGTTGAGTATAAAATTAATTCATTTTGAAAAAAAGGAAGTTTGTCGTTGTCAAGCCACATTAGTAACAAATGACTTCACTCGCTTCTAAAATCCCCCAACAAGGAATACATGGAGTAGCCATGTAAGAAGGGGGTCTTTTCGGAGATGTGTCATTGACTGGAGTATTTATATGCGGTGCTAGACTATAAGAAATTACCAATTTTCCAACTTAAAATCAACATATATGTCTATGATTGCCTCTATTTTTCTCAATACCAATCTACTGGATGAGTGATCCTTGCCTCTTTAGAAGTCTGTAAGAAGCATCACAGCTTGTCCAAAAATTCTGTGATCACTTTTTTTCCTCATCAAATCGTATGAATCATATAGGATTAGTGTTATGTAACATTCGTGTTTTATCCAGTCTTTTCACTAAGAAAAATCACAATTCTCATCCCACACGCCTTTTGCCATATCTAATGACAAGACTAATGCTAATAATGGATTCCTCTCGGGACGTCGACCTAAGCTCCTCCTCCATTTGTTCCCCAATATTTTAATAAGTAATTAGGGCATACATTCACTAAGGTAAATATGTTCTTTAACATATTGTGTAATTAGCCCGCTTGATTTATTGATTAGCGAGAGTGAACAGCCGAATTCCTCGGATTAACACTGTGATTAGTCCTCCTGCTTTGCACCGGCGCATAATTGTAGCAGATAAAAGCGGTTTGCCTTTTCCATTGACCGTAATAATAACAATAGTATAGAGCGACAAAAAAATTAATGAACAAATGAAAGAATCATTCTGGTAGTATCAACGTCGTTGTTTCAATTTGTCGCCGCTTTTCGTCACACCAGCGTCGAGCAGGACGACGTGGACGGATCGTAGAGAGCCGGGACCAGGTACTTTCTCCCGTTCACGCCGTGCGCGTTGTAGCTCGCCCCCGTCGCCTCATCCACCAGCAAGTTCCCGGCGTAGCCCGGGTACGCCCCGTTGGCGTAGATCCCCGTGCACGCCGACGCCGCCTCCAGCGACGCCCCCGCCTCGCCCTGGTAGTACCCGTTCGAGAAAGGGTTCGTGGCGGTCCCGGCGAGGAGCCCCGCGAGGTTGATCACCATCCCGTCGACGCCGACGTCGCCGTTGGGCGCCACCAGCGGCGGGCTCTGCGGACCGTACAAGGGCTGGTGGAATGGCCACGCGCACTGCCCCGGGCACTGCGTCTCCGAGTTCCCCACCCAGATGTAGGCGAACTTCGACCTTCTGCCGTTGACCTTGCCGGAGCCGACGGCAGAGCCGTGGAAGCCGCAGCGACTCATGCAGAACCCTTCGACGGCCACGTCGGAGGAGGTGAGCACGATGTTGACGGCGTTGCCCTGCTCTCCCCGGGACGCGAGCTGGACGAGGTGCTTGCTCGTGAGGGACTTGCCAAGCGAGTAGCCCTCGTCGAGGACTTGCCTCCCGAGCGAGAGCTTAAGCGAAGGAGTGCGTCCCTTGGAGGACGAGAGGCGGTAGTACTGATCGATCGTCTTCCACCACCGAGAGACAGAAGGAGGGGCCTGAGCGAGCGAAGGGTCGGAAGACAGCGAAGTGACGAAGTCGGAGACAATGGTGCGCTGGGAGGGCTTGAAGTGGCCATACCAGATGAGATTGACGGAGATCTTGCCGGAGAGGAGAGGGCCATTGTGGTACCGCATGGGCGGGGACTGGTCTTGGACCAGCTCGGCCAGCCTCCTCGTGGCGGAGGCCATCTGGAAGAGGCAGAGGGCGAGGAAAAGCTTTGGAAGGACCGTCTTAGAAGCGAAGAGCGATGCCATCGGACCTGAGTTTGGGCTGGAGACTGAGGAAAGGTGTTTATGAAAGCTGAGGTAGCTTTGCCTTGTTTTGAGTTGTGGGTTGTGCTGAAGTGAGGAGGTGTATTTATACAGGGGGGGAAGCAGGGCGATGCTTTAGATTATTTTATGTTACGTCTATATGATATAATGATAAATATGAGGGAGGGGACAACGTAAAAGTGGAGTGAGAGTGCCCGAACCTGCCTGGAAGGAGACAAAAGGAGGGCAGCTCATGAGTGCAATTATTAATTTCGAGGAGGAGATTAATCTTGCAATTTCCAGCTGCATCTCCACGAGCAAGATAACATAAGACTACTAGCGCTCGATTACACGTTAAATCATCACTTACGCTTCTAGGACAATTTGTTAGGTAACCAATCAGCAAAGAACAGTAAAGCTTCGTGAACCTGTCGCAATTGAAGTTCTGAACAAAAACATTCATATCCAATTTTCTTCGATTTTTTTTTATGATTCGTTCATTAAAAAGTTATGTCCAAAAATTTAAATTGATAGGTGAAGTAAAATTACATGTATAAAAAGAAGGTAGAAATGTATTGTCAAGAGATGTAATATACTTCACGAGAGGAGGACGTGCCAGTTGGTGGCCGCGGGGGAGCAAATTCGTCGAGGATGGGCATGTTAGCTGAAGTGCTGATTTGAGTATGACGTGCATCTCATGTCCAAACTTCAATGTTTATCATCAATCGAAACGGGTTATCTTATGAATTATAAACATCGTCAATGATCATTTCTAATTTTCTACTTATGAATTGAAGAAGTATAAAGTAACAAAGGGTTTCATTCAATGATTGTTGTAATTGACTAAATGCTTGACTTATGACATCATATAAGATTCCATCTCGAGTGTAGTTCAATATAAGATTAATTCATTTGAAATTTGATTGTCGAGCCGTATTATCACATCCAAATTACCCCAAAAGGAATGCTTGAAGTAGCCACACAAGAAGGTAGTCTTTTGGGTGATGAATGTTGGTTGTTAATTGATGTGTCATTCATTATGGCCTTTACATGCGGTATGAGACTTTAGTATCTTCCTACAACATTGGCCTTGCCAGATTTGAGTCATCCTTGCCTCCCTAGAGGCCTGCGAGGATCCAAACGCCACAATCACTCCCTTATGTCCTAAAATGATGTTAGTACATTTTCACGTTTATGTTATGTACATCAACATTTTCATTAAGAAAGTCAGAATACTCATCCCACGTGGCTTTTGCCAAAACCAATGCCTATACTATATTAATAATGGATTTCCCTCGCGTGCCCTCGACCTATGGTCTCCTCCATTTGTTCCCCAATAACTTATTGAGCAAATTAGAGCATACATTCAGTAACGTAAAGTTTTTTCTCCACAAATGGTGTAATTGGCCTGCTTGATTTATGAATAGCGAGAGTGAAGAGCTGGAATCCTCAGGCTAAGAGTGAAATTAGCCCGCTTTGATTTGCACTGGCGCATAATTGTAGCAAATAAAAGTGGTTTTCCTTTTCCATTAACAAAGTAATGACTATCATATAGAGCGACAAAAAACTAATGAACAAATGAAAGAATCATTCTGGTAGCATCAACGTCGTCGTGTCGATCTGTCGCCGCTTTCCCTCATACAAGCGTCGAGCAGGATGACGTGGACGGATCGTAGAGAGCCGGGACCAGATACTTTCTCCCGTTGACGCCGTGCGCGTTGTAGCTCGCTCCCGTCGCCTCGTCCACCAGCAAGTTCCCGGCGTAGCCCGGGTACGCCCCGTTGGCGTAGATCCCCGTGCACGCCGACGCCGCCTCCAGCGACGCCCCTGCCTCGCCCTGGTAGTACCCGTTCGAGAAAGGGTTCGTGGCGGTCCCGGCGAGGAGCCCCGCGAGGTTGATCACCATCCCGTCGACGCCGACGTCGCCGTTGGGCGCCACCAGCGGCGGGCTCTGCGGGCCGTACATGGGCTGGTGGAATGGCCACGCGCATTGCCCCGGGCACTGGGTCTCCGAGTTCCCCACCCAGATGTAGGCGAACTTCGACCTTCTGCCGTTGACCTTGCCGGAGCCGACGGCCGAGCCGTGGAAGCCGCAGCGGCTCATGCAGAACCCCTCGACGGCCACGTCGGAGGAGGTGAGCACGATGTTGACGGCGTTGCCCTGCTCGCCCCGGGACGCCAACTCGACGAGGTGCTTGCTCGTGAGGGACTTCCCGAGCGAGTAACCCTCGTCGAGGACTTGCCTCCCGAGCGAGAGCTTGAGCGTAGGTGTGCGCCCCTTGGAGGACGAGAGGCGGTAGTACTCATCGACCGTCTTCCACCACCGAGAGACGGAAGGAGGGGCCTGAGCGAGCGAAGGGTCGGAAGACAGCGAAGTGACGAAGTCGGAGACGATGGTGCGCTGAGAGGACTTGAAGTGGCCGTACCAGATGAGGTTGACCGAGATCTTGCCGGAAAGGAGAGGGCCATTGTGGTACCGCATGGGCGTGGACTGGTCCTGGACCAGCTCGGCCAGCCTCCTCGTGGCGAAGGCCATCTGGAGGAGGCAGAGGGCGACGAAGAGCTTTGGAAGGACCGTCTTAGAAGCGAAGAACGATGCCATCGAAGCTGAGTTTGGGCTGGAGACTGAGGAAAGGTGGGAATGAAAGCTGAGGTAGCTTTGCTCTGTTTTGAGTTGTGGGTTGTGTCGAAGTGAGGAGGTGTATTTATACAAGGGTGGGAGCAGGGCGATGCTTTATCTTATTTTATTTTACGACTTCTATAATATGATGATAAATATGAGAAGAGGAGAACGTACAAGTGGGGTAAAAGTGCCCGAACCTGCCTGGAAGGAGAGGAGACAAAAGGAGGGCAGCTCATGAGTGCAATTATTTATTTCGAGGAGATGAAGATGGTCTTGCAATTTCCAGCTGCATCTTCACCAGGAAGATAACAAAAGACTACTGGCGCTCGATCACACGTCAAATCATCACTAACGCTCTTAGGACAATTTGTGAGGTAATCAATCAGCAAAGAACAGTAATGATTTGTCAACGTGTCGCAATTGGTGTACTGAACAAAAACATTCATATCCAATTTTCTTGGATTTTTATTATCATTAGATCATTAAAAAGTTATATCCAAAAATTTGAATGGATAAGTGAAATAAAATTACATGTATAAAAAGAAGGTAGAAATGTATTGTCAAGTGATGTAAGATACTTCAATACCCTTTGACCCTTCCCCCTTCTAGCAAGTTCTAACTTTGGTCTTGACATACATGGAAACCAATGCCCTAGCCAAAGAGATTAGCCAACCTTAACAAAGGGATTGGCGAAGGATTTCGAGTTTACCAATTACGGGGTTGTAAGTCACCGAAGAATCAGACCTTCGGTACATAAAACCGAGCAAAAGCCAAGACAAACTCTAGGTTGATAAAGTCCAAGGCAAAAAACCACTTTGTTAGAAAACAACAGTCGGCGTTACAGAGGGCGAGGAAACCGTGCTTTGCTCTTTGGTAGATGTTGACTTTGATGACATTTCACCACCATAATCAATTTGCTAACAGCACCTCAAAGTTCGTATTGGCCCAAATGAGATGATGTCTAGTGCGATTTGTGGGGGCTGCACATACGTATTGTTTATCAACTAAAAAAATGGAGTCGAACAAAAGTTGCATCCGTGAAGTTAATTTGCTAGATTTTGGTGGACGGTCTTGGTTTGATGCTTGCAAAAAAACCAATTCGAATTTCATTGTAGGGAGATTCGATGCATGAACTCCCCTGCCTAAAAGAACATGTCTCCAGTACAAATGTATCAAAACTGCTAACTAGTTATCATGCTGGCTTGTTGAGACCCTGAATGAAAAAAAAAAGTGCATATCGCATAGGCGTCGTAGCACTAATTTTAGTGGTATGTATCATCCATTGCCAATCACATCATGGGCTTAACCGAAGTTTTTTTTTGAATATATCATAGCCTTTCTATTTTGTTATTAATTACAAAGTCTTGGAGCTCGTAGCACATAAGTCAAGTAAAGTTTAGATTCATAAGCATAATGCCGAGACAAAGTTTAAAGTACGATTCATTAAAAAGTCCTGGCAACCCAAATAAAATGAGTAAATTTAGATTCGTAAACGTCGAGCTATGACGAAATTTATATTATGATCAATTGCAAAGTCGTGGGAACCCGTGACACATAAATTGAGTAAAGTTTAAATTCACAAACATACGGTGTGACACCATTCTTTTTAGTAGATTCTAATGATAATGGTTATCGAACTTTCCTACATTGCACAGTAAATCATTGAACATTAATGTCGAGCCGCCATGGTTGATAAAATTGGACTTTCATTTTTTTCCAATTGATGCTCTCCGGTGGGAAATTCACTCGGATTTCTTAGCAAAGGTATGGTATGGTAGTTGGCAGCACACATTTGATGCTAAATAAGTGATTTACAGGCACCGCATCAATAGTTATTCTAAAAAAGTAGAATAGGCAAACAAGAAAAGGAAGATAAAATATAAGAAGAAGATGCGGAGAGACGTAGATGAGATTAACGCGGTCGGACATCATCGGTCCTAGACAAGTGTCATGACAACCTCCATCAGTACCTTTCGCTATAGTTTTTGGGTAACTTTATGGAATGCCACTAGATGACCTTTCATGTCAAATATCATGGGAGCATCTCCATTGAAAAAGAACCTATACTTTCTTCTCCAATTTCTTCCTTTCTCTTTCAAAAATAACCCCTTGATGGTACTGATTGGGAGTTGTCGTTAAGAATTTAGCTATATTCGCATGTGGCCAGGAATCTCGCCATCTCACGATTCCCCTTTTCTTGTGCTATATCTTGGCAATTGTTCTTCCCGGTCGGGGACAATTTGCGATGTACGTGCATCCAATTTTAATTAATAGAAGCGGGCTCGACATTGGGCTCGGTTTGTGGTGCAATTAAGAGATGGTCGGCGGGGCGGCAAGAGAAAGTCGGACGTTTGTGCGGAGGAATGTGGGGATGGTGGCGAAGGTGCAAGAGAAGCGGTGGTAGGTGCAATGGTCGGCTGACTTGTGGTTAAAGATATGGCCGCTTTGTCGGCCTGAAGTGGTGCCCGATGGCATCGGCCTATGCACGGACCACTCGTGGGTGTTGCGCTCCGTTGTAGCCTAGGTTGACTAATGATACTTGTGGGATGAGTATAGTGAAAGCACTGAAAAGGGATAATGTGATGAGTGGATTTGTATTGAGGGACTAAAAAATTTGGATTGTCTTAAAAATTACCTAAATTCGAGCAATTCCGCTCAAACACAACATCTCATCTATGTGATTCAAATCTACGCACATGCACAAAGAAAAAAAGGTAGTTTTTTTTTTAATGAACTTAACTTTAGTTTGAGAGAGATACAAATGAATGTACCAGTTTGAAGATATTCCCGTAAGGTCATTTTCGACTTACGCCCTTTTCCTAAACCCAGTTCAATTGAACTTTCGCTCGAACTTAGTTTTGGCGATTCACCTCGTTAGGCATGGATTGCCAAAGGACCACAAAAAGATAATAATTCCATGCCGAAAAAAATGCACGTACAAAAACCCATTGACTAGGTTACCCAAGATAGAACACACGGGTCTGATCAATCTGATGGATGGGAATGAGAAAGAGAAGGTGGATTGGAGCCGATAGGATGTACGTAGCTGAGAGAGGGAAATGAAGTTTGGTTTGAGCGATGACGATGAAGGAAAGGGGGGAAGGTAAGAGGATGGTAGTGGGGAGAGAGTGGGGAAGTAAAGTCAAGAGAGGCCAGCCAGCGTGATTTGACGCGTTTGCTTGTTAATGAAGGTAAAAGGATGGGAGTGAGCAGAGAGTGGTGGAAAGCTCTCGGTCCAGCAATGATGCATCCCCATTACATACAGGGTATTCAGACAGCTAAGGGCAAAAAACAAGACTCTGGTTTTTGACCGAGAGAACAAGGACGACGACGGTCAGTGCCCTTCGTTTGGGTCGCAAGAGGAGGACGTGCCAGTTGGTGGCGGTTGTCGAGGATGGGCATGTAAGCTAAAGTGCTTATTTGAGTATGCCATGCATATCATGCCCAAACTCTGATGTTTTTCATCAATCGAAACAAATTTTCCTATGAATTATAAACATCGTTAATGTTCGTTTCTAGTAATGAATTGAAGAAGCAAAATGTGATGCAGGGTTTCATCTATTGTTATAATTGACTAACATTCTCCACTTAGCAGTTTTTGGATATCAAACGGACCTCTCCATAAGGTAATTTTAATGTTGCCTATTTCCCCTCTTTTGCAATCAATTTCGCTATAACACCTGCTGCTTTAGCTAATTGTCCACTCTTTCTAAGTGAAATTCTATATTATGTATGAATGCTTGATCTCACCTAAAGTGTGTAGTTCAATATGAGATTAATTCATTTGAAAATAAGGATGTCAGTTGTTATCCAATATACCCTAAAAGGAACTCTTGAAGTAGCCACACAAGAAAGTAGTTTTTTGCGGGATGAATTTTAATTGATGTGTCGCTCGTTATAGTATTTACACACGATATGAAACTTTATTATCTTCCTAGAATATTGGCCTAACCAGATTAAGTGATCTTTGCCTCCCTAGAGGCCTGCGATGATCCACACTCCACAATCACTTCCTTATGTCCTCGAATGATATTTAGTGCTTTTTCACGTTCATGTTATGTACAACATTTTCATTAAGAAAGTCAGAATTCTCATCCCACGTGACTTTTGCCATAACCAATGCCTATACGGTATTAATAATGGATTTCTCTCCCGTGTCCTCGACCTATGGTCTCTTACATTTGTTCCCCAATAGCTTATTGAGCAAATTAGTGCATACATTCACTAACGTAAAGTTTTTCATCCACAAATGGTGTAATTAGCCCGCTTGATTTATGAATTAGCGAGAGTGAAGAGCTGAAATCCTAGCTAAGAGTGGGATTAGTCCGATTTGATTTGCACTGGCGCATAATTGTAGCAAATAAAAGTGGTTCTCCTTTTCCATTAACTATAGTAATGACAATAATATGGAGCGACAAAAAACTAATGAACAAATGAAATAATCATTCTGGTAGTGCGAACGTCGTCGTGCCGATCTGTCGCCGCTTTCCCTCACACCAGCGTCGAGCAGGATGACGTGGACGGATCGTAGAGAGCCGGGACCAGGTACTTTCTCCCGTTCACGCCGTGCGCGTTGTAGCTCGCTCCCGTCGCCTCGTCCACCAGCAAGTTCCCGGCGTAGCCCGGGTACGCTCCATTGGCGTAGATCCCCGTGCACGCCGACGCCGCCTCCAGCGACGCCCCCGCCTCGCCCTGGTAGTACCCGTTCGAGAAAGGGTTCGTGGCGGTACCGGCGAGGAGCCCCGCGAGGTTGATCACCATCCCGTCGACGCCGACGTCGCCGTTGGGCGCCACCAGCGGCGGGCTCTGCGGGCCGTACATGGGCTGGTGGAATGGCCACGCGCATTGCCCCGGGCACTGGGTCTCCGAGTTCCCCACCCAGATGTAGGCGAACTTCGACCTTCTGCCATTGACCTTGCCGGAACCGACGGCGGAGCCGTGGAAGCCGCACCGGCTCATGCAGAACCCCTCGACGGCCACGTCGGAGGAGGTGAGCACGATGTTGACGGCGTTGCCCTGCTCGCCCCGGGACGCGAGCTCGACGAGGTGCTTGCTCGTGAGGGACTTCCCAAGCGAGTAGCCCTCGTCGAGGATTTGCCTCCCGAGCGAGAGCTTGAGCGAAGGGGTGCGTCCCTTGGAGGACGAGAGGCGGTAGTACTCATCGACCGTCTTCCACCACCGAGAGACGGAAGGAGGGGCCTGAGCGAGCGAAGGGTCGGAAGACAGGGAGGTGACGAAGTCGGAGACGATGGTGCGCTGGGAGGACTTGAAGTGGCCGTACCAGATGAGGTTGACCGAGATCTTGCCGGAAAGGAGAGGGCCATTGTGGTACCGCATGGGCGGAGAATGGTCCTGGACCAGCTCGGCCAGCCTCCTCGTGGCGGAGGCCATCTGGAAGAGGCAGAGGGCGACGAAGAGCTTTGGAAGGACCGTCTTAGAAGCGAAGAACGATGCCATCTGAGCTGAGTTTGGGATGGAGACTGAGGAAAGGTTTGAAAGAAAGCTGAGGTAGCTTTGCTTTGTTTTGAGTTGTGGGCTGTGTTGAAGTGAAGAGGTGTATTTATACAAGGGAAGGAGCAGGGCGATGCTTTATATTATTTTATTTAACGACTTTTATAATAAGATAAATATGAGAAGAGGAGGGGGGGAGGGAGGGGACGTAGAAGTGGGGCAAAAGTGCCCGAACCTGCCTGGAAGGAGACAAAAGTAGGGCAGCTCATGAGTGTAATTATTAATTTCGAGGAGGTGATGATGGTCTTGCAATTCCCAGCTGCATCTTCCCAAGCAAGACAACGAAAGACTTACCAGTGCTTTATTACACGTTCAGTCATCACTTCCGCTCCTAGGACCACGTGTTAAGTAACTGATCAACCAGGAAACGATAATGCTTTAATGTACCGTATTGCGATTGATGTTCTGATCAAAACAAGTCATATCAAATTCTGTGAAAGTAAATTAATACTTAAATCAGATCATTAATTGATCATTCTCATAAATTTAAATTGATAGACAAAATGAAATCATATGTATAAAGAGAACGTGTTAATCTCATTGTCGAGCGAGGTGAGACGTTACGGCACTCCTCTCACTTGCAAGTCAAATTAGGAGCAACATATGAATGAAAATTGGATCGGCAAAAGTGGGTGTTCCCGCGAAAGGGACATAACCGAGTCGCGCTCGTAGTCCCGACTAAACAAATAAAGTTTCCGTTTCTTTGGTGAGCTGTGTGCTGAAATTCAAATAAAAGAAGGGGCAGAGGGCAATGCAATCCAGCTTAGCTACAGTTCACTGATCTTTCGCACTAGCCCTTGGAGAAGGGCAAAGAGAGGAGGGGGTGCGAAGGAAAGCAGCTGAAGAAAGACGTTAGAGGGGGTGGGCAAGTGACCACTGTCTCCAGTCCAGTCCAGTCCAGGCTGGAAGTTTGAAATCTCATTCATTAAACTTATGGGGGAAAGGAAAGGAGGGGTGGACCGAACAGGTGCACCAGCTGGCAGTCAGCGAGTCGCCCAGAGTATCCGAGGGCGAGGCCGGGTGGGGCCCACGTCAGCTGACGCGCTCCTTTCGCGATCGCGGCCCCCCCTCCACATAGACACCCCGTGAAGCCTCGGCGGATCCCTTTAATGCGACGCCGTTTTGGCCCCCACTAAAAAGTCCAGCTGGTTGCAAGCTCACGGCCTGACGCTTCCCAGCTGCTGCTCCAATCCCTGCCCTTTCAAATTATTGCTTTTTCCCAAAACATTGGCAGCTTATTATAATTTTTTGTATTTTTCGTGGGAGAATTTGGATGCCCAATTTCGCACACGTAATTCGTGCAATGAATGGGACCGCCCCCTTCTCTCGAGGAATTAAGAAATCGATTACCAGACTGCAAAATTCATCAAAATATCATGACTCGAAATCCAATTAAGACGCGCACACACGAAAAAATCGCATGTGATCCAATGTTTCGAGTTCTCTATGTCCTTCAAGTGGTATCAATTATTGAAGTACTTAGCGAATTGAATGCATGTAAACCTGATTATTCGATGATAATCGATATATTAGATATGTAGTCGAGCTACAGTCAGCTCTATGTGAGTAGGGCTCGGACCATTTTTCGGATCCTTTAGAATTACTTGATTACATTGCTAGACCAAGTGCAATTGACGTGGAGAAGGCTCCTCGAATCAGGCCTATGGACCCTCAATAAAGAGAGCGGCTGTATTTTCCACGATAGAGACAAATTCGAGCTTTCCTTTGCGAACTCTGTCATAAATTGCCCATGCCAACCATTTCCCTTGTTTTCTTGTGCAAGAGTAGTCTGATTTCCTGGCCTCTTTCGAATCTAGGACAACATCGTCTTCTCTGTCAACTCCTGTGCGAAGAGGGACCGGTGCGCGCAGAATTGGGCGGCGTCCGGCCTAGACGTCATTAAAGTGGTCGGTCCAAGAACTACGCATGGCTAGGATTTGAAATTGTGCATGTCGGTATAACGAGTTCATGAAAAAGCTCGATTTGGGAATTGGGTTTGGCCAGTTCAGCATGAAAAGATTGATGTGGACAGAGCATATGGACGTTTTGTGCTTGTGTACTTTTCACTTTTTAGGGCTAAATTCGACCGCCGTGGAGAAGTCTTTATCTCTGAAGCTCCTTCGAATTAATGGGTGGTGGGACTCCTCAACACCTCATGGGAAAGGACTCCAAAACTTCAAATTCCAAAGTAGGGTCGGAGTGAGTTCAAAAGAAAATTGCACATTCAAAGATAAATTGAGTTCTGAATGTTTTTAAGTAAAGCAACGAAATCTTAATTCTGCTAAAAGAATTGCTTTGGAATCTTTTCGTTAAAATTTGTCAATAGGGGCCGCACTATGAGTTTCGTCATGGGTAAGCGAGGACCAATATCATAATTGTACGTTCAAGGTATCTCCCCCTTGCAAGAAGACACCTCCGTTCTATCATCTTCAATTATAGAGTTGGTCAAGGTTCAATATCATGAACTTGGTGTTGAAAATATCTTCGACCGTGAACTGGATTTTTTTTTAGAGTTGCTAAAGATTCCGCTATTACGCAACCTTTTTCCAGGCGAGTTATCGAGTCCGGGGTTATTTTTTCCAAGTCCGTACATAATGAGTGCAAACTGGGGCTTCTGTAATGCTTGAGGCCTAATCAAAACAACGAGGAAAAAGTAATGTGGCTATGATTAAATATGGATAAACATAAGATGCCCTTTGATTGCCATTCACAACTTGTTCTATGAGTACACATCAAGTCGATAAACATCGACCATCTCGTTCAATCGCAGCGGATCTTGAGTATTGTGGGCTGTTTCCGCTTGTCCCCAAGTTGCCGGCCAGCCCCGTGAGCAATGCTAACTAATACACGGACGCCCACATAATTGAAAAAAAGGTGAACGATGATGCTCTTTCAAAGGTTTGACGCAGATGCTTTGTGCTTTCAAAAGAGCAAGTGGCCTGTGAAACAATGGCTGGTTTTCGCTAAAGAAAGAGCCCTCCCCATCAACCACTTCAGCTAGCTGTGGATCTACCATTCAGATCATATTAAACTAGGCCTAATTAGTTCACGAGCTTAATCGTGTGAGATCGAATAGTTTAGTTCATCAAGCCTATCCGAAACTCCTAACATTCACGAGACATGCAAGCTCAGACTGTTCTATTCTTGCGTGCGAACCAACTGATACGTTAAATAATTTGGCAGGAGACCCGCATGCAGCGACCTAAATACCCGCTCGAAAGGGATTAAACTAAATCTTCTAGGCAGCCTACATGTTTAGTAGTATTTTGTTTCCCTGGATACGCCTGTCTCGCTTCGCACTAGCAGACAACACAGAAATCGATCGATTAGATTGATGAGTGGGATTATGAGAGCTAACTTTTGACTTTGCTTTTGAATGAGGGAATGGATTCTTTCTGTCTGGAGTCTTCATGGCTCATAGCTGTAGTTGTCTCCATGTTCAGCCTATCCGATGATTACTGTTTATTCTATGCAGGATAAACATTATCTCAGTCTCCCTTTTGCGACAGAGGAACTTTCATGGGGGTCATCCTAATCTTGAGAATGCATCATTTGTTTGACCATTCGCCCTAGACGCGAATGATTATTCAACGATAAGCCACGCATGAAGCACGAACGAAGCGTGCCAATCTTTTGTTAGGTTTTTCCTACTTTCGTTTTTATGAGTCCTGGCCACCAACTGCACCACAATCTCCCCAGCAATGCCTTAGGTCAAATGCATGCCTTCGCCGATTCCATCTGATTAATAAAGAAAAACATCCGAGTCTCGCGCTGCGTCCTCATGGCTCTTTGCCTCCCTTCGTGTCGATTGATAACGAACAGTTTTCGACATTGAATACGAATGGGCAGGTCACTTAATCTTCTTGGGATGCCCATAGAAAAATGAAATCTGAAGAGATCGAGCAAAGCCAGCCTGGCTTGAGGCTGATGAACGAAGGCTTCTGCAGCGATGCTTGCGGTCATGGTTACCTCCCGCCGAGTAGATCGCGCAATTGTTTAAACTTGCACGAGCGGTATGCTCAAGACATGGTGTTATCGTCGCCAGCTTTATGCTTTTCTCTTTGTTCCTGTCGTCTAATTTTCCATTATAGAAGAGAATCTATTGAAGTACGTGTGTATAGTTCGTATAAGCTTTCACGTAACTTTTAGTTAGGAATTCGTCTAGTTACTCATTTGATTCCTGTTGGAAATTCTTTTTCCAGTTATTCACATTGAAATTGGATCACTGAACTCTGCATATGCGGATAGCAACTTTAACTTGGAAGTGGACTCTTCCAATTCTAGTAAATAAGCTTCTTTTTTAATGAGTACAATTTAAAGATTAACTTTATTTACACCTTAATGCATGTAGTATGAGAAGAAGCGACATCTCAACGAGGCTTTGAAGGCAGAGGGAGAGGGAGTTCAAGAGTTTTGGTCATGGGGGCAAAATTTCTCCAAAAGAAGTCGGGACATTTTGATAAATCCATGTTATTCTTTGGTGGCACATCTTTATAGGGGCCCTCAACAGGTCGACCATTTAAGAAAGTAATATTTAATACGTAGATGCATCTCGTGATTTTAGAGGACCCCATTTTTCATCTAGTTAGGCGTTGCTTGATTCGATCGCAACCCTCTCTATCTATAGATGATGTCGATGTCTTCGGTTTACCGTCTCAACTAAATAGGTCAAAGATTAACATATACCATTCTAATAGCTAAGTTACCTGCAGATGCGAGATATCATTCTAGGACATGAACTTAGGAAGCATGGGGAATCCATTCCACTTCCACATGCAGAAGTTATGCCTCGAGAGGCAAATGGCAAAGCATGCACTCCCTCTCCCCCCACACATTCTCGGAACGTGAGAGGGGATGGGACATGTCATGTGAGTCCCAGCAGGGACGGCAGAGGATTTGTGCTGTGCTCGTGTCTCGGCGTGGAAGGGAGGGGAAAAAGGGTTTCTTTACGAATCCCACAGACGAGCCAATACAGTGAACTGCGGTGCAGATAAAACCATTCAAAGCATCCCACCTCAACTCACCTCCATACAGGGAATCCAGATTCCTTTCCCTACTCCCGTTGCACACCTCGAACAACCCGAAAGGCGAGATGAACTCGGGCGGGAGGGGAAACGATTCGGACTAACGTTTCTGGAAAATCGAAATAAGAAATGGGGCATGGCATGGGATTCCTTCGGCTGCGCAGTTACGCACATCATTATAGTAATTTGGTAATCCTCGCGTTAAACATCCAGCAAGTTAAGATCATGTCGTCATTATCTGATCCTGTTCCTGCAAGTGGCATTAAAAAGAAGAGGGATTTGTCAGAGGAAACGAGGGAAATGCCTAGGAAAGAACCTAAAACACGTGCAGCCCCAATGAGCTCCAGCCGGGCAAATCCGCGCTTCCCCTAGGTTTTGGAAACCGAGATGAACGCCAGCAAAAGCTGTATGAAAGTTACTACTTTACCTAATTCATCTTAAAATCTTATATCATCATTAGGGTATTGCAATTGATATATGCATTACTTTTTAGTACTCTTCGATTAAGAAACTGAAAGGTCGTAACAACTCCTCCCATGTGTTAGTCAGACAAAAGATGTCATGATAGTAAAATACGAATTATGTATTGCGTCGTATTATAATAATTTTTGTTTTTAAAATAAATAGTCACGCGATTAATTTTAAGGTGTGTTTAGGCAGTTTCTTGTCTTTGAAAGTAAGAGAAAGTAATGGGAAATAAAAAGTTTAAAATAAAGCGTTAACTATTTACTTGTGAACTTGTCTTGGAAAGAGGCTCAAAAGAATTGTATGCCAATTCCTATACCATTTCACAGTTTTCATTCAATTATTACTTTGAAAAGCTCAATGTATTTTTGTGAGTAAAAGCACTCGTCATGCTAAACTAAATCGTCAACACACAAAAAATGGGAAGAACTACCTTAACATGTCATAAGAAGGAATGTAGCTTTCGACAAATGTTCTACGTTGTGATTCGAGCTAGTAACTTCTAACTCGGCTTGATGAACTTGCCTAACCTACTTGAAAAGCAACTACACCCGAACTGAGCTGATTAAAAAATTTCCATAGACACGAATCCAATTGAATCCAAAACTACAAACCACCACCCGAATACTAACTTATCTAGGTACGATTGCTCATAAAAAGTATAGAAACTAAAAGAGGAATTGAATTTGATATTGAGCAGCAGGAAATCAAATCACAAATAATCCAAACCCAATGAACAAGACATATCGCGGCATTCAATATCGACCTTGTTGAATTCATGATTTCATGAAAAAGAAAAAGAAAAAGCCGAATCTTTCGAAATTAATGTAAAACGATAACCAATCATCCTCGACTCGGTCCACATGCTGATACCTTAATCCGATCGTAGCATTACTTATACAGTATGTCTACTGATTAGTTTTCAAAATCTTTACTGTCCGTTCTCATCTACCAAGCTAGTTACCGTATCGAATGCACTGCGGAGCTGCTCGTGGAAAACATGTCTCATACGCTGTCTCTGTGGGTAAAAGTTAAAACTATGCAAGAGATCAGATGGAGAGACATGGGCGGTAATGGCAGATGTGACCCTCCTCTTACCCTCTCTTTCCAAGTTCCCGTGATCCCTGGAAATGGTCCCGTCTGCGAAGCTGCCGAGCAAAGCTCCACATTTTCCACACACTCGCACAGCCCCGGTTCATGAATCTCTTCTCCTATATATACTCTCTCCTCCTCTCCCATTCGTCCTCACTCTGCAAACTCCAGTTCAAATTCATTTCATCGTCTCTCTCTCTCTCTCTCTGAATTAGTCTTGTCACATAATCCTCCGACTCATTTCCGAAAATGGGATTTCCTCTCTCGCTCCAATGGCTTTTCCTCTACCTTTTTCTTCTCCACCTCAGCTTCGCTAATCTTTGTTCGGGATCGAGGAAGCTCGCTGCCCTGTACCAACCGCCTCCCATGGTGGCGAAGTACCACAACGGCCCCTTGCTCGATGGCGACCTCCGCGTCTCCATCCTCTGGTACGGCAAGTTCACGCCAGCCCAGAAATCGATCGTCTCCGACTTCCTCCTCTCTCTCACTCCCCAGCAGACCCAACACCAGCCACCATCATCAGTCCCCTCCGCCGCCAAGTGGTGGAGCACCGTCCAAATCTACCTGCAGAAGGCCGGCAAGAAACAGACCCGCGTCGCGTTGGCGAGCCAGCTCGACGACGAGAGCTGCTCCATGGGCAAATTGCTGAAGCGGGCTCAGATAACCGAGTTGGCTCAGAAGCTCAGCTCGAGCCCCAAAGCCGGCGAGCTGGCCCTGGTCCTTACGGCCCAGGACGTCGCCGTCGAGGGTTTCTGCGTCAGCGGCTGCGGCACCCACGGCTCGGTCGGACGGCAGGCGTTCATCTGGGTAGGCAACTCGGCGAGCCAGTGCCCAGGGCAGTGCGCGTGGCCTTTCCACCAGCCGATCTACGGCCCGCAGTCGCCGCCGCTCGGCGCACCGAACGGCGATGTGGGGGCCGACGGGATGGTGATCAACGTCGCGACCCTCCTGGCCGGGACGGTGACGAACCCGTTCGGGGACGGGTACTCGGTCGGCGCGGCCGGCGCACCGACAGACGTGGCGTCGGCTTGCACGGGGAGCTTCGGGAAGGGGTCGTACCCGGGTTACGCCGGGGAGCTGCTGGTGGACTCGGGGACGGGCGCGAGCTACAACGCGCAGGGGGTGAACGGGAGGAAGTATCTGCTGCCCGCGCTGTTTGACCCGACGACGTCGCAGTGTTCGACGGTCGCATGAGAGAGACCCTCTGGAGCTGACGCGTGTCTTCCTCTCGAATAGATGCCTCTTCTGTACAATGTACATAATGATGACATAAATCAACCACTTAATTTCATTCGAGTATATCCGATTTTAGCCATCATCAGGGAATTGTCATTGCCATAGTTTGCCATTTTGATAATAACCAATTTATTTAAAACACTTTATGATCGCCTGTTTTCATTTAAACGAACATAAAGAGCGGTCGCCAAAATTCAAACTACCATTCTAACTCTCAAAATATATGAAAAAATCAAATGCGAATTGCCGTGACAACATACGCGTATCAAGAAGTTTCGGCGATTTCATATATAAGAAAAGAAAAGAGGGCGAGTCCGGAAGACATAGTTTAAGCAAAACGGTAAAGTAAAAGTCATTTCAGATAAATCCTCAATCTTTTTCTAGGAAATGGGCCTAAAGTGTACATTAAGAAGGGAAATGTGTACAGGTGATCAGAGAGACAATAATCCAAACTTCTGGGGGTTGCGGTCCATTCCGATCGACCTGGGGGAAAATTATACCAACCCCAATTTGAGTGTGGATTGGATATGGCCCGTCATGAGGAGCCAACCCAACCTAGTGGTTACTTTGAATATGTTTCGGGAAATTACACCAAAGCCCAATAGCATTGTGATCGAGAGGGCCTCCTTAAGCATGGAGATTTCCATGCCTCTTCAGGACAAGAAGTGTAATCAGGAAATGTATGCATCCGAGTTCAACGTATGAAAGAACTTGTCAAATTTTTTGGAACAATAAATATACCAATACAACGAGTTAATGAAAGATTAAGAGATAAGCAGCTTGATGTGGCTTTTAATAATCTGATATGGCTCATTATGACGGGTGATCATGTAACTTACTGGTTCAATAGAAACATAAATTAGAAGACTCAAGAACTTTCACTAAATGTGAGAAAAAAATATTTAGAATGAGATCGACGAAACCCCAAAGTGTGCCAAGTGGGGCAGGGTAGGAGGAGATTGGGCCGTTGACGGTCATAGAACGTTGCCATCTTCTAGTGACCACGACTACCTATGGCCATCAAGTGTTTGAGTGAATGCTCTTCTTGTCTCCAAAGTTCCGATTTCGAATCTTTTTGAATTACTATTTTAATTGATTTTCATTTCGAACAATTCTCTCAACAAGTTTTCAGATATTTTTTTTTGTTAATTCCACGATATAAACCAATAAACCCAGTGTTAATAGCGGTCCGATTTTCTTATTCTCATTTCTATTAGCTAAAGTGAGAGCAAAATGACGATGCGTGTTGCAAAATGAAAAGATAGATTGCACCGGGTCCATCATGAAAATCCTATGTGCGTCATGCGCTAGTGTGGAAAAAAGGTTTTAAAAAATGGAGAAAAGTTAAGAAATACCAATGTAACGAGTTAATGAAAGAATAGGAAATAAATAGAGCGTGATGTTGCTTTTAATTGTCTGATGTGGCTCCTTATTATTGGTGATCACACATAACTTATTGGTTTTGTACAAATAATAAAAACGTAAATTAAAAGAGTCAACGATTTTTGTAAAATGGGGAAAAATTATCCAAAAGGAGATTGATGAAACTCCAGAGTGTGCCATAGGGGTCGGGGAAGGGGGACAACTGGTTGTCGACGGCCACAATGCGTCGTTTTCCTTCTAGTGATTACGAATGTCTATTGATATCGAGTGTTTAGTATTTGCTTTTCTTGTCTAATTTCTCGTCAATTCCTAGTCTATTTGAATTTCTATTCTTACTTAACTTCCATTTGATACGGTCCTCTTGACAATCTTCCACAAATTTCTCCTTTTCTTATGGTCAATATGATGATTTAAGCCAATTGCTGGTGAGTTTTTCTTCTTTCTTCGCTTTTACATAAGTTAAACTGAGAGCAAAGTGACTATCAATGATAGATTGTGCCGCGCTCATTCTGAAAATCCTAATTGGCGTCAAATGCCGGCGAGAAAAATATACAAGAACAAAGAGTTGGGGAGAAACGCAAGATACAAAGAGTTCTTGAAGACGAGTCGGCAGTTTTGTGTCGAAGACTCAGACAAGGGGGAAGTGGTCGTCCACGTGCCTGGGTTGACACTTTCTCGTGGACTCAGGGCTCTTCCGGAGTCTTAGTTCCGGTTCGAAGTCGTTGCCATCCTTGTACCATCATATCGTTTTTCCAGAAAAATTGACTGAAAAGTCATAGGTTGATTATACTTTTGTCAATTTCACATCAAAATTTTTAATCGTGTCGATTGAATTCTAAACACATTCATATTTTTTCAATACTCATTTTGACGGTAAATTAATAATGTGGATAGGTGTCAATTTCCATAGTTGTAGTTGGCTTCAAGGTGGATAGTTTTTTGTTGATATTTTAATAATCTTCTGGGTCAATCTACATGAAATAGTTGGAGCTAAAGTGGATAAATTTTGAATGATTTTCGAGTCTTCTTGTGTTCTCTCTCTTTTTTTTTTCTTTTCTTGCCTTTTCTTTGTTCTTCTTAACAACCGATTGACCATCACCGGCCACAAGAGAGGGCATTGGGCGCCTTGCTTAGCCTAGGCAACGGTCATGCCACATAGAATGGCCCTCGCCTAAAAGATTAGAGCAAAAAATTAGGTAAGTTGATAAAACGCAACCATAAAGATCCCCTAGTCTAAACTGTGATGGAAATCTTAGTGGGACAACCTCAACGGTTTACGAGGTTCCTTTCCATGTAAATTCTAATTTGCTTTAGAAAAGTTGTCAGTCAACATGGCTAAAACATAAATCACTTATAAGGGTGTGGAAGAAAGTACGATACCTCAACTTAGGGTAAAAGAAGAGAAAAACAGTCCGAGCTAAATCACGAGTTGAACTTAGGTACCTAATCGAACCAATTCCTTATATATATCGAGATCCCGTTCTATGTGCATCCCAATGGTGTCGGATCCGTTTGTGTTCTTCGCTAGATGCTCAAACTTGTCTACTTAAAGACAAGCAGAACCCACGACGTGAGAGAATCATCATTTTTGTTCGGAAATCGAGGGGAGATTTTTGGTAACCATTAATGAAGAATCGAAATGGTTTTCTCTCTTAACTCCTTACAAAATAGTGCACCTGGCATTCCACCGCATCATCACGACAGAAGAACAAATACAAAAGAGCGGCAATTTTTTTTTCAATTCTCAAGCATAAAATATGCAAGAGATGTCTTCCACGTCTAACCAGGTTCGTACGGATACGGAAATGCGAAAATTTGTAGAATTTTATGAATCGCATTGTATGGAGTCGTCGAGACTTCTTAAGCCTGACGAGTGTCATGAGATATCTCGAGCGGCTTGCCTCCAAGCAGCATTGGGCCTTTGCTTAGCCTAGGCTGAAAAGGCTAGTGCAACACCTAGAAGGGGGTTGAATAGGTGTTGTTCAAAAATTAATGCGGAATTAAAAACTATGTAATATGAAAGAACAGAGTGCAAAGAGTAAGAGAATGGAAACTCGGTTATAGTGGTTCGGCTTTAGTTAAGCCTACGTCCACTCTCGATCTAACAGCCAATAGGCTGGAATTCACTAAGTGATTCAAGAATGAGTACAATGCGATGAACAGCTTTTCAAACTAAATATCTCTCTCTTGAATATCAAAGTGAACTGTAGTGTAATGATGATCTTGAACTGGGAATTTTTCTCGTGCTTCTCTGCCTCTTTCATCAATAGAAGAAATCCTTTAAATAAGTTTCTCTGACTTTTTCGACCATTGACACTTGCCAAAAACTTTCTCTCAATCAAGCCGTTGGAGAGAATCATATCAGGAAATCTCTAAATGATTTTGAAACAGGAAGAGAGGGTGCCGAGCCTGATTGCCCATACAATCAGTCTCATTACCTTCCAAGTAAGAACCATCTATCAATATGTAGTTCTTCGGCTGATCGAGACTTTCCAAAATAATGATTGTTTCTATATTGAATTTGACCAATCCATCTGTTCTTACTTCGTGGAAAACTGTGACCAACTATGAAGAGTGATTTTGACCGTTTGTCTTCCTTGCCATAGATAATGATCCTCGAGATGTGGCAATCTTCATTTGATATGGTCCAGAGGCTAAGTGTTGAAAGCAGAAGAACAACCGTCTATTGGGATAGACGATCCATTGTCTATCGTTCTCCAGACGATACATCGTCTACCGAAAGAGACAATATGTTGTCTATCAAGCAGTTAGAAGATACATCGTCTATCTTCAGTGCTGGACTTAGAAGTGTTTTGTCAGCTTTAAAACTTAAGAAGGAAATTCTCCAACAACCCCTTTTTGAAGATGACAAAACATCCTGCAGTTTTTGAAATAAGACAATAATAACCAAAGATCTGTAGGATCGAGGATCAACATATGTTAGGAAACAAGGAGAGGAAACTCCCCCTTGATTATAACATCCTTCATTCAAAAGAAGTAGAGATTCCTGCATCACATATGTTAAACAAAATCCATAGAAAAGAATCCTGCAGCACATATGTCAAACAAAATTCATAGAAAAGAATCCTGCAGCACGTATGTTAAACAGAATCCATAGAATCCAACACGGTAACTAAAGACTGAAAGATTATTAAAAACTAAAGAAAGACAGAAAAACTGCACTTCCTGCACTCTCCCCCTTTTTGTCATCGAACAAAACTAATGATTCGGAAAGCGAAAAGTTTAAAAGACTCCAAGTGTAACACAGACTGCTCAAGACGATGAAGATCCTGTTGGAGATCGCTCTGAATTTCCAGGAGATCACCGTGACTGGCCACATCAGAGAGATGATGAGTAATAGACTGTTTGAAATCAGAGAAGTCCTGAAGAAATGTGTTGTGGCTTTGTTGAAGAGAAGTGAGTGTCTGGAGAATGGTAGAAAGTACACTAGAATCAGTGGTACTAGTGGCACCCGGTAGAAATAAAGACTCAGTAGGAAGAGGATGAGTAGTAGACAGAGAGGGAATCGAAGGAGGAGGAGTTGGAATGACTGGAGGTGACTCTGAGATGGGAGCAGGAATGGTAGGAGCAACAAAGGTTGGTGAAGACGGTGGAGGAACATCTCCCCCTGCATCTGTGCTAGTAGGTAATACACGAGGTGGAGGAACCGTCTCAGCAACCTGTGGAGTCACAATCTCTGTATCTTGTTGGGCAACATGACCTGCGGAAGATGCACCATCATGATCAGTCGAACTGAGGGACACCTGACCCCGAGGAATGTCCTTATTGACCTCCCCCTCTGCCTCTTCTTCTGGGACACAGTCATCAACCTCTTTATCCAAACCATCCTCTTCAGCCAAGATAGGAGATACAAGCTCAGGACTGCTAGGCTCATCATGAATAATAACTTTTCCCTTCTTGGGAGGTGGTGCATCTAAAGGAGCCTTGCCCTTGCATTTGGTGGTAGAGGAAGAACCTGCCTTAGACGCAGGAGAAACAGATAAACCAACTAGCAACTCAGGCATTCTCATTTTTGCTACCATTGTCTTGCCAATTACTGTGATTGGCATGAACTTTTTGCAGAGTTGTGAAGGCATGGGAATGTTGAAGTGCTGGAATATCTTGGAGATGAGACCCGCATAAGGCAATTGCCCTGTTCCCTTCTGAGCAGCCCTGTACATTTGATAGATAATAATGAAAGGAAGATTGATGAACTTAGAATGTAACATCCCAAACATAATCTGTAGTTCGGTTCTGGAGATAGCTGTGCGAGAAGTCGCCTTTGGTCAAAGACAATTGATTAAAATCTTGTGGAGAATAATACTCAGGGGTTTCATTGTAGAATAGGAAATGTCCTTTTCTCTAGAGTCCTCCTTAGATAAAAATGCAGTAGCCTCCCTTTCAGAAACTTGGATTGGAAAGAAACGTGGATTTTGCAAACCAATTATAGCAGCCAAGTCATCCACATCAAGAACAACATTCTGATCCTTGACCGAAAAAATAACGGAGTGTCGGTTGGGAAACGACAAGTTGGAGGAGAAATAAGCAGTCAATTCAGGAAAAGCAGGGGCAGTCTCAGAACAAAATTTCTCCAACTTTAAAATCCTGAAAGTTAATCGAAGGTTGATGTGAATAGAATCCAGAAAATCAAAGTCCACAGTGCGAGGATTCATCACCCCGCGAGCCAACAGACGATCGTACATTCCCTTGTGTTCCTTGGAACGAAATAGCTTCTTGGGGTCTCCGGGCAAATCAGCAGCAATGCCCTTAACAGGTTTGAAGGAAATGTACAGTTTTTCATCCTCGTCCCACGAATCAAACTGTTCAGGATGACTTATATTTGGGTCCAACGGAAAATTTTTTCGAGCCTTATCTACTGAACCGGGTGGAGCAATGCCTAAGGATTCAACATGCTTGAGAAACAGATGTTCATTTGGAAATCCAGCACCCTTGAGATAGGTGGTCAAAAGTACCATGGGAGTTCTAATGTTCTTCAATTCCACATAGGCATTGTAAATAGCTCTAGTGCTCCTAATCTGAAGAGGCGGAGTTGAAAGTACCTGAGTCGTATCAGTCTCAACCGGAGGGGTGGGAAGCACAGACGTTGCAGGAGAAGGAACCTCGTCCTCGGTGAGGTCATAATGCGTTGGTCCGCTTGCCGAACCAAACTCTCTCTGAGCAATACGAGACGACTTTCGAGGAGGAGCCATCACAGAAAGGTAGAGAGCGAAAGGAAAGTGAAGAAAGATGAAAACTTGGTGAAGAAATTAGAAAAAAAAATGAAAGAATGCCGGAGGAGAACAGAGGAGAGCAAGTCGCTGTAGGATTTTTTACGAGAGGAAACTGCTCGAAGAGGAATGGAGAGAGACGGTTTCCAAAAAGAAGATTTGAAGAGACTAAAAAAGGCAGTTTATATCAATGCATAAAAATCGGAAACCTTACCAATTTAAAAACAAGCAAATAAGTAAATAAATACCTGGAAGGCGGGAAAGCAATTCTTGAAGAGATTTACTTGCCAAAAGTGTCGAAGAGTCAATATATCACAGAGATAGAATATTCAGAGCACTTCGAAGAGCTTCGAAGGAACGTCTATCCAGTGGCTTGGTGAAAATATCTGCTAATTGATTATGGGAATCAATAAAACTGATTCGAACATCCTTCTTATGAACATGATCGCGGATGAAATGATGCTGAATTTCAATATGTTTCGCCCTCGAGTGCATAATTGGATTTTTGGTAAGATCAATTGCGCTAGTACTATCACATCGTATTTCCACACAGTACTTCCGAATGCCAAAATCTTGTAATTGCTGCCTAAGCCAAAGAATTTGAGAGCAGCAACTTCCAAGTGCGACGTATTCAGATTCGGCAGTAGACAAGGAGACTGTGTGCTGCTTCCGTGAGAGCCAAGAAATTAAACAATTTTTAAGAAATTGACAGGTCCCCGATGTGCTTTTTCGATTAACTTTGCAACCTGCATGATCAGCATCTGAATATCCTAGTAGAATGAAGTTGCCATCCTTGGGATACCAAAGTCCAAACTTAAGTGTGCTGGAGATATATCTTAATATACGTTTAACTGCTGATAAGTGTGATTCTTTAGGGCTAGATTGGAACCTGGCACACATGCACACACTATATAAGATATCAGGACGAGATGCTGTGAGATAAAGGAGAGAACCAATCATGCTACGATAAAGCTTCTGATCAACTGCTTTTCCTCCTTCGTCAATTTCCAATTTAGTAGTAGTTGCCATGGGAGTGTACGTCTTCTTGCAATTGTCCAGACCAAACTTCTTAACAATGTCTCGGGCATACTTCTCTTGATGAACGAACGTTCCTTCATTTAGTTGCTTTACTTGAAGGCCAAGAAAGAAGGTGAGTTCACCCATCATGCTCATTTCGAATTCATTCTGCATAGTACTAGAAAATTTCTTGCAAAGTGCCTCATTAGACGATCCAAAAATAATATCATCTACGTAGATTTGAACTAATAAGAAATCGTTACCTTCCTTTTTGATAAACAGTGTAGTATCAACCTTACCTTTGTCAAAACCATGCTGTTGAAGAAAGGTACTTAATCGTTCATACCACGCTCGAGGAGCTTGCTTTAGACCATATAAGGCTTTCTTAAGCTTGTATACGTGATCAGGATATTTTGGATCTTCAAAGCCAGGAGGTTGTTCGGCATACACTTCTTCTTGGATAAATCCATTCAAGAAGGCACTCTTGACGTCCATTTCGAATAACCTGAAATTGTTAGCACATGCAAAAGCAAGTAATAAACGTATGGCTTCTAACCTGGCAACGGGTGCATAGGTTTCATCATAGTCTATTCCTTCCTGTTGTGTGTAGCCTTTGGCTACTAGTCGAGCTTTGTTCCTGATCACCTCCCCTTCTTCATTCATCTTGTTTCTAAACACCCACTTAGTGCCAATTATGGTCTTTCCTTTTTTGTTTAGGAACCAGATCCCAGACATCATTGATAGCAAACTGCCGAAGTTCATCTTGCATAGCTTCTATCCAGCTATCGTCTGTTAGTGCTTCGTCTACCTTCTTGGGTTCAATTTCTGAAATTAAGGCAATAGCACTTGATTCCTCATGGTCTTCAGGGATTGAGAAACGTTTTGATCTAGTGCGAATACCCTCTTCAAGGTCTCCAATGATTAAATTGGTTGGATGGCTTGACTTGTGTTTCCAATTTCTTTGAACTCGAGGGCTACTTTCATTAGAAAAATCTAGTTGATCAGGTTGAGTAGACGGAACAGCTTCTGATGCTGTAGAATGTAGAAGGTCTGAGTCGATAGACGGAATATCTTCTGGAGTGATAGACTGTGTATCTTCTGTAGTGGTAGAATGTGTAACTGTTCCAACATTCTGAGTCGGGATAGATGAAACTTTCACACCTTCATCAAATTTGACATTGATTGATTCTTCGACTCTCTGAGATTTCTTGTTGAAGATTCTATAGGCCTTGCTTGACGTCGAGTATCCAAGAAAAATTCCTTCATCTGATCTTTCCTCAAATTTTCCAACATTATCATAATTATTTTTTAGGATAAAGCACTTGCAACCGAACACATGAAAGTAAGAAACTATTGGTTTCTTTCCTTTGTAAAGTTCATACGGTGTCTTTTGAAGTATTTTCCTTAGAATAACTCTGTTGATAATGTAACTAGCAGTTGAAACAGCTTCAGCCCAGAAGCAAGGAGAGATATTACCTTCTATTAGCATTGTTCTTGCCATTTCTTGAAGAGACCTATTCTTCCTTTCCACTATTCCATTTTGTTGTGGAGTATAGGGAGAGGAGAATATATGTTGAATGCCAAACTGGTCACAGAATTCTGAGAAATCCTTGTTTTCAAATTCCTTTCCATGATCCGAATGTATCTTGGATATAAAATATCCTTTCTCATTTTGAACAAGTTTAGCAAACTTATAAAAACATTGAAATGTATCTGACTTGTTTGAAAGGAAATGAACCCAGGTAAATCGAGAGTAGTCATCCACAATTACTAGGCAGTAAGATTTACCTCCCAAACTTTGAGTCCTTGTTGGACCAAATAAATCCATATGTAAAAGTTGTAAAGCACGATCAGTGGAGACAGAGTCGATAGATTGAAATGAGCTTCTTACTTGTTTACCCAAGATACAAGGTGTACAAGGATCTGTTCTCTTGAAATATACTTTTGGAAGTCCACGAACAAGTTTCTTGGAGGAAATCTTGGCAAGTTGTTTGAAGTTTGTGTGCCCCAACCTTCTATGCCAAAGATTGACTTCTTCATGAGTAGAAAAGAGACACTCTGAAGTGTTCATATCTAAAAGGTAGATGTTACCATGTCGTATCCCAGTGAAAGACTGTAGGTTGTCTTTGCTTGTTCCAGAACATCTATCTTCTTGAAACTGAATTCTGTAACCCGTATCACAGAGTTGACTAATACTCAACAGATTATATTTGAGTCCTTTCACCAAGGAAACATTGTCGATGATCAGATTTCCAATAACAACATTCCCAAGGCCTATGATTTTTCCTTTTCCATCACCTCCAAAGGAAACTTTTCCACCGTCTATGCTGACAATGTTGTTGAAGCAAACTGGATCTCCAGTCATGTGTCTCGAACAGCCACTGTCTAAATACCATTTATTCTTGTTCGAGACCTGTGAACAAAAATATGCCTTACATTTTCTTTGGTACCCAAATCATTTTGGGTCCTGAAGAATTAGCACAGAAAGCAACTTTTGCGTGACTAGTATAATTATGATACTTGTAAATATCTTTCAACTCAAGAGATTCTGAACTTAGTTTGGAGTGACTCTTATCAACGGGTTTGACAAAGGTTTTCTCAAAATGATTTTTGTAGGCCCTTTTTGGAAGTCTGTTTTTCAATCTTTCTTTAACTTTAGGAAAGTCAACCAAAGGTTTATTTTCCAAAGTCATCCCAAGACCTGCCTTATTGAAATATGGTCTTTGGATGGAAAGAATCTTTTCAAGTTTTTGAGATCGATAGAAAACTTTTGAGAAACATTTGTAATGTCAGTTTTCAAACAAAGATTTTCCTTTTCGAGATTTTCTGATTTTTCTTTCAAAGTAAATAAAGATTTTTCAGAATTCTCTGCCTTTTCTCTCCAGTAAGCTTCCTGTTGATTGAGTCTAATATTCTCCTTTTTCAGCTCAGAGATTCTTTTGAGAGAAGATTCAAGATTCAAGCATAGATCATCAATATATTTGGAAACTTTAGAAGGAATACTTACTTGAGTATTTTGTTCTGAATCAGAGTCTGAATCTTGGCTTGAATCATAATCTGAATCAGAATTTGCCATAAAACACAGTTGAGCTTCCTCATCACTGTCTTCACATTCAGTATCACTCAAAGCTTCTGCTTTTAAAGCTTTCTTGTACTTCTCGCTTCTTCCCTTTTTTAATTGAGGACAGTTTGGCTTAATGTGTCCCTTCTTGTGACAGTTGAAGCAAACAAGTTCGTCAGAAGATTCATTGTCATCATTTTTCTTCTGAGAGCTCGAACTTCTGAACTTCCTCCCCTTTTTGTTTAGCTTTTTAAATCTCTTGATGAAAAGGGCCATTTCTTCATCATCTAAGTAGTCGTCTGACCCTGCATCATCATAATCAGGTTAGTCTTTAGAGCGATTGATTTCTTACCTTTTGTATCCTCACTTTCATCGGTCCTTTCAGCCTCATAGGATTGTAGTGTGCCAACGAGTTCATCCACAGAAAGAGGTTGAATTCTTTGAGTTTCTCTTATGGATGTTTTGATGTAGTCCCATTCTTTGGGTAAGGCACGCAGTAGTTTGTTAATCTTCATAGGCTCAGAAATTGGTTGTCCTTGATATGCTAAGCCATTGACTAGTTCTGTAAAGCGGCTGAACATGTCAGGAATGGATTCTCCAGTTTTCATCTTAAAAGCTTCATACTGTCCAAGCAGTATGTTGATTCTTGTCTCTTTGACACGATCAGTCCCTTCATAGGTGATGTTCAGTCTGTCCCAAACTTCCTTGGCTGTATCACAAGAAGAAGTGCGATTATATTCAATAGGTGATAAAGCACAATAAAGAGAATAGATGGCTTTTGCATCAAGGGCTTGTCTCTTTGATAATTCTGTTTGAGACATTTCTCTAATTTCAGAGTCATCTTCATTCTTGGGGGTGATCCCTCTATTAACCACATCCCATTCTAGAGGATCCTTTGATCGAAGAAAGGCTTTCATCTTGTTTTTCCATATGTTGGTAATCCTTTCCATCGAAGTAGGGAGGCCTGGTGTGACTCTGTCCTTCCATCAGCAGGGGAGCAACTGCACTAGCCATAGATCTTTTAGCTCAGAAGTAAATACACTTCAATAAACAAGCTACGAGGCTCTGATACCAATTGAAAAGGCTAGTGCAACACCTAGAAGGGGATTGAATAGGTGTTGTTCAAAAATTAATGCGGAATTAAAAACTATGTAATATAAAATAACAGAGTGCAAAGAGTAAGAGAATGGGAAACTCGGTTATAGTGGTTCGGCTTTAGTTAAGCCTACGTCCACTCTCGATCTAACAGCCAATAGGCTGGAATTCACTAAGTGATTCAAGAATGAGTACAATGTGATGAACAGCTTTTCAAACTAAATATCTCTCTCTTGAATATCAAAGTGAACTGTAGTGTAATGATGATCTTGAACTGGGAATTTTTCTCGTGCTTCTCTGCTCTTTCATCAATAGAAGAAATCCTTTAAATAAGCTTCTCTGACTTTGTCGACCGTTGACACTTGCCAAAAACTTTCTCTCAATCAAGCCGTTGGAGAGAATCATATCAGGAAATCTCTAAATGATTTTGAAACAGGAAGAGAGGGTGCCGAGCCTGATTGCCCATACAATCAGTCTCATTACCTTCCAAGTAAGAACCATCTATCAATATGTAGTTTTTCGGCTGATCGAGACTTTCCAAAATAATGATTGTTTCTATATTGAATTTGACCAATCCATCTGTTCTTACTTCGTGGAAAACTGTGACCAACTATGAAGAGTGATTTTGACCGTTTGTCTTCCTTGCCATAGATAATGATCCTCGAGATTTGGCAATCTTCATTTGATATGGTCCAGAAGCTAAGTGTTGAAAGCAGAAGAACAACCGTCTATTGGGATAGACGATCCATTGTCTATCGTTCTCCAGACGATACATCGTCTACCGAAAGAGACAATATGTTGTCTATCGAGCAGTTAGAAGATACATCATCTATCTTCAGCACTGGACTTAGAAGTGTTTTGTCAGCTTTAAAACTTAAGAAGAAAATTCTCCAACATAGGCAATGGTCATGCCACGTAAAATCGCCCTCGCCTATGCCCGACAAGATTGTCAGCTAGGTTTGTTAAAGAAATAAGTAAATAATTCAAAAAAATATTAATGTTATTAGATGTTGTCCACGTTAGCTTCGGCTGTGCCATTTAATCCACGATTTTCAGCTAAAATTGACAAGATGGACTAGATTAAAAAAAATTATGAAACAATTTAGGGACTCAATTGACACATTTTAAGGATTTAGGACTGAGTTCACACAAAGTATAAGTTTAGTTATCTTTGGAGAGTTTGTCCTCGTTTCGTTTTCTCATTTTTTTTTTGCGATCAATAGGACCAGCTCAACAATCTTGTCTAAACACATCTTGCAAATGTGTCATTGGGATTCCTTGATGTTGAAAGTGGGACTGCGATTGTCTCGTCAACACCATATTCATGTGAGAAGTTGTCATATTTCTAAACCATTTAGGTCAATCAGAATCACGCTTTACAGAAACTTACGCCGTATACCTAAAATTGTCATCAAAAGAGAAACTTGAATTTCAATCAATGTATAACCGTAGGGTCTATCCCTAAAGAGACAAAAAAATTAGGTAAGTTGATAAAATGCAACCATGAAAATCCCCTAGTCTAAATTGTGATGGAAATCTCTACGAGGTTCCTTCCCATGTAAAATCTAATGCACGATAGAAAAGCCATTAGTCAACATGGCTAAAACATATATAACTTATAAGGGTGTAGAAGAAAGTCTGATACCTCATCCTTGGGTAAAAGAAGAGAAAAACAGTCCGAGCCAAACCAAGATTTGAACTTACGTAGCTAATCGAACCAATTCCTTATATAGATCGAGATCTCGTTTCATGTGCGTCCCAATAGTGTCGGATCCATTTGTGTTCTTTGCTAGATGCTCAAACTTGTCTACTTACAGACAAGCATAACCCACGATGTGAGAGAATCGTCGAGGGGAGATTTTTGGTAGCCATTGATGAAGAATTGAAATGGTTTTCTTTCTTTACTCCTTACAAAACAGTGCACCTGGCATTCCACCGTATCATCACGACAGAATACTAATACAAAAGAAAGGCAAATTTTTTTTCATCCTCCGACATGAAATATGCAAGAAATGTCTTCCACGTCTAACCAGGTTCGTACGGATACATAAATGCGAAGATTTGTAGATTTTTATGAATCGCGTCGTATGGAGCCGTCGAGACTTCTTGAGCCTAACGAGCGTCTTGCAATCTCTCGGGCGGCTTGCCTTTAAGTGGCATTGCAAGTGGGTGCTTTTGTGGCTAGAATATGGAGAGATTGAACTTTTGTTCCATGACTTAGGCTTCGTTCGTTTAACAGAAAATGACTCTCAGGCAAATATATTTTCCGAATTTTCCAGCGTTCGTTTCACGGAAAACAAAATAGTTAAGAAAAATATTTGGCAAAACATTTTTCAAAAGTGAGAAAAAAATTTTCCGTTTTTTTTTTAAGTGGAAAATATTTTCCGTCTTCTTTGTTTATCTTAAGAGTCAATGTTTTCCAACGTGTCAATGTATAACACAAAAAAAGTTTATTTATTTTTATGATTTTTCTTAAGTTTCGAACGAATACTCGAAAATATTATCATTTTTCAGGAAAGTGATTTCTTGAAAAATATTTTTCAAAATATTATATTTTTCGTGAAACAACCGAAGCATACGAGCCTTACCTCGGAAAATCTGAACAGGTGGCTGAGTTGATATTGTTTCCTTACTCATCTGTCCATACTATCATTTGATGGGACCGTGTTTTCGCCCATTTCAGAGGGGAGAAACTTGCTCCCGTCAACATATTTATTTATGTTAATTTAAATAATCTTCTTCGTTGTATGTATCTCTCAATAATGCACGTAGACCTTTCTTTGATCGTGTGCATCCTTGAATCAATATGTTTTCTTAAATAATCATCCACTATGACCTATACACCCTCTTCATTGTTTTTCCACGCTGATATGTATACTCAACTCCTTCATCTATCTGATCCGGACATAGGCATCACAAAATTCAAACTCGGTAGGGTATATTGTTTAAAAGGTCATAAACATGTTACGTTTTTGTCAATTCAGCCATTAACCTTTCATCTTTATCGATTGAATTATAAACCTTTTCAATTTTTGTCAATTTAACCAATCTGGCAATTTCAACGGAAAATCATTGAGGTCATACCAGTAGCACCATATAGGACCGTTGGCATTGACGTCGACAACATTTATTTTTTTTATAATTAGTTATTATTATTTTTGTCCTTTTTTCCCTACTGAGTTCGACGAGGGCCAACGACCCTCGCTTGTGGCCACGGCCCTCGCGAGGTTTGGGAGAAGGTCAAGAAGCCCTCTCCAAATCCTCACCCGTGGCCCTTGCCGAACTTGGCAGGAAAAAGACGAAAATAAATAAATAAAAGGAAAAAAATAAAATAAAGAATATAGTTTTTAAAAACTATTCACATCGGCATCGGCTATTGTACTCAGCACAATCGACGTTCACATAAGCAATTCCTTGTTAATCGGTGGAATCTTAGAATTTAATTGGTAAAATTGAAATATTTATAATTGAATCGATAAAATAAAATAGATTCAGAATTATTTGAATAATTTTTCTGATAGATAATAGTACAGTTCTTCGGGCATTAGCTCTTAAAAGATTGCCGCCGGCAAGTTAACGGTCCCTGCCAAATCATTTGTGGAATCGACGGGGGATTGGTCAGCGAGAGTAACGGTAGGGGACGGAGGAGAACGCTCGTCTCGTCGTGTCTCGTTCCATCCAACGGTCAGAAAACGGCCTTGACTTGTGGATGGGACTGCGACGGGCATTTATGAAGTTGAGACCACCGCCTCATCCACACCAAATTGCGGCCCCGCCAATAAATTCCCGATTCCCAATAGGAGTCGCGGAAAACTAATGAACATATGTTTTCCAGATTCGATGGTCGGTGTTTATTGGGAAGACCTTAAAGAGCACGCGGTGGATATCCATTGATTGATTCATTTTGAAGAAATCATTTATCGATTTTCCGAGGCTTGGGAGATGAAAAATTATTTGACGTGCGAAAATCGATTTTCGTGGACTAAAAACCAATAAGCGTAGATAGGAGGAAAAAAAAATCACTTATATGCTTCGTTCGTTTCACGGAAAATAATTTTTAGGAAGTCATTTTTCGGGAAAATGACAATATTTTCCGGTGTTCGCTTAAAATTTAAATATGAACTAGAAAATATTTTCAGTTGTTCAGTAAAGAGATTATTTTCCAGACTTCCTTTATCGCCGAAGCAACGGCCACGTTGAGTTGAACTACGGCCGAACGAGAGAGAGAAAGAGAGAGAGGGAGGAGGAGTTCGGCTGGGAGGAGAGAGAGAGAGAGAAAGAGAGAGAGAGAGATGAGTTTGGCTAGGAGGAGAGAGAGAAAAGGGAGAGTGAGGAGTTCGGTTGGGAAGAGAGAGAGATAGGAGAGAGAAGATGGAGTTTGTTACAGTGGACTTGAAAATGCTTTCCTCTGGACTTAAAAATGTTTTCCTCTCTTCGGGAAATGAAAACATTTTCCCCATTTTTAGAAGGATACTTTTCATTGACTGCATCATAAAATATTTTGCATCCCTCAAACACCATAATTTAAGGAAAATATTTTCCGCGAAATGAACGAAGCCTTACATAAAATCATTATATAAATGAGAATTGTCTATCCTCTTTTATCTTAAATTTTTTTTAGCCAAATAAACGTGTCATAAAGGTGGTTTAAAAGTTAAAAGGTTAATATCCGAAACAAGCGACTCTGTCAAAATGTGTAAGGGATAATTACTTAAAAGTTTCTAAACCTATTGTATTGGTATCGATATTGTCATAAAACCTAGTATCACTTTAGTGCTGAATCTTTTGGCGTTTTTTGTCAATTGAGTTCATCCAATCAAAAATGCTGATGTAGATGCTGATCGACTTACGTGGCATGACCGACCGACCATGATATTGACAATTTGGTTAATTTTTAATGATTTTTTTATTCTCCCTTCTTTCCTTCCTTCTCTTCTATTTTTCTCCTATTGTAACCAATAAAGGTCACTAGAGCTCGCCGACACGAGGCAAGGGCTCTTCAGCAAAGGCCATCGCTCTCACTCAGCCTCGCCAAGTCCTCACCAACAACATGCTATGGTGTCCATGGTCTCACCAACAACAAGCGAGCTTGGGCGAGGATGGCAACCCTTGTTGAGCATGGTGGAAAGAAAGAAAATGAAAGAATGAGATTGAATTCAATTTACAAAATGTCAAAAGATTGAAGACTAAACTTGCATAATTAAAAAGTTTACCATTGAATTATCATAAATGTAATAGATATAGAAAGAGGATGTTATTCTTATATTCCTAGCTCTAGACGTATGGAGTCATGGGGGATTGAATAGTTGATTATTTTATTCTGCCGCCCCTTGTGGCAAGAAGAAGGCTTGTGCAGTTTCTTCTCCTCTTTAAACTCGTTAATCCACAGGACATTTCAATCTAAAGAGATAATTGCAACATGAATATCATTAGTGAGTATCTTGGAGACACTTATGAAGCAATCAATAAGGAAATTTCACAAATTACAGTGTACTAATTGCTTTTAAGTTATAAATAACCAGCGCTCTAAAAAATTAATTATATCTCGAATAAAGTATAAAATAAAAAATACCTAGCCAAACAATTTTTCTGGTGGCTTATTGAAGTTGTGGACCTTTTGTCCATTGCCGAGGTCAAACATCGGTCATGCAGTACGTAATCCGGCCAATAAAGAAACATATATCCATTATAATAAGAAAGGTTCTTCAAATATGCAACGTTGTCCGTCAATGTGCATATTTCTTGTATAAGTTTATCTGACTAACCGGGCATTTGAAACTTGTGAGTCAAAGCCAATCGGTTTAATTTGCTTCCTCATTTAGCTAACCGGAAGTGGTTCTAGAATTGTTCTATGCATCTCTAACCCATAAGTCAAGAGGTCATCTGTTACTGTGTCGTCGACCTCGCATAAGCTCTCCTGAGTTACCACATCAATATAAGCCGGATGCTTATGCTTATATCTAATCGATCTACAAGAGCTTGCATGGTGTTTAATGAGCCTCCGGATGGCTTGTCCTTTTGTACTCGTGCATTTGGATTCCTGGATTGTAGGCAATCTGCATGTTTGATGAGCACGAATTTTTCGAATTAAAATATATGATTAAGTAGAAAAAAATCACTTAATTCGCCAAGTAATAAAGTTGTTAATTTTACTCGATACGAAGAAAAGAAAATGGCTACTTCATTCGTTCGACATAAAAAGAGATGATATAATGACTACTTAATTCATTCAATGTGAAATACATTTACGTAAGAATCGGAGTCTTGCCATTATATCGCCAAAGGAAAGGATAAAACCTACAAATAATCTTTGTAAGTTTTCGCCATGATATCAAATTTTCATCACTTGAAATATAATCTTGAATCTCAACCATCAATTTCAATTTTCATTGAGCGGACCCTCGATGCCGGACTGAGTCCTTGAAATAGAGTTTCTGACGCCGGAGGGGCAAGACTCGATCGTATCCAAGAGAGAATTGAAGATCCACTGACTAGCAACAGAGCCCCATAGACTATTTGCTCTTCTTTTCACCCTCAAAAAGTGGGATTTGGATCACCTGACTTGACAAAAAAAACCCCCCATTTAATGGGGGTCATCCGATCTCAAATCGGACGGCCCCCAAAGCACGTCACCCCTGTCAGGTGATCCAAGTCTCGAAAAGTGAGAACACATTAATAAAAAAGTGTGCTGTGCGCTCGACAGTGGATTTGCACGGCTTTGTCTCTGCAGCTTGGATAAGATAGATGCGTAAGCGTAGATTTCGAAAACTTATGGCATGATTTGCAAATCATGCAAGCGGTCACTATCTTAATTATCAATTGCATCCATACTATTATAAGGCATGCATGATCATCATTCGATTGAGATGAACCATATCTATAAGTCACGGGCTATTTTATTTTTTCGTAAATCTTGAACCCTTTGAAGTATATGACAGACCTTCTGTTTAGATGGCTCATGTTGGGCATGTCGAAAAGCTTTGCTTGGGACCAGGTGTCTATGCATATGCTACTTTCGACAATAACTCGTAGAGCTTGATATGGAGAACACGGGAAATGGGGATGACGGTGGTGGTTAATCTAGCCTATACGATAATGTAGACAGATGGTATCGTTTCTTGAACATATTTTGCTTATTCGAACATCGCTTAGTGTTTTTTTTTTTTTGGGTAAAGTAACTTCGCTTAGTGTTTATCACGCTATAAACTCATTTTTCTTCTCTCCAAATTACAGCCTCGTTTGTTTCTTAGAAAATGAACTTGGCTAGATAGTATTTTTAGACAAAGTTGTTTTCGGGAAAAATCCGGCGGTGCCTTTTCTCTCCAATAAACAATTCGAAGTCGTAATTTGACCATTCGTTGGAGCCATCACACTCTCCTCAGCCCCCACGTCATCGCATCTCTCTTGTCGTCCTCCGAGTTGGCCGGAATTGTTCGCCGACGTTTAACCCTCCTTCCCCTCCCGCTCGCTCGCTCGCCTATAAATAGACTAGACCCTCTTCTCCCCCATAGCCATTCCCCGTCTCTTCTTCCCTGTCCAGAACACAGAACACTTCGGAAGGAAGAGAGAGATGGGCTCGATAGAGATGACCCAGAAGCCACACGCAGTGTGCATCCCTTACCCTGCCCAGGGCCACATCAACCCCATGCTCAGCCTCGCCAAGCTCCTCCACCACAGGGGCTTCCACGTCACCTTCGTCAACACCGAGTACAACCACAGCCGCCTCCTACGATCCCGTGGCCCGGCTGCCCTGGACAGCCTCCCGTCTTTCCGGTTCCGCACCATCCCGGATGGCCTCCCGCCCTCCGACGCCGACGCCACCCAGGACATTTTGGCCCTCAGCCAGTCCATGCAGAAGTTCTGCTTGCCCTACTTCCGGGACCTGCTCGAGAGGCTTAATGAGGAGAGCGCGACGTCGGGTTCTCCGCCGGTGAGCTGCGTGGTGTCGGACGGCGCGATGGACTTCACGCTCGACGCCGCAGAGGCAGTGGGCGTGCCGGAGGTCCTGTTCTGGACGACCAGCGCGTGCGGCTTCATGGGCTACGTGCAGTATCGAAACCTTATCGACAGGGGTCTTGCTCCACTCAAAGGTATGCATTGATAAATAATTGTGTGATTTGGTTTATTTAAGTAATCTCAGTTAGCAGATTTACGGCTAATGAATTTTCTTTTCTTCTTTGTGGGTATCTTGTTTTGTTTTGTTTGTCCCTGATCTGCATCATAGTTTTCTCCGGGGTCGAGTGCCTAACTAAGTAAACTGTTAAAAAGTAGAAAGCTAAGATGTAAGAACCTTGCTCCGGAGCTTCCGTATCGCTTACGACTTAATCGTTTCCTATAATTTTCAACAATCTTCTCGTGTTTTCACTAATTTAAGCCTAACAAATGCACTTACAACACAATCTATCCATGTAACGCCGCGAACGTCGAACGACGTAGCGGGAACGGACTCTTAATTCTTCCAGAGAACCGGATCCATTATGATAACCATGGCCATGTCTGGTCAGGCGGTTTGATTGATGGACTTTCAATTTGCAGATGCAAGCTACATGACAAACGGGTACCTGGACACCGTCATTGACTGGATACCCGGGATGAGAAACATCCGCCTGAGAGACTTACCGAGCTTCATCCGAACCACTGACCCGGACGACCCGATAGTCCACCTCTGCTTGGTCGAGACCGAGAGAGCGAAAAGAGCCTCGGCCATTGTTTTCAACACGTTCGACCGATTAGAGCACGAGGTCGCCGATGCTCTCAAGGCCATGTTCCCCCCCATCTACACACTTGGCCCCCTACATCTCCTCACGGAGCAACTACCCGATAACGACACCAGGTCGATCGGGTCCAACCTGTGGAAGGAAGAGCTGGGCAGTCTCGAGTGGCTCGACTCGAAAGCACCCGGCTCGGTTGTGTACGTGAACTTCGGGAGCATTACAGTGATGTCGCCGACGCAGCTGGTGGAGTTCGCATGGGGGCTTGCAAACAGCGGCCAGATGTTCCTGTGGGTCATCCGGCCTGACTTGGTTGTCGGCGACACGGCAATATTGCCACCGGAGTTCTTGGCCACAACACGGGAGCGGAGCCTGCTGGCGAGCTGGTGCCCCCAGCAGCAGGTGCTAAGCCACTCGGCAGTTGGTGGGTTCCTGACCCACAGCGGCTGGAACTCGACTATCGAGAGCATTGCGGCTGGCGTGCCGGTGTTGTGCTGGCCATTCTTCGCGGAGCAGCCGACAAACTGCCGGTACAGCGTTGAGGAGTGGGGGATCGGGATGGAGATCGATGGCGACGTGAAGAGGGGCGAGGTGGAGAGGCAGGTGAGGGAGCTGATGGAGGGGAAGAGAGGGAAGGAGATGAAGAGAAAGGCGATGGAGTGGAAGGAGATGGCCCGAGAGGCCACGTGTCCTTCCGGGTCGTCGTTCTTGAACCTGGACGACGTGATCAACAAGGTGTTGCTGTTGCCCAGAAGAGATTAATTTTTTCCGGACATGCGTTTCTGATTGCCGAATAGGAATAAGTCCCAACAACTCTTTAGACGGTCCTCTTGTCTGGATTTCATCTTAGTCCCGTATCAACTTCATTCATGTCACTAGGAGTTGTTTTCATTTATTTATGTGCAGTTGGCATGCACATGAAGCAGTTGGCTATGATAAAAAGTACATTATAATATATATATATATATATATTTATAGATTAACTAATAAAGTATACTAAAATTGATTCGTAACCACATTTAAGTGCTGTCCTATAATTTTATCTTTGTTCCTCCCTACCTTCACCGCCGTAAACTCACGTTAATTTCCTCGTGAAGCAAAGCTAGCGATGAAAATGGTGGCTGGTGACAGCATCGGGTCAAACTTATTACCATGTCGACCTAACACTGGGCTTGTCCCCGACGTGGGCACTAGCCAAAATTTGAACATGTACCGAATACATGATCGGTTGAAGAACTCAGAATTTGTTCTGCGCCACTTCCTCTGAGAAGAAGAATTATTGAATTTCTTCTCCTTTATAAGCTCCTTGACCCACAAGTATTCCTTAGAGAATAGTTTGAAAAAATACCCATAATTAGGGTTTTGTCGATGAGTGCTGCAAATACACTTGTTAAGCAATCAACCGGGGGAAATTCTAGTTTTGAATACACTATTTGCTCCCATGTTATATACAAAGAGTATCTCGACTTGATACATTCCACATAAAATAGGATTAACCAGTATCTCGAGACATTTATCAACAACATGGGTCATGCGGTATGTAATCTTCAATCAACAGAATTCGTTATAAGAAAAAAAGCTTTCGTACTTTAACGTTTTTATTCATTAGGATCATTCCTTTTTTTTCCAAGTTTATTTGACTAACCTAGGACTTGAAACGTAAAATTGAAAATAAGACATTTGTTTAATCTGAACACGCACGTAGCTGACCAACCTTAAATGGACCGTCTTCCATTAACCTTAAATGGCTTATAAAATATTCTTGAACATTATCTGTTCAAGAAAAAATCGAGTTATGGATATTTGCTAGACTAAATGCTTATACTGAATCGAGTTATGGTACGTGCAAGATATTTAAAGAACCTCCAGATCCCCGAGTCATTGAATTCATTCCGTTGGATTCTTGAATTATAATTAAGATCTCTGTTGGATTCTTGAATTATAACTAAGAGCATGCCCGATAACCATAATGAGTTTTGACTTGCTAGATTTGATTAAGTCTAAAAAAGTACTAAATTTGCTAAGTAAGAGAGTAACAACGTACGTGGTAAAAGAGAAGAAAAAAAGGGGCTACTTAATTTACTCAATGGAAAACACATAATACATTGGACGAGATATACATCTAAATGGGAACTAGAATCTTGACTATCACATTGTTTTAAAAGGGTTAAACCGACAAATAATGATCTCGGTTTCATATTCGATGAGACACTATATCTTTCAAAGGAATCGATACTCAATATTCAATTTTTTATTTCAACTCTTTGCTTTTGGTTTCATGAAACAGATCTTTTGATTCAACGAAAATAAGTATGAGGTGTTCTTGAAGTATAATTTTTGACCCTCTGAAAGATATCGGAGTCGTCAAATGCAAAACAAAAGGATATAATTATTCTGAAAAGAGAATTTAAAATCCAAAAACTGAAATACTATCAAATAATTTTTAGAGAAAAGTAACAAAAAATTTCTAAACCTATTAAGTAGGTACCAATTCAATTCTAAATCTCTCAATTGGATCAACTCGATCTTAAACATTTTCACATTAGTACCAATTGAGTTCATTCGGCCAATTTAGTTTTAAAATTGCCAATGTACATGCTAGGTACCCTATGTGACACGCCAGCATTGTATGTAGGTAATTTTTTATTTTTTATTTTCTTCTCTATTTTATTTTTATTTTTTACTTTTGAGATTGGTAGGGGGTTGCCCACCACTGGGTGTGGCCCTGCGAAGCCTTGCGACTTGCGACCCTCTCTTAGAGCTAAGTGTGGGTCGCGACCCTTGCCCACTGTTTGGGAGGGCTTGTTGCCCTTGCCAGTGGCTTGGCTGATGATTGTTGGCCTTAACAGTTTAAACAATAAAAAGAATGAAAATGAGAAATAAAAATAAAATCCAAAGAATGTTTTTTATGTCAACGTTAGTCGTACCATGAAGAATTATCAAAATTATCTGGATGTACTCAATCGATACACATAAAGGATTTATGAATAAATTAGTTTTATTAAAATATTTAAGATGGAATTAGTATTGATGCAATAATTTCAAAACTTTGTTTTGTACTTTTCTCGATCCTTGACGTGGTCTTACGCTGCGGATGTTAGGGTTGGTAGCCACACAAAACGTGGGAATGGGATCACGTGACCGTAAGAAAGAAAATGAAATGATGCCATGCAATTTGCGATTGAATCTCTTCTCCTATATATACTCTGCAAACTCAGTTCAAATCCACTTCATCCTCTCTCTCTCTCTCTCTCTCTCTCTCTGAGTTAGTCCCGTCACATAATCCTCCGACTCATTTCCGAAAATGGGATTTCCACTCTCGCTCCAATGGCTTTTCCTCTACCTTTTCCTTCTCCACCTCAGCTTAGCTATTCTTTGTTCGGGATCGAGGAAGCTCACTGCTCTGTATCAGCCGCCTCCCATGGTGGCGAAGTACCACAACGGCCCCTTGCTCGACGGCGACCTCCGAGTCTCCATCCTCTGGTACGGCAAGTTCACGCCCGCCCAGAAATCGATCGTCTCCGACTTCCTCCTCTCTCTCACTCCCCAACAGACCCAACACTAGCCGCCATCGTCAGTCCCCTACGCTGCGGAGTAGTGGAGCACCGTCCAAATCTACCTGCAAAAGGCCAATTATATCAAGCCCAATTTGAATTTGGATCGGGTATGGCCCGTCATGAGGAGCCGATCCAACCTAGCCGTTACTTTGAATATGTTTCGGGAAATTACACCAAGCCCAATAGCGTTGTGATCGAGAGGGCCTCCTCCATCATGGCGATTTCCATGCCTTTTCAGGACAAGAAATGTAACTCAGGAAATGTCTGCATCCAAGTTCAAGGTATCTGTGGAATTTAGAAAAAATGGAGAAATGCTCTTCAATTTGTTACTTTAATCCAATATATTGAGAAAAAAATTGTCAAATTTTTTGAAACGATAAATATACCAATACAACGAGTTGATGAAAGATTAAGAGAAAAGCAGCTTGATGTGGCTTTTAGTAATCCGATATGGCTCATTATAACCGGTGACCATGTAACTACCGGTTCGATAGAAACATAAATTAGAAGACTCAAGAACTTTCACTAAATGTGAGAAAAAAATTTTAGAACAAGATTGACGAAACCCCAAAGTGTGTCAAGTGGGGCAGGGTAGGAGGAGAGTTAGCCGTCGACAGTCATAGAAAGTTGTCCTCTTCTAGTGACCACGACTTCCTATCGCCATCGAGTGTTTGAGTACATGCTTTTCTTGTCTCCAAAGTGTCAATTTCGAATCTTTTTAAATTACTTTTTTAATTGATTTTCATTTCAAACAATACTCTCGATAATTTTTCAGATTTTTTCTTTTTATTTTTGTTAATTCGACGATATAAACCACGACTTCCTATCGCCATCGAGTGTTTGAGTACATGCTCTTCTTGTCTCCGAAGTGTCAATTTCTTTTTCAATTACTATTTTAATTGATTTTCATTTCAAACAATATTCTCGATAATTTTTCAGATTTTTCCTTTTTCTTTTTTCTTTTTGTTAGTTCGACGATATAAACTAATAAACCCAGTGTTAATAGTAGTTCGTTTTTCTTATTCGCGTTTATATTAGCTTAAAGTGAGAGCAAAATGACGATGCGCGTTGCAAAACTAAAAGAGAGATTTCACCGTGCCCATCTTGGTTTTGTACCATAATAGAAACATAAATTAAAAGATTCAAGGATTTTCGTAAAATGGGGAAAATATATCTAAAAGGAGAGTGATGAAACTCCTAAGTGTGCCATAGGGGTCAGGGAAGGGGGACAACTGGTTGTCGACGGCCATAGTGCGTCGTTTTCCTTCTAGTGACTACGATTGCCTATCGATATCGAGCATTTAGTTTTTTCTTTTCTCGTCTAATTTCTCGTCAATTCCTAGTCTATTTGAATTTGTATTCATACTTCAATTCCTAGTCTATTTGAATTTGTATTCATACTTAACTTTCATTAGAAACGGTCCTCTTGACAATCTTCCAAAAATTTTCCTTTTTCTATGGTCAATACGATGATTTAAACCAACTGCGGGTGAGTTTTTCTTCTTCTCATTTCATTTTAATATAAGTTAAAGCGAGAGCAAAGTGACCGTAAATGGTAAATTGTGCCGAGTTCATATCGAAAATCCCATGTGCATCAAATGCTGGCGAGAAAAATAAACAAAAACAAAAGGAGTCCGTGACAGTAATAAAATGAAAGTCCGGGAGAAGAGCAAAATATAAATTCTTAAAAATGCAAGATTTCTACCATTAAAACCAGTCATTATTCTAACACAATACGTGGAGAGAAAGAAATAGAAAATATTTTCGAAGGATAATTACAAATATTGATGAATCGACAGATAATAGAAATAAAATAAAACTTGTCTCTCGTGCCTTTTGAATTGTCGGGATCTGCCCATCAACTGTAGCCTCAAGGGCCGGCCGCTTTGTCTTGATCTTGAAGGCGAGTCGGCAGTTCCGTGTCGAAGGCTTAGACAAGGGGGAACCGGTCGTCCACGTGCCTGGATTGACACTTTCTCATAGACCCAGGGCTCTTCCGGTGTCTTGGTTCCGGTTCGAGGTCGTTGCCATGTACGCTCATATTGTCTTTTCCATAAAAATTGACTGAAAAATCATAGATTGATTATACTTTTGTCGATTTGATATCAAATTTTTTAATCGTGTCGATTGAATTCTAAAAAATATTTACATTTTTTCAATACTCATTATGACGATAAATTAATAATGTGGATACATGTCGATTTCTATAGTACAGTTGGCTCCAATGTGGACACATTTTTGTTGATATTTTAATAATTTTTCGGGTCGATCTACATGATATGGTTGGCGCTAACTTGGATAAATTTTGAATGATTTTCGAGTCTTTTTGTGTTCTCTTTTTGTTTTTGTTTTTCCTTTTCTTGCCTTTTCTTTGTTCTTCTTATCAACTGGTCGACCATCACCGGCCACAAGCAACGACATTGGGCCCTTGCTTAGCCTAGGCAATGGTCATGCCACATAGAATGACCCTCGCCTATGCCCGATAGATTGTCGGCTAGGTTTGTCAAAGAAATAAGTAAATAATTCGAAAAAATATTAATGTTATTAGATGTTGTCCACGTTAGCGTCGGCTGTGCCATGTAGTCAGCCGTTTTCAGCTAAAATTGACAAGATAGACTAGATTGAAAAAAAAATGAAAAAAAAATTAGGATTCAATTGACACATTTTAAGGATTTAGGATTGAATTCAGACAAAGTATATGTTTAGCTATCTTTGGAGAAATTGTCCTCGTTTCGTTTTCCTGTATTTTGCTATTAACAGGAACAACTCAACAATCTTATCTAAACACATCTTGCAAATGTGTCGTTGGGATTCCTTGATGTTGAAAGTTGGATTGTGATTGTCCCGTCAACACCATATTCGTAGTGAGAAGTTGTTGTATTTCCAAACCATTTAGGTCAATTAGAATCACACTTTATAGAAGCTCAAGCCGTATGCCTAAAATTGTCATCAAAAGAGTAAAACTTCAATTTCAATCAATGTATAGCCGTCGGGTCAATCCCCAAAGAGACAAAAAATAGGTAAGTCGATAAAATGCAACCATGAGGATCCTTTAGTCTAAATTGTGATGAAAATCCTAGTGGGACAACCTCAACGGTCTACAAGGTTCCTTCGCATGTAAATTCTAATTCGCTATAGAAAAGCCATCGGTCAACATGGCTAAAACATATATCACTTATAAGGGTGTACAAGAAAGTCTGATACCTCACCTTAGGGTAAAAGAAGAGAAAAATAGTCCTAGCCAAACCACGAGTTGAACTTACGTACCTAATCAAACCAATTCCTTATATAAATCAAGATCTCATTCATGTGCGTCCCAATGGTGTCGGATCCGTTTGTGTTCTTAAAAACAGTCCTAACCAAACCACGAGTTGAACTTACGTACCTAATCGAATCAATTCCTTATATATATATATATATATATATATATATATATATATATATAAACATGATCTATTATTTTCCATTGGTATCAACAATAAGTACTCATATAAAGATTAAAATACCAAATCTCTTCATATTAGAGCAATAAATCCGCACTTAAGACGAAGATATGGTATAAATAAAATACCGAATCTCTCCACAATAGGGCGGTAATCCGCACGCAAGATGAAGTTAGTGATAAGGGCAAAACGGTAAGAATAAATTTCTTTAAATTTGCACTATATAAATTTCTTTATAGATGATTGAAATAAGATTACAAGTGCAATGGAGACCATATGACTTCTACAGGGTGGAAGAAATTCGGTAAGTGAATTTTGCTTACCTTGAAATTGATGTATTCAGAAAATCATAGGGATAAAAACGATTTCCTAATTGCAGGAAAATCGTAAATCAAGATTATCTGGATAGACAATAAGGGAACCGATCTCTCTAGGAGAAGTAGATCGGTAAATATGGGTTTGATCTTCTGATGGTAGAGAGATCTAGATTTGGAAGCAAAGGGCTAAGAGAGTAAAAGGAAGGTTTTTGAGAGAATGAGTGTATGAGAAGGACTCGCTACTTCGCCCCCCTCTTTTCCTCTCGTTTGAATGGGGTTAAATAGAGGCCGAGTGGAGTCTACAGTAAACTAAAGTGCACAGTGGTACAGTGTTTCGTAATGATGGGAATATTTATTATTTCAGGAGTGAAATAATTTTGTTCCCGGGGAATAATGAAAACACTGAACCAATCACTTCACTGTCTTATTTCTGGCCTCTCTTTGGATTCCTTTTGACCATACTCTTTGGCTTTTCTTCCTCCGAATCTGATTCCTCCACTATCTGATGCCATGGGATGCCAAACCAATCGTTCTCATTTTTATTTCCACTATGATGCGAACCACTTGGTGAGGAGCATGATTTGACGTCTTCAAGGGCTTGCTTTAGCAAACTGGTTAAATTTTGTGATGTTCTTGCAGCGGCAAGTTTTGATAATAGAAATCCTTTGTCATGTAGAAATGGGGTAATGGTGGGAGGAATTTCTGATATCGGCTTGGCATTTTTAGCTAACCAGTCAAGAGCGGACTGGTGTTCTGCCTTCTCCCAATTTTTAAATTGATCCAACCATTTAACTCGATATTTCCAGATGAGAATTAGGATTTCACTGTCTGGTTGGCTTCGAAAATCGAAATGCCAAGATAAAACCCAAGGAATGCCAAAGTTGGAATGGTATAATAATGGCTTTGGGAAATTCTTTTCTTGGGGATTTGGGGAATAATTTTTTATGAAAGAATCAAATCCTGGCCTTATCCTTGGATGAATAATTTCTATTATTGGTCCAAGTTCCTCCCACCAACGGATAAACCAGTAAAGTAACATTCGGGTGTTTAAGTTATCTACGAAAATTAACCAGGTGTGAGTTCCTTTTGAATTCATGTGAAATAGGGCATTCCACCATGCTTGTCGATAGTCAAAATAGGTGAAATGAGACCGATAAGAAGATTGTGCTTCTGTTGTCTTGATTTTAAATTTGGAGAATGAGGTGAAGGATTGATCTCATGCAGAAGGGTGGATGACCTTTTAATGCGAATCATTGAATAATTGGGAGTTTTTACCCCAAAATGTTTAAAAGTTGCCGAATTTGTTTCTACTAAAATCCTTTCAAAATACTCCACAGGTTTAAGTGGATCGTGCGGAGTATAATAAAAGTTTTCGGTGAACATTGATTTGGCACATTCAAGCGGATCTTTATCGAAAAATCCTTTTTCAACTGTGAAAATGTTTGAATGAAATGTTTTTTCAATGAATTTAGATTTAGGAGTAGATTTATCCATTGGGATAACTACTTCACTAGAATATGCGGGTCTTACATGAATTGAAGTGGGTCTCCTTTTTTGGCTGAATTGATCCACTTGTTGGTTGGACTGCCAATTGGAGGAGCTTGAGGGCTTCCTCATGTGAAAGGGTAAAGAAATCAATCGGAACAATTGATGATTGTGCCTCGATTTTTTGAACCTTTTTGAAGGCATTAGAGGATGAGGCGGAATCCTCTTTTGATTCAATTGTTAATGGTTTTTGGGCTGCTTGCAGCCAAGTACGAATATTTGTGAGTCCTCCTTCTGAAGGTTTGGTTTCTTCTTTTGATTTCCCCATTTCAGAGGAGGATTTACTGGATTTTGGGGGTATTGTCCCTGTAGAAATTCTCTAATTAGAAAATCGGGTAGAGAATTTGAAGAACCATTAATGAATTGAATGTCAAAATCAAAAACAGAGAGAATAGCTTGCCATCGGGCAAATATCTATTTTGAGGCTATGTTTTGAACATCCTTTTGTAGAACATCTTTTGCAGATTTGCAGTCGATGCGTAACAAAAATTTTTGGTTCAATAAATCACCTTGGAATTTAGAAATGGAGAGAACAATTGCAAGGATTTCTTTTTTAATTGTAGAGTAATTCTTCTGACAATCATTCCAATGTTTTGAAACAAATTGGACAATTAATTCTTTATTTTCCTTCACTTGTTTCAAAATGCCACCGTAACCAAGTTCAAATGCATCAGTTTCAACAATCTTGAATAATTTTGGATCAGCTAAATGTAGATAAGGGATATCTTTGATTTTCCTTTTGATTTGTTTCACAACGTTAGTATGCACCTCATTCCATTCGGATGGATTCTTTTTCAATCGTTGATGTAATGGTTTGCATAGGATTCCAAGATTGGGAAAGAAATCTGCTACATAATTTAGACTACCAAAAAAATGTTGCAATTGAGTTTTATCATGAATTTCATCTGAAAATTTCTCAGAGAACATGATGGAACGTTCAATTGGAACAATGGTACCATGATGTATATAATGACCCAAAAATCGTAACTTAGTTTGGAAAAGAGACAATTTTGTAGGTGAAACAACGAGTCCATTTTTCTTGGTTATGTTCAAAAATTGTCCAATGTGTTTGAAATGTTGATCAATAGATGCAGAATAAACCAGTACATCATCAATGTAAACAATGATGAAATCTGATAATGGATTAAAAATGTCGTTCATTATTCGTTGGAATTCTGAAGGAACATTTTTTAATCCAAAAGGCATAACATTCCATTCATACTGTCCGAAAGGAACAGTGAATGCAGTTTTATACATATCAGATTCCTTGATATGGATCTGCCAGAATCCAGATTTCAAATCGAATTTTGAGAAAATCACAGAATTATAAAGCCGATTTAACAAGTTCTTTTTATTAGGTATTGGATACCTAATCCATTTAAGGACTTTGTTTAATGGTTTATAATTAATCACAAGACGAGGAACTCCTCTTTCAAGTTCTGTGTTTTTATGTACATAAAAAGCTGAACAACTCCAAGGAGATTTGCTCTTTCTGATAAACTTTTTATCAAGAAGATCTTGTATTTCTTTTTGACAGAAATCCAATGTTTCTTTATTCAATTGAGAAGGTCGGGCCTTGGTTGGAATATCAACTTCAGAAAATTATGTTTCATAAGGAGATCAACAATATGACTTTTCCTATCCCAGAATGCAGTAGGAAGAGTGGAACAAATGGAATCTTTTAAAAGTTTTTCCAAATTGGAAATCTTCTTCTGGATTTTGGGATCAGAAAGTTGGGTTTCAATTTTCTTGTGATTTAGATCCTCTGAGGTAAAGGAGATGTTTTTCTTTGCTCTTAATGAGGCAATTAATCTTAGAGATACAATGTTCTTGAATAATATTCAAATTCCTAGTCTTGAATTTGGTTATAAACTCAAAGATTAGTTTTTTGTACAAAAATTTTGTTTCGATGCCTTTGTCGGTGACTGTAAAAGGTTGAATTAATGTAATGAAATGTGTGCCAAGAATTATTCCTTGTTTTAAATTCTTGACCAAAATAAAAGGGGTTTTAAAAGAGACATTTTCTTTGATAATTTCTACTTCTGAAATTTTAAACTCAATTTTAAGTTTCTCTCCAGAAGCAGCTTTTAAAGAATGTGTTGTCTTTTCAAAATATTTGGTTGGAACAAGACCTTCTCTTATACAATTAAGGTCTGCCCCAATGTCAAATAAAGCAACGGAATCCAAAAGAAATTCACCATTAATTATGATAGAAATATTTATTAACCATTTTCTTGATGTGAATTCAGAAAGTTGTAATAAATATCCCTGCTCGGGAGGTTTAAGTGAATTAGATTAGGATTCGTCTTCGTGGTTCTTTTCATGACTAGAAGTTACATCTGATTGTAACTTAAGTTGGGAAAGTTTTAAGTCACGAATTTATTGTTTCAAATCATTGATCTCATGTTGGAGATCATTGATTGAAATTGGTTTGGACTTTGGTTGCTTTCCACGACTTAAAATTTCATTCAAATTGTAAGGAATTTTTTATGATTGGGGAGAAGAAGGTTTTGGTTCTAAATTTTTAAGAAATTCAATCTTTTCTTCAGTATCATGAATTCGGTCAATTTGTTGCAAAATGTTTTCTTCTTCTTTTGTCAACACATTGATTTCAAGGTCTTCAAAATCTTTGAAATTTTCTTCTTCTGAAGAGGAGGATTCAATGTCATTAACTTGAAGACCATCTTCTTCTGATGATGATTCTTCAGCCATGACTTGAAGGAAATTTTCAAGGACTTCTTCCTCCAATTCTAGCTCGTTAAGCCTTTTGGCTAATTTGCAGAATTTAGATATGTGACCTTTTTTCCCACAATTATAACAGGTTAAAGTTTTAAAACTTTTCTTGTTTTGAAAATTTCTTTTCTTTTGGGGAAAATTGGTTTGGTTAGAATATCTATTATTTTTAGAAAATCTCTTGTTAAATTTTTTGTCAAATTTTTGAAAACATTTTTTACATTTGCAATCTTTTTTGCAGGATTTTTTTTGTAGGAGTAATAAATGATGGATCATATTGTGCACAAAATTCTCATAAGCCTCTGTGAGAATCCTTTTGTTCCCTCTTGAGTTGTTTTTGAAGACGAATATTTGTACACAAATTTTCCGACTTTATAAACATAAGATGCAAGTTCCCCATAAGACAATAAATCATAGGGAATCTCTTCCCCATAATTTTCCCTGATCCTTTTGCGAACTTGGTCTCCAATAAGTCGAGGGAGTCCAGCAAGGAATTTCTCTTTCCAGAACGATTGGTTACAATCTGGTCTAAGAATGACTCTTTGGAAAAAACATCTTTGTATTCTCTGAATTCTCCCAACGATTTGCATTTTAAATTTGACAAGAGATCAAGATTTTTATCTCTAATCATGGAAGGATCACCGATAAAGTGCTAGGATATAGAATACAAAAGAGTGTTGATTGCATCTTGGATGGGACGATTGTCATTATCAATAATTTCTCACCCATCATCATCAGTCTTGTAGGAATTGATAATCGAAAAGCGCTGATCTTCAGTGAGATAATTATCCCACCAACCTCTTAGTTGTCCTGAAAATCCATCAATTAAGAGGTAAGCTATTGATTGGTTAGTAGCATCAGGAATACCTCTATAAGTATTGGAAAGCATAACCATTTGGTTAAGGACATTTAAGAGGTTTTGCTCAGAAATTCCATCTATATTCCATTCATAGATAGATCCTGAAGAATATTTATGTTGTGGCTGGAGATTATTTTCTTCTAGGGCTACATCTGGTGGTGTGGCTCTAGAATAATATAATCTCTGGGGGTCTTTCTAGGTAATTCTGTTTAATTCTGGAATAGACTCCGTTTCAGACTTATCCAACACATTAAGATTAATAGACTCAGAATCAATATCCATAGTGTTGATTTGTTCCGGAGTATCCTTAATAACTAAATTTTTCAAAATCGGTGTTTCAATAATTGGTTTTTCTTCTTTGAATTGCCATTTACCCTTTCTAACCTCCAGTGCTTTAAGAAATTCAGCACTTGGAATTTTTGGTATCTCAAAAGGTTTAAAAAGTGGAGTTTTCAAAGAGGAACTTTTAAGATTGTGATTTATTGAAGAAGAATTGGTTTGGATAGTTGTTTCTATCCTGTCTAGTTGTTTTCCAATAGTATGAAGATGTTGGTTTGAAAATTTGTTTTGTTGTAGAATCTTCTTAATACTTGTGTTATCAATTTCTGTGGCTTCTTTGAAAGGAGAAGCAATGATTTCAGTATTTCTAAATGGAAATTTGATTTGTCTGAGAGGCGGATGATTTGCTTCAATAATTTGCCCATCATTCATTTTCCATTTGTGAAGATGTTCTAGAACAAAAATTTCCTTTTCGTTAAGAAAATGTTCTTCAAGCCAATAAAAAAACAATACTTGTTTCTCATTTTGACACATGAAATTGTAGTATTATTCTTTGATTTGTTGAAGCTGGGAATTGAAAGTTTTAAAATACCATTCTCTGATGATTTTGTTTTTCTCTAAATTAAAATCATTATTAAGAAATATACGATTCGGTTCAAAATCAACTTCTAAGATATTAATTTCTGGATCTTCTATTTCAGAAGGAGTGGGTTCAAGGAACTCTTGATTTTGATGATAAATTGGTCTGGAAATACCTGACCTATCTCAACCCCTTGAATTGAAGGATTTTACGATTGAGTTCTAGCTTGAGAATGCTCAGGCTCTTCCTCAGGGATAAAGATTGGAGGTAAATTTGGAGATAAATTTACCGATCGTCTAGAAGAGGTGGTTGATACTAGAGAAGGAATAGACCTAATGTACATAGGAACGGTTCTCATTCTTGAAAATTGAATTATAATTCTTCCTTCAGGATGTTGAATGACATTGGTAGGTTCAGTGTGCTGAACAATTTGTCATGGAATTTGGTTTTCTAATTCCCATTGTTCAGGTAGTGTGACTTCATCCCATTGGACAGTTCGAGGAATGATAGAATTGGCTCTTGAAATGTCAGTCTGAAGAACAAGGGTTTGTCCTTTAGGGCTAATTTTAAAAGCCTTACTACCAAAAGCAGAGTTTAAAAGTTTATAATAAACTCTATAAATGATAGCTAAAAGTATCGATCCTTCTGCTATCGAATAGTTCTGGGTCTTAATTTGCAAAGTGAGGGATTTCAAAATATTTTTGTCTCTTAATGAGACAGAATATCCAAGATGACAATTGAAATGAATTGGAGCATTGCAAAGACTTGTTTCAACAGTCGCAAGAATAGAATCTTCATATCTTAAGAGTCTGGCATCTCTTAGGACTAGAAGTAAAGAGGTGTCTAATCCTTCCTTAGTTAGAGGTTTAGCTCCAACTTGGACAAGACCAATGTGAAGATATTGTCATTTCTGAGCATGCTTTCTCAAGGATTCTTTGTTGAATAATTAAATCGAATAGATTGATTCAGAAAGTGGAATATCTCTTTCCTCAGTTAAAATGCAATAATCATTTTTCCCAAAAATTTTCCAATTAGAGATTTCATAAATCTCATCATACTTGACCTTTGGAATTTTCCAATTCTCAATCGACCGATTGAAATTTTCAATGTTTATTTCTTCTCTATTAACATGTCCAGTATCTTCTGTTGTCGTATTAGACACAGAACTAGAAGAAGATGTGGTTCTCCTTAAGAAACTCATTTTTCCGGGACTTTACTCTTCTTCAAGGGTCCATATAGTGCTGACCAATGGACTCACACCCCTTTGGGGATTTACTGCCGGGACCACACTTAATAGGTAACCCTATAAGATGAGTGCAACAAATGCAATCGCCTCAACCGTACTTAGAGGATATTAAGAATTACCACCTCCCCTCTAGCTCTGATACCAATGGACTCCCTATATATATATATATATATATATATATATATATATATATATATCAAGATCCCGTTCATGTGCGTCCCAATTCCTTATATATTTTTTAAAATATTGTATTTTTGTGAAACGAACAAAACCTTACCTCGAAAAATCTAAACATGTGGCTGAGTTGATATTGTTTGCTCACTCGTCTGTCCATACTGTCATTTGATGGGACCATGCTTTCATCCATTCCAGAGGGAAGAAACTTGCTCCCATCAACATATTTATCTATGATAATTTAAATAATCTTCTTCGTTCTATGTATCTCTCATTGATTGTTCCTTGAATCAATATGTTTTCTTAAATAATCATCCACTATGACCTATACATCCTCTTCATTATTTTCCCATGCTAATATGTATACTCAACTCCTTCATCTATCTGATCCGGACATGGGCATCACGAAATTCAAAATCGGTAGGGAAAATTATCTAACAGGTCATAAACGTGTTACATTTTTGCCAATTCAACCATTAACCTTTCAGCTTTATCGATTGAATTATGAACCTTTTCAATTTTTGCAAATTTGTCAATTTCAACGGAAAACCATTAAGGTGATACCAATAGCACCATATGGGACCGTCGACATCAACATTGACAACTTTTATAATTTTATGATTATTTATTATTATTCTTGTCTTTTTTTCCCTACCAAGTCCGGCGAGGGCCAACGACCCTCGCTTGTGGCCACGGCCCTCGCGAGGTTTGGGGGAGGACCGCGAAGCTTTCTCCAGATCCTCACTCGTGGCCCTCACCGAACTTGGCAGGAAAAAGACGAAAATAAATGAATAAAAGGAAAAAAAATAAAAGAAAGAACATATGTTTTAAAAACTATTCACGTCAGCATCATCTATCCTACTCGGCACAATCGACGTTCACATAAGTGATTTCTTGTTAATCAGTCGGATCTTAGAACTTAATTGGTAAAATTGAAATACTTATAATTGAATCGATAAAATATAATGGATTTAAAATTATTTGAATAATTTTTCAGATAATAGTACAGTTCTTCGGGCATCAGCTCTTAAAAGATTGCAGCTGGCACGTTAACAGTCCTCGCCAAATCATTTGTGGAATCGATGGGGGATTGGTCAGCGAGAGTAACGGTACGGGACAAATTGAAATATGGCGTCCATGGCCTTGCCAACCACAAGCAAGCTTGGGAGAGGATGGCAACTGTCGTTGAGCATGGTGGAAAGAAAGAATGAGACTGAATTCAATATACAAAATGTCAAAAGATTTAAGACTGAACTTAGATAATTAAAAATTTACGATTGAATTAACATAAATGTAATAGATTTCGATATTTTTATTTTATTTTTAGAGGATGTTAGAAATTGTGTTATTCATATTCCTAGCTCTGGACTTTTATGGAGTCATGGGGGGTTGAATGGTTGATTATTTTATTCTACCGCCCCTTGTGGCAAGAAGAAGACTTGTTCAATTTCTTCTCCTCTTTAAACTCGTCAATCCAGAAGACATTTCAATCTAAAGAGATAATTGCAACAGGAATTTCATTAGTGAGTATCTTGGAGACACTTATAAGCAATCAATAAGGAAATTTCACAAATTACAATGTACTAATTGCTTTTAAGTTATAAATAACCGGCGCCCCAAAAATTAATTATATCTCGAATAAATTATAAAGTAAAAAAAAAAAAAAAAAAAAAAACCTAGCCGAACAATTTTTCTGGTGGCTCATTGAAGTTGTGGACCTTTTGTCCATTGCTCAGGTCAAACATCGGTCATGCGGTACGTAATCCGGCCAATAAAGAAACATATATCCATTATAATAAGAAAGGTTCTTCAAATACTTAACCTTGTCCGTCAATGTGCATATTTCTTGTAAAAGTTTATCTGACTAACCTGGTATTTGAAACTTGTGAGTCAAAGCCAATCGGTATAATTTGCTTCCTCATTTAGCTAACCGGAAGTGGTTCTTGAATTGTTCTATGGATCTCTAACCCATAAGTCAAAAAGTCATCTGTTACTGTGTCGTCGGCCTCGCATAAACTCTTCTGAATTACCATATTTATATAGGCCGGATGCTTATATCTAATCGATTTACGGGGGTGTGCATGGTGTTTATTGAGGCTGCGGATGGCTTCTCCTTTGGTACCCGTGCATTTGGATTCTTGAAATAGAGTTTGTGAAGCCGGAGGGGCAAGTCTCGATCGTATCCAAGAGAGAATTGAAGATCCATTGACTAGCAATAGGGCCCCGTAGACTATTTGCTCTTCTTTTCACCCTCGAAAGGTAGGAACTCGTGTATAAAAAAAATGTGGCGTGCGCTCCCGGTGGATTCGCACCGCTTTTTCTCTGCCGCTTGGACACGATAGATGCGTAAGAATAGATTTCGAAAATTTATGGCATGATTTGCAAATTATGCCAGCGGTCACTATCTTAATTATCAATTGCATCCTTACTATTATAAAATATTCGAAGCCGTCATTTGACCATTCGTTGGAGCCATCACACTCTCCTCAGCCCCCACGTCATCGCATCTCTCTTATCGTCGTCCGAGTTGGCCGGAATTGTTCGCCGACGTTTAACCCTCCTTCCCCTCCCGCTCGCTCGCCTATAAATAGACCAGACCCTCCTCTCCCCCATAACCATTCCCTGTCTCTTCTTCCCTGTCCAGAACCCAGAACACATCGGAAGGAAGAGAGAGAGATGGGCTCGATAGAGATGACCCAGAAGCCACACGCAGTGTGCATCCCTTGCCCTGCCCAGGGCCACATCAACCCCATGCTCAGCCTCGCCAAGCTCCTCCACCACAGGGGCTTCCACGTCACCTTCGTCAACACCGAGTACAACCACCGCCGCCTCCTGCGGTCCCGTGGCCCGGCCGCCCTGGACGGCCTCCCGTCTTTCCGGTTCCGCACCATCCCGGATGGCCTCCCGCCCTCCGACGCCGACGTCACCCAGGACGTCCCGGCCCTCTGCCATTCGACGCAGAAGTTCTGCTTGCCCTACTTCCAGGACCTGCTCGAAAGGCTCAATGAGGATAGCGCGACGTCGGGTTCCCCGCCGGTGAGCTGCGTGGTGTCGGACGGCGCGATGAGCTTCACGCTCGACGCCGCAGAGGCAGTGGGCGTGCCGGAGGTCCTGTTCTGGACGACCAGCGCGTGCGGCTTCATGGGCTACGTGCAGTATCAAAACCTTATCGACAGGGGTCTTGCTCCACTCAAAGGTATGCATTAATAAATAATTGTGTGATTTGGTTTATTTGAGTAATCTCAGTTAGAAGATTTACGGCTAATGAATTTTCTTTTCTTCTTGGTCGGTATATTGTTTTGTTTCGTTTGTCCCTGATCTGCATCATAGTTTTCTCCGGGGTCGAGTGCCGAACTAAGTAAACTGTTAAAAAGTAGAAAGCTAAGATGTAAGAACCTTGCTCCGGAGCTTCCGTATCGTTTACGACTTAATCGTTTCCTATAATTGTCAACAATCTTCTCGTGTTTTCACTAATTTAAGCCTATAACAAATGCATTTACAACACAATCTATCCATGTAACATCGCGAACGTCGAACGACGTAGCAGGAACGGACTCTTGATTTTTCCAGAGAACCGGATCCTTTATGAGAACCATGGCCATGTATAATCACACGGTTTGATTGATGGACTTTCCATTTGCAGATGCAAGCTACATGACAAACGGGTACTTGGACACTGTCATTGACTGGATACCCAGGATGAGAAACATCCGCCTGAGAGACTTACCGAGCTTCATCCGAACCACTGACCCGGACGACCTGATGGTCAACTTCTGCTTGGTCGAGACCGAGAGAGCGAAAAGAGCCTCGGCCATTATTTTCAACACGTTCGACCGATTAGAGCACGAGGTCGCCGATGCCCTCAAGGCCTTGTTCCCCCCAATCTACACACTTGGCCCCCTACATCTCCTCACGGAGCAACTACCCGATAACGACACCAGGTCGATCGGGTCCAACCTGTGGAAGGAAGAGCTGGGCTGTCTCGAGTGGCTCCACTCGAAACCGCCCGGCTCGGTTGTGTACGTAAACTTCGGGAGCATTACAGTGATGTCGCCGACGCAGCTGGTGGAGTTCGCATGGGGGCTTGCAAACAGCGGCCAGATGTTCCTGTGGGTCATCCGGCCCGACTTGGTCGTTGGCGACACGGCGATATTGCCACCGGAGTTCTTGGCCACAACACGGGAGCGGAGCCTGCTGGCGAGCTGGTGCCCCCAGCAGCAGGTGCTAGGCCACCCGGCAGTTGGTGGGTTCCTGACCCACAGCGGCTGGAACTCGACGATCGAGAGCATTGCGGCTGGCGTGCCGCTGTTGTCCTGGCCATTCTTCGCGGAGCAGCCGACAAACTGCCGGTACAGCGTTGAGGAGTGGGGGATCGGGATGGAGATAGACGGCGACGTGAAAAGGGGCGAGGTGGAGAGGCAGGTGAGGGAGCTGATGGAGGGGAAGAGAGGGAAGGAGATGAAGAGAAAGGCGATGGAGTGGAAGGAAATGGCCCGAGAGGCCACGGGTCCTTCCGGGTCGTCGTTCTTGAACCTGGACGACGTGATCAACAAGGTGTTGCTGTTGCCCAGAGGAGATTAATTTTGGCCGGACGTTCGTTTCCGATTGCCGAATAAGTCCGAACAAAATAAGACTTGAAACGTAAAATTGAAAATAAGACATTTGTTTAATCTGAACACGCACGTAACTGACCAACCTTAAATGGACCGTCTTCCATTAACCTTAAATGGCTTATAAACTATTCTTGAACATTATCTGTTCAAGAAAAAATCGAGTTATGGATATTTGCTAGACTAAATGCTTATACTGAATCGAGTTATGGTGCGTGCAAGATATTTAATGAACCTCCGGATCCCCGAGTCATTGAATTCATTCCGTTGGATTCTTGAATTATAATTAAGATCTCTGTTGGATTCTTGAATTATAACTAAGAGCATGCCCAATAACCATAATGAGTTTTGACTTGCTAGATTTGATTAAGTCTAAAAAAGTACTAAATTTGCTAAGTAAGAGAGTAACAACGTATGTGGTAAAAGAGAAGAAAAACAGGGGCTACTTAATTTACTCAATGGAAAACACATAATACATTAGACGAGAAATACATCTAAATAGGAACTAGAATCTTGCCTATCGTATTGTTTTAAAAGGGTTAAACCGACAAATAATGATCTCAGTTTCATATTCAATGAGACACTATATCTTTCAAAAGAATTGATACTCAACATTTAATTTTTTATTTCAACTCTTTGCTTTTGGTTTCATGAAACAGATCTTTTGATTCGACGAAAATAAGTATGGGGTGTTCTTGAAGTATAGATTTTGACACTCTGGAAGATATCAGAGTCGTCAAATGCAAAACAAGAGGATATAATTATTCTCAAAAGAGAATTTAAAATCCAAAAACTGAAATACTATCAAATAAATTTTTTAGGGAAAAGTAACAAAAATTTTATAAACCTATTAAGTAGGTATCAATTTAATTCTAAATCTCACAATTGGATCAACTCGATCTTAAACATTTTCACATTAGTACCAATTGAGTTCATTCGGCCAATTTAGTTTTAAAATTGCCGATGTACATGCTAGTTACCCTATGTGACACGCCAGCATTGTACGTAGGTAATTTTTTAATTAGTTTATTTTTATTTTTTACTTTTGAGGTTGGTATGGGGTTGCCCACCACTGGGTGTGGCCCTGCGAAGCCTTGCGACTTGCGACCCTTACTTAGAGCTAAGTGTGGGTCGCAACCCTTGCCCACCGTTTGGGAAGGCTTGTTGTCCTTGCGAGTGGCTTGGCTCATTATTATTGGCCTTAATAGTTTAAAAAATAAAGAGAATGAAAAGGTAAAATAAAATAAAATCCAAATTTTTTTTTACGTCAATGTTAGTCATACCACGAAAAATTATCAAAATTATCTAAATGTACTCAATCGATACACATAAAGGATTTATGACTAAATTAGTTTTATTAAAGTATTTAAGACGGAATTAGTATTGATGCAATAATTTCAAAACTTTGTTTTGTACTTTTCTCGATTCTTGACGTGGTCTTACGCTGCGGATGTTATGGTTGGTAGCCAATCAAAACGTGGGAATTGGATCACGTGACCGTAAGAAAGAAAATGAAATGATGCCATGCAATTTGCGATTGCATCTCTTCTCCTATATATACTCTGCAAACTCACAGTTCAAATCCACTTCATCCTCTCTCTCTCTCTCTCTCTGTGAATTAGTGCCGTCACATAATCCTCCGGCTCATTTCCGAAAATGGGATTTCCTCTCTCGCTCCAATGACTTTTCCTCTACCTTTTTCTTCTCCACCTCAGCTTAGCTAATCTTTGTTCGAGATCAAGGAAGCTCGCTGCCCTGTACCAACCGCCTCTCATGGTGGCAAAAATGATGGCCGCGCATGTGGCTTCCCTAGGATCACCATAGCTAGCATTTAGAACATAACAATCAATGAGGGTTGATTTTACTTACTTGATTTGGAATCCATCGTTCTTGATCCGGAATATGACGATCCTCAGCTCAAGATCTTCTCGTCTATCACCCACCGGATCACTGGCTCAATGAGACAATCACTCGCGACGCTCAAAACCTTATGCACTCTTTATGTGAGGTGTTTTATGCATCAGAGCTAGAGGAGGGACTTTGAGCGCTATTTATAGAGTTTCAGGCGGGCCCTCTCATTATGGGCCGGGCCCAACTCGGCCCACACTAGCCAGACCCATATTAGACTAATTAAGAATCTTGATATCCAACCTTATTAGACCAAGCCCGTTAAACGGTTAATTATAATTTCAATTAATAGAAGCCCACATTAGAAAAACTCTTACAGAAATACCACAACGGCCCCTTGCTCGACGGCGACCTCCGAGTCTCTATCCTCTGGTACGGCAAGTTCACGCCCGCCTAGAAATCAATCGTCTCCGACTTCCTCCTCTCTCTCACTCCCCAGCAGACCCAACACCAGCCGCCATCATCATTCCCTTCCGCCCCTGAGTGGTGGAGCACCGTCCAAATCTACCTGCAAAAGGCCGACTAGAAATAGACCCGCATCACGTTGGCGAGCCAACTCGACGACGAGAGCTGCTTTATGGGCAAATTGCTGAAGCGGGCTTATATCACCGAGTTGGCTCAAAAGCTCAGCTCGAGGCCCGGCGCCGGAGAGCTGACCCTAGTCCTTACGGCCCAGGGCGTCGCGTCGAGGGCTTCTGCGTCAGCGGCTACAGCACCTTGGGCTCGGTCGGACTGTAGGCGTTCATCTGGGTCGACAACTCGGCGAGCCAATGGCTAGGGCAATGCACGTGGCCTTTCCACTAGTCGATCTACGGCCCGTAGTCGCCGCTGCACGGCGCACCGAACGACGATGTGGGGGCCAACGGGATGGTGATCAACGTCGTAACCCTCCTAGCCGGGATGGTGACGAATCTGTTCGGAGACGGGTACTCGGTGGGCGTGGCCGGCGCGTCGACGGACATGGCGTCGGCTTGCACGGGGAGCTTCGGGAAGGGGTCGTACTCGGGTTACGCCGGGGAGCTGCCGGTGGACTCGGGGACGGGAGTGAGCTATGCGTAGGGGGTGAATAGGAGGAATTATCTGCTGCCAACACTGTTTGACCCAACGACGTCGCAGTGTTCGACGGTTGCGTGAGCGAGACCCTCTGGAGCTGACGCGTGTCTTCCTCTCGAGTAGATGCCTCTTTAGTACAATGTACATAATGTCGTCATAAATCAACCACTTAATTCCATTTGAGTATATCCAATTTTCGCCATTATCATGGAATTGTCATTGCCATAGCTTGCCATTTCGGTAATAACTAGTTTATTCAAAACACTCTATTGATAGCTTGTTTTCATCTAAACGAACACAGAGAGAAATCGCCAAAATTCAAACTACCATTCTAACTCCCGAAATCTACGAAAAATCAAATGTGGATTGCCATGACAACATACACGTATCAAGAAGTTTCGGTGATTTTGGATTTAAGAAAAATAAAGAGGGCGAGTCCGGAAGATATCAATTAAGCAAAACAGTAAAGTAAAAGTCATTTCAGGTAAATCCTCAATTTATTCCAAGAAATGGGCCTAGAATGTACATTAAGAAGGGAAATGTGTACCGGTGATCACAGAGATGACAAACTAAACTTCTCGGGCTTTCAATCCATTCCAATCGACCTAGGGGAAATTATACTGAGCCCAATTTGAATTTGGATCGGGTATGGCCTGTCATGAGGAGCCGACCCAACCTAGCCGTTACTTTGAATATGTTTCGGGAAATTACACCAAACCCAATAGCGTTGTGATCGAGAAAGCCTCCTCCATCATGAAGATATCCATGCCTCTTCAGGATTAGAAATGTAACTCAGGAAATGTCTGCATCCAAGTTCAACATATTTGTGGAATTTAGAATGAAGAAATACTCCTCAATTTGTTACTTTAATCAAAACATTATCAAATATTTGTAACAATATACAATGGGTTGATGAAAGATCAAGAAATAAGCAGCTTGATGTGGCTTTTGATTGTCCGATACAACTCGTTATTGCTGGTGATCATGTAACTTACCGGTTCTACAGACACATAAATTAGAAAACTCGAGGATTTTCACTAATTGTGAGAAAAAAAATATTTAGAACGAGATTTACAAAACCCCAAAGTGTACCAAGTGGGGCAGGGTAGGAGGAGAGTTGGCTGTCGACGGTCATAGAACGTTGTCATCTTCTAGTGACCATGACTGCCTATCGCCATTGCATGTATTTGGGTGCACTTTTTTCTTGTCCTTGAAGTGTCGATTTCGAGTCGTTTTGAATTACTATTTTGCTTCATTTTCATTTCGAACAATGCTCTCGACAATTTTTTTCTTTTTTTTTGTTAATTCGACAATATAAACCACTAAACCCAGTGTTAATAGTAGTCCGTTTTTCTTATTCTTATATTTATTAGCTAAAGTGAGCAAAATGACAATGTGAATCGCAAAATTAAAAGAGAAATTAATGTGCCATTGGAGTCAGGGAAGGAGGACAATTGGTTGTCGACGGCGGCCACAGTGTGTCGTTTTCCTTCTAGTAACTACGACTACCTATCGCTATCGTGTGTTTAGTTTTTGCTTTTCTTGTCTATTTCCTCGTCAATATCTAGTCTGTTTGAATTTCTATTATTACTTAAAGTTTCATTTGAAATGGTCCTCTTGACAATTTCCCAAAAAATTCCTTTCTTTATTTAATAATTTTGATGATTATTAAACCAACAACAGATGAAGTGTTGATGGCGATGAGTTTTTCTTCTTCTTCTTTCGCATTTATATAAGTTAAAGCGGCGGTAAAGTGACCATAAAACAATAGATTGTGATGCGTTCATATTGAAAATCCCGTGCGCGTCAAATGCCGGTGAGAAAAAAAAAAGATAAGAAAAAAGGAGTCCATGACGGTAATAAAACGAAAGTCCAGCAGAGAAAAAGCGAAATATAAATTCTCAAAAAAACGCGAGATTTAAAGCCTACCTTTAAAACTGGTCATTATTCAAAGGGCAATCACAAATACAATGAATCGATAGATAATACAAAAACAAAAAATGAAAGTAGTCTCACGTGCCTTTTTAATTGTCGGGATCTGTCCATCAACTAGCAGCCTCAAGGGCCGGCCGCTTTGTCTTGATCTTGAAGGCGAGTCGGCAGTTCCGTGTCGAAGGCTTGGATGATTATTCTTTGTCTTGATCGAATTATAAACTCGTTCGCATAATACTCGTTTTGATGATAAATTAATAATGTGGATACGTGTCGATTTTCATAGTACGTTGGCTCTATGGTGGACGAATTTCTATTGATATTTTAATAATTTTTCCGGATCAACCTACGTGATATAATTGGCGCTAACGTTGATAAATTTTTCGTGATTTTCTGAGTCTTTTTGCGTTCTCTTTTCTCTTTTCTTTTCTTTTCTTTATTCTTCTTAACAATCGGTTGACCATCGCCGGCCACAAGCGAGGGCATCGGGCCCTTGCTTAGCCTAGATAATGATCATGCCACATAGAATGGCCCTCACCTATGGCCGCTGGGTTTGTCAAAGAAATAAAAAAAATTAAAATATTATTAGATGTTGTTCACGTTAACGTCAATTGTGTCACATAGGATGGTTGGCTTTTGCGTCAGCGGTTTTCAGCTAAAATTGATAAGATGGACTAGATAGAAAAAAATGAAATAAAATTATGACTCAATTAACACGTTTTTAGGATTTAAGACCGAATTCACACAAAATATAAGTTTAGCAATTTTTGGAGAAATTGTCGTCATTTTCCCATATCTTTGCGATCAAAAGGATCAGCTCAACCAATCTTATCTAAACACATCTTGCAAATGTGTCGAGATTCCTCGATGTTGAAAGTTGAACTGTGATTACCCCGTCAACATCATATTTCCAGTGAGAAGTTGTCGTATTCCAAACCATTTAGGTCAATTAGAATTACGCTTTATAGAAACTCACTTACAATCCACGAGGTTCCTTCCCATGTACGTTCTAATTCGCTATAGAAAGGCCATCAGTCAACATGGCTAAAACATATATCACTTAAAAGGGTGTAGATAAAAGTCCGACACCTCATCTTAGGGTAACCGGGAGTCGGACTTGCGTACCTAATCGAACCAGTTCTCTGTATGTATACCGAAATCATGTTCCATGTGTGTCCCAATAGTGTCAAATCCGTTTGTCTTCTTCGCTAGATGCTCAAACTTTCTACTTAAAGACAAGCGGAACCCATGATGTGTCGGAATAATCATTTTCGTTCAGAAATCGAGGGGAGATTTTTGGTAGCCATTGATGAAGAATCAAAATGGTTTCCCTTTTTTTACTTCTTGCAAAATGGTGCACCTAGCATTATTCTACCATATCATCACTACAGAAGAACGAACACAAAAGAACAGCAAACTTTATTTCAGTTCTCCGAAATAAAATACGCAAGAAATGTCTTCCACGTATAACCAAGTTCGTACGGATAGGAAATGCGAAGATTTGTAGAATTTTATCAGCAGGAGAACTCCCGTCGCCTTGGCTGGCATCGCAAGTGGAATTGCAAGTGGGCGCTTTTGTGGCCAGAATATGGAGAGAGAGAGGGAGAGCTTTTGTTGCACAACTTACCTTGGAAAATCTGAACAGTTGGCCGATTCGATGTTGTTTCCTCACTCGTCTGTCCAAAAAATCTGAACAAGTGGCTGGTAATAGTACGGTTCGTCGAACACCATCCCCCGTCATAAAGGCACGGAGTGCCCCTAACATAAGGGGGCCGTCCGATTTAGATCGGGCGATTTCAGTTCAAATCGGACTGACTTTGAAGGAATGATATCCCTCTTAAAGACCGCAGCCGGCACATTTAACGGTCCCCCACCAAAACCAAATCATTTGTGGAATCAACGGGAACGAGACACTCGTTATTGTCCGCGAGAGGAACGATAGGGGACGACGGAGAACGCCCATCTCGTCGTGTCTCGTTCCATGCAACGATCAGTAAACAACAGACTTGACTTGCGGATGGGATTGCGACGAGCATTTATGACGTTGAAGCCACCGCCTCATCCACACCAATAAAATTCCCGATTAATGAACGTATATGTTTTCCAGATCCGACGGTCGGCGTTTATTGGGAACACCGTAACGAGTGTGCTAAAAAGGTGATAAATTATTTTTTGTGCGGAAATCGATCTTCATGGACTAGAAACAATGACCGTAGAGTAGACAGGAGGAACGTGATTTATTATCTTAGAAATAACTTTTCCATAAACCATGAGATTAATGAGAACTGTCTATTTTCTTTTGTCATAAATTTTTTTAGCCAAATAAACAGTGTCCTAAAGGTGGTTTAAATGTTAAAAGGTTAATATCAGAACCAAGCGACTCTCTATCAAAATGTGTAATTACATTGTTCTCTGAGGGTTAATTATTTAAAAGTTTTTAAACATATTGTACTTGTGTCGATATTGTTATAAACATTTTACTTTTACCAATTTAGTGTAAATTTTTTTGGTACTTTGTCAATTGAGTTCATTTAAGCTAAAGACGCCGATATAGATGCCGACTATCTTATGCGATATGGCCAACGTGCCCTAATATGAACAGTTTGATTTTTTTTTGGTAATGAACATTTTGACTGATTTTTATTATTTATTACTTTTCCTTTCCTTTTCTCCTCCCTTCTTTCCTTCCTTCTCTTCTATTTTTCTCCCATTGTGACCCGTAAAGGTCACTAGAGCTAGCTAACACCAGGCAAGGCCTTCAGAGCACTTGCCAACCTTCGGCAAGGGTCATGACCCTCACTTAGCCTCACCAAGGCCTCAACAACAACGGGCAATGGCGGCCATCGCCTTGCCGGGGGCGTGTCAAGGCGGCCATGGCCTTGCCAACCAAGGGCAAGCTTGGGTGAGGATGGCAATCCTTATTGGCCATAGTGGAAAGAAAGAAAAAAAGAAGAAGGAAAAATTAAATAAATAATTCTAAAAATATATACTAAAAACTAAAATGAATTATCCACGTCATCGTCATCGCGTCACATAAGATAACTAACATTTATGTCGGTGATTTCAAGTCAAAATTGATCGGATTTATTCAATTGACAAAATGTCAAAAGGTTCAAGACTAAATTTGCACAACTAAAAAGTTTACAATCGAATTAGTACAAAAGTCATAGGTTTAGAATTTTTTTGATAATTTTTATTTTTATATTTAGAGGATGTTAGAAAATAAGTTATTCTTATATTCCTAGCTCTGGACTTATATGGAGTCATGGGGGGTTGAATAGTTGATTCTTTTATTCGGCCGCCGCATATGGCAAGAAGAAGACTTGTTCAATTTCTTCTCCTCTTTAAACTCGTCAATCCTAAGACATTTCAATCTACAGAGATAATTGCAACCGGGAATATCATTAGCGAGTATCTTGGAGACACTTGTGAAGCAATCAATAACGGAATTTCACAAATTTCAGTGCAATAGTCGCTTTTAAGTTACACGTAACCGGTGCCCCAAAAATTAATCATATCTCGAATAAAATATAGAATAAAAAAAATACCTAGCCAAACAAGTTTTTTTTGGGTGGAAGTTATTTTCAATGAGCCCAGGGACGTGGCTCATTGAAATTGTGAACATTTTGTCCAAAGCTCAGGTCAAACATCGGTCATGCGGTACGTAATCCGGCCAATAAAGAAAAGAAAATCTCCATTATAATAAGAAAAGTTGTTGAAATTTTCAACGTTTTCCGTCAATGTGCATAATTCTTGTATAAGTTTATCTGACTAACCTGGCATTTGAAACTTGTGAGTCAAAGCCAATATGTTTAGTTTGTACTCGTGCATTTGGATTTTTAAAATAGGGTTTCTGACGCCGGAGGGGAAGGTCACGACCGTATCCAAGAGAGAATTGACGATCCACACTGACTAGCAACAATGCCCCGTAGACTATTTGCTCTTCTTTCCACCTTCCAAAAGTGGGAACTCGTGAATTAAAAACAAAAAAGTGTGGCGTGCGATCCGCTCCGCGGTGGATTCGCACCGCTTTTTCTCTGCGGCTTGGATATGATAGTTGCGTAAGCATAAAATTTCGAAAAATTATTGCATGATTTGTAAATAATGCCAGCGGTCACTATCTTAATTATCAATTACATACCTACTATTATAAGGCATACATGGTCAATGATTGATATGGATCGTATCCGTAGATCGCATGATATTTTATTTTTTTTGTAAATTTCGAACCATTTGAAGTATATGACCGACCTTTTGTTTAGATGGCTCGTGCTGCGAATAGTCGAAAAGCTTTGCTTGCGCCCAGGTGTACATGCATACACGACTTTCTGACAATAACTCGTAGAGCTCGATAAGAAAAACACGGGAAATGGAGATGATGGTGGTGGTCAATTTAGCCTATAAGACAATGTAAACAGGTGGTATGGTTTCTCGAACATTATTCGCTTATCTGAACATCGCTTAGTGTTTATCGCGCTATAAAATTCATTTTTCTTCTTGCTAAATTACAAACTTGTTTGTTTGGAATAAAATGAACTTTGCTAGAAAGTATTTTTAGAAAAAGTTATTTTCAAGAAAAATTATTTGATTTACTTGTGCTTGTTATTTTCATTATATTATAGGATAACAATGAAAAACGCAACATATATATATATATATATGTATGTATATATGTATGATACTGGGACACAAATTCAGTAGATATATATGTATGTATATATGTATGATACTGGGACACAAATTCAGGTGCAAGGTCTCAAATCGGGTGTCAAGGGGCTATGGTTCAAGCACCAAGGAGTAAAATCTAGTCGGTAGGGGACCTAGGTCCGATGATTGGGCACTTGGGTCCAATTATTGATGACGGTCTCGCAATAGTTGAAGATCAGGTCGCAAAAAAAATTATATAATTTGATTTTTTATTGATCGAAATTTTTTTATTGACTCATTTTTCTAAATTACACAAACCTCTAAAAAATATTATGTTTATAGCGGATCCCTCCAACATATACACCAAGGAGTCAGTGTGATTGGACCCCATTTTGGATTTCAAGATCCTCCAATAAATGTAAGAGAAATTAAATTATAGTGAGAATAATAATTAAAAAAATAAATATGTAAAAATTTTAAAAAATACATTATAAGATTTACTCTTTTGAGAATTCGTGACGCTGTTATTCCAACATTAGTCCAAAAAGATTGTCATACCAGTAAAGTTTCAAATTCGGCGGTGCCTTTTATCTCCAATAAAAAATTCGAAAAGCCGTCATTTGACCATTCGTTGGTGGGAGCCATCACACTCTCCTCAGCCCCCACGTCATCACATCTCTCTTATTGTCCTCCGAGTTGGCCGGAATTGTTCGCCGACGTTTAACCCTCTTTCCCCACCCGCTCGCTCGCCTATAAATAGACCAGACCCTCTTCTCCCCCATAACCATTCCCGTCTCTTCTTCCCTGTCCAGAACACAGAACACATCGGAAGGAAGAGAGAGATGGGCTCGATAGAGATGACCCAGAAACCACACGCAGTGTGCATCCCTTACCCTGCCCAGGGCCACATCAACCCCATGCTCAGCCTCGCCAAGCTCCTCCACCACAGGGGCTTCCACGTCACCTTCGTCAACACCGAGTACAACCACAGCCGCCTCCTGCGGTCCCGTGGCCCGGCTGCCCTGGACGGCCTCCCGTCTTTCCGGTTCTGCACCATCCCGGATGGCCTTCCGCCCTCCGACGCCGACGCCACCCAGGACATCCCGGCCCTCTGCCAGTCGACGCAGAAGTTCTGCTTGCCCTACTTCCGGGACCTGCTCGAGAAGCTCAATGAGGAGAGCGCGACGTCGGGTTCACCGCCGGTGAGCTGCGTGGTGTCGGACGGCGTGATGAGCTTCACTCTCGATGCCGCAGAGGCAGTGGGCGTGCCGGAGGTCCTATTCTGGACGACTAGCGCGTGCGGCTTCATGGGCTACGTGCAGTATCGAAACCTTATTGACAGGGGTCTTGCTCCACTCAAAGGTATGCATTAATAAATAATTTTGTGATTTGGTTTATTTAAGTAACCTCACTTAGCAGACTTACGGCTAATGAATTTTCTTTTCTTCTTTGGGGGTATATTGTTTTGTTTTGTTTGTCCCTGATCTGCATCATAGTTTTCTCCGGGGTCGAGTGCCTAACTAAGTAAACTGTTAAAAAGTAGAAAGCTAAGATGTAAGAACCTTGCTCCGGAGCTTCCGTATCGTTTACGACTTAATCGTTTCCTATAATTGTCAACAATCTTCTCGTGTTTTCACTAATTTAAGCCTAACAAATGCATTTACGACACAATCTATCCATGTAACATCGCGAACGTTGAACGACGTAGCAGGAACGGACTCTTGATTTTTCCAGAGAACCGGATCCTTTATGAGAATCATGGCCATGTATAATCACACGGTTTGATTGATGGACTTTCCATTTGTAGATGCAAGCTACATGACAAACGGGTACTTGGACACCGTCATTGACTGGATACCCGGGATGAGAAACATCCGCCTGAGAGACTTACCGAGCTTCATCCGAACCACTGACCCGGACGACCTGATGGTCAACTTCTGCTTGGTCGAGACCGAGAGAGCGAAAAGAGCCTCGGCCATTATTTTCAACACGTTCGACCGATTAGAGCACGACGTCGCCGATGCTCTCAAGGCCATGTTCCCCCCAATCTACACACTTGGCCCCCTACATCTCCTCACGGAGCAACTACCCGATAACGACACCAGGTCGATCGGGTCCAACCTGTGGAAGGAAGAGCTGGGCTGTCTCGAGTGGCTCCACTCGAAACCGCCCGGCTCGGTTGTGTACGTGAACTTCGGGAGCATTACAGTGATGTCGCCGACGCAGCTGGTGGAGTTCGCATGGGGGCTTGCAAACAGCGGCCAGATGTTCCTGTGGGTCATCCGGCCCGACTTGGTCGTTGGCGACACGGCGATATTGCCACCGGAGTTCTTGGCCACAACACGGGAGCGGAGCCTGCTGGCGAGCTGGTGCCCCCAGCAGCAGGTGCTAGGCCACCCGGCAGTTGGTGGGTTCCTGACCCACAGCGGCTGGAACTCGACGATCGAGAGCATTGCTGCTGGCGTGCCGGTGTTGTGCTGGCCATTCTTCGCGGAGCAGCTGACAAACTGCCGGTACAGCATCGAGGAGTGGGGGATCGGGATGGAGATCGACGGCGACGTGAAGAGGGGCGAGGTGGAGAGGCAGGTGAGGGAGCTGATGGAAGGGAAGAGAGGGAAGGAGATGAAGAAAAAGGCGATGGAGTGGAAGGAGATGGCCCGAGAGGCCACGGGTCCTTCCGGGTCGTCGTTCTTGAACCTGGACGACGTGATCAACAAGGTGTTGCTGTTGCCCAGAAGAGATTAATTTTGGCCGGACGTTCGTTTCCGATTGCGAAATAAGTCCGAACAACTCTTTAGACGGTCCTCTTGTCTGGATTTCATCTTAGTCCCGTATCAACGAACGCTTGGAATTGTTTTCATTTATTTCCGTGCAGTTGACATGCACATGTAGCAGTTGGCTATAATAATAAGTACATCACAATATTTTTTTCTTGTTGGGACTTGATCCCTTTTGTTAGAACTTGGTCCCTAGAATAAAGTGAATGAGAAGTGAGGAAATGAGTCCCAGTGTCGGGGAGAGTAAGGTATATTAATGGGAGCCTTCTAAATGAGGTTGGACCCCAAGGGGTACCCAACTTTTGTGGAAGGGAGAGGACCTAAGCTTGCCAATGACCACCACGCGCGCCGGCTCGGCTCGGGTCCGAGTCCGAATATAATATTATTTTTTATTTCCTATTTTCTTTTGCTTCAGAAGCAATAGTGACTCTTCGGACTTGGTTACCATTTACCAAAACGCGCCACTTTTATTTTGCATCACTTCACACGACATACATTTTCATGAAGAGGCGCCACTTCTTGATATATATATATATATTCGGCAAACCGAACCCGATTGTACTCGTTCATTACATTCATTCATTTGTGCGATCTATTCAGAATACAAGTTGCGTTCGACGAGTCTCTCCTTGCTGTACCACGAGAGAGGGGCTGCGATTCGTTCTATCCTGGGAGGCAATTGTCCGGCGGCCTAGGTACATGTATAGGCGGGCAAATTTGTCTTGAGGACACGGCATTAAATTGTCGGGCTCGAATCAAATTTTTATTCTTCCGGTCTTTGTCCGTTTCCGAAGTGTTCAGGTTCCATTATCTTCTTCCCTTGTTCTTTTTATTAATTGTTTACTGATCCTTTAACAAGTATTGGTGAATATAGTTGCTGTCCGTTCTTGTTTGTATTGAATAATTTTGTTTATGAACACTGTCCTTAGCCTATAGATATATAAGTCTTGACAACATTTCTCTCTATCGATTAACTAATAAAGTATACTAAAATTGATTCGTAAACACATTAAGTGTTGTCCTATAATTTTATCGTGTTGTCCAATAATTTTATCTTTTTTCCTCCCTACTTTCACCGCCATAAATTCACGTTATTTTCTTCATGAGTCATGAAATAAAGCGAGCGATGAAATGGTGGCTGGTGACAGCATCGGGTCAAACTTATTACCATGTCGACCTGATGGATTCCCTGCCCAGCAGGGATGACCAGGAAGTATCCCGATGGGACAAATCGGACGGCTGGAAAAAGTCCAAAAAAAAAAAAAACCTTTCCTTCCTATTAAAGTGAGGCCCACTCCCTTTTCCTCTTAAAATCCCTTACTCAACACCTGTCTAGGCATGGGATTTGGATCACTGGGGTCGTCCCCGACGTGGGCACTAGCCAAAATTTGAACATGAATCGAATAGGTTGAATAACTCAGAATTTGTTCTGCGCCACTTCCTCTGAGAAGAAGACTTCTTGAATTTCTTCTCCTTCATAAGCTCCTTGACCCACACGTCTTCCTTAGACTATAGTTTGAAAAAATAATTATAGTTAGGGTTTTTGTCGATGAGTGCTGCAAATACACATGTTAAGCAATCAACCGGGGGAAATTCATAGTTTTGAATAGACCAATTGCTCCCATGTTATGTACAAAGAGTATATCGACTTGATGGGTTCCAAATAAAATAGGATTAACCAATATCTTGAAACATTTATTAACAACATGGGTCATCCGGTATGTAATCCTCAAACAACAGAACTCGTATAAGGACAAAAGCTTTTGTATTTTAACGTTTTCATTCATTAGAATCATTCTTTTTTTTTCCAAGCTTATTTGACTAACCTAGGACTTGAAACTTAAAATTGAAAAGAAGACAATTGTTAAATTTGAACATGCATGTAGCTGACCAACCTTAAATGGACCGTCTTCCATTAACCTTAAATGCCTCATAAACGGTTTTTGAAGGTCGTATGTTCAAATCTTGCTAAATGCTTGTAAACTATTCTGAATTAGGATATTTGTGTAGACTAAATGCTTATACTTAATCGAGTTATGGTGCGTGCAAGATATTTAATGAACCTCGAGATCCCCGAGTCATTGAACTTGTTTCGTTGGATTCTTGAATTATAATTAAGAGTATGGTTGATAACTATAACAAGTTTTGACTTTCTAGTAGGCATGATCGGTTCCCGGGCTATTCCATGTTTTTTTAGGAAGCAGGAACTGGGCTGGTGGAACTGGTTCCCTATTATTTGGGACCGGGAATCAGACCGGACCGCATCCGGTCTAGTACCCGCCCAGTCCGGTCCGGCCCGGATGAGTAATTATAAATAAAGAATTTGAAAGATATAATTTTTCTGCTTTAGTTTGAACCATCCCAAGCATTAAAGAATTTTACGGTAAGGGAACATAAAAATTGCAAGCTGTATTACCATCACTGACGAAACCATAGTACGCACAAGTCATCCCAAAGTGAATGACACCAATTTGAAGCCATTCAACAGCAAAAACATCTGTAGCAGTTAAACCACAATATTTACAATCTTAATTCTAGTAAAACGGAAATCTCATATTTATTCTTAGTAAATTTTCAAACTTAGCGAACACCAAAGCCTTTGCGGAAAACAATCTACCAGCTCATTGGTGGCCCGTTCAAATCAAGGCTTCCGTCGACGATTCGGAAAATCAAAGCCCCGAGAAGAGAGGGGAGCGAGGGAAGTCAATAGACGCTGCGTCATTCGTGGAGCCCCCTTTCTTCCTCCCCTTCCTCGTTCTCGTGTCATCTTTGAGCCGCAAAGGTCAAACAAGGAAAGCCGCAAGGGTTTTGTTCGCTCGTAATCAACGGCCAACGCCTCCCTCACCCTCCCTCAGTCTTTATCACCGCTCGCCTCTCAGCCTCTCGCCTCTTAGCTCTTTCCCTCTCGCTCTCGCTTGACAGTCGATCCCTTCCTTACCCACAATCGATCTAGCCGATTTGCAGAGAAAATCAGGGCGGGGCAGAGCAATAGAGAAACTTACCGATGGGATGGCGAGAACAAGTGGAGGAGTCGCATGCGAAGGCACTCTAAAGACAGAGGAAACGCGGCGCTTCTGTGGAGGTCTGAAGGAGGCACATGCGAGCGAGCTGTGAGGTTAGGGTTAGGTTTTTCTCTGTGGAGGAGTCGCGTGAGAGTGAGAAAATGAAAGAGGGATCGTGCGTGATAATACTGATGGCGGCGACATGGTGAGAAAAAGAAAGAGGCAAAAATTATGGTATATAACTTTTATATATATTTTTTTAATTAATTCGGTCCGGGTGGGTGATTTCATTCCGGAACTGTGAACATGACCCAAAATTCCTGGTTCCATTTATATGGAACTGAGAACCGTACCGTTGGGTGGTTTTAACTACTCACCCCTACTTGCTAGATTTGATTAAGTCTAAAAAAGTACTTAATTACTACATAAGAGAGTAACAACATATGTGGAAAAAGATTAAAAGAATAGAAAAGGGCTACTCAATTTATTCAATGGAAAATACATAATACATTGGACGAAAAATACATCTAAATAGTAATTAGAATCTCACCTATTGTATTACTTAAAAAGAGTTAAACCAACAAATAATACTCTTTGTTTCATATTCGATGAGACACTATATCTTTCAAAGGAATCAATACTCAATATTCAACTTTGTTATCAAATATATACTATATATCTCAATTTTTAATTTCAACTCTTTGTTTTTGGTTTTAAGAGACAGACCCTTTGATTCCGGACGAAAATAAGTGTGGGGTGTTCTTGAAGTACAATCTTTGACACTCTAGAAGATATGTGAGTCGCCAAATGCAAAACAAAAGGATATAATTATTCTCAAAAGAGAATTTAAAATCCAAAAATTGAAATACTATCAAATAAATTTTTTAGAGAAAAGTATCAAAATGTTTCTTAACTTATTAAGTTGCTACTAATTCAATTCTAAATCTCTCAATTGGATGAATTCAATCTTAAACATTTTCACATTGGTACCAATTGAGTTCATTCGGTCAATTTATTTTGGAAAAATACTGATGTACAAGACAAGTATCTTATGAGACACAACCAATGTTGTACGTAGATAACTTTTTTTTATAATTTTATAGATTTTTATAATTTTTTTATTTTTATTGTCCTTTTTTTATTTTCTTCTCTTTTCGTTCTTTTTTTTTTTTGAGGTTGGTAGGGGGTTGCAAACCACGGGTGTGGGCCTACAAAGCCTTGCGACCCTCACTTAGAGCTAAGTGGGCCGCGACTCTCGCCCACTTTTTGGGAGGGCTTGTTGCCTTTGCTAGTGACTTGACTCATGATGGTTGGCCTTAACAGTTAAAAAATAAAAAGAAGGAAAAGGAAAAATAAAATAAAATATGCAAAAAAGTATTTAAAAAACGATCACATTAACGCTAGTTGTACTACGAAGAATTGCCATAATGGTATGGATAAACTCAATCAATACACATAAAAGATTTATGATTAAATTAGTTTAATTGAAATATTTAAGACGGAATTAGTATTGATGCAATAATTTCAGAACTTTGTTTGGTACTTTTCACGATTCTTGACGTGGTCTTAGGCTGCGGATGTTAGGGTTGGTAGCCAATCAAAACGTAGGATCACGTGACCCTGAAAAAAGAAAAATTGAGGTTCTATCTCCGTTCTCGCTTTTGCACTTCCCCAAATTACCCCTTGCATTCCTTATCTCATATCCATAATTACCAAATTTCGTTTTTTAATGCATAATTACCTAATTATGTACACGTGCCTAGCTCATGTTTCAAAAAAACAGAAATTTACACCCAAAAAAATATATATATTATCTATGATTATTGAGTACATTACACATTTTATTTATGTTTTAAATCATGAGATGCATTTGGAGTCGTGGTCCGTAGACATCTTTCGAAAAATATAACTTATCTCTTAATTATTTCTCTATCAATATTGTTATAGATTATTTTTCCGGTATTATACCCATTTTTGGTTCCGGGATATAACTTTTAGTTGTACTTAAGTTCCTTAGAAAAATATTATAGCCCAGAAATAATTAGATATTATCTATGATTATTAGGTATTTATGTTCCTAAGCTTGTTCTATTTGTATTTTTGAAATTATCTAATAGCATCCCATTATTGTTAAGAGCCGAGTTGACTATAATAAAGCATAGGGAAATTTTTAATAAGGGAGTGTCTATAGCGGTTCCAAATAAAAGGTTTAATCATTTTAGGTGACTAAATAATCTAACCTTTCTAGGCATTTTCATCCAAAGACAATTTTAACCGAATCTTTAATTAAGTTAGATAAAAAATTAGGGAAGCTAAAAAAATTTAAATATATATAGTTAAGAAAGCTGGTTGTCACCCCACCACCAAGGGCATCGGTAATGGTCGTCTCTTCTGTGAGGGTCAAGGGAAAACGGATCTCTTGTCATACGTCAGGGGTGAGATACGGTATGGCCTAACCATTTGATCTAAATTGGATAGCTGAGAAAGAAAATATATTTTTTTTAAAAAAATAGGGGCCATCTGATTTGAATCGGACGTATAAATCTTTTATGTGTATTGATTGAGTTTAATGCAATAATTTCAAAACTTTGTTTTGTACTTTTTCTCGATTCTTGACGTGGTCTTAGGCTGCAGATGTTAGGGTTGGTAGCCAATCAAAACGTAGGATCACGTGACCTAAAAAAGAAAAGAAATGATGCCATGCAATTTGACGCTAGCCGTCACCTTTGCTCAAATCCGCTTCGCGCACTGCCTTTTCTTTTACTTCTTCTTTTTGTTTGGTTTTTTTCTCTATGGCCGACAGATTGAACTATGCGTAATATACACCCGTCCCTTTCTCTATTGACCCGTAGATCTCAACAAACGGAACACGTGAATAATGATACGATACTAGTGGGCAATTAATAATCTATAAAAGGGCATCGTTTTCTTGAAGATATTTCCCTTTTTTGGACATCCTCAGTAGTTACTAATAATCTTTCTTACAAATTCATTCTTCTTCTCGCTAAATTATGACCCCGTTTGTTTTATGGAAAAAAAAAAGAAATTTATCAGAAAATATTTGAGTTTTATGTGTTTGGGAACTTTTTGCTAATAGGATGGAAGTCATATTTTCTACATTTGTTACATGAAAGCAATGAAATGATATCTCGAGTGCAATGTCATAAGTCTAGTTGAGGCGCAAGGTATCTGGTTTGGCTACCAAGGGACATAGGTCCAGACATCGAGGATCCAAGTTTGGTCGATGGCCACCAAGGTTCGGCCACCATGGGCCTCGGGTTCACTTGTTAAGCACCTGGGTCCAACGATCGGGCACAATATTGGCGTTGGTGGAGAGCCACTCGTATTTCGAAATAACGAAAAATAAAGCAAATATTATTCAATGACGTGAAAGAAACCAACCAAACCGACATAGATTGAGTCGACTAGCCTATGGGTGCGTTTAGTTCGGCATTTGCAAGAGGCTTTGGCCAAATGGAAATGCTGAAAGCCCGAAACCCCTTGGGGAGAATGTAAAATGTGTTTAGTAAAACTTGAATTTGGAATGGGTTTTGAATTGAATTGGTGTTTGGCAAAACTTAAATTTGGAAAGGACTTTCAATCAATTTTTTTATTAAAAAAAAAGACAAACTCTGGACTTGTTGAGCCATGTCCGGCCGGCCACCTAGGTCACCGGATTGTGCGAGGTCCGGCTGATGAACTGGGTCGCCGGACTACGTGACCACGCGGCGAGGTCGCGCAACCTCAGCCGCGAGGTCGACCTCAGAGGCGAGGTCGCGCGAGCTCAGCGGCGAGGTCGACCTCAGCGACGAGGTCGCGCAGGTCGCGGCGAGGTCGCAAGACCTCAGCCGCGAGGGCGAGCGACCTCAGCCGCGAGGTCCCTCAGCTGCAGAAGATGAACAGGTGGAGAAGAAGATGGTCGCCTCTCAGAAGAAGAGCCGGAGAAGATGAATAGTGCAGGGCATTTCTGGACTTTTGATAAAATTTTGAGGACAAAATGGGGAACAAAAAAAACTTCACTTAACCTTGCTTCAGCATTCCGAAAAATGCTGAAAGCCCAAAACTCCTTCAACTAGCATTGGGCTTTCAGCATTTCAAATGCTGATATTTGAGTAAAAGGCCATAACACCCCACATTTGGTCAAAGGGGCTTTGAAGGCTGAAGGGGCTTTGCGAATGCTGTACCAAACGCACCCAATAAATGTACTCTCACTCCAGAAACTCCGCCATCTCCTTTTTAAGCCAAACAAAGAAAACACTCTCCAACCACAGAGGAAGAAGAGATGGATCCGATGAAGACGACCCAAAAGCCGCACGCCGTGTGCATCCCCTTCCCAGCGCAGGGCCACATCAACCCCATGCTCAACCTCGCCAAGCTCCTCCACCACAGGGGCTTCCACGTCACCTTCGTCAACACCGAGTACAACCACAACCGCCTCCTCCGGTCCCGCGGCAAAGCCTCCCTGGACAGCCTCCCGTCTTTCCAGTTCCGGACAATCCCGGACGGCCTCCCGCCCTCTGATGGCGACACCACCCAGGACATCCCGGCCCTCTGCCAGTCCACGCAGAAGTTCTGCTTGCCTTACTTCCGGGACCTGCTCGAGAGGCTCGATGCGGAGAGCGCGATGTCGGGCTTTCCACCGGTGAGCTGCGTGGTATCAGACGGCGTGATGAGCTTCACGCTGGATGCCGCCGAGGCGGTCGGCGTGCCAGAGGTCCTGTTCTGGACGGTAAGCGCGTGCGCGTTCATGGGCTTCGTGCAGTATCACAGTCTTATTGACAAGGGTCTTGCTCCACTCAAAGGTATACATTAATCAATAACTGTCTGATTTGCGTCATCTCACTTACCATGTCAACTAGTCAAAGTTTTTTTACAGCTAAAGATTTTTCCATGGTGTATCTTTCAGTTTGGTTTGCTTTTATATTCTTCAATTTGTTTGCTTCTGATTTATATGATTATCGAGTAGCCAACTCTGTCATAGTTTTCTCCCGAGTAAAGTACTTAATTAAGTGGACTGTATGGAGCAGTATTTAAGATGTAAAAACCTTCCTCCGGAGCTTACCTATTGTTTACGACATAGTCATTCCGTATATCCTTCGACAATGTTCTCATGCTTTCTCTAATCTGAGTCTAACAAATGAATTGACAACACAAATAATGCCGTGTGACACCTTAAACATGGAACGACATAGTAGGAACAGTAAAGACCTTTATGACGCTATATGAGGATCGTGACCGTGTACAGCCAACCGGTTTAATTGATCGAGTCGCAATTTGCAGATGCGAGCTATTTGACACACGGGTACTTGGACACCGTCATCGACTGGATTCCCGGGATAAGAAACATCCGCATGAGAGACTTGCCGAGCCTCTTTCGAACCACTGACCCGGACGACCCGATGTTCAACTTCTGCTTGGTCGAGACCGCGAGAGCAAAGAGAGCCTCCGCCGTTGTCTTAAATACGTTTGAGCCGTTAGAGCACGAGGTCCTTGACGCGCTCAAGGCCATGTTCCCTCCCATCTACACCCTCGGCCCCCTTCACCTCCTCGTGGAGCAACTATCCGATGATGACACCAGGCTGATCAGGTCCAACCTGTGGAAGGAAGAGCCGGGTTGCATCAAGTGGCTCGACTCAAAACGACCCGGTTCGGTCTTGTACGTGAACTTCGGGAGCATCACAGTGATGTCGCCGGAGCAGCTGGTGGAGTTCGCATGGGGGCTCGCAAACAGCGGCCAGGCATTCCTGTGGGTCATCAGGCCTGATTTGGTCGCTGGCGACGCGGCAATCCTGCCACCGGAGCTCTTGGGCACAACAAGGGAGCGGAGCCTGCTGAAGAGCTGGTGTCCCCAGGAGCGGGTGCTAAGCCACCCTGCGGTTGGTGGGTTCCTGACCCACAGTGGGTGGAACTCGACGATCGAGAGCATTACCGCCGGCGTGCCGGTGGTGTGCTGGCCGTTCTTTGCAGACCAGCAGACCAACTGCCGGTACAGCTGTGAGGAGTGGGAGATCGGGATGGAGATCGACAGCGACGTGAGGAGGGACGAGGTGGAGAGGCAGGTGAGGGAGCTGATGGAAGGTGAGAGAGGCAAGGAGATGAAGAGAAAGGCGATGGAGTGGAAGGAAATGGCCCGAGAGGCCACGGGTCCTTCCGGGTCGTCGTTCTTAAACCTGGACGACGTGATCAACAAGGTGTTGCTGTTGCCCAGAAGAGATTAATTTTGGCCGGACGTTCGTTTCCGATTGCCGAATAAGTCCGAACAAAATAAGACTTGAAACGTAAAATTGACTAACCTAGGACTTGAAACGTAAAATTGAAAATAAGACATTTGTTTAATCTGAACACGCACGTAGCTGACCAACCTTAAATGGACCGTCTTCCATTAACCTTAAATGGCTAATAAACTATTCTTGAACATTATCTGTTCAAGAATAAATCGAGTTATGGATATTTGCTAGAATAAATGCTTATACTGAATCGAGTTATGGTGCGTGCAAGATATTTAATGAACCTCTAGATCCCCGAGTCATTGAATTCGTTCCGTTGGATTCTTTAATTATAATTAAGATCTCCGTTGGATTCTTGAATTATAACTAAGAGCATGCCCAATAACCATAATGAGTTTTGACTTGCTAGATTTGATTAAGTCTAAACAAAAGTACTAAATTTGCTAAGTAAGAGAGTACGTGGTAAAAGAGAAGAAAAAAAGCGGCTACTTAATTTACTCAATGGAAAACACATAATACATTGGACGAGAAATACATCTAAATAGGAACTAGAATCTTGCTTATCGAATTGTTTTAAAAGGGTTAAACCGACAAATAATGATCTCGGTTTCATATTCGATGAGACACTATATCTTTCAAAGGAATCGATACTCAATATTGAATTTTTTATTTCAACTCTTTGCTTTTGGTTTCATGAAACAGATCTTTTGATTCGACGAAAATAAGTATGGGGTGTTCTTGAAGTATAGATTTTGACACTCTGGAAGATATCGGAGTCGTCAAATACAAAACAAAAGGATATAATTATTCTCAAAAGAGAATTTAAAATCCAAAAACTGAAATACTATCAAATAAATTTTTTAGGGAAAAGTAACAAAAAATTTCTAAACCTATTAAGTAGGTATCAATTCAATTCTAAATCTCTCAATTGGATCAACTCGATCTTAAACATTTTCACATTAGTACCAATTGAGTTCATTCAGCCAATTTAGTTCAAAATTGCCGATGTACATGCTAGTTACCCTATGTGACACGCCAGCATTGTACGTAGTTAATTTTTTAATTAATTTTCTTATATGTTTTATTTTTATTTTTTGCTTTTGAGGTTGGTAGGGGGTTGCCCACCACTGGGTGTGGCCCTGCAAAGCCTTGCGACTTGCGACCCTCACTTAGAGCTAAGCGTGGGTCGCAACCCTTGCCCACCGTTTGGGAGGGCTTGTTGCCCTTACGAGTGGCTCGGCTCATTATTATTGGCCTTAACAGTTTAAAAAATAAAAAGAATGAAAAGGTAAAATAAAAATAAAATCCAAATTATTTTTTTATGTCAACGTTAGTCATACCACGAAAAATTATCAAAATTATGTAGATGTACTCAATCGATACATATAAAGGATTTATGACTAAATTAGTTTTATTAAAGTATTTAAGACGGAATTAGTATTGATGCAATAATTTCAAAACTTTGTTTTGTACTTTTCTGGATTCTTGACGTGGTCTTACGCTGCGGATGTTAGGGTTGGTAGCCAATCAAAACGTGGGAATGGGATCACGTGACCGTAAGAAAGAAAATGAAATGATGCCATGCAATTTGCGATTGAATCTCTTCTCCTATATCTACTCTGCAAACTCATAGTTCAAATCCACTTCATCCTCTCTCTCTCTCTCTCTCTCTGTGAATTAGTCCCGTCACATAATCCTCCGACTCATTTCCGAAAATGGGATTTCCTCTCTCGCTCCAGTGGCTTTTCCTCTACCTTTTTCTTCTCCACCTCAGCTTAGATAATCTTTGTTCGGGATCGAGGAAGCTCGTTGCCCTGTACCAACCGCCTCCCATGGTGGCGAAATACCACAACGGCCCCTTGCTGGACGGCGACCTCCGAGTCTCCATCCTCTGGTACGGCGAGTTCACGCCCGCCCAGAATTCGATCGTCTCCGACTTCCTCCTCTCTCTCACTCCCCAGCAAACCCAACACCAGCCGCCATCGTCATTCCCCTCCGCCGCCAAGTGGTGGAGGACCGTCCAAATCTACCTGCAAAAGGCCGGCTAGAAATAGACCCGCGTCGCGTTGGCGAGCCAGCTCGACGACGAGAGCTGCTCCATGGGCAAATTGCTGAAGCGGGCTCAGATCATCGAGTTGGCTCAGAAGCTCAGCTCGAGGCCCGGCGCCGGAGAGCTGGCCCTGGCCCTTACGGCCCAGGACGTCGCCGTCGAGGGCTTCTGCGTCAGTGGCTGCAGCACCCAAGGCTCGGTCGGATTGCAGGCGTTCATTTGGGTCGGCAACTCGGCGAGCCAGTGGCCAGGGCAGTGCATGTGGCCTTTCCACCAGTCAATCTACGGCCCGCAGTCGCCGTCGCTCGGCGCACCGAACGGCGATGTGGGGGCCGACGGGATGGTGATCAACGTCGCGACCCTCCTGGCCGGGACGGTGACGAATCCATTCGGGGACGGGTACTCGGTCGGCGCGCCGGGGCGTTGGCTTGCACGGGGAGCTTCGAGAGGGGTTTCACCTGGGTTACGCCGGGGAGCTACCGGTGGACTCGGGGACAAGCGCGAGCTATGCGCAGGGGGTAAATGGGAGGAAGTATCTACTGTCGATGCTGTTTGACCAGACGACGTCGCAGTGTTCGACGGTTACGTGAGCGAGACCCTCTGGAGCTGACGCGTGTCTTCCTCTCGAGTTGATGCCTCTTCTGTACAATGTACATAATGACGTCATAAATCAACCGCTTAATTTCAATTGAGTATATCCGATTTTCGCCATCATCATGGAATTGTCATTGCCATAGCTTGCCATTTCGGTAATAACCAATTTATTCAAAACACTCTAACGATAGCTTGTTTTTAGCTAAACGAACACAGAAAGCAATTGCCAAAATTCAAACTACCATTCTGACTCCCAAAATCTACGAGAAAATCAAATATGGATTGCCGTGACAACATACACGTATCAAGAAGTTTCGGTGATTTCGGATATAAGAAAAATAAAGAGCGCAAGTCTGGAAGATATCGATTAAGCAAAACGGTAAAGTAAAAGTCATTTCAGGTAAATCCTTAATTTATTCCAAGAAATGGGCCTAGAATGTACATTAAGAAGGGAAATGTGTACTGGTGATCACAGAGATGACAAACCAAACTTCTCGGGCTTTCGGTCCATTCCGATCGACTTAGGGGAAATTATACCGAGCCCATGTGAATTTGGATCGGGTATGGCCCGTCATGAGGAGCTGACCCAACCTAGCCGTTACTTTGAATATGTTTCGGGAAATTACACCAAGCCCAACAGCATTGTGATCGAGAAAGCCTCCTCCATCATGAAGATATCCATGCCTCTTCAGGATTAGAAATGTAACTCAGGAAATGTCTGCATCCAAGTTCAACATATTTGTGGAATTTAGAATGAAGAAATACTCCTCAATTTGTTACTTTAATCAAAACATTATCAAATATTTGTAACGATAGACAACGGGTTGTTGAAAGATTAAGAGATAAGCAGCTTGATGTGGCTTTTCATTGTCCGATACAGCTCGTTATGGTGATCATGTAACTTACCGGTTCTACAGAAACATAAATTAGAAGACTCAAGGATTTTCACTAACTGTGAGAAAAAAAAATGAGAATGAGATTTACGAAACCCCAAAGTTTATCAAGTGTGGCAGGGTAGGAGGAGAGTTGGCTGTCGACGGTCATAGAACGTTGTCATCTTCTAGTGACCATGACTGCCTATCACCATTGAGTGTATTTGGGCGCACTTTTTTCTTGTCCTTGGAGTCTCGATTTCGAGTCGTTTTGAATTACTATTTTGCTTCATTTTCATTTCGAACAATGCTCTCGACAATTTTTGAATTTTTTTATTTTTTTTTGTTAATTCGACAATATAAACCACTAAACCCAGTGTTAATAGTAGTCCGTTTTTCTTATTCTTATATTTATTTGATAAAGTGAGCAAAATGACAATGTGAATCGCAAAATTAAAAGAGAAATTAATGTGCCATAGGAGTCAGGGAAGGAGGACAATTGGTTGTCAACGGCGGCCACAGAGCGTCGTTTTCCTTCTAGTAACTACGACTGCCTATCGCTATTCTGTGTTTAGTTTTTTCTTTTCTTGTCTATTTCCTCGTCAATATCTAGTCTATTTGAATTTCTATCATTACTTAAAGTTTCATTTGAAATGGTCCTCTTGGCAATTTTCCAAAAAAATTCCTTTCTATAATTAATAATTTTGATGATTATTAAACCAACAACAACTGAAGTGTTGATGGCGATGAGTTTTTCTTCTTCTTCTTTCGCATTTATATAAGTTAAAGCGGCGGTATAGTGACCATAAAACGATAGATTGTGCCGTGTTCATATTGAAAATCCCGTGCGCGTCAAATGCCGGCAAGAAAAAAAAAAGATAAGAAAAAAGGAGTCCATGACAGTAATAAAACGAAAGTCCAGCAGAGAAAAGGCGAAATATAAATTCTCAAAAAAATGCGAGATTTAAAGCCTACCTTTAAAACTGGTCATTATTCAAAGGGTAATCACAAATACAATGAATCGATAGATAATACAAAAACAAAAAATGAAAGTAGTCTCACGTGCCTTTTTAATTGTCGGGATCTGCCCATCAACTAGTAGTCTCACGTGCCTTTTTAATTGTCAGGATCTGCCCATCAACTAGCAGCCTCAAGGGCCGGCCGCTTTGGGCGCGCATGATTGGCCCCTGTTTCTATTTCAGAATGAGTTCTGGAGCCAAAAACCTCATTCTGAAACAGTTTAGCGTTTGGTAAAAAACTTTTGATTTTCTATTTCTGAAATAGATTTCTATTTTAGAAATCAATTTTGGGCAAGAAACAGAAATAAAAAATTTGTTGTTTCTGGTTCTAGGTCACCAGTTGAGAATCAATTCTCTCTCTCTCTCTCTCTCTCTCCCTTATTTTGCTTTGTCCCAATCTACGTTCTCTGCTCTTCCTCACCGAAGAAGACCGCCTCTCCTCTTCTCCACACGACCGCGCCTCTTCCACCTCGTTCGCGCGCCTCCACCGTCTCCTCCCTCCGCCTCTTTTGCCGGACTCGGAACCAGAGGGCTTCGTTGTTCCTGTCTCTCTCTTTCTCTCCCTCCGCACGAGACACAGCTATCGGCGTCGACCCTCCCTCTCTCTCTCTTTCTCCTCCTTTGCTCTTCTTGCTGCTCTCGCCCTCGCTCTTGCTGACATAATCCGCCATTGGAGTGAACTGGGGCGCTATCTCCTTCCACAGGCTGAGACCATCCGCGGTGGTAGATCTCTTGCAGCAGAACAAGATACAGAAGGTGAAGCTGTTCGTTGCAGACCCAAGTGTGCTCAGGGCTCTTGAAGGGAGTGGGATTGAGGTGATGGTAGGGATACCCAATGAGATGATGGCCGTGTTAAGCTCTTCGACTGTTGCCTCTGATCTCTGGGTTCGCCAGAATGTGTCTACTTTTGTTGGTAAAGGAGGTGTTGCCATCGGTTATGATGATGCAACAAATTCTCGTTTTTACCTTTTTTCTTTGTTTGGGGTTTGGTTTGCGTTGAATTGATTGATTGTTTGATTAAGAGAAGATGAATGGATGAGTTCAATACGGTAGAGCTAGGTATGTCTTTCTCATTATACAATGATCTTGGGTTGTTAGGTGAAACTAAAGCGAGCTGGTGAGATCATGCTCTGTTTAGAAGTGAAAGAGTGGAGATACAGCTTTTTCCTAGCATTCCCTCCCCCACAACTATCTTTCAAGAAGTGATATTAGCTTAATTGCGGCACCTAGCTTAATTGCATCACCTTTCAATTAAATCCTCTCACCTTGCGTTGCTATTAGCTCCTTGCAGGTTGAATTTTTCAGGTCCGGATTCTTCAGTCCTCTTGTTATGCCATTTTAAAATTGCATCTGCATTAAGGTCATTGGTTTGAGATGGGGGGAGGTGGCTGTGTGGACGATTCTAGTCTAATCCATAACGGTAGGTCTCTGCTCATCTCAATATCGAGGGTGAGAGCATAGTTTTTTGTGGCTTGCTTAAACCTTTATGTAGAGTCAAATCAAAAGCAAAAATTAGTCTGGTCTCGATGTTGCTTTAACATATGTAGCAAGCGAAGATATATGTTTTAATGTTAAAGCAATTGACGTGTTGATGTGTGAGCTATATTTTCTTGACTATTCACATAAATTGAAATGACAAAATGACAGGTATGTCGTGGTAGGCAGTGAGCCCTTCTCTCAAGCTATGCGGGTTAGTTTCATATCAAACAAGTATTTATCAAAATGACAATAGAAAATGTGATGAGATTCATCAATTTTTTGCACTAAATAAGTATTTGATCTTTATTAAAATGAACATCTTGCAAACTCAAAATTGATGAGAAACAGAATCATAATTAATTTTTTTATCATATCAAATAAATTTCTGTTTTTGAAATAGAAATTGTTTATTCTTATCAAACGCATTTTTTTCCTCAAAAACTCATTCTGAAACAGAAATAGAAAAATCTATTTCTGTTTCAGAACTCAATTTCTGGCTAGAAATTGAATCATGCGCATCCTTTGTCTTGATCTTGAAGGCGAGTCTGCAGTTCCGTGTCGAAGGCTTAGATGATTATTCTTTGTCTTGATCGAATTATAAACTCGTTCGCATAATACTCGTTTTGATGATAAATTAATAATGTGGATACGTGTCAATTTTCATAATACGGTTGGCTCTAGGGTAGACGAATTTCTATTGATATTTTCATAAATTTTTCTGGATCGACCTATGTGTTAAAGTTGCCGCTAACGTCGATAAAACTTTCGTGATTTTCCGAGTCTTTTTGTGTTCTCTTTTCTCTTTTCTTTTCTTTATTTTTCTTAACAACCGGTTGACCATCGCCGGCCACAAGGAGGGCATCGGGCCCTTGCTTAGCCTAGGCAATGATCATGCCACATAGAATGGCCCTCGCCTATGGCAGCCGGTTTTGTCAAAGAAACAAAAAAATATTAATATATTATTAGATGTTGTCCATGTTAGCGTCAATTATGTCACATAAGATGGTTGGCTTTCGCGTCAGCGGTTTTCAATTAAAATTGACAAGATGAACTGGATAGAAAAAAAATGAAACAAATTTATGACTCAATTAACACGTTTTTAGGATTTAAGACCAAATTCACACAAAGTATAAGTTTAGCAATTTTTGGAGAAATTGTCGTCATTTTCCCATATCTTTGCGATCAACAGGATCAGCTCAAACAATCTTATATAAACACATCTTGCAAATGTGTTGTTGGGATTCCTTGATGTCGAAAGTTGAACCGTGATTGTCTCGTCAACATCATATTCTCAATGAGACGTTGTCATATTTCAAACCATTTAGGTCAATTAGAATCACGCCTTACAAAAATTCACATACGATCCATGAGATTCCTTCCCATGCACGTTCTAATTCGCTATAGAAAGGCCATCAGTCAACATGGCTAAAATATAAATCACTTATAAGGGTGTAGATAAAAGTCCGACACCACATCTTAGGGTAATCGTGAGAGAGAAACAGTCCAAGCCAAACCACGAGTCGCACTTGCGTACCTAATCGAACCAGTTCTCTCTTTATATACCGAAATCATGTTCCATGTGTGTCCCAATAGTGTCGGATCCATTTGTATTCTTCGCTAGATGCCCAAACTTGTCTACTTAAAGACAAGCAGAACCCATGAGGTGTCAGAATCGCCATTTTCGTCCGGAAATCGAGGAGATATTTCTGGTAGCCATTGATGAAGAATCAAAATGGTTTTCCTTTTTTACTTCTTACGAAATGGTGCACCTAGCATCATTCTACCGTATCATCACGACAGAAGAACCAACACAAAAGAACAGCAAACTTCATTCCAATTCTCCGAAATAGAATATGCAAGAAATGTCTTCCACGTCTAACCAAGTTCGTACGGGTAGGAAATGCGAAGATTTGTAGAATTTTATCCAGAGGAGAACTCCCGTCGCCTTCGCTGGCATTGCAAGTGGAATTGCAAGTGGGCGCTTTTGTGGCCAGAATATGGAGAGAGAGACCTTTTGTTCCACAACTTACCTCGGAAAATCTGAACAGTTAGCTGAGTTGATGTTGTTTCCTACTCGTCTGCCCAAAAAATCTGAACGAGTGGCTGGGTTGGGTTCATATTGTTTCCTCGCTCGTCTGTCATTTTGATGGGACCGTGTTTTCGTCCATTTCCGAGGGGGGAAGAAACTTCCTCCCATCAACATATTTGACTATGATATTTTCCTCTCGGATATGGTTAATTCAAATAATCTTCTTTGTCCTATGTATCTCTCAATAGTGCACGTATATCTCTCTTTGACTGTGCGTATCCTTGATTAATATATTTTCTTAATCGTTTATTAATACCTCTACGTCCTCTTCATTATTTTTCCACGCTAATATGTATACTCAACTACTTCATCAATCCAATCCGAATATGGGCATCACAAAATTCAAAGTCGGTAATATTGTCTAAAAATTTCATAAACATATTGCATTTTTACCAATTCAGTCGTTAACTGTAAACCTTTTTTATTTATTTTTGTTAATCGAGCCAACCTGGCCATTTTAACAGGAAATCATTGAGGTGATATCAATAGCATCATATAGGACAATTGGCATCGATGTTGATAATTTTTTTATATTTTTAATTATTTATTGTGTATTCTTGTCTTTTTTTTTCTTACCGAGTCCGGCAAGGGCCAACGATCCTCACTCGTGGCCACGACCCTTGTGAGGTTTGGGGGAGGACCACGAAGCCCTCTCCAGATCCTCACCCGTGACCCTCGCAAAACGAAAAGAAAGAAAAAAAAAGTATATGTTTTTTAAATTATCCAAGTCGACATCGGCTATCCTACTTGGCACAATGGACTTTCACATAAGTGAATTCTAGTTAATTGGTCGATGTTATAACTTACTTGGTAAAATTGAAAATATTATAATTTAATTAATAAAAATATAATAGATTTAGATTATTTGAATTAATTTTTCTGGTAATAGTACGGATCGTCGAGCACCATTCCCGCCATAAAGGCAAGGGGTGCCCCTAACATAAGAGGGCCGTCCGATTTAGATCGGGCGATTTCCGTTCAAATCGGACGGCTAGGGAAGGAATGATATCCCTCTTAAAGACTGCGGCCGTCACATTTAACGGCCCCCCCTCCCCGCCCCAAAAAAAAAAAAAATCATTTGTGGAATCAACGTGGGATTAGTCAGCGAGAGAAACGATAGGGGACGACGGAGAACGCCCGTCTCGTCGTGTCTCATTCCATCCAACGATCAGAAAACAATAGACTATTACGTGGTCCCGGCACACTGCGCCCAGGCCACTAGGGGCGGGACACCTAGCGAGTGGGCCCCGCTCTCTGTGAGATAGCGGGCGAGGCCCACCCGCCAGATGTCCCCCCCTCCATTTAAAATAATTCCCTTGACTTGTGGATGGGACTGCGGCGGGCATTTATGACGTTGAAGCTACCGCCTGATCCACGCCGAATTGCGGCCCCACCGATAAAATTCCCGATTCCCGATGGGAGTTCCGGAAACTAATGAACGTATACGTTTTTCAGATCCGACGGTCGGCGTTTATTGGGAAGACCGTAACGAGTGTGCTGTGGATATATATTGATTGAGACTCGTCAAGAGTCCGTTTATTTTGTTGGGGGGATAATTCATTTTAAAGAAATTATTTATCGATTATCCGAGGCCTGGGAGATGATAAATTGTTTTATGTGCGAAAATCGATTTTCATGGACTAGAAACAATGACCGTAGAGTAGAAAGGAGGAACACGATTTATTATTGTAGAAATTACTTTCCATAAACCAATGAGATAAATGTGTAATTACATTGTTCTCGGAGGGTTAATTACTTAAAATTTTTTAAACCTATTGTAATTGTGTCGATATTGTTATAAACATTTTACTTTTACTAATTTAGTGTAAATTTTTTTGGCATTTTGTCGATTGAGTTCATTCAGCCAAAGACGCTGATGTACATGCTGATCGTCTTACTTAACATAGCTAACGGGCCCTGATATGAACAATTTGAATTTTTTTTGGTAATGAACATTTTGATTGATTTTTGTTATTTGTTATTTTCCCTTTCCTTTTCTCCTCCCTTCTTTCCTTCCTTCTCTTCTATTTTTCTCCCATTGTGACCCGTAAAGGTCACTAGAGCTAGCCGACACCAGGTAAGGCCTTCAGAGCACTTGCCAACCTTCGGCAAGGGTCATGACCCTCACTTAGCCTCACCAAGGCCTCAACAACAACAGGCGATGGTGGCCGTCGCCTTGTCGGGGGCGTGTCAAGGTGGCCATGGCCTTGCCAACCAAGGGCAAGCTTGGGCGAGGATGGCAAACCTTGTTGACCAAGGTGAAAAGAAAGAAAAAAGAAGAAGGAAAAATAAAATAAATAATTTTGAAAAAATATCCTAAAAATTAAAATGAATTATCCACGTCATCATTAGTCACGTCACATAAGACGGCTAATATTTATGTCGGTGATTTTAAGTCAAAATTGGTCGGATTTATTCAATTGACAAAATGTTAAAAGGTTTAAGACTAAATTTGCACGATTAAAAAGTTTACAATCAAATTAGCACAAATGTCAAAGGTTTAGGAGGATGTTAGAAAATATGTTATTCTTATATTCCTAGCTCTGGACTTATATGGAGTCGTGGGGGGTGTATAGTTGATTCTTTTATTCTGCCGCCGCATATGGCAAGAAGAAGACTTGTTCAATTTCTTCTCCTCTTTAAACTCGTCAATCCTAAGACATTTCAGTCTACAGAGATAATTGAAACCGGGAATATCATTAGCGAGTATCTTGGAGACACTTGTGAAGCAATCAATAAGGGAATTTCACAAATTTCAGTGCAATAGTCGCTTTTAAGTTACACGTAACCGGTGCCCCAAAAATTAATCATATCTCGAATAAAGTATAGAATAAAAAAAATAGCTAGCCAAACAAATTTTTTTTGGGTGGAAGTTATTTTCAATGAGCCCAGGGACGTGGCTCATTGAAATTGTGAACATTTTGTCCAAAGCTCAGGTCAAACATCGGTCATGCGGTACGTAATCCGGCCAATAGAGAAAAGAAAATCTCCATTATAATAAGAAAAGTTGTTGAAATTTTCAACGTTTTCCGTCAATGTGCATAATTCTTGTATAAGTTTATCTGACTAACCTGGCATTTGAAACTTGTGAGTCAAAGCCAATATGTTTAGTTTGTACTCGTGCATTTGGATTTTTAAAATAGGGTTTCTGACGCCGGAGAGGAAGGTCACGACCGTATCCAAGAGAGAATTGACGATCCACACTGACTAGCAACAGTGCCCCATAGACTATTTGCTCTTCTTCTCACCCTCGAAAAGTGAGAACACGTGAATAAAAAAAAAGTGTGGCGTGCGCTCCGCGGTGGATTCGCACCGCTTTTTCTTTGCGGCTTGGATACTATAGATGCCTAAGCGCAAAATTTCGAAAACTTATTGCATGATTTGCAAATCATGCCAGTGGTCACTATCTTAATTATTAATTACATCCTTATTATTATTATAAGACGTATATGATCAATAATTGAGATGAATCATATCCATAAATCGCGTGATATTTTAATTTTTCGTAAATTTCGAACCCTTTGAAGTATATGACTGACCTTTTATTTAGATAGCTCATGCTGCGCATTATCGAAATGCTTTGCGTGCGCCCAGGTATATATGCATATGCTACTTTCAACAATAACTCGTAGAGCTCGATAAGAAAAACACGGGAAATGGGGATGACGATGGTTTTAGCCTATAGGACAATGTAAACAAATGGTATGGTTTCTCGAACATATTTTGCTTATCTGAACATCGCTTAGTGTCTATCGCGCTATAAAATTCATTTTTCTTCTCGTTAAATTACAGCCTCGTTTGTTTAGAAGAAAATGAACTTTGCTGGAAAGTATTTTTAGAAAAAGTTATTCTCAAGAAAAATTATTTGATTTACTTGTGCTTGTTATTTTCATTATCATTATAGGATAACAATGAAAAACGCAACATATATATGTATGTATGTATGTATGATACTGGGACACAAATTCAAGTGCAAGGTCTCAAATCTGGGTGTCAAGGGGCTATGATTCAAGCACCAAGGAGTTAAATCTAGTCGACAGGTTCCAAGGTATGGCCATTGGGGACCTAGGTCCCACGATTGGGTACTTGGGTCCAATTATTGATGACGGTCTTGTAATAGTTGAAGATCAGGTCGCAAATTTTTTTTTATATAATTTTATTTTTTATTGATCGAATTTTTTTATCAACTCATTTTTCTAAATTACTCAATCCTCTAAACGATATATATATTTTTTTATAGCGGATCCCTCCAACATACACCAAGGAGTCAGTGTGATTGGACGCCATTTTGGATTTCAAGATCCTCCAATAAATGTAGGAGAAATTAAATTATCATGACAATAATAGTTAAAAAAATAAATATCTAAAAATACAAAAAATATTATAAGATGTACTCTTTTGAGAATTCGTGACGCTGTTATTCCAACAGTAGTCCAAAGATTGTCATGCAAGTGAAGTTTCAAATCCGGCGGTGCCTTTTCTCTCCAATAAACAATACGAAAAGCCGTCATTTGACCATTCGTTGGTTGGAGCCATCACACTCTCCTCAGCCCCCACGTCATCGCATCTCTCTTATTGTCCTCCGAGTTGGCCGGAATTGTTCGCCGACGTTTAACACTCTTTCCCCACCCGCTCGCTCGCCTATAAATAGATTAGACCCTCTTCTCCCCCATAACCATTCCCCATCTCTTCTTCCCTGTCCAGAACACAGAACGCATCGGAAGGAAGAGAGAGAGATGGGCTCGATAGAGATGACCCAGAAGCCACACGCAGTGTGCATCCCTTACCCTGCCCAGGGCCACATCAACCCCATGCTCAGCCTCGCCAAGCTCCTCCACCACAGGGGCTTCCACGTCACCTTCGTCAACACCGAGTACAACCACAGCCGCCTCCTGCGGTCCCGTGGCCCAGCCGCCCTGGACGGACTCCCGTCTTTCCGGTTCCGCACCATCCCGGATGGCCTCCCGCCCTCCGACGCCGACGCCACCCAGGACATCCCGGCCCTCTGCCAGTCGACGCAGAAGTTCTGCTTGCCCTACTTCCGGGACTTGCTCGAGAGGCTCAATGAGGAGAGCGCGACGTCGGGTTCCCCGCCGGTGAGCTGCGTGGTGTCGGACGGCGCGATGAGATTCACGCTCGATGCCGCAGAGGCAGTGGGCGTGCCGGAGGTCCTGTTCTGGACGACTAGCGCGTGCGGCTTCATGGGCTACGTGCAGTATCGAAACCTTATCCACAGGGGTCTTACTCCACTCAAAGGTATGCATTAATAAATAATTTTGTGATTTGGTTTATTTAAGTAATCTCACTTAGCAGACTTACGGCTAATGAATTTTCTTTTCTTCTTTGGGGGTATATTATTTTGTTTTGTTTGTCCCTGATCTGCATCATAGTTTTCTCCGGGGCCATGGCCATGTCTGGTCACACGGTTTTATTGATGGATGGACTTTCAATTTGCAGATGCAAGCTACCTGACAAACGGGTACCTAGACACCATCATCGACTGGATACCCGGGATGAGAAACATCCGCCTGAGAGACTTACCGAGCTTCATCCGAACCACTGATCCGGACGACCTGATGGTCGACTTCTGCAAGCGCGAGACCGAGAGAGCGAAAAGAGCCTCGGCCATTGTTTTCAACACGTTCGACCGATTAGAGCACGAGGTAGCCGATGCTCTCAAGGCCATGTTCCCCCCCATCTACACACTTGGCCCCCTACATCTCCTTACGGAGCAACTACCCGATAACGACACCAGGTCGATCGGGTCCAACCTGTGGAAGGAAGACCTGGGCTGTCTCGAGTGGCTCGACTCGAAACCGCCCGGCTCGGTTGTGTACGTGAACTTCGGGAGCATTACAGTGATGTCGCCTACGCAGCTGGTGGAGTTCGCATGGGGGCTTGCAAACAGCGGCCAGATGTTCCTGTGGGTCATCCGGCCTGACTTGGTTGTTGGCGACACGGCGATATTGCCACCGGAGTTCTTGGCCACAACACGGGAGCGGAGCCTGCTGGCGAGCTGGTGCCCCCAGCAGCAGGTGCTAGGCCACTCGGCAGTTGGTGGGTTCCTGACCCACAGCGGCTGGAACTCGACGATCGAGAGCATTGCGGCTGGCGTGCCGGTGTTGTGCTGGCCATTCTTCGCGGAGCAGCAGACGAACTGCCGATACAGCCTCGAGGAGTGGGAGATCGGGATGGAGATCGACGGCGACGTGAAGAGGGGCGAGGTGGAGAGGCAGGTGAGGGAGCTGATGGAAGGGAAGAGAGGGAAGGAGATGAAGAGAAAGGTCATGGAGTGGAAGGAGATGGCCCGAGAGGCCACGGGTCCTTCCGGGTCGTCGTTCTTGAACCTGGACGACGTGATCAACAAGGTGTTGCTGTTGCCCAGAAGAGATTAATTTTGGCCGGACGTTCGTTTCCGATTGCGGAATAAGTCCGAACAACTCTTTAGACGGTCCACTTGTCTGGATTTCATCTTAGTCCCGTATCAACTTCGTTTACGTCGCTTGGAATTGTTTTCATTTATTTCTGTGCAGTTGGCATGCGCATGAAGCAGTTGGCTATAATAATAAGTACATCATAATATTTTTTTCTCTCTATCGATTAACTAATAAAGTATACTAAAATTGATTCGTAAACACATTAAGTGTTGTCCTATAATTTTATCTTTTTTCCTCCCTACTTTCACCGCCATAAATTCACGTTATTTTCTTCATGAGTCATGAAACAAAGCGAGCGATGAAATGGGGAAACGGATCACCTGCTGTGCGTACAGGTGATTTTCTTCAGCAGGTGATTTTCTCTCTCTGCACAGCATGAAATGGTGGCTGGTGCCAGCATCGGGTCAAACTTATTACCATGTCGACCTGACACCGAGGGAAATGGATTCCCTGCCCAGCAGGGATGACCGGGAAGTATCTGATCGGACAAATCGGACGGCTGAGAAAAGTTCAAAAACAAAAAAATAAAAACCTTTCTCTCCTATTAAAGTGAGGCCCATTCCCTTTTCCTCTTAAAATCTCCTGCCGAAACAGACGTGGGCACTAGCCGAAATTTGAACATGAACCGAATACATGATAGGTTGAATAACTCAGAATTTGTTCTGCGCCGCTTCATTTGAGAAGAAGACTTCTTGAATTTCTTCTCCTTCATAAGCTCCTTGACCCACACGTCTTCCTTAGACCATAGTTTGAAAAAATAATTATAACTAGGGTTTTGTCGATGAGTGCTGCCAATACACTTGTTAAGCAATCAACTGGGGGAAATTCATAGTTTTGAATACACCAATTGCTCCCATGTTATGTTCAAAGAGTATATTGACTTGATGGATTCTAAATAAAATAGGATTAACCAATATCTTGAGACATTTATTAACAACTTGGGTCATCCGGTATGTAATCCTCAAACAACAGAACTGGTATAAGGACAAAAGCTTTTGTATTTTAATGTTTTCATTCATTAGAATCATTTTCCAAGTTTATTTGACTAACCAAGGACTTGAAACTTAAAATTGAAAAGAAGACAATTGTTAAATTTGAACATGCAGGTAGCTGACCAACCTTAAATGGACCGTCTTCCATTAACCTTAAATGCCTCATAAACGGTTTTTGAAGGTCATATGTTCAAATCCTGCTAAATGCATGTAAACTCTTCTGAATTAGGATATTTGTGTAGACTAAATGCTTATACTTAATCGAGTTATGGTGCGTGCAAGATATTTAATGGACCTCGAGATCCCCCAGTCATTGAACTCGTTTCGTTGGATTCTTGAATTATAACTAAGAGCATGATTGATAACTATAATAAGTTTTGACTCGCTAGTAGGCGTGATCGGTTCCCGGGCTGTTCTCTGTTCTTTTAAGAACCGGGAACTAGACTGGTGGAACCGGTTCCCTATTATTTGGAACCGGAAATCGGACCGGACCGCGTCCGGTCCAGTTCCCGCCCGGTCTAGTCCGGCCTGAGTGAGTAATTATAAATAAAGAATTTGAAAGATATAATTTATCTGCTTTAGTTTGAACCATCCCAAGCATTAAAGAATTATACGGTAAGGGAACATAAAAATTGCAAGCTGTATTACCATCAATGACGAAACCATAGTACGCACAAGTCATCCCAAAGTGAATGACACCAATTTGAAGCCATTTAACAGCAAAAACATATGAAGCAGTTAAACCACAATATTTACGCTCTTAATCCCAGTAAAACGGAAATTCCATGTTTATTCTTAGTAAATTTTCAAACTTAGCAAACACCAAAGCCTTTGCGGACTTAGCGAACACCAAAGCCTTTGCGGAAAACAATCTACCAGCTCATTGGTGGCCCGTTCAAATCAAGGCTTCCGTCGACGATTCGGAAAATCAAAGCCCCGAGAAGAGAGGGGAGCGAGGGAAGTCAATAGACGCTGCGTCATTCGTGGAGCCCCCTTTCTTCCTCCCCTTCCTCGTTCTCGTGTCATCTTTGAGCCGCAAGGGTCAAAACAAGGAAAGCCGCAAGGGTTTTGTTCGCTCGTAATCAACGGCCAACGCCTCCCTCACCCTCCCTCAGTCTTTATAGCCGCTCGCCTCTCAGCCTTTCAGCCTCTTAGCTCTTTCCCTCTCCCTCTCGCTTGACAGTCGATCCCTTCCTTACCCACAATCGATCTAGCCGATTTATGTACACGTGCCTAGCTCATGTTTCAAAAAAACAGAAATTTACACCCAAAAAAATATAAATATTATTTATGATTATTGAGTACATTACACATTTTATTTATTTTTTAAATCATGAGATGCATTTGGAGTCGTGGTCCGTAGACATCTTTCAAAAAATATAACTTATCTCTTAATTATTTCTCTATCGATATTGTTATAGATTATTTTTCCGGTATTATACCCATTTTAGGTTCCAGGATATAACTTTTAGTTGTACTTAAGTTCCCTAGAAAATATTCTAGCCCAGAAATAATTAGATATTATCTATGATTATTAGGTATTTATGTTCCTAAGCTTGTTCTATTTGTATTTTTGAAATTATCTAATAGCATCCTATTATTGTTAAGAGCCGAGTTGACTATAATAAAGCATAGGGAAATTTTTAATAAGGGAGTGTCTATAGCGGTTCCAAATAAAAGGTTTAATCATTTTAGGCGACTAAATAATCTAACCTTTCTAGGAATTTTCATCCAAAGACAATTTTAACAGAATATTTAATTAAGTTAGATTAAAAATTAGGAAAGCTAAAAAAAATTTAAATATATATAGTTAAGAAAGCTGGTTGCCACCCCACCACCAAGGGCGTCGGTAATGGTCGTCTCTTCTGTGAGGGTCAAGGGAAAACGGATCTCTTGTCATACGTCAGGGGTGAGATACGGTATGGCCTAACCATTTGATCTAAATCGGACAGCTGAGAAAGAAAATACATTTTTTTTTTAAAAATGGGGGCCATCTGATTTGAATCGGACGTATAAATCTTTTATGTGTATTGATTGAGTTTAATGCAATAATTTCAAAACTTTGTTTTGTACTTTTTCTCGATTCTTGACGTGGTCTTAGGCTGCAGATGTTAGGTTTGGTAGCCAATCAAAACGTAGGATCACGTGACCTAAAAAAGAAGAGAAATGATGCCATGCAATTTGACGCTAGCCGTCACCTTTGCTCAAATCCGCTTCGCGCACTGCCTTTTCTTTTACTTCTTCTTTTTGTTTGGTTTTTTTCTCTATGGCCGACAGATTGAACTATGCGTAATATACACCCGTCCCTTTCTCTATTGACCCGTAGATCTCAACAAACGGAACACGTGAATAATGATATGATACTAGTGGGCAATTAATCTATAAAAGGGCATCGTTTTCTTGAAGATATTTCCCTTTTTTGGACATCCTCAGTAGTTACTAATAATCTTTCTTACAAATTCATTCTTCTCGCTAAATTATGACCCCCTTTGTTTTATGGAAAAAAAAAGAATTTTATCAGAAAATATTTGAGTTTTATGTGTTTGGGAACTTTTTGCTAATAGGATGGAAGTCTTATTTTCTACATTTGTTACATGAAAGCAATGAAATGATATCTCGAGTGTAATGTCATAAGTCTAGTTGAGGCGCAAGGTATCTGGTTTGGCTACCAAGGGACATAGGTCCAGACATCGAGGATCCAAGTTTGGTCGATGGCCACCAAGGTCGGCCACCATGGGGATGGGCCTCGGGTTCACTTGTTAAGCACCTGGGTCCAACGATCGGGGACAATATTGGCGTTGGTGGAGAGCCACTCGTATTTCGAAATAACGAAAAATAAAGCAAATATTATTCAATGACGTGAAAGAAACCAACCAAACCGACATAGATTGAGTCGACTAGCCTATGAACGTACTTTCACGCCAGAAACTCCGCCATCTCCTTTTTAAGCCAAACAAAGAAAACACTCTCCAACCACAGAGGAAGAAGAGATGGGTCCGATGAAGACGACCCAAAAGCCGCACGCTGTGTGCATCCCCTTCCCAGCGCAGGGCCACATCAACCCCATGCTCAACCTCGCCAAGCTCCTCCACCACAGGGGCTTCCACGTCACCTTCGTCAACACCGAGTACAACCACAACCGCCTCCTCCGGTCTCGCGGCAAAGCCTCCCTGGACAGCCTCCCGTCTTTCCAGTTCCGGACAATCCCGGACGGCCTCCCGCCCTCTGATGGCGACACCACCCAGGACATCCCGGCCCTCTGCCAGTCCACGCAGAAGTTCTGCTTGCCTTACTTCCGGGACCTGCTCGAGAGGCTCGATGCGGAGAGCGCGATGTCGGGCTTCCCACCTGTGAGCTGCGTGGTATCAGACGGCGTGATGAGCTTCACGCTGGATGCCGCCGAGGCGGTCGGCGTGCCAGAGGTCCTGTTCTGGACGGTAAGCGCGTGCGCGTTCATGGGCTTCGTGCAGTATCACAGTCTTATTGACAAGGGTCTTGCTCCACTCAAAGGTATACATTAATCAATAATTGTCTGATTTGCGTCATCTCTCTTACCATGTCAACTGATCAAAGTTTTTTTTTTTTTCACAGCTAAAGATTTTTCCATGTTGTATTTTTTCAGTTTGGTTTGCTTTTATGTTCTTCAGTTCCCTTGTTTGCTCCCGATTTATATGATTATCGAGTAGCCAACTCTGTCGTACTTTTCTGCTGAGTAAAGTACTTGATTAAGTAGACTGTAGAGAGCAGTATTTAAGATGTAAAAAACTTCTTCCGGAGCGTACCTATTGTTTACGACATAATAATTTCGTATATCCTTCGACAATGTTCTCATGCTTTCTCTAATCTAAGTCTAACAAATGATTTGACAACACAAATAATGCCGTGTGAAACCTTAAACATAGTAGGAACAGTAGAGACCTCTACGACGCTTTATGAGGATCATGGCCGCGTATTAATTGATCGAGTCTCAAATTGCAGATGCGAGCTATTTGACAAACGAGTACTTGGACACCGTCATCGACTGGATTCCTGGGATGAGAAACATTCGTTTGAGAGACTTGCCAAGCTTCTTTCGAACCACTGACCCGGACGACCCGATGTTCAACTTCTGCTTGGTCGAGACCGCGAGAGCGAAGAGAGCCTCCGCTGTTGTCTTCAATACGTTTGAGCCGTTAGAGCACGAGGTCCTTGACGCGCTCAAGGCCATGTTCCCTCCCATCTACACCCTCGGCCCCCTTCACCTCCTCGTGGAGCAACTATCCGATGATGACACCAGGCTGATCAGGTCCAACCTGTGGAAGGAAGAGCCGGGTTGCATCAAGTGGCTCGACTCAAAACGACCCGGTTCGGTCGTGTACGTGAACTTCGGGAGCATCACAGTGATGTCGCCGGAGCAGCTGGTGGAGTTCGCATGGGGGCTCGCAAACAGCGGCCAGGCATTCCTGTGGGTCATCAGGCCTGATTTGGTCGCTGGCGACGCGGCAATCCTGCCACCGGAGCTCTTGGCCACAACAAGGGAGCGGAGCCTGCTGACGAGCTGGTGTCCCCAGGAGCGGGTGCTAAGCCACCCTGCGGTAGGTGGGTTCCTGACCCACAGTGGGTGGAACTCGACGATCGAGAGCATTACCGCCGGCGTGCCGGTGGTGTGCTGGCCGTTCTTTGCAGACCAGCAGACCAACTGCCGGTACAGCTGTGAGGAGTGGGAGATCGGGATGGAGATCGACAGCGACGTGAGGAGGGACGAGGTGGAGAGGCAGGTGAGGGAGCTGATGGAAGGTGAGAGAGGCAAGGAGATGAAGAGGAAGGCGATGGAGTGGAAAGAGATGGCCCGAGAGGCCACGGGTCCTTCCGGGTCGTCGTTCTTGAACCTGGACGCGGTGATCGACAAGGTGTTGCTGCTGCCCGGAAGGGATTAAGTTTGTTCGGGCATCCGTCTGCGATTGGGGAAATGGATCTAAATAATTATGCGGACACAGTCCTCTTCGTCTAGTTCCCATCGACTTCAGTCTTGTCGCTTCCCGTTGTTGCATTTATTTCTGAGCAGTTGTCATGCATGGTAATGACTAGCTACGATCGTACATTTTAATGATTTTTGTTGATCAATTATACTAAAAGTTCATCCATGGAATTGACATATCAAGTGCCTTCCCCTATTTTTTTTTTAGAATATATCTTTACTTAAGAAATGTGTTTGGCTAATAAATCAAAGATATAAAATTTGTGATGATCTTCCAGAATTAGAAATCAAGAAATTATTTCTCTCTCACCCAACTCTCGCAAAGTCTGCCACCGCCGATTGCCGCCGTTGTCGGTCGATCGCCAGTCACCATCGCAAGTTGCCGCCGCTGCCTCTATTTGGCCAGTAGCCACCACTCGCCCACCATCTTACCGCCACCAACTGGTCACTATCACCACAATTGAGTCACCCTCGCCGCCTCCTCCTCCGATCGCCGGCCAGCAGGTCGTCGCCGCCGCCACCGCCGCCACAGTCACCACCGCCACCGCTGCCACAGTCACCACCACCAACTGAGCACCTCCGTTGGTCACCATAGCCGGTCACCAGCTGGCCGGTCACCACTAATATTGCCATGACTCATTGAGTGGCGGAGGTTGGTCACCACCACCGATGTCTTGCCGATCGGTCAGTCACCATTACCGTCCAAAAGGAAAAATCTATTTTAAGAAATATAATTTTTTTTCACAAACATATTTTTTTTCCTCAAAAATTATTTTCTAGCTAGAAATTAAATCATGCAGGCCCTTAGTGTCTATGTTAGCGTTTTTCCATCAAAATTGATCGAGTAAACTACATTAATAATTATCAAGAGATTTATGGCTAAATTGGTTAGATTGAAAATTTTTAAGATTTAATTAGCACAAATACAATACGTTGATAGTTTCTTTTGGTAATTTTTCCTAAAAATAATATTTCCATTCACGTCTAGACCTGATCATGAGTCTGCCTATGACGAATCCACCAGTTCGTCGACACCCGCCCGCCAGTCCAAGAGGAAAGAAACGAATACTAGACGTGGTTTCTTCTTGAATTGTGGTCAATCAACAAGGGTTTATATTAGCCGCACAATAAAGGATTGAGTCGGTTCTTTTGACTGGACTTGTGAGGGGACCGCAATGATTACCTTAGCACAACAACGAGAAAATTAAAAGAGTACGAAGCTTCTAGCTCTGCTGGGAATAGAGCTACAAGTAAGGGCGTCAAATGGGCGGATCATATTGGGTTCTAGTCGGGTCAAAAACTGTATGACTCATATTAACCCATTTAACATGTTTTGGCCCATTGCTATATAATATAATCCCCCAACCCGACCTATATTGTTAAAACACTTTCATATATAACAAAATTTAGGAAAACTTGCTTTATGATTTTTCTAAGAATGTATTGTTAAAATAATTTTATGCAATATAATATATTTTTTTTTTATTTTTTCGAATTTATTTTTATTTTTATTTTTATTTTTTTGATTTTCCTTTTTTAGTCGTTGGCGAGGCTCCAACTAGCCAGACTTGAATGAGCTCGACCTCAGACAAAGCTCAAGACTCGTTAAGGTGAGGTCGAGCTTGTCGAAATCCGGCGAGTCTTGACCTTAACAGCCTCGAGCAAGCACCACCTCGCCGAAATTGGTGAATCTCGAGCTCGACAGCCTAGGGGTAAGCTCCACCTCGCCACCAGATCTAGCAAGGTCGAGTTGGCACCTTGCGCCTCATGACTTGGCTTCTCAAGCTTGTCCAAGGCGAGAATCGAGCCTTGCCGATCAAGGGTGAGCTTGAGCTCACCAACCTCAATGAGGCTTGAGCTCGCTAATTTGGTGAGGTCTCGGCCTCTCAGGAGTCTGGTGAGCTTGTCTCTCGCCTTTCGAGTAGTGACCGGCTGAGAAATAAGAGAAAAGGAGAAAAAAAAGAAAAAAAAATAAAGGTGGAATAAAAATAATCAAAATTTTAGTTTTAAAAATTAAAATAATTAGAATATCACAATTTTTATAGTTTAAGAATGACTTGTTAATGACACTTAAAACTATTAGGTAATCTATTTATGACTCATTTAAAATCCATTTAAGACGCATTATGTTATCAAGCCACTCATTTGATACATATTTAATCTTTTTAGCTAACTCATTTATGATATACATTATCTAATATGAGTTAAATAATAGTATTTGACCCATTTTATCACATCTAGCTACAAGACACCGGGAATTTGTGTTGTAGTTCTTTATATTAACATTAGTTGTTTCATTCATAACCATTGGGTTTTGAGTAAATTTTAGGTGTAAGAAAGACTTAAGTGTGTGAGCAATTGTAACTCTAATTCTCTTAGTACAATAGCTTATTTGCTATTGACTCTACCCGTGGATGTATATTTTGACATTTGGACCAAAATACATACATCTTCAGTGTCTTTCATTATTCCAAATTTAGTTTTCGGTGCATTTGCATTGATTTAAATCGTAAGATTATATTTAGTGCTTCCATGTCCATTTTACAATAGCTCGTATTGACACTCAAGTTTTCCACATGTCTCAATCTAATAGTCATGTGGAGAAGATTGTTATTACTTCAACCTATACCCAATGTGCAAGCCATGAGGAGGAGATTGCTGGGGTCATTCTGCATTGATCGTGAAAGAGATAAGTCCAGACCTAACAGTCACTCAGAAAAAGTTGTTGCTTTGACTTAAGCCTGACATGTGAGAGAGAGATTATTAGGGTATCCCATCAGTTGCGAAATGACCTAGTGATTAGTTTATAAATAAGAGGGGAAGCTTTACTCTTTAATTAGATTTTGGGATGAAAGTGGCTCAATATCACCCAACCATTGATTATCATTGAAATGCACGTATGACTTATATTAATAATCCCACATTGGATTATTAGTTTGGTGTTGAACAGTCAAAATGTTACAGTTGGTTCATAATTAATTGGTTTAAGCTTTTGAATGAAAGTAGATTCAATAATATATGCTGAAGGCTCGGAATTGGGCTCTCGCTTGGCATTTTCCGTCACACCCATATCCCGAGTGTGCGGCAATCTCCAATTTTCTTCTTCATTTCCTTTGGTCGATGAGTACGACGTCCTAAAACTTGTTGTCGACCTTCGAGTCTCTGACGGAAGCAAGGGTCTCTTCCTTGACCGCTCCCACAGAATTGCCTTCCCAAACTCAACCTGTGCCTGAAAAATGGTGAACAACGACAGGTTGAGATATGAATCTCTCAATGAGTCTGCACCTTAGAAACACCATCGTAATAGGGTCTCTACTACCACCCTCAATGCCACTATAGCCACTGACTAGTCCTCAATTAGCTCAACTCCATAACCCTAACTCCTCAAAAAATTCCATCTTTCCATCACACAACAAATCTAGAATCCCTCTCTTATGCTAACCAGAACATTAATGCTACCATCCTAGGGTCCTCAATCGTGTTTCACCCATCAATCGTCACCTCTAGTCAAACTCCCATCGCCTAGCTCATACTTATAGCTTTATCAATTCTAGCTCTCTCAAATAACTAACTTCCTCTTTTCTATGTTCGTGATCGGGACTTGGCACTAAGCCCAACCAACCTGTCATCTCAGAATTAGCCATCATAATACCATAAGCCATTAAACAAGTAAATGCATAATTAAATAAATAAATTACTAGTTAAATAAACAAACAACTAAATTAATAAATAGATAAATAAATTATTAAATAAATAAATTACGCAATTAGTCAAATAAAGCCGTCCACATCCGGTTCGAGACCATAACAAATTTTCTTGGCTTAAACCGGATTCATCAATATACCAAGGTTGTTGATCATACCGGTTCATTCCATCCATCATGCCAACTCGTCATATTAATGTCAATACCCTTACAGGTTCCATCGACTTCCATAATTGATTAGGGCCCATTGACCTCGAAGGCAAATCGAGGTCAACGATCACAATCCAATCATATGTCAACTCGTCCGAGTTGATAATCAATCACGAATTATAAACTATCTACAATCAATTGCGCAATTAATAATACTAAATAAATTAACACAATAGGGCATAATCAATTTTTGGGTAATTTCCCAAAATTTCTAAAAACTCAATTGTTTAGGCCTGCCAATTAGTAATTTACCCGGGTCCCTAAATCGAATCCAGAATTCTCCGTTCGATAAATTACGGGCGCCATCACCTTAATTGGCAGCCATGTGCCAACCACACAATTTCCACAATTTTTACTAAAATAATCTAAAATACTTAAATTTAAATAGATAGCCCATCATTAAGCAAAACGTGAGACAATCACTTCTAATTGCGCAAATCATCAATCCATCCATACCCAGCTAATCATCAAACTCAATTGCAACCAACAACTCTAAATCTTTCCCATAAATTTTCGAATATACAATTTTGCCCTTAAAACCCTAAATGACCAAATTTAGTAATATCCTAACTCTTACCAGCTATTAACTAAGGTAGCTAATATAACAAATTTGCCAATTCACCCTCCACCTAATTAATTTTGCAAATTCCCCTAATTGGCCAAATTTACCAAATCGCCCATAGTTCCTCCAAAGTCACCTATTACCACCTAATTACTCAAATTGACAAACAATTCATCTTAATCAAGTCAATAATTATCTACTAAAGCGATAAACGGGCCTAATCGAGGAATAGGAGGTCCATTCACCTCAATTTGTGTTTTCAAGCGACTGGTAGCTGTCCATGAATTTTCCGTATTTTCTTTCTTTTTTTCTTTTTTTTCTTTCATTTTCTTCTTTTCCTCCCTTTTTTTTCTTTTCTTGTTCTCTTCTCTTCTTCTTGGGCCGAACCGAGCTAGCTAGGGCCCACAAAGTTTGGGCCCAAGCTGCAAATGAGTGGCCCACGCCCGTGGGACTCCGGCGACAACTCCAGCGCCGGCGGATCTCCGGCGAATCCTGGCGGCTTTTCTGGCGAGGGTCCGACGGGCTGATCGGACCATAAGGTGAGTGGGTCGGGCGTCCGGACGGGCCGGATCTGGGCCAAGCAGGCCCGACCGTGGTCAATCTTGGCCGTGCTGGGCCGAACCGGACTGGAGGACGTTCGTGGCCGAGGGGAACATGGCGAGAGGGACTTCGGCGAGCTGCAGAGGAGCCGGGCGATGGCTGAACGGCAGCGAGGCTCGAATGGTGGCAACTGACGGAAGCAGCATCGCTGGACGGCGGCGGGCAGTGAGCTTCAACAGCTTTCAGCGAGTTCGAGCAGGGAAGTGGAAGCAGAACAGGGTGACGTCCGAGCGAGCGGCACGGCGAGCAGGGGCAAGGCGCACAAAGAGGTGGCGACTGACCACGGCGGGCTGTGGCGGAGCTTGGTGGCGACACGGAAGAGCAGAACGCGGGGAGGAGGACGCGGCGACGAGGGAGCATCAACGTCGGGCCGAAGAGCCAAAAACGCCGAGGGAAGAAAAAGGAAGAAGACGCGGCGAGAGAGAGAGAGAGAGAGAGAGAGAGAGATGGGACGGGTGCAGGCCGCAGGGGAAGGCGTGTGACAGGAGAAAAGAAAGAAGGAAAAGTGGGTGGCGTGTGAGAGGAGAGAGAGAGAGTTCGGTCCGCGGGGGGGGGGGGGGGGGGGGGAGAGGGAAAAAGTGGAGTCGTGACATTTCATTCAGGTAAAGCTATCCAACTTCTATTGTGCTCCCAAACAAATGGTCTCAAAATCAACGGTGGATCAGTGGGTTGTCAATTTGTTACAATATTTGGTTCTTTTCAAAGAATAGAGACCGGAGATGAGGGCGGACAGTAGATTTTCGAGTTGATTCAAGTTGAGAAAAATTGATACAAAAGGATACCTATATTAGTAAAGAGCAAAACTAATACCGAGCTCATGCATAAGGGGGAATTTGTTGAGATGGACACGTGAGTTGTAAAATATCCCACCACTGGTTTATTTCAGCTCAACTCAATAAATGACAAATGCACACATCTCCTTTGTCCAATATCAAAATCACGCGATTCTCTCTTATGACAACAAAACTAACTTATGATGTCCGGGTTATGAAAACATGCTTGGTTGGAATTTTGAACAATTCCTTAAACTGAATGAATTTTCTTATTTTGGCTAGCCAAGTATTAAAATATTATTAAAAATTATCCATGTCAACGATGACCGTGCCATCATTGACAGCAAATAAAAATTAACTAGATGGACTAAATTGACTTAAATGCAAAATGTTTAGAATTGAATTGGTACAATTGCAATATGATTAGACTTCTATTGTAATTCTCCCAATCCCTATATTTTCTTTCTTTTTTCCTATTTCATCCTTCTAAACCAATTGCAACTTCTTAATTGCTTCAAATCCGATTAAAGTAATTCTTGATCATTCAAAAAAAAAAACTCGCTGTCTCTATTATCACATATTTGTATATGACCGAAAAAACTACGGAATTTCTAATGACATCAAAATCAGATGATTGGGATCAAAGACTCGATATCTGATGATCTGATTGTCAATATTGAAAAATTTGGGTACTTGTGTAGAGCACCCGGCAAATCACATTTAATGAGGGCGTCCGGTCAAATCATCGAAAGTAACCTATTTTATACTAATTCCATATATTGCTGACTTGATGTTGCTCTTCTAATTGACCTTATTCGTCTACTGTTCTTCCTTTATGCGGTGGAAATGACGACAAGAAAGATGAATAACATCACCTTCACCCACACGGATCAATAATCGTCAAAGACAATTCTGGATATGATAATAGTCATTGCCGAAAAATCCAATCAGAGTCTTTATAGGGGGAGTGAGAGTCTATCTGCATTTCATACCATTTGGATCTCAGCAACGTGGGACACTTAATGTTCAGGGAGACGATCCGATTTCAACTTGCAAAGAGGAGTCGTTGTTATATAAGCATCTAAGACTCAGACGAACATAAACGGTGCTGTAGATTCACCCGGCACATTGACCCTGCTGTCGAACGAGTCAGGAGGAAAGGCCCGTGGCCGGGGCCGAATGACTTGATGTGGTCCTTGAGGGACCGCTTGGGCTTGAAGTCGGAGCCGCACACGCAGAGCCAGCGCTTGCTGCAGTTCTTCTTGTGTGTCCTCCAGTCGCCCTTGACTGCGAGGGGCATGCCGCACTTGCGGCTTGCAAAGGGCTTCGACCCATGCTTCCGCTTGCAGTGTGTTTGGGGGGTCTGGAAGTCCTTGAGCGGCTTGGGCTTCGGGTGGTCTATGTTGTTCCGGCAACCCTCGGCACAGCAGTAGCACGGGATTCCCAGCATGGCCCGTGGCTGCGTTCCCCTAAGAGAATCCGGCCCTCTGCGGTACTGTGAACCATGGCCCCACATGTGCATCTACAGCACGAATTCATGTAAAGAAGCAACATGTGACCTTGGTATGCTTGTAATGTTAGTGGCAGTTTCATTTTCTGCATGGTTTTACCTAGATATATATATATATATCTATATTCATATCCTCTTCTAGTTCGGTAGCACTAGACTCCACTGATTGTGGTATGGTGTATAGAAATGAAATAACTTTAGAAGACTTTAATAGATCTTTGAATAATTGGAAAGTACCCAAAGTTAAGGCAAATCAGATTTATTCAGATGCAAATAAGTTATTTAAATCTTCTGATTTCATTATATATATATATATATATCTTGATTAAAAGATTTGGCCAGGCATTAGATGGTTGTCGCAAGAAAGCCCTCAAAACCTCATTTGAATTTAACTCGCAGGAAACTTGTTTTCATGCATACGCTAGGAAAACGAAACAGGACAACTCATTGAACCGGCTCGGAGTTCTAGCCTCATGTCGAAGAAAAGGGTGCGGCACTTTGAGTCCGTTGACCAGTTCGCCAACACTTGATCTCAAGCACGCAAACTACAATTAGTTTTCATGATAGATGCATACTACTACTAATGTTTAGCTAATCAATAATCCAGAAATATGTCCACCAATAGCTTCTGCTTCTTCTCACCTGAAGATTATCGTAGCGGTTGAACGTTTTGAAGCAAACATGGCATGAAAAATGGGTGAATCCAATGAGAATTTGTTCCGGAGTAGGGATCCGATATCTTTCCACGCCTGCACTTTGACTCGTAATTTCTGAGGAAGCACCCGCCGATCCGCCTGAATAATTAGGGAGGTCAGTTTGGAGCGCCACGGTGACGTCATCCCCAACTTCTCTGCACGGACTAGCGTTACGGTTAGCGTCTTTAGGGTTTTCAAGCGAAGCCATGGCCAAGCAGCTGAGCAAAGGCAGGGGCTCGAAGGGATATCCCCTGTCATCGTTCCGAAAAACATCGACATTTTCGGACTTCTTAACCTCATCGCATGTACTGGAGGATGTCATAATAGCAGAGCTGCATGAACTGTAATCTGAAAGCTCCTCCATCATGCAACAATGCACACAAAAAGACCCAAAAGAAACAGGGATGAAATCCCCGGACTGAGTAATCCTCAAGACGGTAATTTCTTGAATGTGGAATGACGACTTTAGTGATGATCTTACCTAGAGATTGAAGAGTATAAATAGGCAGATCAGAGTCCTGAGAGAGAACAAGAGAAAGCGAGGTAGGGTGGCTGGAAAATAGTTTGGCGTTGAATGAGAACAACCTCAAAACGAAGAGGGTCATAAATTGCTCCTGTCAACAATCTTCCACCTGCATTCACCGGTTGAAAACAAAACATATTTGCCTTAATTCCTGTGGCCCCTTGCTCCTTATTTCAGCAGGAGTTTAGCTTCAGAGGGTTAAAGATTTGTGGCAATGTATCAAATGGTCTGGTACACGCTCCCGCTCATTAATCAAACGCCCACCACCCACATTACATTGACGTTAGAGTAGAAAAAAAAGAGAGGGACATTTCGTTAGAGAGCGGAGATAATGAGATCCTAAGTAAGGGACGTGCATGGGGGACCTTTCATTTATATCTCTACCTTATATTGTCAAGTCTAGGGCCGTTTGTAATTCGAATTCAAGTTGACTGTATTCCTTCTTAGATTGTGTAGCAATCTAAAAATTTCAGATCAGGATCACCTGTTGTGTGTACAGAACACAGCAGCAGGTGATGTGGTAAGATCGGACGGCTGAGATTTTATAGAAAAAAATTCAAAACCAAAAGTAAAAAAAAGTTCAAAATTATTTTTTGACTTTCCCAGCTGTCTGATTTAGATAGGACGGTTAAGAAGCTCTCCACATCACCCCTGTCGTGTTCCCTACACACAGCCGAAGATCCATTTCTGAAAATTTCGGCCATTTCTATCAAATTCAATTTACAATAATCATTTTGTTTACCTCATTCTAAAGGAGTTGGAATTTTTAATTTATTTCTTTTTGTTGTCCTTTTTAATTTTCTTCTCTTTTCATTCTTTTTTCTTTCTTTTTTTTTACTTTTGAGGTTGGTAGGAGGTTGCCGACCATAGGTTGTGGGCCTGCGAAGCCTTGCGACCCTCACTTAGAGCTAGGCGCAAGCTGCGACCCTCACCCACCGTTTGGGAGGGCTTGTTGCTCTTGCCATTTTTTCAACTCATGATTGTTGGCCTTAACAGTTAAAAAAAATAAAAAGAAGCAAATGGACAAAAAATATAAAAAGTATTCAAAAAATGACCACGTCAATGTCAGGCATATTACGAAGAATTGGCAAAATTGTATGGGTGGAATCAACCGATACGCATAAAGGATTTATGAGGCTTGTCGTCACCTTTGCTCAAATCCGTTTCGAACTGCCTTTTCTTTTACTTCTTCCTTTTGTTTTTTTCTCTAAGGCGGAAAGATTGAATTATGCGTATATACACCAAATCCAGATCCTCTGCCAAAGAATGCGCTCCTAACACATCGGACGGCCCTCATAAAAAAAAAAAAAAAAACAAAGAATTGGAGATTTTATTTTTTAAAAGCTGTTATTCAATGATGTGAAATAATTAACCCAACGAAAGCAACATAGATTTAGCGTCAACCAGCCTATAAATGTACTTCCCACCCTCGACCTCCGCCATCTACAATTTAACCCAAACAAAGAAACCACTCTCAAAACATAGAGAAAGAAGAGATGGGTCCGAATCCGATAGAGACGACCCAAAAGCCGCACGCCGTGTGCATCCCCTTCCCAGCGCAGGGCCACATCAACCCCATGCTCAACTTCGCCAAGCTCCTCCACCACAGGGGCTTCCACGTCACCTTCGTCAACACCGAGTACAACCACAACCGCCTCCTCCGGTCCCGCAGCCCAGCCTCCCTGGACGGCCTCCCGTCTTTCCAGTTCCGGACAATCCCCGACGGCCTCCCGCCCTCTGATGGCGACACCACCCAGGACATCCCGGCCCTCTGCCTGTCCACGCAGAAGTTCTGCTTGCCTTACTTCCGGGACCTGCTCGAGAAGCTCGATGAGGAGAGCGCGACGTCGGGTTTTCCACCGGTGAGCTGCGTGGTATCGGATGGCACAATGAGCTTCACGCTGGATGCTGCCGAGGCAGTCGGCGTGCCGGAGGTCCTGTTCTGGACGGTAAGCGCGTGCGCGTTCATGGGCTTCGTGCAGTATCGCAGTCTTATTGACAAGGGTCTTGCTCCACTCAGAGGTATGCATTAATCAATAATTGTCTGATTTGCGTCATCTCACTTACCATGTCAACTAATCAAAGTTTTTTTTTTTTTTACAGCTAAAGATTTTTCCATGTTGTATTTTTCAGTTTGGTTTGCTTTTATGTTCTTCAGTTCCCTTGTTTGCTCCCGATTTATATGATTATCGAGTAGCCAACTCTGTCGTACTTTTCTGCTGAGTAAAGTACTTGATTAAGTAGACTGTAGAGAGCAGTATTTAAGATGTAAAAACCTTCTTCCGGAGCGTACCTATTGTTTACGACATAATAATTTCGTATATCCTTCGACAATGTTCTCATGCTTTCTCTAATCTAAGTCTAACAAATGATTTGACAACACAAATAATGCCGTGTGACATCTTAAACATAGTAGGAACACTAGAGACCTCTACGACGCTTTATGAGGATCATGGCCGCGTATGGCCGCCCGAATTAATTGATCGAGTCTCAATTTGCAGATGCGAGCTATTTGACAAACGAGTACTTGGACACCGTCATCGACTGGATTCCTGGGATGAGAAACATTCGCTTGAGAGACTTGCCAAGCTTCTTTCGAACCACTGACCCGGACGACCCGATGTTCAACTTCTGCTTGGTCGAGACCGCGAGAGCGAAGAGAGCCTCCGCCGTTGTCTTCAATACGTTTGAGCCGTTAGAGCACGAGGTCCTTGACGCGCTCAAGGCCATGTTCCCTCCCATCTACACCCTCGGCCCCCTTCACCTCCTCGTGGAGCAACTATCCGATGATGACACCAGGCTGATCAGGTCCAACCTGTGGAAGGAAGAGCCGGGTTGCATCAAGTGGCTCGACTCAAAACGACCCGGTTCGGTCGTGTACGTGAACTTCGGGAGCATCACAGTGATGTCGCCGGAGCAGCTGGTGGAGTTCGCATGGGGGCTCGCAAACAGCGGCCAGGCATTCCTGTGGGTCATCAGGCCTGATTTGGTCGCTGGCGACGCGGCAATCCTGCCACCGGAGCTCTTGGCCACAACAAGGGAGCGGAGCCTGCTGACGAGCTGGTGTCCCCAGGAGCGGGTGCTAAGCCACCCTGCAGTTGGTGGGTTCCTGACCCACAGTGGGTGGAACTCAACGATCGAGAGCATTGCCGCCGGCGTGCCGGTGGTGTGCTGGCCGTTCTTTGCAGACCAGCAGACCAACTGCCGTTACAGCTGTGAGGAGTGGGAGATCGGGATGGAGATCGACAGCGACGTGAGGAGGGACGAGGTGGAGAGGCAGGTGAGGGAGCTGATGGAAGGTGAGAGAGGCAAGGAGATGAAGAGGAAGGCGATGGAGTGGAAAGAGATGGCCCGAGAGGCCACGGGTCCTTCCGGGTCGTCGTTCTTGAACCTGGACGACGTGATCAACAAGGTGTTGCTGCTGCCCGGAAGGGATTAAGTTTGTTCGGGCATCCGTTTGCGATTGGGGAAATGGATCTGAATAATTCTGCGGACACAGTCCTCTTCGTCTAGTTCCCATCTGGGCCCGCGTCGACTTCATGCTCGTCGCTTGCAAATGTTTGCATTTATTTCTGTGCAGTTGTGTGCATGGAAGTGGAAAGCTACGATTGTATGTTCTAATGTATTCGTTATTCACTTATACTAGAAGTTGATCCATAGAATTGACATATCGAGTGCCTTCCCCTATTTTTATCGTCTTCTCCCTGTTTTCAGCTGTACATTCGCGCTGATTTCTTCGTGAAGAAGCGCTAACACGATGAAGCAAAGGTAGCCGGTGAAAGCGATTGAACAGTTAGTGTCTATATTAGCGATTTTCAATCAAAATTGATCGGGTAAACTACATTAATAATTATCAAGAGATTGATGACAATCTAAGATTTAATAAGCACAAATGCAATAGGTTGATGGTTTTTTGGTTATTTTTTACTTAAAATAATATTTTTATTGACGTCTAGATCTGATCACGAGTCTGTCTATATCAAGTTCACCAGTTCGTCAACGCCTGCCGCCCAATTCAAGAGGAAAGAAATGAATAGTGGGCGTGGCTTCCTCTTGAATTGTGGTCGATCGACAAAGGTTTATATTTGCCGCTCAGTGAATGATTGAGTAGGTTCTTTCGGCTAAACTCGTGAGGGGACTGTGCAGTGATTTCCTTGGCACAAAGATGAGAAAAATCAAAGAGTGCAGAGCTTCTAGCTCCACTAGGATAGAGCTGCAAGTAGGGGAATGATATGGTGAATCGAGTTAGGTTCGAGTCAGGTCAAAAATGGTCCGACTCATATTAACACATCTAACCCGTTTTGACTCATTGCCATACAATACAATCCTAGCGACTCATACTGCACATATTCCATACCAAACACATACCCAATCAGATCCATATTATTAAAATATTTCCATTTTAATTAAGTCTAGGAAACTTTGTTTCATGATTTTTTAAAAAATATATTGTTAAAATAATTGTATGCAATACAATTTACTTGATTATTTATTATATTTTTTCAAAACTTTAATTTTTAAATTTTTATATCTTTTTTTTGTTTTTCCTCTTCTAGTCGTTGACGAGACTCCAGCTTGCTAGATTTCAACGAGCTCGATCTCGCCGACCTCAAGAGAAGCTCAAGACTCATCAAGGTGGGGTTGACCTCGTCAGAATCCAACGAGTCTTAACCTCGACGACCTCGAGCAAACTCGACCTCGCCGAATCTGGTGAATCTCAAGCTCAACAGTCTCGGGCAAGCTCAACAGTCTCGGGCAAGCTCCACCACACAACCAGATCTAGCAAGGTCGAGTTGGCACCTCGCACCTCATGACTTGACTTCTAAAGCTTGTCCGATGTGAGAATTGAGCCTTACAGACCAAGGGCAAACTTGAGCTCACCGACCTCACTAAGGCTTGGGCTTGCTAATTTGGTGAGGTCTCAACCTCCCGGGAGTCTGGTGAGCTTGTCCCTCGCCTCTTGACTGGCAACCAGCTAAGAAAGAAGGAAAAATGAGAAAAAAATAAAAATAAAAGGAAAATAAAAGCAATCAAATTTCTATTTTAAAAAAATTAAAAATAATTAGAATATCATAATTTTTGTAGTCTTAAAATGACTTGTCAATGACACTTAAAACTAATTAGATAATCCATTTATAACTCATGTTGAATCCATTCAAGACCCATTAAGTTATCAAGTGACTCATTAAAGATCCATTTAATATTTTAAGCTAACCTACTTATGATTTATATTATCTAATATGAGTTAAAATATAGATTTTTGACCCATTTTACCACATCTAGTTGCAAGACATTAGGAAGTTGTGTTGTAAGTCTTTATATTAACATTACTTGTTTCATTCATAACCACTTGGATTTTGAGTATAATTTAGGTGTAAAAAAGACTCGAGCGTGTGAGCAATTGTAACTTTAATTCTCCAAATACGGTAGATTATTTGCTGCCCAATCTATCAGTGGATGTATATTTCGACATTCTGACCAAACTACATACATCTTCAGTGTCTTTCATGCTTCCAAATTTAGTTATCGGTGCTTTCGCATTGACTTAAATTGTAAGATTATACTTAGTGCTTCCACATTTATTTTACAATAATTGCTATTGGAACTCAAGTTATCAACATGTCTAAATCTAATAGTCGCGTGGAGAAGGTTGTCATTACTTCAACTTAAACCCGATGCGTAAGTTGTGAGGAGGAAATTGCTAGGGTCATTCTAAATTGGTCGTGAAAGAGACAAGCCTGAACCCAACGATCACTCAGAAAGAGTCCTTTTTGCTTTGACTTAAGCCCCATGTGTGAGGGTGAGATTATTAAGATATCTCACATCAGTTGTGGAATGACCTAGTGATTAGTTTATAAATATGAGGGGAAGCTTTACTCTTTAATTAGATTTTGGGATGAAAGTGGCTAAATACCACCCAACCATTGATTATTGAAATGCACTTATGGCTTATAGTGATAATCCCACATTGACTAATTAGCACGGTGTTGAGCAATTAAAATATTACAGTTGGCTTATAATTAATTGTTTAAGCTTTTGAGTGAAGATAGATTCAATTATATATGCTGAAGGGCTCATACTTGGGCTCTTGCTTGGCATTTTCATTTAGGTAAAGGTATTGAATTTCTATTGTGCTCCCAAACAAATGGTATCGAATCAACGGTGGATCAATGGGCTCCCAATTTGTTACGATATTTGGTTCTTTTCAAAGAAAGAGACTGGAGATGAAGGTGGACGGTAAAGTTTCAAGTTGATCCAACTCGAGATAAATTGATACAAAAGGAAACCTATATTAATGAAGAGAAAAAACTAATACTGAGTTCACACATAAGGGGGAATTTGTTGAGATGGACATGTGGGTTGTATAAGAAAAATCCCACCATTGGTTTATCTCAACCCGATTCAATAAACAACAAATGCACACATCTGCTTTGTCCAATATAAAATCACATGATTCTCTCAACGACGAGAAAACTAACATATGATGTCTGGGTTATGAAAACATGTTTGATTGGAATTTTGAACATCACGATTCATTAAACTGAACAAAGTTGTTTATTTTTCCGGCCAGCCATATATTAAAATATTATCCACGTCAACAATGATTGTGCCACCGTTGCCTGTGAATCAAAATTAACTAGATGAACTAAATTGACACAAATGCAAAATGGTTAAGATTGAATTGATGCAATTACAATATGGTCAAGACTTCTTTAGTAATTCTCCCAATCCCTATATTTTCTTTCTTTTTCCTATTTCATCCTTCTAAACCAATTGCGACTTCTTGGTTGCTTCAAATCCGATCAAAGTGATTCTTGATCATTCAAAAAAAAATTGTTGTCTCTATTATCACATATTTGTATTTGACCGGCAAAAACTACAGATCTTCTAATGACATCGAAATCAGATGACTGAGATCAAAGACTCAGACATCTCACGATCCGATTGTCTATATTGAAAAATTTGGGTACCGGTGTAGAGCACCTGGCAATCCCATTTAGTAATGGTGTCCAGTTGAATCTCGAAACTAACCTATTTTATACCGATTCCAGACATTGCTGACTTGATGTTGCTCTTCTAATCGACCTTATTCATCTTTTGTTCTTCCTATATGCAGTGGAAATGACGACAGGATTGATGAATGATATCACCTTCACCCACACGGATCATAATCGTCAGAGACAATTCCGGATATGATAATACTCTGCCGAAAAATCCAATCAGAGTCTTCATAGGGGAAGTGAGAGTCTTATCTACATTTCATACCATTTGGATCTCTGCAACGTGGGACACTTAATGTTCAAGGAGACGATCCGATTTCAACTTGCAAAGAAGAGTCATTATTATATAAGCATCTAAGACTCAGACGAACATAAACGGTGCTGTAGATTCATCCGACACATCGACCCCATGGTCAAACGAATCAGGAGGAAAAGGCCCGTGGCCGGGGCCGAATGACTTGATGTGGTCCTTGAGGGACCGCTTGTGCTTGAAGTCGGAGCCGCATACGCAGAGCCAGCGCTTGCCGCAGTTCTTCTCGTGGGTCCTCCAGTCTCCCTTGACTGCGAGGGGCTTGCCGCACTTGCGGCATGCAAAGGGCTTCGACCCATGCTTCCGCTTGTAGTGTGTTTGGAGGGTCCGGAAGTCCTTAAGCGGCTTGGGCCTCGGGTGCTCTATGTGGTTCCGGCACCCCTCGGCGCAGCAGTAGCATGGGATCCCCAGCATGGCCCGTGGCTGCGTGCCCCGAAGCGAATCTGGCCCTCTACGGTACTGTGAACCATGGCCCCACATGTGCATCTACAAGAATTCATGTAAAGAAGTAACATGTGCATAATTTAATCTTGATTAAAAGGTTTGGCCAGGCATTAGATGACTGTCATTAGAGAGCCCTCAACACTTCCACTGAATATAACTCAGAGGAAACTAGTTTTCATGCATAGGCTAGGAGAAGGAAACAAGACAACTCATTGATTGGGCTGAGAGTTCTAGCCTCGCGTCAACGAAAAGGGTGCGGCACACCGAGTCTGAAGACCAGTTCGCCAAAACTTGTTCTCAAGCACACACGTCACGATTAGTTTTCATCATTGATGCATATTACTACATGATGTTTAGCTAATCATGGTCCAAAAATATGTCCACCAGTAGGTTCTCAGCTTCTTCTCACCTGGAGATTATTGTAGCGGTTGAACGTTTTGAAGCAAACATGGCATGAAAAATGGGTGAATCCGATGAGAATTTGTTCCGGAGTGGGGATCCAATATCTTTCCACGCCTGCACTTTGGCTCGTAATTTCTGAGGAAGCACCCGCCGATCCGCCTGAATAATTAGGGAGGCCAATTTGGAGCGCCACGGTGACGTCACCCCCAACTTCTCTGCACGGACTAGCGTTACGGTTCGCGTCTTTAGGGTTTTCATGCGAAGCCATGGCCAAGCAGCTGAGCAAAGGCAGTGGCTCGAGGGGAAATCCCCTGTCATCGTTCCGAAAATCATCGACATTTTCGGACTTCTTAACCTCATCGCATGTACTGGAGGAGGCCATGATAGCAGAGCTGCAAGAACTATAATCTGAAAGCTCCTCCATCATGCACCAATGCACACACAAAGACCCGAAAGAAACAGGGATGAAATCCCCGGACTGGGTTATCCTCAAGACGGTAATTTCTTGAATGTGGAATGAGGACTCTAGTGATGATCTTACCTAGAGATTGAAGAGTATAAATAGGCAGATCTGAGTAACCTGAGAGAGAACAAGAAAAAGCGAGGTAGGGTGGCTAGGATAGTTTGCGTTGAATGAGAACAACCTCAAAACGAAGAGGGTCATAAATTGCTCCTGTAAACAATCTTCCACCTGCATTCTCCGGTTGAAAGGAAAACTTATTTGCCTTAATTTCTGTGGTCCCTTGCTCCTTATTTTAGCAGGAGTTTAGCTTCAGAGGGTTATAGATTTGTGGCAATGTAGCAAATGGTCGGATACACGCTCCCGCTCATTAGTCAAACGCCCACCACCCACATTACATTGACGTAAGAGTAGAAAAAGAAGAGAGGGAGATTTCGTTAGAGAGTGGAGGTGATGAGCTCCTAAGTAAGGGTCGTGCATGGGGGACCTTTCATTTATATCTCTACCTTATATTGTCAAGTCTTGGGCCTGCTGTAATTCTAATTCGAGTTGACAGTATCCCTTCTTAGATTGTGCAGCAGTCCGAAATTTTCAGCCATTTCTAAAAATATTAGATTTACAGTAATCATTTTGTCTACCTAATTCTGGAGGGGTTGGAATTTGAAAGGGAAATGCTCAGTACCTAAGAAATCCATCTCGTGAAGATTCAAGGCATATGACTGCTCACTTAATTGAATCCACACAATATGAAGTTAAACTAAAATTATAACAAAAGAGTATGAACTAAAGTTCGTTAAAACAGAAGAGGAGGAGGATTCTAACTTATATGCAAGTTATCCGTAGGAAAAGCAAATGCAAATTGTTGTAATGACAATGGCTTTGCACAATTATATACAAAAAAGTGTTGCGATTGATATAGAATTTTGAAAGAACAAAATTGGATCCCGATTATGAATAGTCACTTGACCATAATTATGTAAATGAAGGGATGAGTGCTATGCATCTCCTAATATGGCACATTTACGTAATGAAATAATAATGAGTTTACAAAGTCGTTAATAAGGTTTGTAATATTTAAGGATACGTATTTCTTTCCCATAGACATATATGATCATGTTTATTATTATAATCAAAGAATCACCTGGATATGAATTTTTTTTTATAGATTTGTTAATATGTCTCTTTTACATTACTCTCAATGCGAAAATATAAACATTACAATCATTCTTTATTTTTCTTTTCAATGTTAAACATATTAGAGTTTAAAAACTCAATTTAATCACAGTAAAAGACTTTCTAAATATATATATATATTTTATATTTATATTTATATCAAACAGTCTTGCATTTCCCCGAAGTACTTCTTAATTATAGTTTACCAAACGGTGTTGCATTTTACCAAAGCCCTTTAAGTTCAAGGCCTTTGATTTGGCCGAATATTTTCCTTAAATGCGGAGATAAATGCACCTATTTACCTCAGGTTTATATAGACACAACTGGGAATATCCCCCCAAGCAATGATAAATTCGAATGTACCAAGCTCTTGTTTTTCTTCACAAGGAATAACAATCTCTAGACAAAGCTTAAATGCTGAAATCGACTCTTGACTCTAATGGATCTAGGAATAAGTTGCATTTCATAGGACCTGATAAAGTCAACAAAAGACTTCTCATCTCGATTTCCGGAGCGGTACTTAGTACCACTAGGATAATTTCCTTTAAAAGACCCTGAATTGACTGAAATTTGATTTATTTGAAACTAGGCACATAGGACTTTTCAATCATGTACTATTCGACCTAATCACAGCACCAAAAGTTTTGGAAATATCTAGGCAAAATTACCCTTAGAACTCTGTTGCCTCCATGCGATGTAGCACTTATAGCTCATTTTGTTGGGTAGTCCAATTCCCAAGCGATCCAATGGAACTAGTGGCCAAAATTGAATGAAACACCTACAATGTTCACAAAACCAAATACAAACCTCATTTAGAATGGGTGAAGCAAAGAGCCGAAGAATAGACCAAAAATCTTCTCTAATCGACAAAATCTTATATCCATGGTAGATAGGCAGGCTTGAGACCACGAGACGGGGAGAGGGAGGCATCTAGCTTTAGCGGAAGGGATGCTAGATGCGACTCAGGCGAGAGAAGGGAGGTGTTGAGCTCATCCTTTCTAGTTTGAGCTGAACGCAACTCGGGCTTGTGAATGTGAAAGCCGAAAGGGAAGAAACAAAAAGTGTTATTTATAAGCGTCGATTAGGGACGTTGTGAGAGCCGATGGGAGGCTAATAGGGAAGCGAGGAAAGAGAGCGCCGAGAGGGAAGATGAAACTAGGGGCGTCAAATGGGTGAATCGGATTAAAAATGGTCCGATCCATTTTGACCCATTTAACCCATTTTTGCCCATTTCCATACAATATAATGTTACTGACTCATACCCGACCCAACCTTTATTGTTAAAACACTTCCACATTCAATCAAGTCTTAAAAAATTTGCTACATGATTTTTTTTAAAATGTATTGTTAAAGTAAATTTATGCAATATGATTTATTTGATAATTTTTTAATTTCTTTTTATTTTTTTGAAATTTTAATTATTATTTACAAAAAATATTTAATTTTTTTTGTTTTTTCCTTTTCTAGTCGCCGAAGTCTAGTGAGTTCATCCCTCACCTCTTGGCTAGTGACCAACTTAGAAAGAGGGAAAAAGGAGAAAAAAAGGGGGGGGGGGAATTATCAAATTTTTATTTTGAAAAAAATTAAAAAAAATTAAAAAATTAAAATTTTCATAGTCTAAAAGTGACTTATTGATAAAATTTAAAATTATTTATTAATGATACTTAAATTAATTAGGTAACCCATTTAGAACCTAATTAAGACCCATTATGTTATTAAGTGACCTAATTAAAATCCACTTAACATTTTAAGCTAAATCATTTATGACCTACATTTTTCAATATGAGTTAAAATATGGGTCTTCGACCCATTTTGTCGCCTCTAGATGAAACAGAGCAAAGTTAGGAAACAGAGAGGGATTAGGTCACAACTAAGAGGTCTTTTAGAAATTTACAAAAAAAAAAATCATTGATCCGGTCGGTCTGGATCCTGCTGGGACTAGGAATCAGACCACCCCCTCCAAGAACCACAAAAACTGGCTAGGCTAACCTGTTTCTGTTCGAGCGATTCTCAATTATGTCAATTCATCTTGCTCACCCCTAACTTCTAGAGATGATCCTCCGTCGCTATTCATGAACTTTAGTCAAGAGATAAATTTCACATCCGAGTATCATCACGTCACATAATCTATGCGTCAGTTCATAATGCTTCTTGTTTAATGATTAAGCTTTTCCGGAATAGCCACTCCCGTTTTCCATTTACAAGCACTATGCAACGTATGCATATCAACTTCCCGTTAAGCAAATACAATTTATTCATTTTGCACCACTCTTTTTGTGATCGGGAGACATATCAACATACTCAAAGCGCATCATATCCTTTTTTTTTAATAGCTTAAATTTATTTTTGGGCCAGCCCAAAAAAAGACCTTCCAGAATTATCTAGTTCTCTGATATTTGAATCCTTTTCTGGACATGGTGATGGATTGGCAATTAATTGTATCCCCCGTCATTCGAAAATAATCAAATGTGCGAGAACATTTGTGGGTCTAGACAAGATCTATGCCCTCTAGAACAAGAATTGTTGGATAACATAAATAGATAGATATAAATAACAAACGACAAGGCGATTACGAATTTTCTTATCACTTCAAACAATGACATGTTGAGTTACATGGCACTTGTGAGGATAGAGGGCAAATCTTCTTCTGTACTTCTTTTTTCACCCCCATAAAAAAACCAAAATTCTTTCCACCTGCGTGTTACTTTCTCTACATTGGCGTTGTGTGGTCTGGTTTTCGATAATCAAATGAATATCATTTTGCCCTTTAAGAAGGAGAAAATAGCTGGGCGAATGAAGAAAAACTGTGCATCGAGGCCTCAAAACAGCTTGCAAAGAAGGGCCTTGATCTTTTTGTTCTCGAGCTACCGGCCCTCGATCAAGGAATCATCAAGGGGGGCCTTTCATGCTATGCTTGCTTCCATGCATTCCCTACGTTTGCTGCTTTAAGATCATCGACTTGTCTTCTGTAGCTAAATGCTGGGCTACCCATCATTTGAAATTAGACATTTATGCGATGGCACGTGCTTCGATCCTTAAGAACCTATAAATACTTTTCGTCCAATGTCATTTAAATCATTTTTTTAAAATTCTTTTGTTTACTTTTTTCAAAGGGGCGGTTAATAATCGACCAAAACATTGGAAATTAAAGCGATGACCGTAGGTTAAGTGTAATTAATGGAAACAAAAGAAAATGATGAAGGTATTTTGGCAACGATTGGGTGCAAATTATCTAAGGAAGAAGAAAAAAAAGAGCGCCAAATCAAAGATATATAGTTTTTAACTCACGTGGGTAAGGAGAGCCTAATCGATAAGGTAATTCAAAAATTTATAATTAACATTATTCTGGTGCCATTGAAACATTGGGGTGGTGGCGCAGTTGGCTAGCGCGTAGGTCTCATAGCTTCTGAGTTATCCTGAGGTCGAGAGTTCGAGCCTCTCTCACCCCACAAATTTTCGCCCTTTTGTCTCCTTTCATTACTCAGTTTGTGAATTCATGATTTTTGCATCAGCTGTATGATGAATATTTCTTTGCACCGGACTATAGTCGGTTGGGACAACGAGCTGCTATATGGTAGAAGGAGATAAGATGGCAACCGACACTCAAGATGTGTCGCTTCACTTCTATATATGTGGACGAGTCTAATTTCGCTATGGGAGAATGTCTTTGGGAAAATGCAAAAGCCTTTGAGTTAAGGGGATTTTTTGAAATGTAAATAGTATTTGATAGCATACGTGTTAAAATCGCATTGGAAAGTAACTTTGCCTAAGTATGCACCACCTCAAGAGCCTGACCTTGGTCGGTGCTCGTGGCAACTCACAGAAGCTTCGCAAACAACTGAGACATTTACAAAAATACAAAGGCCTTTGGGCTAAAGGGGTATGTCAAAATGCAAATAATTTGGTTAGGCGTACATTAAAATCACATTGGAAAGTAATTTTGACTTAAATGCCATTTGGTGAAAAATCTACCTTTTTAAAGCACTTTTTGTATTTCTTTGCTCAGAAAAAGTCTCAAAGTATTTCTGATAAAACTCGACCAACAGCAGGCCAAAACAGTCGTGAGCCAGCCTCGATTGAGGTTTACCTCAAGAGCCCGACCTTAGTCGGGGCTACAGCAACTCACGGAGGCTTCGTGGGCGACTAAGACCTTTGCTAGCAAAACTAGGGTTCCAAGGACATTTTTGAAATCATAAAAGTGGAGCGATGGCATAGTTAGAAGGAAAAAAAAGTTGCAAAATATGCATTGTGGAAAAGCAGCTTTCCAAGTACCCCAAACTTGCATTGAACTATAAGCCTTAGAGGCTTTTGGAAATGCAATTGTATTTCCCCTGAAATTCTGCAAATAATAAACCAAATGTCATTTATATTTTGATCAGGAGACTATAACGTTCCCAAAGCCCGTCCCAATGCTAAACCAGACGGATCCTATATCCTCTGAACTTACTCTTACATTTACGAATGGAGCAATGAATAATCTATTCAACATAACAGATAATTCGCACTTAGCCATGAGAATTCGAGTCATACTTTGGCGCCTTTCTCACGTGTGGAGGTCTAAATTGGCCGGTGCCGGGGTTTGAAAGCCCATCTCATAAACTTGTGCTCTCTAGTCGGTTCTGCGATCTTGACTTCACCTTCATCATTATTACTATATCCCGATACTGCTCACAATTACCAACCACTGCCCGTTCCAAGACACACAATTCCGTGGTGCAAAACTTTTCCGCTTCGTCTAGCTTTATCATGTTCGCTGGACTCCGCTCCACCGATCGGTACTCCTAAGTTGTCAATCCGTGTAATCAGATGGTCGATCGTACCAAATAGGGATTGACAAGGAGAGGAAGATGGACGTCAAAGGGTCCCCCTTGTGACAATGGTGAAGGTTGAAGGTAGATCCAGGAGACCCGGATCGTATCCCCTGCAAAAGGGAAGGGAATGTAAGAGAGATTGCGTCCCATTCGGTGGGACAGTCAGATCTCTCATCAAAAAAGGGGTCCCGCTTCTTCTTAACGTCGCATGTGGTTGGTCGCGCTCTGATTTCAATGATAAATGTTCGCATTCATGATCATCTCATCCGGTTGGTACATACTTCCCCTTTGAGGAAAACACCAACTTTTTGTCTTCTCCGGGATGCTGCTGCAGACCAGACTTCCGCATAGACTTCTTCCCCATCTTCCTTTTTTTTTTTTTATGGATTTGAGAGTACAGAGTAAAAGGTCCTGTGATTTGGAGGCTGGTAAGACAGCAGAAATGCACACACATCGAGATTAGATCGGCCTTACATTTGAGATACAAAACGTGGATGTAATCACATCAAATAAGGAAGTGGGGAATTAGCATCCCCTTGCTCTAATAGTAAAATTTAAGCTATTGGGAAACGGCCCAACAATATCGAGGCTCTTGCACGATCCCTTTGAAAGACTAATCCCTAATCGCACTGTGCAATAGTCTAGAAGGGATCTCATAATTTCAATTGAAACCCGAGTAATGTTTTTCAGGGGAGATTTTAGGAGCACCGCACTTTCAGGCAATCGGAGGTGGTTCTCAGTCATGAGGTGGTTCGACCGTGCCTAGGACTGGGAGAGTTCAAAAGCAATTCGGGCATGGCCGGAGTCAGGACCTGCCCATCCAGGAATTCACTAGCTCTCATAAATGAGAAGAGCCTCCTCCTTTATGACTCGACCCCAATCTTATGGGCGCAGGGCACGGCAACACCGCTCTTGTTTAATGCAAGCTTTGCCCGAAGTACAAACACTGTGGACAGTCCTTCCCCTTGGGGCAAGCTCGTCTGTGGAGAAGCACGTTGCAAATCTATCAAGGAAAATAAAAACCAGACGTTCTGTGCTTCGATCTGGACGGCCGACAACGCATGTGATTCGATCCGATTGCTGTCCTATTTTCGATCCGAGGTTTTCATCCCAAATGTTGTTTAACGGCACCCCCTTCTGATTTAATAGTTTAAATCTTGCAGGTTAGCTTGGCTAATATGCCTCAGATGGTTTTGAAATTTTCCATGTCCTATACGATATTTCATTTCAACATAACTTCTTATTCACGACGACTGGCCTAGACAAGTTTGAAAATATTAAATTTTTTTCTTGATTTTAAACGATGTTCCTCTAACACTTCATTTGTCAGCGAGATCCATATAAAATAGTGTTGAAAATTACTTTATCTGGATTTTTTATTATGTACCAGTTCGGCGAACTGTACATGGGCGTGACATCAATCTAATCAGAATCTAATAAACGAGTAAAATAGATAACATTACGAGGAAAGGATCTTGCCGCCTTTCATTTTGAACTGTCAACGCAAAGCACGCGTTTGGCTTTTGCTTTCCACCCTTGGATCTTCACATGTTTCCTAATCAAGTCCCTTCAATACTAAATCTTGCCAAAATCAAGTTAACATAGATAGCCATAGGACAACGCTGTGTCCTGGCGTGGCCAAAATTTTTCCAGTGCGGCTGATTTATCCACAACATGCACCGACGCCATCTTCGTGTGGCCAAACTTTTCCAGCACACATTTCCCATGGACATCCGCAAATCTTATCCGCATCATATCTGAACATTGGCCTTCAGACAGGCCGGCTGAATTTGGTCAAATTCGGTGGCGGAGGGATATGATTAGAAAATATGCGAAAGGTAAAATGAGTTGACTGATAAAATTAAAATTTAGGGACCTAATCAGGAAAAATGTCGAAATACGGGGACTAAAAAGTATAATTTCTCTCTGCTTTTTTTTTCCCCCTGTTTAAGAATATGTGGATCTGGGATTGCGACTACAAATCGCAAAAACCCGACTTTCGTGACCACTCCATGGCCCCAAAAAGGTAGGGGAATAAAACCCATCTGTTCAAGTGGGCTCGTGGCCGTTTGGGCCCACACTCAAGAATCAGCAGAAAGGGGGCCCACCTTGCGGGCTGACGTGGAGGAGGTCACATGCGCTGCCTCGCCTTTTGAAAACTGGATTTGTGTGTGTGATCCTGAATCGAAGTCCCCGAAGAAACGATCCATATTGAACCTCCCTCTCCTTGTGATTGAAAGCACGTCACATGCGAATTCGAGGAGGCCTCGTGGGTCGCAGTTCCGCGCTGCCCATTATCTCTCCAGCTTTCAGCAATTATTGTTCCTCCTCCGTGGTGCTTGAAGCGTCACGTTTCGCTAAGTATCTCCCCGGGTATTGCAGTCATGGCCCTGCTTGTTTGATGGTTCGATGGGGACACGCAGAGGCTAACCCCACCAATGAATATGACCGCTGTTCTTTTTCTGCACGGGCTCTTTGCTCTTCTGCAGCGTCAGACGCAGCAGCGAGAAAGATCTCCAGCTTGCATGGGGTCGGGCCATGATTGGGGTTTGAGTTCCTGACCTTAAGCATTTGGTCTGTCGAGATTCAGTGGCTGGCGTTTCGCAGGGTCTCGTTTCATGTACTGTGCACGAGCTCTTTCGCTGTGCTGCGTACAACACGGCTGAGAAGAAGATCTCCAACTTGCCCGGTGTCGGATCATGATTCGGGTTCGATTGCTTTAATCCCGAGCCTTCGCTCTATCAAGATTTTTCGGGGTTGGCGTCCGCAGGTTTCGTCTCATATGCTACTACGGCGAAGAAGCAACTCCACGTCGTTCTTTGTTTGAAGTCCAATCGATCTTCTTGTTTCTTCCCTATAAGCAGCTAGCTTTCCTCGTTCTAAGCAACTTCGCAAGGCCCCGACGTCGTCACGAGCCTATGAAATAAACAAATTCTTGATGCCAAACTGCCAAACCTTAAATTATACGCAGTTCAAAAGTTTTTGTCCATAAAATCAAAGTTGTGCACATGCGGACAAAGTTTGTACATAATCATTAAGGCCAGCCTTCGAATTTGATCCGACCAGACCTCCAATTTACGAAGTTACAAACATTCACGACACTCGAATTGAAAATCTACATAAAACGGACAATAGATTTATTAGAAAAGGCAATCTTGGAAAATGTCTATGAGAGGACATTAACCAGAAGAAAATGAACAGTTGGGGGCAGTTTGATCCTAAGAACAAAGAGCCATGGGTCTAACAATCGGTTCACTCGCGGCCCATGTGACCAATGTGTTATTTTTTGTACTGCATGAGCGTGTTCCATCTTTAATTTGTCCTCGCCATTCCAATCGTTTTGGACATGTCGGGGAGCTTCTTTCAACCGAGCCAGACCGATGAGCTCATGCGATTTCACGTGAGGTTAGTCTTCCATCCTTTCCAGTCCAGAAAGTTGAGCTGTCGTTTCGAAGTCTTATCGACTTCGAAGGCCTAATGAATATATTTCGTATGGACCAAACTAAGCTCGCCGGCATGCCTTCCTTCAAGAACTGTAGTTGTCAAACTGATGGAGGAAAGGGACACAAATCACCGGCCTCTTCTCGCCAAAACAAGAAAAAAAGAGAGGCCAAACTCCCTTCGCTCCATCGGCCTTACTGTGACATTTGGATGTAAAAACCAGAGTGAAAGCAACCATCGCCTCGTCGTTCATCACGACAATTTCCCATTATTTGCTGAGGGAACCGTCGGGGACAAATTGCCTTGATCCTGTCGGACCCCTTTTGTCCCGGCGGATCGAGACTTGACCCGATTGAAAATCTGATTATTTCACTAATAGATCTCAATTGCGCGCACGATCAAATTCTCACACAATAACCGAAAACGGGTTTTTGGTCGATGTAAATCATACATCCCACTGACGTCATGAAACCCTAAGGGCTCCCAAGAGACTATTGCTGAGGAGTCCAAGGGAGGCCGACCTTAAAGGAAAGTGTTTCTTTTGTGGTGCCAACACCATAAAATTCAAACTCCCAATCAATTCGTGGCGGTCGTCGCATCAGCATCCGACTTAAAAGCCCATCTTTCAAGACTCACATCTAATACTTAATCGTTAGATAGGTCCATCACATTGGATCATAGAGAGCGTAATCCGTCGCTCAATAATGACGACCGTCGCTTTCCCATCATTCACTGCCGCCGGTGGGGATATCCATGAATCTTTAGGGAGAGGAAGAGCGTAATTGATAATAATTGAAGCACATGCAGTGCATGCTGTCCATTTAATTTTATACATACATATATATTTGTAGAGCTTTCTTTGTCAACATTAGGCTGATGTGCTAGAAAGTGGGGAAGCTTTGTTACTTGGCCGCAGGTGAAAACTGAAAAGATAGATTTTTCCAAAAGGATTCTTTGGAGTCCCGGTTGCGCATTCATCGATGCACATGGAAATTTCTCCTTCTTCTTTTGGTTTTTAGTCAAAATGCACGTGAGTTAGCTTAACCCCATGCACGATTCAGGAACATCTTACTGCGTTTGCGTACCAATTGCTGTCACACATCCGCTCCATCACCAAAAACAAAAACCTCTTCAAAGTTTATTCAACCAAGTAGATTCGATTTACGAATCCCATAACCTCTAATGAGAACTCTGCACGAGTATCATATCGTCTGCAAAGTTAACACTCTCTAGATCAGTCGGTCCAATCTTTATTTCTAATTTTTATGGAACTTTTCCCCTGTTTTGCATGCGATTGAATCAAAATATGACAGGGGTCAGCCCCTCGACTTTGGTCGCGCAGGATGCACAATCTGCGGGAGGATTCACGCTAGACTAGACAGCGACGGGGCGGAATTCCCCCAATTTCCTCCCGGCATCAGAATTAGTGTGGTTGTTGATTGAATCGTATATAATATTTGATGTTAACGAAAAAGGATGATATTCTCGATTCGATATGTCATGAAAGCGAGGGTCAAGCAGAAAAAGTTCTTGTCCTGATTCCTAGCATTGTGCTGACCACCACCTCCTTGACACGAACCTTTGGTGCGTCAAAGCAAAACCAAAACCACAAAAAAGGAAGGAAAAAGGAAAAAGAAATGATGAGAAGCTTTCGAACTAAATAATACGTGGACAGATACAGTACGAATGTTAAAATTGAAATCGATCCAACACTTTGAGTATGAAATTTCTATTTCTAAATCGATCCAATGTACTTGTCCAAAGGAAAATACCCGACGTATAGTTCGAAGAGCTATTTCTGTATTCCACGTGGCACGAAATATTTGGGAACCGTCATTTTCGAATCACCATCCCGTGCTTTTTGAAAAAGAGGTCGCTGGTCGATTGACCATTGATGATGAATCGATGCCTCCTCATCTGTCGAAGAGGACCACCGGAAGTCCATTTTCGTCAGCTGGTTGGAAGTCGGCTTCACGGGTCTAAGACAATAGCCGTTGGCCAATGCAGAAATTGTGGGTGACTGGTCTTGGACTATGGTTTGGTTTTTTGTTTCTTTGTTCAATTTAGGCGATGATTGCGCAAATTGTGTCTATTTCTTAGCTCTTTTCATGGTCCCCAAGTCCATAATTAGTCAAATAAAGAGCGGGTAGATCCATCTCTAGTTATGACAAATGAATAGAAAAGTTAGGACATGTTCGCCGAGTCAAATCCCCCAGCCGACCTCCCGTGGAATCCTGTTGACTTCCTTAGTTAGTTTTGTTTTTTCCCTTCCTCTTTTTTTAACATTGTCGGTAGTATCTTCAACTTGGACTTCTTTTAACGTGGGGGGGTAGAGAGGTCTGCACTAGAGAACGTGACTTTTGGTTTAATAAATCCGTCTTCTTCCACGGATGTAACCGAGTCTCGTGGATTTCTCTCGTGTGACCCGACTTGATGCGATAGAATTAAGATAGGTATGTCGTTGGCATTCGATCGGTTTGCTTCGAGGACAAAAAAAGAACGATGTCGATCAGCAGCCGAGCATGCTTTGGCTTTCTCTCCTATCTTGTGACCGCGACGTCGAAAATCGAATCGTTTTTATAATAAGTGCTCTGAAGATATCCGTGAGTACGGGCCTTAGTGATGTAAATTCAGTAAGACACTGGATTGACAAAAAAACCTATACATTAAATGCTCAACGAGGGAGGGAGATGGGAAGGTCAAATGGAAGATCGAGATCTACTTAGGATTCGGTGATTTCGTGTTTAAGATACGATTAGTTGCTCTAATTAATGGTATGCGACCTACCCAATAAGTATTTTAAGAAAGCATTTTATAATTCGCATGCCACGGTTTCGTTAGTGGGTTAACAAATGATCCTCCGCCTGGCCTAGCTGTCTCTCTGGAAGCCTAACGTGATCAAAGTCAATAATAACTTGGAAATATCGTCAAACTTTCCTCTCTCTCTCTCTCTCTCTCTCTCTCTCTCTCTCAATTTTTTCATTTAAACTTTTTGGAACGTGATTTGTGAACTTGAAGAGAAGGCTACGATTGTGCTCATTAAAAGTAAATGGTTCAAAAATATTTTTTCGAAAGATGATTGTTTATATCGCTTATAAATACGAATAACTAATTTATATACTTATTATATATGATAAATTTATATATGTATAGATTGCGTTTGATAATGAAAATGTTTTTTTTGTCGATTTATTACTTTGAAGAGACGCATTTCGGTTCTTCCACCGCGCACATGATGGTCCACCAAATCGGAATTTTCTCTTTTAATGTAAGGTAAGGAACAAGCGAAAAGGGGAGTTGCTATTTTGGGGAATTATTTAGCTGTGCTTTTTTCCAGTTATGTTCCTACTTTTTCTTTAAAAAAGAAGGCGCGATGAGAAAATGTAGTTAATGAAATCGGCGCCGACGCATCACATGCATGCAAAGCTAACGCACGCCATGCCATGTCCTGTCCAGCAAATTATGGCTTCATGATTTCTCACAACACGAAACAAAGTAATATATACATGTATATATTCATGTCGAAAAATCGGATATATCAATTTTATTCGTGAAAGATATCCAAATGGTATTCCGACACATGGCTTTAGAGCTAAGTATATAACATGTATTTCCAATATTGCCTCGTTCCAAGTCGGGTTTTTGCATCTGCCACGTATGGCACGTTGAAGATGTCTTTTTTTCTAAATGTATTAACGTATCGAGATGGACTTGTGACCCTTTCTAATAAGCTCAATTTATATCTCTGCCAAGAGCCTAAAATATTGCAATCTATCGATAAAGATTATGGAAATTAGCCATGGCAGCTTTAGTGCACAGAATTTATTTACTTTGTGCATATTGTAGATATCATGCATATGGCATTAAATTGTGATATTGAAAAGTCAAATTGAATAGCAAAAGCATAAATAGTATATAAATTTTATCTCAATATATAATGTAATCCATAGATTTTCAAGTTATTTAATAAAATCTACAAATTTTACCTCAATGTGTAATGTAGTTATTTTAATTTGTTGAATGAGATACATATATCTACGGTACATGTTTAATTTAGTCCATTGACTAGATAATATACGAATTATAATGAATTCCGAAGGTAAAATAACTCAAGGACTATATTGAAAATTCATAAAAAAAAACTCTGAGATCATATTTAACGGATTAAAGGGTCGCAGAAAATCACGAAAGATATTAAATAAAATCAAAATTTCGGGAATTATACTGTGCACTAGGACAAAATTTAAGCCATCATTCGTACAATTGTTTGAAATTGAAAAGAGGGGAGACGATGTGGCGGGCGATGCAACCCCGTGATGGCAACCTTTTCTTTCTTTGTTTTCTTCGGCACAAGTGCATGGATCGGACAAATGGTCGTGAGCCTGAATTCAATCCCTTCTGACAGTGGTACGACGGAAAATCCGAAAAGTTTTTCTTTTGCCCTTATTTTTTTGGTCCTCCAAGGTTTGCGATTTCACGGGTGGGCCATGATTTGGGCAATAGTTTTCGTACTAGTCCTCGATGCACGTATTGATTTCTGTTCGATGAGCTGCGCGCATCGTATGATGCGGAAGTTTGGGGGCGTTTTCGAAGTAAAAGAAGGTCTAATTGTGCGCGAGTCGCGGAATTTTGAGTAAGCAGAGAATGAAAAGTCAAGCGATCGATCCAAACACGTCCTCGAATTTTTAGATGGTTGACTTTTGCAAAACTTCGTTCCCACTGTTTTATTATTATTTATAAATAGCCTCTGGTCAAAATCAACTTAGGAACCCCCCAAGTCAACTCGCGTCGGCTAGGCATGGATTAATGCTAGAATTGAGTTGGACAAGCTTAGAAAGTCAAGCTTTCGACTTCCGATTTTAAGTTTCTCGGTACTTCAAAACAACTTAATTGACAAGCAAAAGTTTTAGCATGGATTCGAATCAAAGCTCGAACGCTAGTAAGATTTGCAAAAGATCCTAACTCTCCAATCTCCATGATGCTCCAAACTTATTTGATCCAAACACTCGTCAAAACTCTAACCTCGATCCAATTACGTACTAAGATCGGAATGCCATATCGATCACATTAACGAGTTAATCAACGAGTCGGGTGTGATCATCTCGCTTGATTACTTCCGACTCTGTTATAATCACAGTACAATAAGCGCATTGGAGTCATCCGTGAGTGCGGGTCCCAACCCAAGAGCCGAACCCCCTCCGGCAGTCCGTACGAAAGTGACGAATTCACGTCCACCTCAAAAGCCTAATCTCACCGCTAAACTCCACTCTCGCTTCGGACCGTTGGTTCGAAAGTCCATTTCCGCGTTCCTCGCTGTTTTCGTTTTCTTCAATCATTCATAAGAAAGAAAACCCCGCGTTCCCTCCACCATACCTAAACCACATCGGTGGATGTGGTGGGGGGAGGAGCCGATCCGGTGCGACGCAACCCCAGCGACCGACTCCTATCCTCGACACGCCGCAAGGATCGGCGGGCGCCGACACGGCTGGGCCCCACGTGGGGGTGTTTCCTCGGGCGGGGCCCGACGTGGGCCCCGACATCTTCCGACCCCCACTCGCGTTTTGACCCTCGGCCCCCGAGGTTTTTCCCTTACGTAGTACCTGGCGAAAAAAGGTTGACCCCCTCTCGCTCGCTGCATGTGGCCCGCGTCTCTTTCTTTTTTTCCCGCGTAATGTAAAAACGACGACCCCGGGCTAGGACGATAGGCACCGCCGCATCGGATTAGTTTTATAAGGTCGATGTCATAAATACCTCGAATTTACGTTTCTTGTAGTATAAATATCTCCAACTTTTGAATTTACGCACTAACAATCTCGAATTTATATTAACGCGACAAATATGTCCTGTATGAAATTAAAGTTGTGAATATATATCATGCATGTGTAGTCTTGAATTTACTCGTAATAAAGTAAAGCTGGGAGTATTTATAAATCAATGGTTTTTGGTGATATTGTATAAAAAGTTTGAGATATTCATACCACGACGAGCATAATTTGTGAGTGGTTTTTGTAGTATTTGCATTATCGAATAAGCAAGACATATCGTCGTTTTCTCAAATACTTTTTTGCAGATGCATTTACGAGTTGGATCATGGTAACTCGGTATTCTCGAGTCACCCGTCGAGCATGCTTAATACGAAATAGCCCAATATACACGTCATCAGCGAGTTCAACTTTAGAAACGATGAGTGCTTTTATTTTTAATGGCTACTTAACAAGTAATTGCTGAGGCCATGTTTAATAAATTCGATCTCATTACTACATTTATTCTATTTAATGTATAAGAACCCCCCCACTGTACGCAAAAGCATTAAATAGGCCCGTTCCGTAATAAAAGTTTCAGCATTATATATCCGTAACTTTACTTCATTGCTCCACTGGCCCGAGTCCTTTTCGGTCTGTACGCGGAAAAGAGTGTTTAATTTACGCAATGAACGGATTCCGACGTATTTCTCCTCTCTCTTCTTTCTTTCTTTGTTTAAATCCCACGACGTCGATCCAATACATTCTCCCCCACTAATCTACAAAACCTCAATTGATTCCCTTGCAGATCCTGAGAAATTCAGAATTGATAAAGGCGCAGGGCTGATGAAAATATTTTATTGGGCTTCTTTGCTTTATGAGTTCCCCGAATCGAGGTAGTACCAGGAGGAAGCCGCCCCGGAATGACGGGGATCGGTGGTGAATTCGGGCCTGGAAGCTGTGTCTCGGATGTGATGATTGCCCCTTTTCGACATGGCCCGAAAGCTTATCGAGTTCGAATCATCTTCTTCACCGGCATCTGTCACCAGATGAACAGAGATGGCTGTCGTCCATCGTCCATCGTCCATCGTCCATCGTCCATCGCCGTCGAGAACCTCTGAGGGAGTGGAAAGTCGAAAGGAGAGGAGAAGGAATAAAAAAACACATATTAAACGTTGTGATCGGCAATCGACCTCGGGACCACGACGTTTTGTTTTTGAATTATTGTTGTCTGTCCACGAGATAACGTGCTGCGGTTACTGGAAGAGGTAGAAAGGATAAAACTTTCGAAAGTTTATCTTCTTTTGATGCGGCATTCACAAGCTTGCCATTGGGTCGTGTATATTTTTTTAATCCCATCACGAATTTCTGTAATGAACTTTTTAGATTAGTACGGAGTTTGAATTCGAACTGACGTCGTTATCTCGATCACATGATATCAAAAAAGAAATTCACAAAATCATTCGAGAGATATTGATAAGAACCAATAAATACAAATATATCATAGTCGGTCAATTTTTCGAACGTTAAATTGAAAATACGGGTGATTTCGTCTTTATCAGTATACTTTTGTAACCCCTTTTCGATGTACTCTATCAAATCTTGAAAGATGGTTTTAATAAATGGGGGGCACTATCTCATCATGAATTGAAGGAGGAGCCATTTAAGATGTCGGTGCTCGGCACTGTTGCTGTCGATCGAGTTGAAATTGAAATGCTGATCGAGCTCTTTCCGTCACAAGAAGATTGAGACCTCTTCTCTAATGGTTTCCCAGTTTTGATTTTTACTCGTAGGAGTCGAATAAACAACTCAAAATCCAGACCTTTTTTAGAGAGAGAGAGAGAGAGAGAGAGGGGTTCGTCATTATTATCATAATTTTTACAGTCCTTTGATAGAATACTATTTTCAGGCCTTCACGAGCACTGTCGCGACTGGACGACTGCTTACAAGATCTCCCTTTCGCACGCGCCAGTCCGCCCTCCCCCCCCACACTCGCGCAGTCTCACCTCCGTGTCTCCCTCACCATCTGCGAGAGAGAGAGAGAGAGAGAGAGAGAGAGAGAGAGAGAGAGAGAGGCGAAGTGGAAGCCAGAGAGGAATCCCATCGAGAGCAATCGTAGTCGTCATGAGCGAATCGTCATGAATATGTGCTTCGGCTCGAGGTAGTCCTCGGACGATTTCGGCATTTCTGGGTCCGGCTCTGCGATTGTGGATGAAGAAGCTCCGCGCTTGTTCTGTGTTGGGTTGTCGAGGGAGCTAATCTTCATCCGAGCAGGTCTCTATCCGAGTTCTTCTTTTTTGTCTTTCTGGGTTGCTATTTTTAGCTTTTGGGGGAAGGTACAACTTTCAGTTTCGGCGGATACGAACTTTGACACTCCCCCGGGGGGGAAATTGAGTTCGTTCCGAACTCGCTGCAAGTGAATTCTCCAGTTTGTCTGCTTGTCTTTGTTTCTTTTTTGTTTCCCTATTGATAGATAGAGATTCCGCTAGTTGGTAGTCTTCAACCCGTGAATGCATTTGCTTTCCTTATTTTTTGATTTTATATTTGTTTCTGTTGGTTGGTCTCTATCCTTATCCGAATTTTTGAGTTGCTTCCTCAAAATCTTCGATTTTGCTCTTAGCTTATGCTTTATAAGGAAACACTGGGCTCTGCCTCGTACATGGATCTAGCTTACTACTGTCTTTGACACCGATCTGGGGGTTCCTTTTATTGCGGCACGCATTCTGCGGCCGTATCCAACCAACCCCATGGACTTCCTTGATTGATCCATTTGCATTTGGTTTCTTGGTCCCGTCGGGTCATTGCTTCTGGGTGTCGTGCTTCTTCTCTCGACGCGTCGTGCTCGAGTGAAGTGCGCTCGAGTTCATTTCGCTGAAAAAAGTTGTTATTTTTCTATTCAGATTCGTCTGGTGAAGAATCAGGTGGGAAATGTCGAGGCCGCTGCATAGAGGAAGTTCCGGGGCGCGGATCTCCGGCGGCAGCCAAGATTTCTGGGATTCTCAGATGAAGGACAGGAGTGAAAAGGAAGATTCGAGTAGAAGAGATTCTTCTGATCAGAGCTCCCCCCCACTGAAGTTTGCGACTCATTTACTTTACCCGAATAACTCCACTTCTAAGTTCACTAACGTCGAGAATGGCTTCACATCCGATCCCTGCTCTGCTGGTAGTCCTAGGAAGCGGCACCATTTGATAATGCTTGCTCTGAGATCCAGTCTTTTCCTGATCGTATTTCTTGCTGTTACCGGATCGCTTTGGTGGACAATATCCATTTCGACCTCTTCAAGAGGCCACATAAACGAGCACTATAAGGATCTCCATGCTCGAGTTCTTTCTGATTTGTGGGACATAGGGGAGCTCTCTCTTGGGCCGACAAAGTCGAGAGAATTGGACGCTTGTCCTGATGAGTTTGAGAATTATGTTCCATGCTACAACGTTTCCGAAAATGTTGCTCTGGGCTATTTGGATGGTACTGAGTTTGAACGACACTGTGGACATTCTGTCAAAAAACATTGTTTGGTTGTTCCACCTACAAATTACAAAATCCCTTTGAGGTGGCCCACTGGGAAGGATATTATCTGGGTTGCAAATGTTAAAATTACTGCTCAGCAGGTACTCTCTTCGGGGAGCTTGACCAAGAGGTATGTAGACATGCTATTAATATCACTAATTATGTCACACTTCTAGTTCCCTTCATATGATAAATTCCACTTCCGTTGCCATTCTAGGATGATGATGCTGGAGGAAGAGCAGATTTCTTTCCGTTCAGCTTCTCTCATGTTTGATGGAGTGGAAGACTATGCTCAGCAAATAGCGAAAATGATTGGTCTTAGCAGTGAATATGAACTCACGAAAGCTGGGGTAAGTGGAGATATTATTCATCCATTGATTATTATTCCCACCTGCGTCGGTGCTTTGTGTTTTCTATCTTTTCCTTTTACCTCCTATGGATACTGGTGCCACTTTTAATCTTGTTTTCATGTTGACCACTTTCGGTTGGATGACAGTAATCTTAGCCGCATAAAACCAAATCCAAGATATTCAGCACTTCTGGCCAAATTTGTCTTCCTTGTGATGCAATTTCATTGCAGCTAAATCAAAACTAACTGGCCCTAAGATGAGAGAATCCATGTGTACTAAAAGGAAATATCCATCTTCTAAGTTCTTCCTGTTTGTTCTCATGGTAAAAGGAACTTTCTCTTGCACTGTGTGCCGGCACTACTATTAGCTGGATATCTGAAATTGTAGTTAGTCATTAGTGTCGTGTTGAAAGATGACATATGACATGCCAATTGAAAATTTTCATATTTTAGTCCTGAAAGCTTTGACTTGTACATCCTACTATTAATTTGGTTGCTATAGGTTCTCGAGAGCACATTGATCATATATATTCACTTGCTGGTAATTCTCTGTGAGCTTATCCTTGCGTTGGTTTTCAGGTTAGAACAATCTTGGATATAGGATGTGGTTATGGTAGTTTTGGAGCCCATCTCTTCTCCAAACAACTCTTGACTGTGTGCATTGCAAACTACGAGACTTCTGGAAGTCAGGTTCAACTGACCCTTGAAAGGGGTCTTCCAGCAATGATCAATTCATTTAACTCAACCCAGTTGCCGTACCCTTCTCTTTCATTTGACATGCTGCATTGCTTGAGATGCGGGATTGATTGGGACCAAAAAGGTGCCTCTTGACACTTTTTTAAAGCATAGTCTCCTTGTAACATGCTTCACATGAAACATCTTTCTAACTAGTATGATCTACATATAATGATTAAATTTGTGGATTACTCCTGGAACAGTGACCGAGAAAATGAGGATCTTGTTTATAACTATGCCTACGAGGCAAAAAAAGCAGCTCTTTAAGTTTCTTTGAGGTTCACTTGCAAATATCAGATTAAATGCAATGACATTAGTTTAATACTTGATTTGTTTCGACATCCTCTGAACTCTATATAATGTCCAGAATAGACCCATTAAAACGTTAGAGCTGCGATCCAACCTCAAGGAAGTTTTAATAAAATCAGTAATAGAACTTATCTCATATAAACTGAGCAACTTTAGTTCCTTAATGCAAAATCATGATACTTCCTAATAGGATTACAAATGGAAGAAAGTCATGGCTAGATACTATTTTTGGTTTCTACATTGATTCTCTAGTGGCTTTGATGTTGATTTGGAGCGATATGCAGGGGTTGAGCAGTTTTTCTCATATGGATACTTTAAATTAATTTGATCAAGTCATCAGTACTTGTTTTTGCATTTTTACTGACCATTTGGATATTTGGATTGTGTTGTGGTGATGTAGTTGTATATTCTTCTGTGCATTCAACTATTATTTTTACAAGGAGATCATCAAATGCCACGGAAATGTGGACAAACTTCAGCTATTGCTTTTGTGTGAACTTATTTTGAGCGGGAGGTAGAATAACTTTAAGTTGTCCAAAGAGGTTTACAATAGCATGAATGTCTTGATTGGTGGGGGGGGGGGGGGGGGGGGCTCAGATAGCATTCTCTTGCAGTTAGAATATCTTGATGCACTTTAGATGTTGGAATTAAAACGAAAACTCACTCATTTCCTGCTACTGTAGTTTCTATACTCTTATCACTTGTATTCCTCCTCTGTCTGCAGATGGAAAGTATCTGTTGGAAGCAGATCGAGTTCTTAAACCTGGCGGATATTTTGTCTGGACTTCCCCAATTACAAATGCTCATGGGAATAGTCGAGTTAAAGTATATAAGAAACGGTGGAAGTTCATTCAGGATTTTGCTGAAAGTCTGTGCTGGGAGTTGTTATCACAACAAGACGAAACTGTTGTGTGGAAAAAGACTAGCAAAACAAGTTGTTATAGTTCCAGGTAGGGCAATCTTCATGGATGTTTACATTGGTGTTTGTAACATCTGTTGCTTGCAAACCCCAAATATTTGCATGTAGATTTCTGGCACATTAAGATCTTTCTAGCCCTGAAATGCTCAAATAAACAGGAACCCTGGTTTGGGCCCTCCAATCTGCAGTAAAGCCCAAGATGTAGAATCTCCTTCCTACCGTCCACTACAAGGTTGTATTGGGGGAACAAGGAGCAAGCGATGGATCCCTATAGAAGAAAAGACAACTTGGCCTTCTAGGGCTAATTTGAATGTGACCGAACTTAAGCTTTATGGTAACCTTCACAACTCTCAAGACTCTAATTGCGGCATTTTTTTTGGGTAGTTATTGCATGAAGTCAAGAGGGATGATGAGATTCTGTACATTCATAATGTCAGGTCTGCACCCAGAAGACTTTGCTGAGGACATAGACAGCTGGAGAGCAGCTGTCCGTGAATATTGGTCTCTCCTGTCGCCATTGATATTCTCGGATCATCCTAAAAGGCCTGGAGATGAAGATCCCTTGCCACCATATAACATGGTTCGCAATGTACTAGACATGAACGCCCGTTTTGGTGGCTTCAATGCAGCATTGCTTGAAGCAGGAAAATTTGTGTGGGTCATGAACGTGGTCCCAACTGGTGCTCCCAACTACCTGCCAATGATTCTTGACAGAGGTCTTGTTGGCGTGCGGCATGATTGGTAATTTGACCTCTTTCTTCTAGCCTTATTTCCTGTTAGCTCCACGAAAATTTTAATCCCAAGGATTATTCTTGTCCAGCTTAGGATTCTATCTGAATTTTGTGGGGGAAGAAGACTGTTTTCATAGCTATTCGTTTACATCATACATTTGGGAGGGATGACTTTTAGTGCTATTCGTAAACATCATACATTCTTTTACATTTTGGGCCAGCAAGAGATCAGACGCTGAAAGTCTTAAAAATTGCAAGAAAATCTGGGATCCAGGAGATTATGCATTCTGGAAAGGTACCACTGAAGCAGGGTTTTGGAGCCTTATGTGGTGAAGCCAATCAATCGTTGCTTGCAGTATGAAGTGTTTGCATTTAGTTGTGGAGCTAGAAAAAAAGAAGACTGCTAGGTTGTTTGAAAAATCTACCACTGAATATAGCTGTTATTTTCCCAAAAGAAGAAGAGTATAAGTTGTCAATTGTAGAGCAGACTGTGAAAGTATGTCTTGGTACTATAATAGTGCATAGTTCCAATTATCTGGGTGATACTAATTAAATTGTTGGCGAACTTTGGTATACATGCTTTGCAAGTTCACGCGTTCTCATCAGTTGATTTTGCACTTCCCCACAGGTGCGAAGGATTTCCGACATACCCCAGAACCTATGATATGGTTCATGCATCAGGGCTTCTCTCCCTTGAAAATAGCCAGAATCGCAGATGCTCAATGCTTGACGTTTTCGCTGAGATTGACAGAATACTTCGTCCTGAGGTACTACCTTAATGGATCTCTCTCTCTCTCTCTCTCTCTCCGCACCCGCACCACCCCCCGCCCCTCCCCCCCCAAAAAAAAAACAACAAAACAAGAAAAGGCGGGGGTGTTTCTCTTAGCCTCCTTCCTTTTGCTGGTGAAGGGAAGGATTTCGCTTCTTAATGTTTCCAAGGTTTTTGTGCATGAAGTAGATTCTATATGGCCAAAATTACATGGACATATGCTCATGCAGTAATGACACCATTTTGCCAACAAAAGTAATTCCATCATTTTGCTTATCCATTTCCAAGCAATAAAGTTCCTATATGTAACAATATAAATGGCAAACATGAATTACAAAATTCCATAGCTTCTTTGTCGTCCCTAGTGGCCATGGATGCATGGTTGATCAAGGGGTTTAGTTATCATTGGAGCTAGGAGCTACTTCCACTCGATCTCTCTGTACTTGACATTCTATGAATTAAAGACTGCATGACGAGAGCTGAGATTTACATTTGATATGTTTGTCAATGTGGAGCATCTTCCCCACAAATTACGCATCTTTGATGCGGAATTGCAGAGTTATTAATAGTACATTAAACACTTGATAACATTGGCCAGTTAATAATCTTTTCGAAATAATCCAATATAGAGTTTTGATGTTTCTCGATAGACTTCTCTCGTGAGTTGCCTTGTTTCTTAGATCACTCCTTCCATTGTAGCATCCATGAGAAGATTATAGAGTGGCTAAGCAGATGTCATGCAATTGTTTGTCCTATCATACAAAAAGGCCTGCAATCCCGCTAGACTATCTCTCAGCAATCCCAGAAGACTATCCTTAAAAATAGAATTTTTCTTAGATTTTCTTCGTTAATCTGCAATTAGTTAAGCTGCCATTCCTTTCATAGATCGACTGTTGGAGTTCTCACATCAATCACTTTGATGATATCCGATTGATTTGCTGATTCTGGCTGGTCTACTGTATCAAATTGAATCATTGAGATATAGATTGATTAGGCAGTTGTTGAAACGCGTGTGCCAGAGTGGCTGCTTGGGAATATCTTCATCTAGTTTTGCTTCCATCTGTCTTGAATTCATGTCCAGCTGGACTAACTACTGTGCAATTGCAATTAGGTATTTACTTGTAGCATAGCATGGGGTAGAAGATTTTACATCTCAGGAGGTTTATACGATAGCATAAGTTACTCAATATCTAGCGGACACCGTTCCGGGATGTGCTTACTTTGTTGGCAATGGATGTTCTCACGAGTCATGAATCTGCTTGTTTCCTCAGTTCTTTTCTGCTGTGTTGGTTGGTGCAGGGTTGGGTGATATTCCGCGATACAACTTCCCTCATCGAGTCCGCGAGAGCTCTGTCTGCACGATTCAAGTGGGATGCACGAGTCATAGGAGTCGAGAGCAACACCGACGAGAGACTCCTGATCTGCCAGAAACCATTTTTGAAGAAGCCATCGAGCTAGTTATACTCTACATTGGAACATATGAAAGTTTGGATCAGATTGGATCGACGTTCGCTGGCTTCAGTTTTTTAAACTTTCAAACATACAGCTATATCTATATGAAGGACGACTAGCCGCTCCAAACGGAAAGACAAGATAGCCCAAAAAGGTGATAGGAAACAGGTGAAATCTTTGGTGGAATACGAACCACGACACAACTCCTACGGAGCCGTAAGGCGGACGTAGGGACTTGTAAATTGATGCCAGTGAGGTGCTCCACAGTTGAGAAATATAGGGTTCAATTCTTTATTATATGATGTCTCGTTGTAACTAACACTGCCAGAGAGGTTGATTGAGATTTGCATAGATTATCAGAATGAATAAAGCAAGCGCCTTTTGCTGTAAAAGTGCTTCGAATTGCATGAGCATGCGAAGGATTCTACCCCCCTCCCATTCAATCTCTCATTTTTCAAATGTTCTTTGCCTGTGGTTATGCCAAAAGAACCGGTTCATGTTCACTCGTCTAGACGGAAAGAGAGAAGGTTCTCCTTCCTCACAAGTACTCTAAGGGCGCGTTTGGTAACCATTCTCATTCTCAGTTTCTCGTCCTCGGACGAGAAACCTGTTTGGCAAATTCTCATTCTCATTCTGTTCCCGGGATGAAAAAATGGCTGGGGATGGGTTTGGGACGAGAAATGAGAACCAAAAATTTTTTGGTTATCAATTTCTGGGATAAGAATGTACAGTACCAATTAATAAGTTATTTTTTTATATTTCATTTTTATCTCTTGCCGCCGCCGCCGCCGCCGTTCGCCGTTTGCCGCCGCCGCCGGTCATCGGCCATCGTCTCCGCCGGTCGTCGACCCCCGGCCGCCGATAGTCGGTTGCCGTCGATCACCAGCCACTGTCGCAGGTCATCGCCATCGGCCGCCGGTCACCGGCCACCAACGCTGCCCGCCATCGGTCATTGCCATAGGCCGCTGATCGCCGGTCGCCGCCCGCCGCCGGTCCTCGCCATCGGCAGCCGATCGCCGGTCATCGACCACCGTCGCTGGCCGTCATCGGTCGTCGCCATCAACCGCCAATCGCCACCTCCTCCACCGGTCACCGTTGCTGTCAGCCGCTGGTCATCGACCCCCGCCGCCGATCGCCATCGCCGCCAGTTGCCGGTCGCCGCCATCTTAGGTCATCGGTCGCCTGCCACCACATTTCTTTTATTTTTCTAGTATTGGGACGAGAAATTATGTGCAATTACCAAACACGTTTCTCTTTCCAAAAACAAATCCGAGAACTATTTCTGGGACGAGAATGGTTATCAAACGCGTCCTAAATGGAGTTTTTGTCTGGACCGACGAGGGGCGCAGAGTAGTAGCTCGACGCATGAAACGACTGCGCATCACGCGGTTCGTCTTTTCCTCATCAGAATTTTATTACAGAAGAAGTGGGTAATCTCTGTTAGTTCGAAGCATTTACAACGTTGCTCCATCTGATCTCTGTTTCCTCGATCCATGGCTTGGCGCGTCATCTTCTTCTTCAAAACCCCGCAGCCCAAAGCCGACCCACTCCAAAACCCTAGTCTCTGCAACCTCCTCGCTTCCCCATTCTCCACCTCCTTCCTCAAGACCAAGCTCCCCAAATCCCTCCGCAAGAAGCGCAAGAAGAAAGACTCCCCTCGGACCAAGCTTGTCCAGACCGTCCCCAATCGCATCCCCTACTTCGAATCCATCGTCGAGCGCGACTCCCGCTTCCGGTTCCTCGCCAGGTCCAAGGACTTCCTCGCGAAGCAGCCCGAGCGCGTCCTCCGCCTCGATGAGGCCGGCAAGCTCCACCGCGAGCTCGGCTTCCCCCGCGGCCGCAAGGTCGTTCGCTCCATCCAGCGCCACCCTCTCCTTTTCGAGGTCTACCGCCACACCGACAACAAGATGTGGTTCGGGTTGACCGACCTCATGGAGGAGTTGCTCGAGGAGGAGAGGCGGATAGCGGACTCGATGGAGGTCGATCGGGTCAACAAGGTGCGTAAGCTTCTCATGATGTCTGCTAATAAGCGCATTGCATTGAGTAAGATTTATCACTGTCGGTCACTGTTTGGGATTCCTGAGGATTTCAGGGATAGGGCTTTGAAGTATCCGGATTATTTTAGGGTGGTTGTCGGTGACGATGGGAGGAGAGTGCTTGAGCTGGTGAATTGGGACCCACATTTGGCGGTGAGCGAGCTCGAGAGGGGGTTTGTGGTTGATGAAGATGGAGTGAAGAAGGCTTTTCGATTCCCTGTAAAGCATAACAGGGATTTGGATTTGGACGTGGACGACACAAAAAAGCTTAATCTGTTGAACACGCTGCCGCTCGTTTCGCCTTACTCGGATGGGGCAAGTTTGGATATGTGGACTCTGGAGGCTGAGAAATATAGGGTTGGTGTGTTGCACGAGTTCTTGAGTTTGACTCTGGAGAAGAGGGCGTCTATACACCATATCGTTGAGTTCAAGGAGGAGTTTAGCTTGACCAAGCATACTTACCAGATGCTCTTGAAGCAGCCCAGGACTTTTTATTTGGCAGGAACCGAGATGAACTGGGCAGTTTTCCTGAAGGATGCTTATGATGAGAGCGGTGCTTTGATCAAGAAAGACCTGCAGGTGTTGTTCAATGAGAAGTTATACAAGTATGCTGAAATGACGAATATGGAAATGGGGATGAGGATATAGATGGCCACATGAGGCGATATGAGGTTTTTCAAAATTTTAGCATGGACAATACGAAAGATGGAGAGTAATTGCAAGGATGGTAGCAGATGCCATTCCCCTTGTGCTTGTGAAAGTGAACACTTTTTCCTTGTCAAGCTTTTTGAGTTCATAGTTTATGCCCATGTAATGTCGTTGAGGAAGTTCCTGTGGACTGTCTCACAGTGGATGCTCTGCTCAGTGGAAGATCCTGTGGATTGTCTCACAGTGGATGCTTGTTCAGTGGCAGAGAGATCCTAACCAACTTAAGCATTTGGTCATATAGATGAAGTACCATAAATATGTTCTGGATGCTCGTAATTAATGAGGATGTCTTTGGAGCTAGGTGTCTGCAACAATGTGGGTGGACGACGAAGCTTTGTAACACTGCAAGTGCTTCACTGTCAATTTGATCTTTAGGAAGGCCGATCTGTTCATTGATTTCACCTGTGGAGGGACTTGTGATCACCTTTCTTCTCTTCAAATTTAAGCTGAGTTCATGGCATTAATTCATTGTGAATCATTTGGGCTCATGAAGATTATGTGTCAGATTGGCTGCTTCAGTCTTCTACTTCTCGGAATGCAATTGTGACAACTTGGTGCTTTCATCTAATTTTTGTCACGAGCTGGCAAAATAACTAAGTCTTCAATTTTAGTCGAAGTTCCCATATTTATACAGAGATACGGAGAGTAATATGCAGGTTGTGCATTAGTTGCATTAGGTCCTTAAATTGTTGCTGCTCGCGGGTGACCTATTTTGTACATGATCTAAATCACTTGGAGGAAGATGCAGTTAGTCAGAAGAGGTACGAGGTTCTTTCTTCTGCCAACTCCCAACTCTTTCTGGTTTTTGCAGTTCACATGACTCTGTGAGGCTTGGTTATGATGTTTGTCCCTGAACATTCGAAGAAGGGTTGTTATTGGAACGCAGCAAGGACAGGGCAATTCGCATCTAGATGTGTATCCCGATACCGTCTTGTGATATATTTGACAAGAAAGCACCTCACGTAGCATACTTCTTTCAATTGACAACTTCAGCATATCATCCATTATTTAGTTAATGGCTGTTGATTCCCACATCGAGCTACGTTGTGGTTTTATCCCGTGCCTCTGTGCTAGGGTATCATGAACTTACTGGCAGTCCGTACACGCTTCAGCTCACTTTCACAGTGTAAGATGATCAATTCTCCTCAGGTTTCTTGGATCCTAGTCGATATTTCTTGCTGAGTTACCTGGATTGTCTGGCTATAAAGGAGGCTCTTCTCGATAGGTCTCATCAAAATGCATATGCACAGATTCATCAGAAGTTTCAAACAACTAGTGGTATCAGCCTGGCTAAGAGATGTAAGTAGTCGGAGTACCATTCTAGATGGCGAAGTTAGAATATTCAAGCACTAAATTTATTCGATACAATTAATAATCGGTCATTGAACGAATTGCGTAAACCCTTTCCCTTCTTACTTACCTCATAAAGTCCTGGGGCTATCAAAGTACACGAGCTATCGAGTAACGATGACAAAGTTCAGTGGGTTTGAGCAATTAACCTTCAAAAGCTAACCTCTTCGGCGAACCTAATGAATCATGCACTCAGTTCTGTCTGGAGAACCTCATTAGAAAGTTGACTGAGCTTCTTTTCTTCACCAAGTAGTTATTAAGCAAACAAAGATTAGGAAATTCACAAAGTGTAATCTTGAACTGGCCCATAAAAGAAATTTTGCGTATGGAATTGTCAAGCCGCCATGGGCCCATAATCATTTTTTTTGCTTCTCTTATTTATATATTGTGTCCATGGATAAATGCGTAATTTCATAAATTCATCTTATTTCTTGCATTTTTTCAGCATCAATCGTCGGATTTTTTTCATGTCGTGTCATTTTGTTGATATATTTAATTCATTATATAATAACTTAATATGCCATAATCATATGATTTTGCTTAATCTTTCCAATATCAATTTCTTATGAACACGATGCTCGTCAATGATTAACAAAATGGTTGGCTAAAAGTCGTCCATCAACGAGGGCCACGACGGACGAAAATGTCAAGTTCCCCCACCCCATGTTACCTTATGTACAAAAGCAAAGTGTAGTTCTTATCTTTAGAAATTTAAAAGTATCGAGAATGCATTTGATTCGGAAAAAAATAAATAATTAGAAAAATATTTTTTTGTAAAGCTAATTATTTATATCGCTTACTAAAATAAAAAAAAAGAAAAATTATTTTGACATAAATAATTAATTAATTTAAATGATGGGAGCTGCTATATTTAAGAAAATATCTTATCAATTGAACTCAACGCTCAAGAACTCACCAAACCAACCTGAGCGTGAGAACCACCACGCCTCCCAAACGCCCCGGCCATATGCGATAGCGAAGCCTCCTCGTCGCCTCCTCGTCACTTTCCATTCATTTATCTCCCCCGCAGGAACAAGAAGAACCCACCAAGAAAAACAAACAGGAAATTCCAATACACAAGAAAGTCGTGTCCAATTCTCATGAAATCCCCGATGTAAATTGGGAATTTTTGCGAATTTCTCTTCCTTGTTCCACCCGATACATTCAAAGCGCCACCCCCTTCTTCTGGTGGGTAGCTGAACTCGCCATTTGATTCACTGGGTCTTCGTCTTTTCTTTTTTTTTTTTTTTCTGGGGTGGCGTCGATCGGTTGAGAGCATCTTTTGGCCACGGCTATGAGGGTTTGGGTGGTGATGTTGATGGCGTGCGTTGCCGCTTTGGATCCAGTCGAAGGCTCGACGACCGGCGCCGTTTGCGAGAGGGAGTCGCTTGCGGGATCGATCGTAGGGTTTGGGGATTCTCGCTGTCCGTTGGATGGTCGGAGTGAATCTGTCAAGTTCGTTGGTGTTACCGAGGTACTAGATTGGTTCCCGCATGTTCTTGTTTTGTATTGTTTTTGCCCTTATTACTTTCTTGGATGTCTTCTGTTAATTTTGTTCATGGAATTGCATAGACGTTGGTGAGCTTGTGTTGAAAGGGTGAGCTTTGGCTGGATTTAAGTTGAAGGTTTTGGTTGGTTTCTACTGGATGCGAGTGACAGAGAATGGAGAAATGGGTTCTTTTCTTTCAACTATATGGTCGATGTCAAACCCAGTGCATGATTAGGCTGAAAAGTACAAACTGAACCAATCTCAAGTTGGAGAGCATGAGAGATTGACTTTAGATTTGGAGTTATGTTATTCAGATTCTCTTGTGCAGGTAGCTGAAATTTTGGTCCTCTTTTGGGGCTTGAATCTGAATTTCTGGGGTTGGTCCGCAGAATAGTGGATTGCCTCCATCTTCTCTTTAGAAAGACAATGCTTTTCTCTTTTTCCTTTTCTTTGGGGAATGTTGGGACAATGTTTATTTTAGCACTTCACTCCTTAAATGAAGGAAAACTAGAATTGCTGTTAAAATACTTTTTCCTGTCCTATGCATAGATTTTCAAGCTTATGAAGAGTCATATCAAAGTTTGGTTCTTTGATATGAGTGTTGCTTCATGGAAGCATGTATGAGACTAAGCCTGACAAAAGTGTATTTAGGGAAAAATATTTGGCAGTGGAAACAATGTGAAGCTTGGGCCTGGTGATTACATCCATTAAATTTTGATGAGAATTTTATCTGTGTTCTATGAAGGGTGACGAGCTTTCACTGCAAAGGGCACTGAGTATGGTCCATAAGAATAGCGAGGAGTATGTAGCTGTGCTTTTCTATGCATCATGGTGTCCTTTCTCGAGGGTGATCAGACCACGTTTCTCCCTCCTATCCTCTTTGTATCCCTCCATTGCTCATTTTGCAATTGAAGAATCAGCTGTACGCCCAAGGTTTGTTCTGCCCTTCGTTTTGAGTTGGACATTCATTATATGGTCTTTGAGAATAAAGTTGGGTCTAATTTTGCAGCATCCTCTCGAAATATGGTGTCCATGGTTTCCCGATGCTTTTCCTGTTGAATTCCACAGTTCGTGTACGCTACCATGGCCCTCGGACCCTTGATTCTCTTGTGACTTTCTACGATGATGTCACTGGTATGTTCCTCCTGCACTGTCTTGTGCCAGTCCTGCTTTAATTCCTCTTTCATTCTCTTTAGCACCTTTTGAGCTTTGCTACCTTTATTTCACAAATCAGATTGGTAGAGGTAAGGATCAGTTTCTGATGGATTGAATGATGTGGTATTTTTGCATTTGATCCTTTTGTTTCGGGATATTATTGCCTGGTTAAATGTGCCTCTTTTCTAGGGTGCATGTTTTCGTTTAATACATGCCTGTGTGTGTTTGAGAAAGAGTCGGAGGGGGTTTGAGATTGTACCTTTTATGAGGCATTTTTCTCTTGCTAATTGACACGAGTATGCCCGATTCATTTGCGCCTTGACCTCGGGCAGACCATCCATTTTATTGTTTCTGATATTTCATTTGGACATGCACGATTCTGTTGGAATTGTTACGGCTGCAACTGTGTCTTCTCCATTTTTTAGAATAAACATCACCTGTGTGTGGTACATGAATGCTAGGTATGAAGCCGTTGACCTCAGAGTGGCCTTCATTGGAAGAAACTAGTACTCTATCGAATTTTGAGAAGCATGATACCACCGAGCTGGAAAGCTGCCCATTCTGGTGGGCAAGATCACCTGAGAACATGCTTAGGCATGAAACATATCTGGCTTTGGCAACTGCGTTTGTGGTCTTGAGATTGCTGTTCTTCCTCTATCCGGCTCTTGCCATGCGTGTTCAGTGGACATGGATAAGGCACATCCAAAATAGGGGTGTTCTGAGCTTGTTAGGCCATTTCCTGGCTTGTCTTAAGCAGGTCACGCAGCTATCAAAGTCCATTAAAGAACCATGCAAGAGAAGCAATCTACAGGAGGGAGCGAGGAATGCTGGTGTATGGGCTTCCAAATCCCTTGCTACTGTTTCAATTGGCGATGCAAGCACAAGCAGGAGTCACTGATCATTTTGCAAATGACTATGCAATTCAACACTTCGGGTGTGGATAGTCACTGTGAGAACTCGGCAGCAGAACCTCGTCGCCTGACTCATCTTTAGACACAGGCTAAGCATTAAAGCAGACAACTGATAAGCCGATGACTGTTTAGATCACTTTGTATTCTTATTCCTGATGAATGACAGTCGGTCAGATTTGTATATTGATTTCCTTGGAGCAAGTAGATTGTGAAGCTTCATTGTAGCAAAACGCGGTCATCATGATTGTTCGAGAAGTCGCTACTCTTTCTCGTATTTGGATGTTGTGCATGCTTCAACTGCTATGCTTTAATATGCATCTCACTGGATTCTGCTCGGAGTCAGATCTGCTGTATGACACTGATGTCCCGATCTCCTGCGATTAATCTAGAATGTCCGAATGATATGTGACAAGACATTTCGTAATGATATCCACATTCAAGTTGACGCTTAAATTAGACTGCCTCTGGTGGATTGCTAATAATAAGCCGTGACCTAATGGAAATGAATCGCCACCTAATCAATTAATAAAAAAGATGCCTAGCTTCCCACAAGATTATACCAACCACATCTCAAGTGCATCGGGATGTGCAGGTCCAAGGTTGTCCTCTCATCCCTCTGCAGATGCTTCTTTTCATGGGCGTCTGTGGTCCTCCAGAAGGCAACTTGACCGATTATCAAGTATCGTGTGGACTCGTGTGCAATCTTTGCGTTTACAACTTTTTTTTCTAAACAAGAAACTCGATTATCATATTCATGGCTTATATGTACAGGAGAACACACTTCGCCGATAGTAATTTGGGATGAAGAATGCCAAAGTTCATGACAGGTGACACTTCCTCCACCCCACCCCCAACAAAAAGAAATTTCCGACGAGGACATTCACGCTGCATTAATCTGCTCCGTAGATAAGTACCTTGATAAGCTTGACATTAAAACACAGCATTCAGCCAGGGTACAGCTCCAAATGAGTATAGAATCTTCCAATGAGGATAGAGAAAAGGGTAAGAATGCTATCATGAATCTACAGCTACCCTGTCCTTAAATGGGTGCTACTCCACGTCTTCGTAAATGACATCTTTCTTCACAACCTGCGATGACAACAAATTGCCATCATCAACATATCGATATAACAGGTGAGAAACCCAAGGAAATGGAAAGCGAAAAAGTGGAAGGGCTTTGACATGATTCCATTCCATCAACTACCAGTTTAACAGTGCGATTTCCTATTATATAGGCAGACTAGGACCAATGGCACTCACGCCAACAATTACTCAGTAGAGGTCTTTCTTCTCGTTTTCTATATAGGTGCGCAAATGCGTGCTTTTCTTTTTGGGGTGGGAGAGAGGTGTGAATATGTATCCGCCATGACATAGGTCAGATAAGTATTTCATAGAAAGTTATTGCTAGTACCACCATTACGTAGCAACAAATTTATCCTTTTTCAGTAGGAGGATGCATCACATTGTAAAGGGAAAAATTATGCAATGAAAAGGCTGCACTAGCTGACATGTTGAAGCTTTGCATATCTTGCTGATTGCATATTAACTGGGACGACAGGCATGTCATGAAGAGATACACAGAAAATCCCAAAGAGTAGCTATTGCATCTCCAGAGGCACCTGAGATATGTTTTCTTTGATCTTCTCAATGATTCTCGCATCTAAAGCTCTCTCAGCAAGCTCGTACATTATCGTGCTACCTTCTGGACCACTAACTTTGTCTTTCTGCAAATATCTAAAAAAAGCATCTAAGATTAATGCATATTCTTTACTTGACTTCACTAAAATTATTCTTTTAAACAATAGTCAAACCTTTGCTGGACTAAAGCTTCCAATGCCTGCTTGACATTTCCAAATTCTTGGTGGTTTTCATCGCTTTCATGCAATCCCAGCCGTCTCAAATGGTGCCATAAATTATCTGCAATATCATTGCAGTATAATTAAACTCGAAATACTGGAGAAAAAAGTAACATCACAAATCGCCACCTCATCATTTCTCTTCAAAAAGGATTGACTGAAGCCGTGCAAAACAATAGCTAAATAGCATCTATTGGACATAGTATTCTGGTACAGTGACTAGGAGGAGAGCCCCATCCAGAATGCAACATGTAATTATCAAATGACACCACTTCGATAAAGGACAGCAGACAAGAGATTTGGGTTAGAAAAGAAGAGAACAGGTTTCATAATCGCATACTTTCATAAATCATCTTAGCACTAAAAAGACATATTTAGGATTTGGAATACAAACCTTCTGGGATTTTGCCTCCAGCAAGATGCACGATACTTATCACCACAAAAGTAAAGCCAGACAGATGGGCTGTGTTTACGTCCTCTACATGCCTACTATATAATTCAGCAGGTAGCTGACTTATAAGGACATAGGATCTGCTGTCTGCTGAACCTGAAAAAAAGAAATCTGGTGCATTTAGAGCCGAGTTAACAAGAAAAAAGTTGCCAAAGCAAATAGATAAAAAACAGCAATGCAAAACATGGCTATATCACGGTCTCCCATCATGATAAAGATGAATTAAAGCATTGACCAATTCAAATTATAATAAGACAAAACTCTCTATGTACTGTACAGACTTGATCTAACATGCATTAGCAGCAAGAAATTCCTATCATGTAACAGAAACTAGCAAAAGATGAAACCTAAATGATGCAATTCAATCCCATCACCAAATTCAAAACAAACTTGCGGTCATTGTGACAGGACTACCGTAACCCAAGAGATGCCAAAGCAACTCTTAGTAAGCAACAAAAATGTTTCAATTTGACTCTTTCTGTGCAAAATAAATCAGTTGACGAAAAGATTACACTGATCATGTACATATGTCGCAGGTAGTAACCAAACTCAGCATCACAATCATTACAATCTAAATGTCCCTCCGAAAGAAACACACACAAGGGTCCACAATAATCATAAGAAGCAAGCAACTTTACTTGCTTGAGAAGACCGAGTCTGGTTAGTTGACGAAGGGCGCAATTTCTGGAGCTCCCTCATCTCATACCCGAAAATGCTCGAGAGCTTCTCGCGGGCCTCGTTGATGACAAGCGCGGGAAGGTTGCGGTTTCGGTAATTCTTAGTGACCAACTGAGTGAGCTCCTCTCTCTTGATTGGACAACCCGAGTTTTGGTAAGACTTGAACAACACATAACGGATGACTTCCCCCACAAGTTTGTCTTTCTCCTATTTCGAGAAGAAATAAAAATCACTTGGAGATCGCCCAGCTTCCATGGTCGCGAGAAACCCAGAAAAGGAAAAAACAAATAGAGAGACAGAGAGAAAAAATCGGGAGCGTGAGAGGAAACAGAACACTACCTCCTTAGAAATGTCGAATTGAGAGAGATCATATCCAGCACTGGCCATACTGCAGCAAAATCGCGACTTTGGAGGAATTCGGACGCCGAGTGAACTGATTTTCCAGGGCTTTTGAGTGGTGAAGGAGAAATTTAAGATTCGAGCGCGAGTGAAGACACAACGCAGAGCTGGCTGCAGGTAGGGGATGACGGAGATCTGCGAATCTGCTGTTCGGCGACGAAGGGACTGGGGAATTGGATTTCAATTCGAGCCCTATCTCCCTCGCCGCGCGGGAAAACGATCATCCGCGCGGAGAGCCACCGTATGCTCAAGAAGAACACCAAGTCGCCTCCGCAGATGGCCGTCACAGACACCAAGTCTCGGTGACGCGAGCGAGAACCAAGTGCACCGAGAGAAGCCAAGTGAAGCGATCGACGGCGCGCTACCTGCGGACGTCGAGCTGTTGACCACGCCCCGACAAATGAAGATCACCGGAGGAGTCGCAGGCGAAGGTGGGGCCCGCATTCCCAACTGCTTTCATCCAACGGTGGGGCTTCACCCAAATCCCCCCAAGGGCAACCGCTCAGATCCCACCGTTTCGCAGTCACGGAATCCGAGGCTCCCTACTAGCCCTCGATACATGAAGACCATCCACGAATCCAACGGTCGCCGCGCGGCCCAGAATTCTTCTTTCCATTTAAAATCATTCCTCTATTTTCCGAGTTTCCATCTTCTTTTCGCCAGTGGAGAAACGCAGCAAAGCTAAAGAGAGCGGTTACCCTCGCAAAAAGCAAAGAGAACTCCTCAGTCGCGCGCAGAGATGGAGAGAGAGAGGGAGCGGCTGGTTTACTTGGCGAGGCTCGCAGAGCAGGCCGAGCGATACGACGGTAGCTTTCTCCTCTTCTTCTTCTTCGACTGTATCGTGCGGTCGCCATTCGTTTTTTTTTTTAGCTCTCGATCCGGTTGCTCCTGCCGAGTCTTCCCATGCAGGGCCGTCTTAACTTTGTGCTGAATCGACCTTTTCGGCGGATTCATCTCGCTTTCAGTAGCTTGTAGCATGCCTGGCACGGGTCTTCGTCGTTGTGCTGGAGTTCGCGCAAATGCGCGTGTTCGTCTCTGTTCTTCCTTGCTCATGAGGGTGTTCGTCTGCTTAGCGTTGTGATTTGATTGTGTTGATTTTCCCCGGGGGGGGGGGGAATCCGTGTGGCGTTCTTCTGGGCTGGGTAGCTTGGCTGATTGGACCTCCGCGGAGAGGTTTCGGCCTTTTTTGGTTTTACTCTTCTTCTAGGGTTCGCGTCTCGCCATGGGAATTGTTGCTGAAGCCCTGCACGGCTTCTCCATTTCATGGGGCGATTCGTCTCTTGGTTTCATTGCGAGCACTGTGGCCTTATATTTGGAGTGTCATATTAGGTGAACGGCTTGAAATAGAAATCCGGGACTAAATTAAAAGTTCATATATTACTTTTGCAAAGCCATGGTAACGTCTACTGCTGGTCCTCTTTAAGATTTTGATAATCTCGTGGATTGGGAGGAGTCGGCAAACCCCAACTTCTCCGGGATGTTCTTTGTAGATATGCCCTTATGAAGTAGACAGTTGATCTACTGAAAGGCAAAGGAAGAGATGAGAGCTAGGATTTTATTTCTCCAGACAAAAGTTGGTGTCTTAAATGATGGAATGAGCTCAAGGTTTCAGTTAGATTAGTGGTTTGCTTAGACTGTCAGATCCATCTTTTGTAATATCTTTATATGATATCTCTCACATATGTATATGCCATTGCGAGCTGTGAGATCTCTTATTTGTTTCATTCCCTTTTGTTGCAGAGATGGTTGAGTCAATGAAGCAAGTGGCTAAGCTAGATGTGGAACTGACCATTGAGGAGAGAAATCTGTTGTCTGTTGGGTATAAAAACGTAATTGGGGCCAGAAGGGCATCATGGCGGATCTTATCTTCCATTGAACAGAAGGAGGAGGCCAAGGGTAATGAGCAGAATGTGAAGAGGATAAAGGACTACAGGCAAACGGTTGAAGATGAGCTCACAAAGATCTGCAGTGACATACTCTCAGTCATCGATAAGCATCTTATCCCATCCTCCTCAAGTGGAGAATCAACTGTTTTCTACTATAAGATGTGAGGAATTCTTCATATATACTTCCTCCTCTTTCACAGCACCATGTCACGCACTGAAAATGATGGTTGATTGGGCTGTAACAGCACAGTGAAAACATCGTTATGATTCATGGAATCAACCAAGCACACATGACGGAAACCTGGATACACTGGGTGGAAATATGGGAATATGTATATTAAACATATTTATAGTTTTTTTCTCTTGGCATGTGTAATGTACTGACCCTTTGTTGCATGAGTAGAATTGGATATTTCTGATGCTAAAAAGTTGACTGAGCTTTGGACAGTGACATGGATAGTCATGTGACGATGTTCGAAGGAAGCAGTTAGCATGATTCTTAAAGTTATTGACACTATAATTATCTACCTCATGTTATTAAGGTAATCTTCCAAGTAGTTTCTTTCTCCTCTAATGTTTCTTGTTTTTAAATTTGGCAGGAAAGGTGATTATTATCGTTACCTTGCTGAATTTAAGGATGGTGATGACCGTAAAGAAGCTGCTGATCAGTCTCTTAAGGCATATGAGGTGGGTGCTTGTTCGTATGGTTCATCATAAAGTCTGGGACTCTGTTGATTTCATTTTGTCACATTTGTCACCATTTCCTCAGTTTTTTCTGTTTTCCTTCCTTTACAAATGAAAGTGCCTATTCTTGACTCAATTTGCAGGCTGCCTCTTCCACTGCTTCGACAGATTTGCCGCCAACTCACCCTATCAGACTTGGACTGGCTTTGAATTTCTCCGTCTTCTATTATGAGATCATGAACTCGCCAGAAAGGTTGATGTGCATGCCTTCTCTGAATATGTGTGGTTCTTGGGCATGTTTTTGCTGTATATGCATATTTTTGGCAGGGTTTTGCTTCTGTATTTTGGAAGCCATAGCATGGTAAAAGAAGCACGGGCTTACACATTTAGAAGTTTTTTTTTTGTTTCGACAACTCAGATGTCTTATACTTTGATGGGCAGGGCATGCCATCTGGCGAAACAAGCTTTTGATGAGGCTATCGCGGAGCTCGATAGCCTCAATGAAGACTCCTATAAGGACAGTACTCTCATTATGCAGCTTCTTAGGGATAATCTTACACTATGGACCTCAGATTTGCCTGAAGAAGGAGGTGGACATCTCTCTCTGTCATAATCTGAATGGATTGGCATACCAACTTTTCTAGGACATTATGGCTATATATTTACGTGGCTAAAGTACTGAAACAATAGTCGTGCTATTAATGTGGTTCTATAATGAGGTTAGGAACCGCCTCATTTTAAGTGGCCTATTTCTTGGGAGGGGTCTGGTTCTTTTGTAGACAGGTCAAAATAATCGTAAAAAACCTGCTTGACACTTGAATATCCAAGAGTTTTTGTTTCTGAGACTGTTCTGATGGAGAATATTTTCCTGCAGTTCTCCCATTTTCAACATTCTCTCTTTTTTACACTATGAAATCAACACAGTTCTATAACTATTTTGCTAGAAATGGCCTGTTATAAAACATGTCTCTTCTCAAGCTTTTGATCTGGTACCAAAGCATGACTGACATGTTAAATTTTTCTTCTGAAATTGACAGGTGAGCAATCTAAAGTTGATGAAACTCATGCAGAGGTAAGGAATTTCTACACATGCAGAACTTGTCTTTAAATCATATCCTCATCATATTTGGCATAGTTTTATTACATATCTGTCACTCGATGATGCATTTCCCGTTGTTATTATCTCTTGTCAGAGGTGACACACTTTTTGTCACATTTGTGTTTATGCCTCCTCTTTTGAACTTTTGTGCAGAGTTAATTGGGCAAAGTTGATGATTCCTGATGATTTCAATTCTTTGGGGGACACAGGCGAGGAGTCATTGTCTTATGTGATGGTGCAGTTAGTAGACTGTTGGTCTGTATTTACTTATTCAACAGAATGCTTCTACACGGTATTGTGTTTGTGTTTGTGACATGATTGAATTCTGCTATCTTTGTTCTTTAAACATGGAAGCCTTATCTCAGATTGTTTGTGCCTGTGGAATGAATGCCACTGTGAATCAATTGTCATGGATTGGAATGTCAAAACGTTGCATGAGTTAAGAGAATGGAAGATGTCGCATTTACAACTCAAAGCCGTTTCTTTTGCTTTCACCTGGGAGGGATTGCCTCCAGATAAATGCACCTTGGGGTCACGAATGGATCATAAACCAAAGAATTGATTTGAATGGCCTGTGGATGTCCTCGTCACAGTTATTCTATGCTTCTGAAGGAGCATTTGGTGAGGCTGTTGTCTTAGTCTTCCGATCACCACCATCATCGCTTGCTCTCTTTTCTGTAGTGCATTTCTCGCTCTCAGAATTTGGTGATGAACTTGCTGGAGGAGGCTGCAGATCGACGAGGAAAGTCTTCAAAAGCTTGTAGAACTCTTTTGGTTTCTCCATGTTGAAGGCGTGTCCTGTATCCTTGATAACCATGAGATGCCCATTGTCTCCTATATGCCTATGGTAAGAAAGGCGGGGCTTGAGACTAAACTGACAATTTTTGTTAGCTTGAGATAGATTTTGGAGAGGTGAAGGGAAAACTTGCCTCTTAAGCCTGTGACCCAGCACTAATGGGAAGACATGATCATGCTCTCCCCAGATTATCAACGTGGGCTGCAGGAGCAATTTGCAGGGCGGCGTTTATGCAACTTTCCAATGCGAGAGTAGTAACAAGAACAGAGAAAGTAAGACAAGAAGGAAAAGGGGGAAGGAGCAAAACCTGGGTGATTTTTGGGATTTCGGAGATTTTCCGATTTCTTAGGATAGCTCGAACCAAGTCTCTCTTCTCTTCCATGTGATCAGTGCACATTGCCTGTCAATATCCGCGTACGTGAATTTCAGGCGAAGAACGGTAGATGCACGACTTATAGCGAAGTAAAGAATCTCGGTTCGTGCGACACCTTCATCAATAGATCTTTAATCAGCACGATCTTCACGTGCTGGTAAATCTAGTATGACTGGCTGCTCTGCATGACTTGCAGGCCAGCTGCAACCATCCCCGTCCTTGTTAAGCTTGGATCCCACCCACTTGATACAATATTTCACCAAATGCTAGGACACCGTTTCCATCTTATCATCGACCGATGCTCTACCGTATTGCTTTCTCTCAAATAGTAAGTACCCACGTTATCCTTTTACCACCGAGTTTGATAACCAGACGAAAGATGGGACAACACATGCAAATCGCTATACAGACACTGGATTGATTAGCAATGCCTGAGCTGAAGATCGTATCTAGAACATGAATCCCGCCGACCATTCAAAGCCTCAGGAAAGGAAGACATTGACACACTAAGCGAGCGCTGGTCTTGTATATGAGAGAGAGAGAGAGAGAGAGAGAGAGAGAGAGGGTCTCACATCAATGAAATCACTGAGCAAGCAAGAAGGAATCAACCCAAGAGGAGGATGCCGGGAGAGTGTGTAGGCCATCAACTCCCTGAGCCTCGCCGGTGTCTGAGGCACGAGGATCCTCGCCGCCTCCTCCAGGTCGCTAACGCTCAACACCCCCTCCTTCAAGTCCCTCTCCTCTATGCACACGGCGGCGCAGCATATCACCGCCCTCTCCACCACCACTGCCGCCCCCTCCTCCATGGACTGCGCGGCCATGCTGTACCCTACGAACTCACCGTAGCTCAGTCCCACGAGGCTCAGCCTCCGCACTGAATGGGCCTCCATCACCCGCATCAGGCACCGCGCCTAGGAAGGGATCATTTCATTCATGGAAGCAGATGTCGATAAATTCGAACACGAATTTGGAATAATTGCACATTCGAATGAATAGCGATCGAACATTCACCTAAAAGTTTAAATCTCTAGAAGGGTGGACGATGATTCCGTAAAAATCTTCCATGGTATCAAAACAAAATATCCGGTACTTTGTTTACTCCTCCAATATGATTAATCTTACCTCTATAGTCTAAGGCAAACACAAGCCTAAACGTGCTTCGTATCGGTTCAAGTTTTTAACCTTTAACTTTTGCACCTGCAACATTCTCTAGAAGAACTCCGAATTATTTCACACGACAGGAAGAATGGACAGTCGGCCGTGTTACCTGGAAGGAGTCGGAACGGTCGGGGCGGGAGGTGAAGGATTCGCCGAAGAAGAGGAGGTCCGGGACGAAGAGGTTGAAGTAAGGGGCGAGGCGGGGGAGGGCGTCGGCCCACTGCCAGAGGGCATTGGCGCCGAGGCCGTGGATGAGGAGGAGGTCGGGCTTGGCGGGGGAGCCGGCCCTGGGGACCCAGCAGTGGACGACGGTGCCGTCGCGGAGGTCGGTGAGGGCGGAGCGGAGGCCCGACTTGGCGAATGCGGAGCGGTAGCACCAGTTCCTGGACTCCGTGAAGCTGAAGCACCGGTGGGACATCGGCGAGACGCAGCGTGTGCTCTCTGCAGCTGCTGCTGCTGCTGCTGCTGCTGCTTGTGGCTGGAATAGAAAGAGAGATTACGGAGTCAAAAGGGCGAGAAGTGATTGGTCAACGTGGAAGGTTTTTTTATGGGTGGGATTGGAAGAATTTAGGAGAGGACGGTTCATTCTGGAACGTTGTAAGGTAAGAATTTGGTGGTACATGACGTGGACATTCGCTGTGCGTGTGGCGAAGCTTGAGTATTACATTAACACTTGCCTGACCAAACTTAGACCAGACCGATCTCCTATTAATAAGATAATTAAACGTATTGATGTCTTATTTTAGTGTGGAGATGACACTTACATCGCGAGACTGAACGATTCGATTTACTAATCAATCTGCATGCGAATTTCGTTTTCCTGAATGTATGAAAGAATTCCGACTTATTGGAAGTGCTTTTCTGGGTCTGCCCCTGAAAGTTTTCACTTATTAGAAAATGAGTCGATAATGTATTTACGGCACACGACTTAACACTTCTCTTCACATGTAGGCTAGTGGTACACATGCAATTGTGATGGAATGGAGTTAATTTTTGGATGACAATGTAATAGAAAATAGCAAAGGACTGTCCTAGGATTTGAACGCTTTACCTCTGTTATGCTACCATGTCAAAAAAATCACTAATAACAACTTAAAACATTAGAAGACTAGCCAATAGAATACCTATAGCGTATGTATATACAAAAATTTTAAGAGGTAGTATTAAAGATCGCTGCAGTATAGTTTGGTTTCTTTTCGAGCCCAATCCAATCGTATTGTACTAAAACAATACGATGTAGATTATGAAACCAAATCAAATTAAAGCTTCGTTTATAAATACTTTGTAAAACGTTTTTCTGAAGATAATTGCTTGTAATACTTATAAAAATAAATGAACGAAAATCATCTTCATAGTCTAAGAAATTAATTATTGTTGGTAATGAAAATATTTTTCGTTGGCTAATTATCTTAAGCGATACAAACCATTGCTTTTAGAAAAATATTTTCTAAATCATCATCTTTTATGAAACAAAAGAAGCTTAAATTAATATTTTGGAGTCAAAACAAATTAGATAATATAACATGATTAGTCATTTAGATTGATTCAGGAATGCACCGAAAATATATTTCTTTCGTTGTTTTAGCCAAATCGAATGTAACTACTCTAAACTCCTAAATTTGATCCCTAAGCATGCATGACCGATTTGGAGCATCAAACATGTAAACTTTATGCAGCTATGAAACCTTCAGACAACTGAAGATTTCCCAACCATAAGTGACTGCTGTAGTTGCTCTTTCGGTGCATCGGTTGAGGTTAAGTGTAGTCTCTCAAAAGGATATTTCAGTAAGAAAGGTCCAATTCGGATGAGTTCATCGAGGAAATGAATGAGGGCAATGAAGATCTATATCCTTTTTTAGATGCGCAATTGATCGGCCGCCATGCATTGAGCGCTTCTGTGCCCTGGAACGATACAGAAGTCAAAAGGATGATGGGTTATCGATCGGTAGAAATTCAAAGAGAATCCGTGTTAAATCCTTTTCAGCCACCTCTGGGATAGCAGTTTCACTAGATCAGCCTCCCCTACCATCAGCCCCCAAACACAGCAAGTCCATGCTTGGGTGAACCCTGATGTATTAGCCGAGTAGCTAACGTGTCCGTTTATGTCGCGGCGGATTCTGTGTATAAATCGTCACCGTCTTCCACTCACGGGGATTTTCGCGCATCGCTGAAGATTAGTCGAGCTGAAAAGTCCGAATGCCTCACGTTATCTAGAAAAGGGAATTCGATTGGCCAGCCTGCTAAAGTCAGATTGCAGTGATAGCTGCGGAATTCTAGTTTGACTAGTTCACCTGTTTCTCTGTTCAACTCAACCCCACGCAAAACAACGTATGGATTTTGCAAACCTCAAAACTTTACGAACATCCATTCCAGCCTACCAAAACCGTTGGGAAGCTAAAGTTGTGATGAGAGGAAAGGTAGACAAGTGCAGGTCCTTTAGGGATATATCCCAGCTGTAGATTTAATGAGTCACGCCCACGTTGTCCCCAAGAGAATGCAATCACATGTGGGAATGAGTCAAGTTCCAATTTAAGCAAAAACTGGTGCTTATAAGCTCCTAACGCGCCTTCTGCTGTTAAAACTTCCGAGCATGAGACCTCAAGGATAGTTCTGATCTATCGAACGCCGGTCTCTGCCAACATTATATGCCACGGCTTGAGAGACTTTTGGTACTTTTGGAGCATTGCTAGCTGCAAGCTCTATCGGAATACATTAAATCGAATGAAATGGGGCAGCTAATATCACCTGATGTTGGGAGATTGGTTGGATAGATGGCCATGTAATCAGACTGCACCTAAACTTCCTCTCCAAACCCAGTTGGATCTGTATTGCTTCCTGGAGTCTTTTTTCTTCCCCATCTTTTTTGGGCCTTTATTTGTGGAACCATTCATTACCCATATTTCAAATTTGCAGTAACTCATATATAACCTGTTTAAGTAAACTTGAGTTAAAGTATGAGTTCGTGAAGTCCTAATAAAAAGTTAGCTGTTATATGAAGAGGGATCTCCAATTCATAGCTGCAGTCTGCTTCCAACAATGTCACTAAAGCAAATGGGAACCCCTCTTTTTCAAAAGCTTAAACTATCAAAAAGGGGACCTACGAAGTAAAAGATATCCAACAAAGAATAGATGGCATATTTGATAACAGTGAAGTAAACAACTTGAACTTCAGAAAGGAGACTTTCCCAATACAAATATGACAATCAATGGAATCCATTAGTCCTTCGATCACAAATAAATACAAGTCTAATCCTCCGGACCAAATCCGTCCTCTTTCCTATGTTCAGAAATATGCATCAGATTAAAAAAAGAAAAGGAGAAAAATCCCCAGGCACCACAACCAGCTTAACCATAAAATAAAGAATGTAATATACAGCAGAGACTTCCCCACACCTGCTTGTTCCCTAGCCAATTCCTCACTCTTCGAAAACTTGGCAAAAGGAGTTAATTGGGCTAAGAATATGATCTGCAATCACTTAAATCACACCATTCCTTCACAAACAGTGAAAATTCTCATCCGTTGGTATGTACTGAAGCAGGCGAACAGTTTAATATCAGACCTTATTATCCTCTAAATCTGATGACTACACAAGATATATCATCTCGGCTGTCCCTTCTCAAAGCTTCTGCAGTCAGCTCCTTAGCTGCCTTTTCTGGATCTTTGATCCTGCTGGCAATATCAACTGCCTCTTGATTATTCACCACCTGAATCAATAATGTCCCAGAATCAATAAGGATGTAGCTCCCAACTGATAAGTCAACTCAATGGAGAATTTTCAGGTGTTGACATTTGTAATTTTTCTTTGATATCTGATGTATTATTATTATTATTATTTGTAGACTTGCCTTCCAAAGACCATCACTTGCAAGGATTAATACATCCATATTGACATCCACATTGATGGTTCTAATGTCAGGGTCCGATCGTAAATGTAACTTCAGGCTCTTGTCTCCAAAAGCACGAGAAACAGCCAACTGTCCATTCACTCTAGGGACATCACCTGGTAGAGTGTAAATTTCAGCTAAGGATCTTTGCAATATCCAAGCTCGTTAGTGCAGTAGAAGAATCATCGAATGTAAAAAAGTATCACTTTATTCAATTGCAATTTAACAAGGAAAATATAAAAGAGATCAAAATAAGACAAGTGCTTGCAAGACATGAGCTGGATCCCTTTGCATTGCCAATTATGAATGATTTACACATGCTCAACACTCATATAATTCCATCACAACCGAAACTGTTAACAAGACCATTTCACTCTACTTATCTCATAATGATGAATACTACAGCCTCTAAACTCAAATTCGACAATGTAGATGAGGTTCAATTCAACATGTTTTTAAGTGTAATAAAAATAGATTGTGAAGCACTGCCATCACTGTGACTGAGAAAAAAACCGAGTAACATTCAGGAGGAATATAAAGGCTTGATGCTTACACTTATCCCAATATCACAAGGCTATGACATTACCGCTATAGTCTTTCTTTTTTAGATTCATGCCGCTGTACATTTTATGCTCAATAACTAGCCTTCCAAGTAACCAAAATCAATGCTAAAGGTCAAAACTTATGACAAACTATGAAAAGGAAATATGGAAAAGGAAAAACATAAATTCTATTATCAAAACAGGCAGTTAGATCCATCATGCTATTAGTCTTCATTTGTGAAGTGCATGACCCACAGTAGCCATGCTCAGAAAATAGTCCTTCAACTGCAGTGGGTGTCTAGCACAAAGCTACTGGCAGAAGCCAAGAAAATCCCTGTTTTGAAGCACACATCCCTTGGGTTGATTGTTATGATATCCCAGATGAAGAAGTAACTCTCGCATCGCCATTTACTATTCCATACTACTTAATTCAAGCTTCGGCTTGTGAAGCATGGAAAGACATGCCATCTTCTCATTCTTAGAGAGAAGGTTTTAGATGAAATTTTCTACAAATCCAAAGCAGCAGACATCTGCTAATTCAAAATGATAAAACAAGAGCCTTCAGAAGAATAGGCTCGAGATTTGATTATTAATTTTCATCCATGGAGATTTGAATATCAATTTTTCTTCACAAGTTGGGAATGCTACTACACTTAATAAAGTATTCCTAAGTACACTCAATAAGGACAGAGCTATTCCTCTTCGAAATTAAAAGCAGATTAATTGATCAGGACATTAATAAACACAAATTGATCTTGCATATATCAACCCAATCAAAATCAGCTAACCTAACAACAATCAAAATAACTCTTTCCCATTAGTACCTCCCGTGGACTAATTAATATGCTCAAATTCCCATGCTTTTTAAATTTGACCAGTCTGAGTAAAGTTTTCTTTTGGAATAATAAGGTTCAGATAATTTTCTGCTTGAGTTTCATGAGAATTGGGATAGTGCAATTTAGAAATTAGGAGATTTTGCATGGTTGATTCAGTCACGAATACAGCATAAATGCCTCAAATCAAAATATTCTAAGAACCAAGAAGTTAATCAAAAAGAGATATTGCAGCCTCAATTGCTTATAAAAGTATCATTTAAGCATACAGGAAGAAAAACACATCTTGAACAATGAACAACAATATTGCTAGGAGAAACCTGGCATGTTTGAGACAAAGCCACCTCTATGTTCAATGCTCCCTCTTTCCCTGCTGGGTTCATGATCGATGCTCATCTGTAGAGCTCGACCCCCTCTTGAGAGAACTGCTCGTGAATCTCCAACATTAGCAACCAACAGTCTTTTGCCATTTATCAGTATTGCCGTCACAGCAGTCGAACCACCATGTCCCAAGTCAGAACTACTGGTAATAATCGCCTGGTCTGTCTTCTCATAAGCTTTTGAAATAGACCTATTGGGGTCATCCCAGAACTCTTCCTGTAAGGTTGATGTTGAACAAGCAAAAGAACGTAGGATTGTGAGAGTGAAAATAGCAAGAAATACGTAATGTTAATCCCATTAGAGTCTGATCGCTACAACCCACCTCCTTTAAGATGTTGGAAAACAAATGCTTTTGCAGGTACATGGGGACCCTGTCCCCCAAATGGCCATCATAAATAGCAAAAAGTCCTAACTCATGCCCTTTCTTTTGCATGAACTTGGCAACATGATAGTCCTCCATGGGATGACTGGCTTTCCCTTTTACTAGGCTGAAGCCATACTTGATCAGCCCTTCAATGTTTCTTCCTTTACCAGAAGCAGAGGATTGAATTCCAGCATGCTGATTTCCGAAAATTGAGGAAAGAATCAATCTCAGAAAGTGCTGAAAATGCAATGATAGCCAAACAATGGTCGAGTAAAAGGACAATAGGTAGATACATCTTGAGTCGGCTTTGAAAAATCTAGAAGTAATCTTCACAGTTGATTGCTAGCTTTGAAATCCAACTCTTCATTCTTCCATACAGCACAATCATACAAACGTAAACAAGTTTTCTCCTGACTCACACACTGTCTAAGGGTACCCAACTAAAACCTTAAACAGCTAGATGAGGGCTATAAGCCCCGTAAACAAACTATATTTACTCCTTGTATAGATTTGAACCCCATAAATTCAACTGATAACTGGTAACTACATGTAAAGTAGACACAGCATATACTCTGGACGTGTACACACAAAAACAGAAAGCAAAGACTACAGACGCTCAGGAGCCGATAACATCAGATTAGATCAATACCTGAGAACTGAAACAGCATAACCTCTCCATCCAAAGAAACTCCCCCGACGAAAAGGCAACAAAAGGTCCTCTTTCCAGCTAAATTCACAGCATCACCACTCTGTTTCCACCGCCAAATCGAGCAACACGAAAACCTTCAGCCCCTAGAAACTGCCCAACCATGATCGTCAAATATCAAAATAAAAGCGATCATGAGCTCCTCCAGACAAGACCCGAAAAACCCATGAAGCAAAAAAGGCAGTGGAAATCAACCGATGGGAATCTCAGAACCTACTCCTCAACCCGTCAACAGCCGTTGACGGGTCCTCTCCTGAAGAGAAGACAGAAAAGACATACGAAAACACAAAACCGAGGGGAGAGAAGGAATCCGAAGGGCCGATACGGTTTTGGGATGTAACCGTTTTGGGAGCCTTGGCAGAGACTGAAAGGAGCAAAGAATATAAAGAACAAAAAGGCTGCCGGAAGGCAGACTTTGCTCTTTGACTTTGCCCCCGTTTCTTCTTTTCCTTTTCTCCCCTTTTTCTTTTCGTGCCCGCGCCTCTTTTAATCTCAAGCGTCCCTCTCTTTCCGCTGAACACGTATCCATGCAATCGAGTCGTTCCCAATCGTGAAGACAAAATCAATGTGAAATTTTCCACAGCACATGGTTACATCATTCACACGTTTATTTTATGAGTTTTTTAATCGATTACGACGGCCGCCATAAATAATAAAAAAAATTACATTTTACCATATCGCATGTCTAATTACTATATAAAAGTCCGTCGCGTCACAATTCGACTCTGCGATGAAATGTTTTTTTTTTATCGAAAGTTGTTAGGTTCCGTGGTGATTCTGGATCGGAAATATCATGGGTGGATAACAAAATCAATAGTTTCGCTTCCAATGGCACCAAACATATAGAAATTATATAGGAATTTATTCGACGGCAAAGTTACGAACAGAAAGATGCAATGATAAAATTTAATCAGCGATGAGGCATCCAATGGTATATAGCAAAGATATGCACAAGAATTTAATAAAAGGAGATCGGCGATTTCATTGACTCCGTCACTTCGCCGGTTCTTTCGACTCCAGTATCTTAACGGTTGCTTTATTCTACTACATTGGCGATTGCATCCGAGATTGTCGACTTCACTTTTTATTTGTCCCATCAACCCGTCAATTCATCCAGTTGTCAATGATCGTATTCATAAATGATCAATCAATCTCCACTCTCAAGTCTATCAAATGTCGACAATAACAAATAAATTGATCATTTTTTTTGGCGCAAATAGTCGTAAAAGATGCGTGCAAGCTGGTCCGGACATCTCAATTATAAAAAAAAAAACAAAAAAAAATTGCCCGTACAACATTGTATGAGAAATATACATGATTCGCACTTTGAGATAACTCAATGAGAATATTCTGACATGGTCGGTCGAACTTTTCGCCAGTGCACCGCCAGCATCAACAAGTTCACATTCAATTTGCGGAGCAACTCACGTGTTATTTCCACAGCTTCCTGTCGAAATTGAGGAACTCAAACTTTTACCACCGCCACCGCCGCCGCCGCCACCACCACCAGGATTCTACTCTTGTTGGAGCAGCTCCTCAGCCTCCCAAGGAGGAAGAGATCAAGTGCGCCTCTATCCGACCCGAAAGTCAACATCTTCTTCCGTCAGAACTCAGCTAATTCAACTTCAGACGTCGGGTGGTGCTCCCGAATCCGGAAATCCCTCCCCAAATTAAGAAATCGAATTGCAGTCCCGACGGTCTGATTTCATGCACGCCAATGTTTTCAATTGGGCCTCACGATTGTTGTTGTTCTGAAATAGATGATTACGTCGAGGGTAGCCCCAAGTTCTCAATGTGTTAGCCACTATGCCGTTTTCAAACATTGGGTATGTAAACATCGTGGTTATGGATTTTTCAGAATGGTCAACAACTGTGGTCTTGACCTGAAGGCACCTCCGTTGACCCCTTTGAAGTGGGTTGGAAGTAAACCTGCCAAAAGGGTGCACCGGATCGGATTGAAAATAGTTCGGCTAGAGTAGATCCATTTCCATGCAATGCAAATCTAATTATCCATATTTGACTCGACTAATCATTAATGCTAATGCAATCTAAGAAAAATTATTTTTGAATTGAAGAAAGAGTGCGTGGTTGGTGAGCACGAACAAGAGAGAATTTTTGTGCATTGGATTTAAATACGTTATAAACCCATTAATGACTGATTTGACGTACATATATTGTTATAATTAGCTTAGGCAACAACTCAACCCATCTTATCTGGATTAAGAAATGAGCTTTTCAAATCCAATTTGACATGCCTAAGTTATCAAACATGGTACTTCTCTTATTTAGCTAGCGCTCTCGAGATGACCGAAAGAATATGTAAAGAACGACGGCTTGAATTGAGGCCTCACGAGGCGGGTTCTGTAGAATTTACTTGGCTTAGAAGCTGATTATTATTGTAAAGCAATTTGGAACTCGTAAAACATCTGCTTGCCAAATTCAAAGCAATCGAACGTCTGCGGTATTATGCGGTATTTAGTGAACGAAACGTGCAATCAAAGACTACGAGAGATGAGAATTCCATGTTGTCCTGTCCCTGGGGTCCACTGCGAGTTTGCAGGCGGGCGGGCGGGAAGTGGGTCAACCCGGCGACATGATTAAGAATAAGTCTTTCTTTCGGTAATGATAAGAGCCACGTGGCAATCAAAGTCAACGGGTCGACCCGTATTCGGTCTCGGCAACCCGTGCCGGCAATTGAAACGCGTGCGTTCTCGCTCCGACGACCGGAATTGACACGCGTGCGCACGCGCTCTTCTCAATCTCCTTGCACGTGTGTTCTGTGTATGCCAAAGCCGGCCTTCGTTTGTTCTTTGCTTTATCCATTTACTTATATCGGGTGACATATTCGGACTTCTGTCTCGGCCTGTTTTATATCATCGTTTCATCTTATAATGTCTGAGAAAAGAAGGAAAAAAGGTGTAATGTGTCGAAGGGATATTTTGGAAAAGAATTCGGGAACTGCCGATTTAGATTTAAACCTTTTAATTATGATAATTTAGTCTTTATTTTTTTTTGAAAATTTATTAATTCAATCCCAAACTTTTCAATTGTGATACTTTAGCCCTTAATCTTTCGGTAATTTGCCGATTTAGTCTTCAACCTTTTGACGGCATGCTAATTTAATTATTTCGTTCAATTTTGACTGGAAATCATTGAAATTATAGTCTAGTTAACATTGGTCATCTTACGTGGCACGACCGACGTGAACAATTACAAAAAATAAAAGATAAAAAATTTTCCCTTTTGTTTTCTTTTCTTCCGTCTCATTTTCTTTTTCCCTGTACTAGCTATCATTGGGCCTCATTGATGGTCGGTGAAGATCATTGCCCTTGTTAGATCTAGTTAGGGATGCACGATCCGGCAAGGTTAGCCCTCACTAGCCAAGGCGTGGGTGTCCCTCTCCTGAGGTTGACTCGTCTGGCTATTGACAAGGCCTAATGATGACTGGCAGGAATAAAAAGGCAGGGGAAGAAGTGAAGAAAAGGCAAAAAATAAAAAAATAAAAAATTATTTGTGACTATGTCATGTATGATAGTCAATGCTTACTAGACAGCCATGTTAGCGTTGGTCAAAATTAATCGAATGCACTAAATTAACAAATCATTAAAATATTTAGGAATAAATTAACAAACCGTCAAATTAATTAGGATTAAATTAATACAATTAAAAGTTTTAGAACTAAATTAATTGCCATATAATAAACTTAAGACTTTTTCAACCATTTTTCGGGATACTTTCATGAGGTACTCCGAGAGTAGTACTGTTCTCGATGTATCTCAATCGACACACGAGACTGTCGTACATGAAATTAATGGATCATTTGATTGAACAATGAGTCGGCACCATTTAGTCACATGGACTATACCTTAAGATATGCTCAGTGTATTTTGTTCACGTCGGTCGAACCCCACGAAAATCGTCCTGGCGGACCAAGTTATGAGAAATTTCCCAACAGATGGTTTCATCATCGACATGCGACAGATGATTCCTATGTGACGAGTGCAGGAACAGGTAACTAGTGAGAAGGGTGGGACAACAACATTGGGTTCAATTCCAGGTTATGGGACTCGGGCCGATCGATCCATCTCCGAATCACCGGTCGACGTGGTTCATCCCACAAATGGTCGACCTCTACTTCCCCGGCTGCTTACCTGCCTGCATGAATTCTTGGGACGGTCAAGTATAACCCGGCATTGCTTAAATATGTAATTATGATGTGTAATCTCCTTCCAACTAGTGGCGCAAGATTTTAGATCGGGCATTTTAACGTGGTATCAGGACATGGATCAAGATCTCGAATTCCGGCAACCCCTCTCAAACTGACTGCTCATAATGGATTCACAACCTCAATCTTCGCAATTACATCCTCGTCCGAGTTTTTACATGGCACTTTCCCGAATTTTACTATGATAATCCTCCAGTACGTAGGCTGGAAGCGAGACGTTCGTGCAAATACAGTCACTAAAAATTCATCACGAGTTCAGTATGAGAAAGATGCGGCCGTCCGAGACAACACGAACCGCTTTAACTATCCACTGAAGCGGAGTCATCTCTGCGTGTGCACAAGTAAACTTGGATATTGGTTTTGCTTGCAATGATCTCAGGATGAACAATGGTGATGGTCGATCAGTCCTAGAGTCGCCGACCGAGGCTATTAGAAAGAAGCAGCCACCTACCCATGCTGTTATCTAAGAAAAAGCAGCCCTGGGAGGGCCAACGAACTGCCTAAAAGATATTCTGAATAAGAAAATTATATGACACACAAGCACACAAGTGTTTCTGCTTAGCGACAAGAGCTCGCCTGTGAGCCCACCACGGAGTAACATCCTTTCGCTTAGCAGCAGGTGATTAAGGTAGTTTAGCTCAGCTCAAATAAGACAGACATATAGATGAGGCCACTTTTAGTTGTCTCCGGCTCGACTGTAGCCAATTATTTGGTTCTCAATGCAGCGACTTCCCCAACAGCAATAGCTGCATCTTCACGTTGCAGCACCTTTATCTCGAATTGATACGGGGTTGGCCATGCAGAGACAACTGAAGAGCCGAATCATGAAAAACGATATGTTTCCTTTTTCACAAGCCTATCCCTCAATAAAGCAAGAGGAGGCATGATGACAGATTGAAGTCACCCTACTTCAGGCCAAGTAACAGCAAAGACTGCTACATAACAATAGGTCTTAACTATGAACTGATTAGAAGGCACAAACTTGGTGTTATTAGGGGACGATATATCCGTGTTATGACGACTCTGTCCAACTATGAGAACAAGATGTACTATACACAATGGCTTCATACATTTTTTTTGTCAAAGGAACAAGTTCCATATATGGTACAAGAGGAAAAGAGAAGAAGAAAAGGACAGATCACCAGCTGCCTGGAACATTTTTGGGACTTGCGAGGTGTAGCTTGAGAGGTTAAATTATTTGTCCGGTCGAACTGGTGAAGAGAGAAGCAGTGCCATCAGGTATGTGCTTGGGACTTCTTCATCTTCTCGTGCCCCCCATGATTTCTCATTGTGTTTCTTGCGTATTATAGGGTCACCTGTTCCCAAAACATAGTGTTTCTCAGAAATTTCACAAGCAGGAGAAGCCACTAACTACTTTAGCAAATACTACTACACCACTTGGTAAAGTATACCTAGCACGCTTTCAGAAACTCAAACTTGCTATTCCTCAATGAAAACTTGACTAGTAAAGATAAGGGGATTTTACAGTGAATAATATACAATTATCACGAGCCAATATCTGAAAGTGTATGTAACTTTTTAGCAGGATCAGCAGCAAGAAAGACTATCGGAGTTCTTTTCTCCGACAGTTTCAAATCCACTTCTCATAACTAATTAATAACCTTCTGCGAGATCTTCCCAGATGGAAAAAGGTTGTTGCAGCAGTCTCAAGCAGGATTAGTTTTCAGCTCTTACCCAGTTTGAGATAGCCGCCTCCAATTGATTATATGATGGGATTGAGGATGCCTTTGTAAAAAAGCTGAACTATTGCCAATTCCATTTTCATCGCCCATAATTTGGTCAGAGTAGCTGGAAGCTGAGGGCGACCAAACTGGAACGACTCCTCCATCCCTCTCTCTCCTGCTAGTGCTTGAAGACTCTGCAGTGGAATCTTCAGCATCATTATGCAGCCCAAGTGAAAAATTATACATTGGTTGGGTATTGTTCGGTTGAAGTTCTTGGAAAACTCCCTCGGTTAACGTGTCTCTTCTTGGTTCTTCATTCAAATTTACATTTGCAGGCACTTCTGCTCTGGTGTCACCTACAGAGTTTTGAATACCAGAAGATGTCTCGTCTTCGTCCACTCTAACCAGAGAAGTTATGCTCGGAACCATTTGATCCTCATAGCGTCGAACTGGACCTGGTGGGTTGTTCTGCATAGTTTCATGAGTTTCCTCCATTTGAATATCTTGAGGAAAAGCAATTGGAGCTGATTCAGATGAGTCTCCTAGCCCTTCCTCAGTTCCGTTCTCTATAGCAGCTCTTGATGTTGCTTCATGCTGCCACATACTGGAAAGTGCATCTTGCAACCTTACTGTGGCCGCATCTATACTTACAATAGGGAGAGGATAATTTGATCCGAGCTCAATTCCAGCAGCTTGAAGAACTGGTTCAGGTGCATTCCATGGATGGTGAATCCATTCAGTTGGTAGTCTGGCCAGTTCGGGAAGCCATCGTCGTACATATTCTCCATTTGGATCAAACTTGTAACCTTCAAACTGCAGAAGAATTGAAGATTAGTCATTTGGAACCCATTAAGCAATTCGAAAAATTGTATGACTAATGCCCAACGAAAGCGATAAGGGAAAAAATTCGTAGAGTTAGACATAAGCTCCAAGTGTGAACAAAGCATGAGATGTTATTAGTCAGATGGGAACAGTATATGCTTAAGTCTCCAGCTTTTCCTTCATGGATTCATTCCTTCGTTATCTATCAGTTTCTATCGATGAAGTTATTACAATGCTTTGGCAGAGATGACATGGTGAAAGAAACAAATGGTCTAAGCAGGGAGATCACACTGATGAATTAGGGAAGTATGCGAAGTTTCTAGTACATGTAAATATTTGAAGTATGTTGGTACAGTCAAACCGAACAGACAGAAACTCCTTTCTTTTTGGGGAAATGTGGCTTTGGCATATTAAGGCACCATTTCACTCGCAAGATATCCTATAATGCTACATAATCAGTGATATGATATTGAGTACGAAACGAAGGACATCATGATAATAACTGCATTGCAGCTGATCTTGCTGATAAACTCTCAGAATATCATAATACATGCCCAAGTCGACAGCTTAAGTTAAAGTTGCCCTGCTGGCCTTCATGGAGATTCATGAAGTGAAGTAACTTAGACGATGTATGCCAGTGTGCAATTGGTAGTAGCATTAGCACCTGTGGATTATCAATGCGGTCAAACTCACGACCATCAGGGAGTGTACCGGATATGTACTGCCATCCAAGGGCATCGCTTTCTAGATCCGCATCCAAGAGGGTGTCCCAGAAGTACTTCATTCCCCATCTCCATGGAAGTTGCAAAACCTTCACAAAGAAGCTTGAAACCACTACTCTAATACGATCATGGAGCCACCCGGTAGCCCACAACTCCCTCATGCCGGCATCGACCAGTGGATACCCAGTTCTGCCTTGTCTCCATGCCTTAAAATACCCTTCATCCACAACCCACGGGAAGTACTTGAGATGTCCAAGGAGAGGCCTTTCATGGCTGTAAGGATGGTTGAAGCTCATGTACCTCGAGTACTCTCGTAGACCAATAGATTTAAGGAACAAGTTCACACTCTCTTCACCAGCCTTGTTCCCCTCATTCGCCCACAAAACCTGCTTGATACGAACCAAGTGAAAGACTTTCCTCACGCTAACTTCTCCGAAGTGCAAGTGAGGAGATAGAAATGAGGTTGTAGCACTGTCAGCCTTCCTGCGGTTTTTAGAGTACTCTATAAGCGGTCCATTAATGAATGTGGTCAGAGCCTTATCAGCATTGCTCCACCCAGGGGACCAAGCACGGGCAAGAAGCGCATTGCTTCCTTTCTCAGATTCGTCTTCAAACGCCAAAGCTTCTGAAGGACATCTGGATACATCACCTAAACAAAGGGCGAAATAATTTTAGCATAAACAAGTGTGCCAAAGTTAGGTCAGGAACTGAGGTGGGACGGTCATACTAAACTCATGAAGAGATCTTATATTGGAAAAACATATGTGAAAATGGAAGGATGCAACCCTCTCAGACATAGTAAACAGTTGCTTCCATCCTTTCCCTCTCTTTCAGTCTAGAAATGGTGGATTTATTGTCAAACTAAGATATGACAACATGGATTAACCACATAGTTTAGTTTCATTTAGTCAATGCCACTTCTCTGTGTAATTGAAAAAACAAAACCTCAGCGTGCACCTAAGTTGCAGTCGCTACTTGTCTTCCTGGTGATGGTAAAAGGGACAGGACCTCAACAGTGGCCAATCAAACTAGAAAGACTCCAAAGAAAGTGGACTAAGTTCTGCTCTCATATCCTGAGCATTCAGTATGGAAACAAGGCAAACAAATAATTGGCGATTTGGCAAGGACAAATCTACCTCAGAACAAGTTCAATCACCACAAGTTGCAGTATGTCAGGATACAGAAGCATAAGAAAAATATGCTGCTGTGAATTTTCTCTGGTATGTTTTGAGGACTCCCTGAGCTAAAGAATGGCGTCCTATCTAACAGCTCAAGCTTGTGCTTGGAGATGACATCATCATACATCCACCAGGTTTACCAAAATTTGGATATAGACATCCACCAGTATGACTTGATAAATATAGTCGATGCCAAACTGTTTGCAGATGTGCATATTACGGAGTGTTTCTAAAATATTTAGAACAGAAACAACAGACATGAAACAAACCTGAAATTATTCTCTTTGGAGGAAGTAGTGGGGCTTCTGGGTCATAAGGCATGCTGAGACATTTATCCCAGAAACCAGCAAAGGTTGTGAATGGATGGCCGTGATCATTATTTACTTCCCACGGTTCATAGAGCAAGTCTGCGTTGAACGAGCGTACATTTACACCTTGGCCAGTCAAGACCTCCTTTGCTCTGTGATCTCTGACAAGTGATATGGGATCTGAATGCATTGTACTTATTAGTAAATGTCAAAAAGCAGTAGCACTGCAACAGGACCATTAAACTAATCCCGAAAGCAATCAGATATACGAAGCAGCAGAAAACTTTTCCTTGAGGAAACTAAATTTCTTCTTGTTTATCTAATGATTTGCTCAGAAGCTTAGTGGGTTGCCTGGAAAAATGATGAAAAGATGGAGAATCAACAAGGAGACTGAATTTGACACCTGTTGACAGGAATAATCCAGCTTCGTTGACAATTGATTCTCAATTCTCGTAATTCCAATGTTCCAAGGGCTAGTACCCAGTAGAACAGATAAGCTCAACTATTTTCACCATATGTCAGCAAAGTAGAAACTTCACAGGTCCATCCAATTCTCGATGAACCAACTTTAGTTATTACCGTCATCAAGAGATCCAAAAAGCATCAACAGAATCAGTTAAATTGGTTGAACATCATATTTTTACTATACACAACGAACTAAAAGTCCAAAACCCCCTTCAATAAGGCAAAACAGGAAAAGCAACAAGCCATACGCCGCACACCCAATCAAAGTCATACCCAAGACCCACAAACAGAAAAATGATCGCAAAGAGGCAATTCTTTAATCACGGTTATTGACACACACCCAAATGGAAAAGAAGCACTAACCATACAAGTGGTTAAAGAAGAGCTGAGTAGCCCCAGTGGACTTGATAATCTCAAGGAGGGAAGAGACGCTGTCAGTGGATCTCTTGGTGATGAGGCAAGTGCCAAGGCTCCTGAGGGACGAGTCAAGGTGAGCCAGGCTGTGCTTCAGCCACCACCTCGAAACCCTACCAGGGTAAAATGCGCCTTCTTCTTCGGGCGCCCAAATGAACACAGCCAACACAGAGCCGGACCTCACCCCAGCTGCTAGTGCAGGGTTGTCCTCTACCCTCAGATCTCTCCTGAACCACACTATGCTACACCCAGACATGTCTCTTCTTCACACTCACAATCACGGCATAAGAAGACCCGACCGTGGCCACCAATCTCTGCGAAAATCTCTCCGAACTCTCACTTGCTCAGCTATGAAGCATAGCATACCTCTTTGGGAATGTTAGTTGATCTTATCTTGCTCCTTCGCACATGCAACTTTGCTATTATCAGCAGGGGGATGCTTAGCATAGCAATATCCAAGAATTGATAAGAAGAAATGGTTTTTCTTTAATGAGTATCTCTGATTCCAATGAAAAATGATGCTGCTCTCCTTCCTGCTATTTGGGTGAATAAATTTTTGTTTTCCTTCCAGGAATTTGGGCATAAAAATGATTTTGGTGGTGCTTCCACTTTCAACCTGAGAGCCTATGAAGAGAGAGACTGGGGACAGAGAAATTTGGACAGGGAATACGGCTAAATTGACAGGCAAATTGCAGCCACAGCTTTCATTTTTCTTTTCAAGAATTTCTTTTCTTAAATTTGACCCTTATCCTATGCAAAGAAAACGGATCCCACCCGTCTCTCCACTTGCTTCTACAGCCCTTATCTTTGACAGGGTGGAAATATTTTCGGAATCTAAAAGAGAAACTGACAGAAAGTTTGTCTTCTATCTATCAATTTGCACATTGCAGATGGATTTAGAGTCCAACGTTTGGTCGCCTTCGGCATGTTAGATATGCTTGGAGCTTTTGATTCTGTGAGCTCTTGCACAGCCCTCATTCTTCCATAAATATAGCAGGGCCATGGGAAGGATTTATTGGCAATTAAAGCCATCGCTTTTTTTTTCCCCATCCATGCAAGATCTTTGATAAAGATGTCGAAATTGCTGGTTGAGTCCATGTCGAGGTTACGAGGTTACGATCTCGATTTCATTATAGTTCATGATTTTTTTTAATAATTTGAAAGAATTAAAAATTTTAGGATGACGTTGGAAAAATTTTAGGATGACAAATGACAGTATGTTACTCTTTAAACTAGAAAAAAAAAATACCGAACCTTACCTAATATTGGATGATCATGATAGCCATTTAAAGAAATAAAAATATTGATTTGTAAGGTTTTGAGATGAGAGTTCTTATAATAGTGCCTCAATTTAGGAATTCCAATCTTAAAGGGGCCAAGCTTATAAGAATTGAATAATTTTAGTAGTGCCACACGAGTATATGAATTTCGTGCAATTTTCAATCAGGTATTTGAATTTTCTTTTGTTCAATAAAGTATCCACGCTAGCTAAACTCCATCTAGTTTTTCCAACAAAAACGCTGCGTTGAGCCAAATTGAAAGCTTAGATGAGTAAAAATAGAAGTGTGGATACTCGATTGAACATCAAGCAAAAGTTAGTGTACTTACAATACAATAACAATGATAGAAAGCATATAAGTTTGATGCAACATTGAATTATTTCATAGGACTTCTTAAAGTACCGATTTTTAAGAAAATAATTTCAGAAAAAAATCACATCATGTTATGCAAGTCCGGGTGTCGCAAGTGTTAAATCATTCTTGGGCTTGTTAATTTCGACTTTTTTTTTAATGTATCAGATTACTTATCAGCTTTCTCACAAAAATAAATAGTAATTTGCTTCTTGACATGACTACAAATGATAATAGAAATTTAAATGCTCATGTCATGGATTTCCAAAGACTAGGGTACCCTTGGTTTAATATTTTGAAACTCCATTGGGGATTTATGCAAAGATTGAAGTGTTTGGCAACCATGCCTAGTGGATTTTAGGTTGAAAGTTAGCTTTTGAGAGAGGCTAAAAGCTTAAGTCAAGTAGGGACCTATCTAAAAGCTTAAGTCAAGTAGGGACCTATCTTGTGCTTTTTAGCATTTTCGGAATGCTATCCCTGTAAGTTGTAATGATTTTTTTTTCGGCTTGCCATCACTAGCTTTCTCGTGCTCCCTTTTTACTTTCATCTATGATAAATTGTGGCTAGTTGCTCACAAGCCCTAGCATTTGGCTATTGCCAGTGGTCGTGCGACACTGGCTGGGGTGCCTGGCCTTGCTGGGGGACAATAGGTGATGGTTGCTTGGATCGTACGAGGTTGTCCGACTACAGCCGAAGTTGGCCGACTACTAGCGCTAGATGTATGGCTCATCTGTGGCTGAGCCCTTTGCCAAATCATTCGAAGGGCTTAAAATTTTTCAATAAAAATTCGAAAAATTGCCCATCAAAACCTTTCGCAAAAATAATTTTGCCAAACACTATCGAACCCGAAAGTTACTTTGCCAAAGAGGCTTTACCAAACACAATCTGCATTTTTTCAGAAAGACTTTAGACTTTCCGCATTTATATTTTCTTAGAATCCATTTTAAGAGAGGTTAAATAACAGCGCAAAATCTGATTCGAAATGGACAAGCACTCGATACAAAACACTAAAGCTTTGCACACAAGAGATGGTCATATACGCGGCTGATCCTCCTCGTCCGCATCGATCCCAAGCCAATATAGCATGGAGAGGGAAACAGCGGGCGATCCTCCCATGTTCAATCTCTACGACGAGTCTTGTCCTGAACAGTGACTTGATATTTGATGAAGGATGTCGATTGGGGCGGGTCTCGGCATCGACATCGACGGTCTTCAATGGTGGCCTAAGAGCTCACGTCGGTTTGCGATCGGTCCTAGTACGATCGTCTTCGATGGCGCATGCAAGAGCTCGCGACGAAAGCGATCTACCTTGGATTCTCTCAAACATCGCCTTCGTCCATGCTACCCCTTATTAAAAAAGTTATATATAAATTATGTTTATACCAATCCGATTATAAACATTTTCATCCTATTAATAATTCTATCCAATCTTTTTAAGTTTTGTAAAGTGAATATATCCATTCAATTTTATCCGAAAATTATTAATGACCGGCGTTAATGTGGGATTATAATTTCTTTCTTTCTTTCTTTTTGTTTTTCTTTCTTCCTCCATCAATCATCATAGCCAAAAGGCTGGTGAAGGTCGCGAGGGTCGACGCTGTCGGGAACTAGTGAGGCCTGCCGTCGAGGTTGGCCCATGCCAGATCTAGTGAGGGCGGGCGGCCCTTGCCTTTGATTAGTTGCCAGCCATGGTGACCAGCAAAGGAAGAAGGAAAAAGAAAGAATGAGAGGAACAAAAAACAACATTAAAAATTCGATTTTAGAAAAAACTACAAAAATCATATACATGAGCATCAATCACTTCACACAATTTTTGATCGGATGGACTTAATAGTCATGACACGAAAATGTCTAGACCCAAATAGACGCGATTGAAAAATCTAAAACTGAATTGACGCGGATAGCAATAGATTGAGGCTTTCTTTTTGGGTAATTTTCTTAATTGACACGTCTAGGCTTTTTATTTTTTGGAGGATTGGTCATGGTACGGCCGTCTTCAATGGCGACCTAGGACCGCACGTTAATTCGGGATTGGTCATGGTACGACCGTCTTCAATGGCGTGCGCAAGAGCTAGCTCGTTACGCGGTCGACCTTACCACGGACTTCTCGAAACATCGCCTTCGTCCGTGTTTCCCTCCGAGGACGAATCATCCGCCCCCGCCCCCCAATGAATGGGGGTCGTTGTCGTGTGAACCAGAACAAGAAGAGCCTCGTTCCTGTTCCTCGAACACAGCAACGGTTATCATTCGATCATCATTCGCACGTTGCCTCGGCTCCGACACGTCTCTGCTTTAAATGAAGTGTCGGCACAGTTTTGGTAATCTCACATTTCCGAAGCGGAGATCGATTTTATTTTAATCTTTTTCTTTTCTTTTCATATTACTTTTTTATTTCTGAAATGTTGGTACACGTCGGAAAGCTGTTAGTTCTTCATTTGTTAGGCTTTGTCATCATCTACTACGAATGCCTAAAATTTAATTATATGAACTTGCTCGTAACGCTCCTCAATTACCCCACTCGACATAATATTCGTTTTGACCAATACCGTAACGAATTTCATCGTTTCATCGTTTGGCGTACCAGTAAGTACTTTTCTAGAAGAGCACTCGTCCCGTTAGTGCTCTTAATTACTAGAATGCGCTTAACATTAGAGTTCTAATACTAAACATTGTTGTTATCCTTTTGCTAATCAATTATAGTTTTACATAAGTATTCCATGAAGGCCCTCCATTTTTCAGTGCATAACTCGATTCATTCTTGTCCTATTCACTTTCTTAGAAGCTTGGAGATAATCGCTTTTTCCCTAAGCCTCTTACCCTGGCAATTACTCCCCATCCTCCAAGAATTGGGTCATTACAAGCCCACTAGCTTTCGCATGATTTGTCACACTCCTACTTTCTTTTGGGGGGGGGGGGGGTTGTCAAAGTCACACTCCTACTTGAGGGAGTCATGTTTCAAAGCTATTTTACGACACTCTTAGACGAACTTACTTGACATCCATGCCTTTTGTTTTTCCATTTGGTGTACATGTAAGTACTTTCTTGAAAAGTCATCAATCTAAGTAGTGCTCTTACTTGGCAACCTATAACATCACAAGTTCAATGCTAAATTTTATTGCTACATCATAAGATGCCTATTGTGAGTGAATTCCAAATTTCAGGTATGTATTTCAAGAATGCCCTTCCTCTATTTAGTACCTAATTCGGTTCAATCTTGTCCTCTTCACCACCTTAAAAGCATGACAAGAGTTGCTCCTTTACCAAGCCTCTCGCCTTGTCGATCACTCCCCACCCTAAAGGGATTCTTGCTTGGATGCCATATTGTATTACCCTAAATATCATACTTGAGATATTGGCTTTAACCCCCACATACCAAGCCTAATGTTTTATCTTTTAGGACACATGTAATTAAGCACTTTCTCAAGAAAGTCACTCATGCTAGCCGTGCTCTCATTTGAACATGCTTAAATATGGAATTCAAATGCTAAATGTCACTATTACGTTAAAAAACACTTATTGCAAATTAATTAAAATTTCATATATACATATATATTCTAGGGATGGTCTCCCATTTTTTGGTGCATAAATTAGTTCACTTTTGCCCCCCTTCTTGCCATGAGCCACTTTTTTTTTTCTTGGAGATAACTCTCCACCCTCTTTAAACCATGTCGTTACTTCGTTTGTGTGATTGGCTTTTATCCCAAACGCTTTATATTCTTTCCAACGATTTTGAACAAAACCAACTACTATATTAAAAAAACCCTTTTTTGTTTGCGTGATTTGCCTATCTATCCTCTTACCTTAATAACTGTTTTTAAAATATCAGCTATTAATTAGGTTGCTTACTAATGTTTATTTGCTTTTACTTGCATTCATCAACTTTTTTTTAGCAAGTCGCCACTTTATTTAGCTTGGTGGCCAATATTTAGATTCATCACCACTTTTTTAGTGAGTCACAACTTCTCCAAAGAAGCCTCTACCTAGTTTTGCATTATCAATTCTTCTTCGAATATATACCAACATATATTTGTTTTCTTGTAATTATCGAGTTTTCGTATCTCTGACAAAGAAATCTCTCTTTTATCTTTGAACAATTTTATTTAGCATTCTTATCAGTGCCCTATTATTTAAGTCATTTCATTAACTTACCAACATTTATATCTTAAAAAAATTTCCTGCTTTTCCGTTTGGTTACCACTCTCGTTTGCTTTGCTTATCAATCCTATGTTATGATTAAGTTACCAATTATGTTTGTCATACTAATCTTTGTTTGAATTAGTTATCAACAATTATTCAGATTTTTTTTGTTATGAATTTCTCTAAGTTCTAACAAAAACAATTATTGTATTTTTTTTACCAACTCTCATTTACATTTCTTACAAATACTTTTATATTTTTCCGCATTTTATGTTTTGTTCGAAGCGTCTCGGCTTGTTTACTTTTCCGTGTTAGTCATGCTTGCAATAGTACGCACGCAAAGGGAGGGGGGCCGCCAGATATTTATGAGATGGACGAGTCGACGCGAAGACAATCAGCCCTTCTAGAAATTTTAACAAAACAGGGCAAGTACCTAACGTGAGGGAAACGTCATGATGAACTCAGCTAGGATTAGGCAAGTTATGTACTCAAATAGGAAAGCGCACTAACATCTCTTTCATATTAATGCTCTTAAGAGACTTTTGGTACAGCGCCCCTCAAGGAAGATTCTCATTATCAGGTGCACAGAGATTAGATCTAGAAATTTTTCTCTTCCTAATGGAGTAATAATTAGGTTAGAACTAGAATTAATTCCACCATTCTGACCTGAAGATCAAATGACATGTCTTTTCTTTTTGTCTACGAAGGTAAGTGGCTGGCGACATGGAGTACTTGTATTGGCCGCGATTCGCCACCGACGAGGTTGCCGTCACTAGCTAGTATATATGTGGCGGTCGATAAGCGTGAGAGAGAGAGAGAGAGGGAGGAGGGGGGGGGGGGGGTAATGGGTATAGTCTCGCTATGCCGGTGGAAGTGACCGACGAGCTAGGTCTTTCCATCAAGAAAACTCCATGTAGGGTTCCTACTTTGCCTTTTGATCTAACTGTTGGTTTCCACCATTTGGCTCCATGTATCCGGACTTCATTCATAACAATCTGGTGAGTAACTGGAGAGACCAGTCAACTACTGAATCCGGAGCTGGGAGGAGGAGTTCAGCCAACGTTTGTTTCGACGACACAGAAGCCATGTTCATGGGGTGAAAGGTTTCTGATAACAAATCCATCGAGCTCTGCAGATCGCTTGGGACGGGTGATGCTGTGAAACTGGCCGATGGGGGTCATGTGGGCAGTGACCCGTCGTCCGTCGTCCGACGCTCCCAACGTGGTCTTGTACTTCAGCTAACAGTACGGCCGCGGTCCCAATCCACGAGGCGTGTCTGACAATTGCAGCGAAGACTAAAAGATGGTGTAGTCACTGTCTTTCGTACAACTTCCTTGGTTACCCGAAAACTTGATGCGGGTAATTATTAGGGTTAGGAAGCCGCACGTGTGTGGTTTGGTAAGAAGTTGAAAGAATTTGGTATCCGGTCTCCATTGATTTGAAAAATAAATGATTTAAATAAAATATATTTTTTATAAAAACGATTTCTTGTATCACTTAAAATAATGGAATTACACCTCGCTTTATTTCGCGCTCACGAGTTAGATCATAATCAGGCCCAGAAGGCAAATATTGGGCCTAGAAGAACAGACATAGGACCGGTCCACGAGTATTGCAAGTGGGCTTTGTTGTGAATCCTCACCATCCCATGGAAAAGAGTTACTCATCATGGGCTTGTAACAAGACGAGTCCCCCTGATTTTTCTTTAGCACTACTATTTTATGGGAGAGATCTCCTTTTTGTGTAATCCATACATATTAATTTTATTGTTTAGGTAACTGCCCCCCATCCATTTATTCTAGTTATTCTTTGCATGTCTATGTATATTCCGAATAGCTGGAGGCAACAGGAACTATAATATAAGATGTCGTGAGATTTACTTCATGGTATTGTTCAATCTGTTTTTGGAGAAACTATTAGATTTTATGGAGGCCTAAGATAAGTATTTGAAGATTACATCACTCAGGTAGAATATCATTATTTTGGGAATGATCCGGCCCAGGCCCAAATCTGGCACCAGCAAAGTCGTAATGGTCCGTGCTTGGGCATGGAGGCCCAATCGTGCTGTGCAGTGCAGTGCCGCGCCATGCCGTGTTGTGCCGGCCCGTTGCTCTGCCCTAGCACTGGCTAAACCATCTCCTACTCTAAAAAACCCGAGACTCTAAATAAAACCTTCTCATCCTTTCTGGAATAGAACAAAATGCACATTTCTGTTGAAACCCTAAAGGAGAATGCTGGCGTCCGTCGTGGATATAGCTCATGAGAATTCTTAACCAGAGTAGCCAACAAATTTTTTTGTTCCGGGCACAAGTCAGATCCACACATGAAACTTCATGTGACGACTAAAACAACATAGACATTTAGTGATCCTTTTTGTATCTTTTTACTCTTTGTCCAATGCAGTTTGATGAACAGTGGAAGGAATATCCTTGGAGTATAATCTGCCTCTAGCTGATTGCAATTGCATTCACACTGACGTTGAGACTAGGGGCGAGACAATTCGTTCTCTTGCGTGTCGGCATAACTTCAATCTTACCAAATCGCCCGAGAAGGAAAGAATCTGTGCCAGAGAGTCGAAGTCCTACTGGCAGCTTTCCAGCAACTACGAACTGCTATGCATATCAACCATTAGTTTTCCTAATGATTTGTAATGGTTGAAGAAATTTATTTCAGGTGTTCGACACGTCAAAATCTTTAAAGAAAAATGTTAGATTTTTTAGATCAATGAGTGGAGAAGTAGCAGGGATGCAAAGACGGGGTCGACCCATGTTGTCCAAAATCTTAAAAGATTATTTAAGGTGATGACAATTTTGAGTCATAAAGGTGGGTTTTTTACCTTTGAATCATTCCATAAATCTTATCTTATCTAACGTGGGTCTTGAGGCCAAAGGACGTTACAGCGTCCGCCATTTACAGCATCATAACATTATTATCAATGCCTCAGCGATACTTCCCCTATTCGATGCATGGTTCGAACTCCCTTTCCTCCTCATACCACCCGAAGTCTCTCGGGAGCTGCCCTTATTTGTCCGACCCCTCATCCAAGCGATCAATCCGCTGCCCTTGTGGAATTGGCTTCGGGCTTAACTTGTCCTCGAACCGTATACGTCCACCCGACGGTATTCATTCCGACGCTCTCCATAACAATCTAACCACATCAAGTTGGGTTAAGTCCTTAATAGGAGGATTTACATAGTAGTAATATTTTGGGTCGCGGATCATTAGTTAAATGAAGGGAGACTTAGGGCATCACAAGTGATGGGTACACATGCCACACGTTTGTTCGTGTACAATTAAACCATGAAATGCATACTCCGTCGCTGTATGCGTGTATGCGTGCCGATGAAAGACGCATGTCATGCGTATGCACGTCTCGTCGCCACACTAAAATAAGCACCCGTGGGAGATCATTAGGGACGGGATACATAGAAAAGCAAGTTGCCGCAGAAGGTCCACTGCGTAGTCGGCAGGGAGAAAACAAACGCATCTCGCACCCAATTCTATCGACTCCCAGATCCAACTCTCTATGTATAACTATGGACCATGGTCTAGAGAAATATTGTCCATGAAAAATAGAAGAACATAATTCTGTGGGCACACCAATTCGCCAGAGTCCCCACCACAACCCGGCTTAATTTTTTTAAGCCTTTCTTGGCTTTTTCCCCCTATTTTCTTAAGTACCATGCAATGCATTCATTTTCAAAACTACCATTCAATGCATATCATAATATTATCAAGGCCAAAAGATGGTCCGCGCGAAAGCTTCTCTCTCTCTCTCTCTCTCTCTCTCTCTCTCTCATTTTTATGTTATTTTAAAGTTTAGGGTTACGGGTGGAGGTCGGGTTAGCGGTAAGGGCCGGCATGAAACATCATGCAAGTCTCGTGGACCACTTGAATTTAGGCCTTCGACCTGTGTAGGTGTTCCTAACTCATAACAATTTGCACGCTCTTGGTTGGACTCCAATCAATCATCTAGTTTCTGTGCTGAAATTTTTGCTCTAGCAAAATATTCCAATCTTGGGTTATGAGGCTTCAAACCCCGTCTTTATTTTTTATTTCTACCAAGCAAACTGAAAAGAAAATGAAAGACAGAAAAGAAAGCAAGAAAAACAAACAAACCATCTCTTTCTTGATGTTGACACTCGGATCCATCATTTCCATTTCGTTGCCAACAACTCCATATTTTGATAGGTCGAATTTGGGGGCCCACCCCAATCATCCACCACAAGGTTCCGAGAAGGTTCAAGCTTCATAAACAATGCACAAGATTAATTATGCAAATAACATCATGATTTCTCATGACATAAGAAACTTGAAGTACTATCTAACCTCATGGGTATAGGATTAGGTGTGGGGGTGGAAATTGCCCTCCCTCGCCCTCTCTTTCTTTCTCTTTTCACTGAGAAGAAATTGGGCCACGCACCACGCTTTTTCTTATTTGCTTTGACAACAATGACCAACTTGACTTCGCACCACTTTCTATATCGCCCATATTAATATATGATAAAAGGTGTAATAAGATTAATTTATGTTGTCCAGTAAGTCACAGACACGTGCCAAATATTAGTCTAGATTAGGACGTATTTGTAGGTTAGTTGCTGTAAGAGCTCGTTGTTTTGCAAGGAACTATCAATTGCTTGTAGGGGAAGGAACCTACATACTCTAACTACTCTATGTGAGTTAATGCAAAAAAAGAAAAAAAGTATGGAGAAGATGCAGTAGTAGCCTAACAGCTGTATTTAGGATGATCGTCAAGAGGGAGTATAATTCTCAGCCCATAAACATATCCAATTACACTCATATTCTTTTCAAAAGTTTAGGATATGTCAACTATTTTACATGACTTTAGGTTGTGTTATATGGTCCACACCCTAAATACGATACTTCTTTGGCCTAATACCTTCACACATTCACCTCAACTTTTCTCCCTTCAAGTATGAATCTAATGCCACTTGTTGAGGTTGCATAGTAGAAGTCCACAAACTTTCATCTAGCGAGATTGTCAAGAGGAAGCTTGGTTTCGAGACATCAACTCATCCGATTAGATTTACCTTAATAAATATTTAAACATTGAGTTTTGGATCAACAAAAAATATAGTAACTACTTCACATCACACCACATCACCAAGGCATGGCTTTTCTCGTGCGATACTCTTGCATGTGTACCTTAATGGAAAGAGAAAAAATAGGAAAAAAGAAGAAGAAGAAATGCTAAAGAGTGAAACACGTGAAGTAAATTTAAGGGTTTTTCAAGATATAACAAGACGATTCAAGAATGAAGGATCAAGTCATGATTTAAGTTACTCAATGATTATTTCTCCAACAAGGATGGGGAGAGAGAAACACATGATGCCTACCAAACACACACAAAGTTAGTTGGAATAGTTCAGTGTCACAACCTATCAGGAGAGGAAGGAAAGATCTATGTGACGTACGATTCGTGATTCATATTCTGGAAGAAGGCATCCCCGACCATAATTTATTCTATTTCATCTTTATCTTTATTTGGCCAAAATTGATTTTTACATATATAATGAGTACCGTTAGGACTTGTCACTGGCTCAATGTTTTTAAAATACGAGAGAAGTCAATCCCGCTTCAATACTTCTTCTTCGTTGAGCACAAACCTTATCAAATGTTCCTTTTTCCCTAGCAAAAGCATCCTACGTGCACACATTATTATATTGCTATATAGGGTTGGATCTTAACACGTAAAGAAGATCTTTTGTCCACCCATGGCATGCAAGATCTTCTAAGCATCTATTGATTCACTCTAGTTCATTTTCTGGAGTTCCAACAAATTTGAAGAATCGACACTATGAATCAGAAGGAATTCTGAGTTTATGATCATGTTTTCATGAGGTTAATTTGGAAGTACGCAGGAAATTTGTCCAGTCCTTTGTGTCAATTTGAATCTTGTAGGGTTTCCAAGAGATTATTTGATTTCTTCCGGAAGCACATGATTCTTCCTCTCCTTTTCACGTTTTATGGCTTAACCAATATTTCTCTTTCTTGTCATCAATTGAATAACTCTTCTCAACTCAGGATTTTGTCTCGCACATACTTCGAAAAGCATGATATGATATGATATGATTGATAATAAATGAAAATGTAGAGAGTGCATCGATGAAGATGAATGTTGGTTGGGGTAACATACTTTTAGGTGGAGGTTTTTTCAATTTTCAGCTCTTAAATGATTCATCAAACATGCCATAAAAAATGAATTGCTGGGTGCGAACTTCTACAATTAGATCATTCTGCATCGACCTTGATAACAACATGGTTTGATTTAAATAACACCTCTATAGGATTGCCAACTTTTCTTAGCTCCTATAAGTAGGTGATTAACGTAGTTGCTAGTCTTGATTCTAGGTTTGACCGGTCACCTATTCATATAATAGGGGTGACCGAAAGACCTCTAATTTTAAGAGACGCTTCGATTTTCTCCTTAATAAATTCGAAATTTAGTTTAGCGTTAATCAGTGAAGTACCTCGGGAAATTATTGTTTATCTTGTCTAACATAGGCTCCAACATAATATATACTAAATTTTATAATAAGTACTACGGTGTTTCTATAGCCCAAAAGTTGACTAGAGTAGTTAAGAGAGTTGTATACGTTGTTTGGTGGATGGAATCTCATTATAAAAAGAGTTCTAATTTCCACATAATTGAGCAGAAGTTTACATCCTTGGACTAATTTCCTCGATTACTTTAATGGTCCAGATTATTAAGTAGATCCTGTCTGATTTCTTTCGAACAAACAAAGAAGATTAGTTAGGAGACAGAAGAAAAAGTGTAGTGAATAATTTGAGAATGCAACCTAGAAATTGACAAATTCTCCAATGAATATCCGTGTAGAGAAGAAGGTCCTGCAATAGAAATGGGGATACATTTTTTGAGTTATTTGTCTCTTGGGATAAAATTGCTAAGAAAGGTGATTAATGTGTTTGTACTTTGTCAATTGAACTTGATGAAGCCCCATTATTGAATACTAAAGGGATAGTTTTGTTTTTGGTCTCGTAGCTAGTGTCAATTATGTAATTAGGTTCTTCAATCTTCGATCTATTCAATCAAGTCCTTTAACTTTCATGGGTTGCTCAATTCATAGAAAATCAAGTTAACATAATACATACTTTTTTAATAAATAAAAAATTAAATTTCATAATTTTTTTCAAAAATAACAAAAAGAATCTGAAATAAAGAAAATGGGTTTGAGCGAGGGAAGGAGATGATCGGGCATCTTCCTGGCACCACTGGTTTTGGCCATTTATTAATTTCATTGTAATTGAGTCTAGTGGAGTCAAGTTCAATTTATCTCGCTGTCTATTATTAGAGTCAAGCTCTCACAAATTGTAAGTACTTTAGTTGCATTGAACTCCAGCTTATATAGTGTATTGCTAGAACAATTATCCAAATAGTGGGATCTCAGTTGAGACTTAAAATTATTAATTTTGTCAATTTAGTTATAAATATTTTCGCGAAATTTTAAGGTCATCCATCCGATCAATTTTCCCCAGAATTTGATGATGTGTGTTCCAGTTATCACTAATGATCTTACGTGGCATATTGCCATGTTGGCTATTTCAGGCAAAAATTGATTAAATGACTGTAATGGCATAAATGTGTAGTAATAAATTGGTAAAATTAAGAGGGTTAGTACTTAATTGACATCAATACAATAACTTTAGGGCTAATTAGACAATTTTCGCAATATTTGCTTAATTGCACAAGAAGATGTCACCGAGAGTGGCAAGCGACAAAGGAGGGAATTGGTGTATGCTTTGGCAAAGATAGATATATTCAACCTATGTCCAGTGATTCATTGATTAAAGACATGAGATGGATAAGGCAAATGGCACATTGGACTTCACCTTTCTTATTCTAAGTACAATTTTTTTTTTGGAAGGCGGGGTGAATAAAAGTAATATACTCATGGTTTGGACTTGATTAAGCATGGACATATGTTTAGAAATATATGTATATTTTCCACTATCTCTATGATTTGAAAATATTTCTTCTGGTCAAGCCACTGACTGATGAATTATAAGTTGTGGATATCGCCCATATAAAAATGTAATCAGTGAGTAATGTCCATGTTCACAGAGACACATAAATTAGAGACGTTCTCCAATCAACGATTGAAGAAGACATGGCCTTATGATATGACTCTCGAGAGAAGTTAGGACTAGTTGAACAACAGGAAAATGACAAAGAGATTTTTGAAATCAACAGAGAACGCATGATCAGATTGATCCAAAATATGATTATATCCACAAAATATGTACAACAATGAGTATGTATGGATTGCATGAGGCCTAGGCCTACATGCAAATCTAAGGCACGTCCCTACGTGCTTGTATGTCGTATATGCTGATACAGAGTGTGTGATCTCACATGCCTAAAGCACAAGAACCATATCTATGTAATAACACAGTGTATGTATAGTGACAAAGAAAAGCACTCACGGAAATAATCACTCAATCACGCTTTTACAGTTCAATTTATAAGAAAGATGATCGATCTCAACGCAATGCCGGATCTTCGAAGAAAATCTCGCTCCAAGATGAAGAAGACGAAGAAGGAGAACCCCTGGAAGCGCCACTTTTGGCATCCCCACGGTCCGTGAACGGGGATGCTTCAGTCAAAGCTGGAGGAAGAAAAAGATCAAGATCATTGTAATCACACCATAGAGCGGAGTCCGTAGAGTCTAGACGATGATCAACCCCGTTGACCGTGGAGAGACATTGACTCGTCGTCGTCCTCTCGACACGGTTATTCAACGAGGTTTGGAAGCCGAAAGGGACTAGCGGTGGTGGGTTTGTCAAATTATTGGATACTAACTCACGATGGCCGGTGAAATTATTATCTTGGAGTGGTTGAGGAAAACTGGCGATTCCCTCGGAAAATAATTCCGCCATAGATGACAACGGATTGAAATCCGGGTCTTCTTGGATAGGATCATACGTGGTATGATCGTGGGTTGTCTCAGTAATGCATGAAGTTTGGGTGAATAGATTGTTGTTGCTGATTGTGGCTGAAGCAGGAGATTGGAGAAGACCCTGTAAGTACTGAACACTACTAGCAAATTGAAGAGAATCGGATTGTAATCTGAGTGCCGCCTCATCCAAGGATTGAGAACTGATCAGCTTGCTCAGGTTCGTTAGGGCAATGAGTTGCGACAAGCTCATTGAGAGAACATCTGTTCTCCGTCGGTGAGTCACCGGGTCGAAGCCCATGCGGATCAGCTTCTTCTTCAGGTGGGTGTTCCAGTAATTCTTGATCTCATTATCGGTCCGGCCCGGGAGTCGCGTCGCAATTGCCGACCATCTGGCACATCGGGAAAAGCAGCTTACTCAATCGTAACAAACATATTTACACTGAATTAACTGAAACTCCTCTGTCAATGAGATCATCTGCGGGCCCTAACACGGGGCAGTCAGAACTCGCACTCTCGAAAATAGTACATTGAATTCCCGAAAACAAGACCGGCACACGACGGAAGTATCAATTTAGCGTTTCGTGTAGGGTTTCAAGAATTTCTTACTTGTTTCCGAGTATGGAGTGGAGATGTAGGATGGTTTGCTCCTCCTCCGGGGAGAAACTTCCTCTCTTGATGTCCGGCCTCAAGTAGTTTATCCATCTCAATCTGCAGCTCTTGCCACATCTATTAAGACCTGTACGATAAACTCACAAATAAGTAATGAATATATGTGTGTGTGTGTGTGTAGAGAGAGAGAGAGAGAGAGAGAGAGAGAGAGAGAGAGAGAGAGAGAGAGAGAGAGAGAGAGAGAGAGAGAGAGAGAGAGAGAGAGAGAGAGGGTTGGAAACCTGCACGTTTAGGGAGAGAGATCCAGCTTCCATGGCCGTGTTGCTGGATGAAATTAAGAAGCTTCTTGTCTTCCTCAGAAGACCAGGGTCCTTTCTTCAGGCCATTGCCTTCACAGCATGGGGATCTTCCCATGATTTTTTTTGGTTTCTTTGGGTATCGCGGATTGTGATCCTAATGACACTGTGCGTTCGTTAGTTTCTTGCTCGACTCGCCTGCTTCCTTGTGGTGCTATCCAGTAATCGCGGGCTTCAACACTATATATACAAGATCTCAGCCCTTGCTCTATTCTTTTTCCTCTAATTGTTTTTTTCAATAATACACAAGCTGTCCAAATTATTTTATTTCGGTAGACAGAAATGATTTAATAACTTTCCTAAAATATTGTTCACGATAGACCTTCTCGCTCTTTTAATAAAATGACATATATATCCTTTTGACGTTATCATATTCTCAATCTCGATCATGTAAAACCCCGTGTTCCGTTCTTTGAAAATTTGCACATAGACCAGTCCACATTGCAAATCGATTATGAGTTGTCCAGGCAATATCTGCGAATGTGTTAACTATATCAGAATGTGTTATCCGAAAATTTCTAAATCCCAATGGCTTAGATGCAATTTATATGAGAAGCCATTTAGTAAATTTTGGCTCGTGAGGATCAATCGAACTCAGTAATTAAGCGATATTCACCAATCATTTTAATAGTTATTTTCAATTCATTGTACCTTGAGGATTCACGAATTTTTTCTTTATTTATTTATATTTATAACTTAATCCAAATGTATCCAACTTTACAAAGTGATTGTACCCGAAATTTGATTATCTTGGTTTATGACATTATTGCAATTAAGGCAGAATATTCTAATCAAGGGAGACGCATGGTCAAATGAAAGTTGTGATGGATATCAATGTCTCTATATATCGCCATCACCGACTCCGACCCCGACAAACTACCGATGCCGTAATTCCTAACTAACAACTCTTAACAATTACCATGGTTTAAAATGTGTGCAATTTGGGGGGGGGGGGGGGGGGAGCTAAATCTCGTAAATGTCCCGGTCAAATCTGCGCTGTCTCCTCCGTCCTTCCAAAACATAAATTATCACGAGACGATAAATTAAACTGACGACGTCGAAACTGATTGCATGGCACGTGTACGGTCGCCGGTTGGCTGGAGGAACCTCCCCCATGCACGCAACGGACGGCTCCTCCGTCATCTTTCTTTTTCTCGGGTGGCCACAATTCAACACCCTGACGTCCCACGTCCCGGACCTTCGTGAGAGACCTTGCTTCTACTTTAATCAAAACCAAAGGCTCTTTCGGATTCTTTCATTCGGTACAGATACGGTATTGCTGTCTGTCTGCACGTACGGCGACACGTGCAGCTACACGAATGTAGTCTACGTAGTTCCGCCACAACAGTTTGCAAGATCATGAAGAACGGATAAACAATCATCGACATGATTATTATAATGGACTCTGCTGATTGGTCGTGCTCGAGATGATCATCACGATGCGCTAATTAGATCTTGGCTGCACTTAGGGGGGGGGGAAAGAGGGTGATTTCATGTGCAATTGTCTTCTTGAGTTTGGTATTCTGAGAATAGTTTACTCCAAATAATGTTGCTGATTAAGCTTTGATGCCTAGGGACGAACCAAGATGTGCAGAAGGGTTTTGACTTGGGTATGGAGGGGCCGGATATGCAATATCATAGGGAGAACAGGTAGGCGCAATCATTTAGCCTTTTCAGGGACATTTCCTATTCCCTATTGCTCCGCCAAGTTAGGTAGATTTTGCTATTTTCCTAAGACTATTTCAGGAAAGGCCCTTGCCCTATTGGTCCATCTTTAACGGGGACCGAGTCGCTAGATAAGCCGGGCATGATCAAGTTGCAATTAGTTAGGTTTGTATCTATTTGAATAGTGGGGATCTTAAGCCCAATTTATTTATTAAGCACGCACGGTCTCGAATCTATCGATTATCTATTCTAACACGACATCTTGAGGTAATTTGATTTCGTCAGGCTTCTACCTAAAACTTTGTGTGCTGGCTGTCAGGATTTGCAAATTTAATGCCCGATCTCAACACTAGGTAAAACACGAGCAGCTAGCTTTGAATGCGGACCACGATCTGGACCTTTTGATCTTCATGAACAAATTTAAAAACTTTTGTTCATTCCATCATCTGCATATAAACCTTGATTTGAAAGGATTCAGCCTTGAAGGCGACACGAGAAAATTTTGCCTAAAAATGATTAAAATTGCCTCCACCCTTCATAGAGATTTTCCCCGGAAAAACCCAGGATAAAGAAAGGATTTCTATAACATGCACTGCTAGTATTAGAAAAAAGCTTCACGTATGAATATATCCATAACTATTGTTAAAATTATAACTACTCACTTTCTTCCTCACCTCCCGCTGGCCTCGCCATTGCTGCAGATGCCCGGCGGCAGGGCATTGCCCCTTCGTTGCCCGGCGGTAGGGCGTTGCACCTTCGTCGCCAAAGCTTATTGTGCTGCCAACTCTACTCTTGCCGATTAGCAACGCCGGAGAGAGAGAGAGAGAGAGAGAGAGAGAGAGAGTAATCCCAAGTGAGATCTTTGATGGGACTGGTGATTGGGACTCAATGTAATTTCATCTTGAACACAAAAGGTACCCTACAAATAGTATTGACATGGAATGCAATCCATTTTTATGGAATCGAATTTTCAAACTTTTAAATAGTGAAATCAAGTCTTAAAAATTATCTAATTACTATGATCAAATATTTTCGTAGATCTATCTAATTTGAGGGATAAAAATTTGTTGCTTATCATATGTATATATATTTTGATGACGCATGACATTGATGTGGCATCCTATAGGTGTCACATTAGCAAAATGCACAAAAAATAACACAAAGACGAATTGAAAAAAAAAAACTGGAGAGAGATTATAATAATGTTGTGTTTAGAGATATGATTGACACTAAATATAGAAAAAAAAATTCACACAAAAAGCTTTCATTCCTCGAAAGAATATGGCAATCCCAAGATGAATTCACGAAAGTTAATCCTTTTTTTTCCCCGTTTCCGTATAAACTCGTCATCACAAATTTCCTTCCCCGTTTTCATGATTCGGATGTTCCTAGCTTGACAGGTACTTAATTATTGAAGCATCTTTTATCTTGAAACCGGCAAGCGTACTTCATTCAGTATTCACAAATTCAAACCTACACGAATAATTTCAGGAAAATGGTACAAACAGTCCTAAACCTATTATAGGTTTGTTAATTCGGTCCTAAACCCTTAACTTTTGCCGATTCAGTCCTAAACCTTTAAAATTATGCCAATTTAGTCCTTACGACAATTTCCCGATATCCACGTAAATATTTTTCGAGATAAATTATTTAGAGTGACTGACTGACAAGGTTTTAAAAGGTTTAAGACTGAATTTTCAAAATTTAAAGGTCTAGGACTAAATTGACAAAAGTATAATGGATTTATGATTTTTTGGACAATTTTCTGCATAATTTCTTTTAATGTCTTGGACACGTGCCGCAATAAGAGATTTTTCATCGAAAAAGTGTACTTAGATTTTCTTGGGATTTTATAAAATAATTGTTAGGAAAAGTCCCAACATTTGCTGACGTAATAAATAACCCAATTGACGTCGTAGTTCTCGGTTGCGGTTCGAGGGGTGGTTGATGCAGCAAGAACACCCCCACCGCAGTTGTTTTGTGCGGATTTCGTAAGACTATTCTTCGCACGCTCACAACGTCTTCCCACGTAAGTTTAGGTCAACAGTCCCCTTTTTTATTATATACTTTTTAAATGAAATGGATAACCCATTTTCTTGGATTGTCTCGATAATTTTGAATTATGACTATCTAATATAATCAAATTGACTTTCGCATAGTCGATCATTACCCCACGTTCCCAACACTCTCTCATCTATGGCTGAAAACTTTTCGTGGTAATTCTAAGTACCATTTTCCTTAATAGTGACGGTTTTGCCATATAAATATGTGCAATGAAATATGGGTAGATGTAATTGATAAGGCGCATAAGAAATTTAGGATACGAAATCGACCTTACAGTTGAAGATGTAAAGCGTAAAATTTTGGGTGTCGGGAGTGCTAAAATCTTCTGCTATCGGCTAAGAAAAGATTGCATGGAGAAGGAAGCAAATCAATTGAGCAGTTCCTTGTACTAGATCTGTCAGTCCGGGTCGGGTTGGCAATTGAGACGGTTTTTTTCTGGTTGATGGCCCAATACAAAGGTCTTGGGCCAAACCTTGATGCTTTGGACAAACGTTTGCTGAGGGCCCAAAGATCATGCATGGTCGGAAGTCAATAATTTCATGAATGGTTTGGTTATCATCTACTTCGGAATGTGCAAATTATTTGGTGTCCAAGTTGTTTTCTTTCTCAAGATTTCTTATGTTTTAAAAAAATATCTGTCGACACAAATTTTTATTTTATTTCAAAATCGACAACATTCTTGACGCGTATCCCTTCATCTCGGTATTTTAAGATCATAGAAAGATTTGAAGAGCAAATTTTCACTTACGTATATCTCTTTCCCTCTTTGCTGTGAATTAGCAGAGAAAAGCACTTAAGCGTAAACAAATTTAGTGTTAATCATCTCGTCTTGCCAAATGCATGGATTTGTGTGCTTAGTTCACTCTATCGTGGCTTCGAGCACGACGAATTCGCGTTGTCGATCCAACAAACAAAAATACAATTCAAATGGATTGACAAAGAGATTGCCGAGATCGAACGAGCCCTAAGAGAGATGGTGATTTTGCCATGTACATTTACATGGGAGAGTAGAAGAGAACCTTGGTTTGATTGTACAATCATGTGACGTATGATGTGCACGTTTTTATGACATTACAATATGTTGCAATGAAATGCGGAGAATTATTGTACAAATATATGGTTATGTCAACCGATATTGTACATAAGAGATTTCTTAGAGGGGTCGGGATTTATTGGGAAAATCACCAATCATAAACTTATTGCACTTATGCCAATTCATATCATAAATTTCTTAATCATATCAATTATGTCTTAAACCTTTTTACCTTTTTCTAATTGAGCCCATCAAGCCTATTTTTATTGGAAATTACTGATATAAACTCCAACCATGACCCAAATGGTGCTCTAATGTGGACAATGTTTACATTTTTAAATAAAATTTTATTTGATTTTCATTTTTCTTTCTTCCTTTGCTGTTCAACATGGCTAGTGATTAGCCAAAGGTTAGGGTCGTCTAAACCTTTTTACATTTTACTAAATCTGGCCTATTTTGACTATAGTTGTTAATGTGGACGTAAGTTGTCTTATATGGTATGAGCGATACTCTAATGTGGATAATTATTACTTTAAAAAATACTATTCTAAATAAAATGTTATTTTATGTTTTTTTTTTAATTTTTCCTCCTTCCTTTGCCAATCACCATGGCCTAGCTAGAGGTGAGGGTCATCTTCGCCAAATTTAGCGTGGCCAATCTTGCTAGCAAGCTTGAGGGCAAGTCTTCACCTTGCCAAATCACAACAAGCTTTAGCCTTGCCAGCCTTAGGTGAGACTTGCCCTCGCCATTGAGCTCGTCAGGGGAGCCTTGCCTTGAGCTGGCGAGATCGGTCTCGTCAGGATAGGACAATGGTGATCCTCGCTAGATCAAGCGAGGGTTCACCCTCGCCTATCCCTCTCTGAGCATCATTGGTGGCTAGCCATTGGCGAAAAGGAAAAACAATGTAATTAAAAATAAAAAATAAAAAAATCTAAATTACATAGAATGGTAGGTATTGATTACATGAACAAGCCGATGTTTTTCAGTTAAAATTGATTAGAATAATTATATTGATAAATCGTTAAAAAATTTAGGATTGAATCGATATGATTTAATAATTTTATGATTTTTCTAATAATTTTTCCGGATACATTTGACCGGCTATGGACGCGATGTCATTGCATCGTGACTTGGCTTTGGACAGATATTCAAAGTTCTTGCCTATAATGAGCGAACTCCCCACCTACCTCATAAATGCACCAAAGACCCCAAGAAACACTGCACGCTTCCCTTCACAACTAGCCATCTCTTTCTCTCATCCCTCCTTCCTCGTCTCCATCCTCTCACATCGCCTTCTTCTCTCATCTTTCTCTTTTCTTGTCGTCTTTGAGTTCTCTCGCGGAGCGCCATCGAATGGCCGACGACGCGGCTCTGAGATCGTCCCTGGTCTGGTTGGCGGCGGCAATGGTGGTGGTCGGGCTGTGGACGCACTCCTTCAAGAAAGTGATGGCGACGTACGGGGCGGGCGTGCTGGGGATCGCCGGCGTCCTCCTGCCGGACTGGGACTACTTCGACCGCGACTTCTCCAAGTGGACCACCCCGATCAGCGCCGAGGAGAGAGCCGCCATTTCTTGTCAGCGATCTCGCTTCGCAAGGTCTGCTCCTCTCTCCATCTCTTCTCCTAGCGCATCTCTGGAAAATGAGAGCTGAGCCTTGCATTTAATGTGCACACATGTTCGTGTACCACCATTAAACAGACTAAAAGATAATCTTCCTCGGGGACCTAACTTAACTCCTTAGGCTCGTTCTTGACGACTAATCCAACCGACCCGGCCGGTAAGTTCGGTGGTTCAATCTTGTGTCCGTTTGATCAGTTTCACACTGAACGATGTCATCCGAGCAGAATAATTCATGTGTTGGTGAACGGAAAGGAGAGGACATGACTTCATATGCTTTCGATAGGGATTTGCACGGCCAGTTTGACTTACGAGTGTCGGATCTTCCTTGTCCTTCATCGTTTCTCTTTGCAGGTTCAGAATCTATCCTCTTCGTCTGGCCGTGTACGCATGTGTCTATGGATTTGGACTGTACAAGTGGTGGGTGTTTGTATCCAGTTGAATCAAGTTTCTGGAATCACAACTGCGCCGATCGCCATTGTGCTGTCTAAATCTTACCAAAATCTCTTGAGACCCACTAAATTCAACGGCGCGGACATGAAGTTGAAGGTGCATGCACAGGATCCCGCTAGTAATGTCTCTTGGAATAGGGGCCAACAAAGAGGAGGAGGACTCATTTCAGAAGCATTCTCGCCAGTTTTCTCCTTTTATGATGATGAATGATCCTAACTAGTTCTTTTACACTTCAGTACAGTCTTGCTGTTTGACATGTTCCATCGATGGTTATTTTTCTCTGGGATGTTGCATCTATGGTTAGGATTAGGGGGAATTGAGTGATGAACTTTGGTATATTCCATCGATGAGTAATAGGAGATTCTATTTGTATGACTCGAGCATATCGGAAGATGATCTCAGCATATCCATCATTATCAGATGCTTCCTTCTCGAGTTGGAACTAACATCTCACAATCATCCTAATTTACCATGTCGATATCGACGTCCCTCGTCAAACTCAAGCTGAGAATGATCGAAAGTGACTTGAAGGCTGCATCTTGACGAGAACATCAACATGCCGATCAACCGAGGCACGTTCGTCGCAAACACACACTGACTTGTACGATGTGTTGCGCGCGAAGTGACATCCATACAACCTTTCACAAGTCACAACCCATCAATGAATTTTCAAACAGCCATTTTCGACCCCGTCCCAAGCCTGCGTCTTGCTCAAAGTCTCAAGTACGTGTATACTTAATGATTTCTCATCGAGTAGATCCAAGTGAACCGAAATTAATCATCAACGGATTAATAGAATAGCCCCACAACAGGTATAGCTACCTGATCCAAAAATATCATAACGAACAAGGTCAAATATTGTCCGAGCATTAAGAATTGCCATTACTGAACAAATTTAGCATAAAGTCTGATTATAATTACTCCGTTATGATCGGAAAAAATATCTCGCATGTCCATGCATTTTTCAAATGATATGCAACTTAATTATTTTGAGAATGTTATGTCACCCACAAATGATACGTGCAGCACCACACTCACGAAATCAACGGAAAATTGCTGACTTTTTTCTTTTAGTCTTTGCGAGAGGAAGTTCGACGAGACCGGACTATATATATAAATACTCCGCTAGTGTTGGCGCCAAATGGATCTCCACTCAAACGAACTGGAGACGCAACCGACCGCGCGCTCGAACTCTTCGCTCTCTCCTTCTCCGTTCTCCCTCGGATTCCAACGCTGATCCTTCCTCCTCCGTCCGCGTCCGATCCGTCAATCGCGATGCAGAGGCTAGGGTTTCCGAGCTTCAAGAGCCTGGACCAGCTCAAGTCTCGGCCGTCGTCCGCCTCCGGGACCGCGAAGACCTTCTCCTTCTCGTCGCGTCCGTCGGCGGACTCACTGTCGATCGGGAGCTTCGCGAACCTGAAGCTCACTGCAGGTTCTGTGGACGATTATTTCGGTCGTTGATCTTCTTCGTGTACTCTGTTATCATCATTTTCCGAATCGCTCTGCTGACTTTCCGTCGTTGATTTGTCCGTCGCCAGAGAAACTGGTGAAGGAGCAAGCCTCCGTGAAAACCGATCTCGAAATGGCGGTATGGAAGCGGCACTTCCGCTTTTAATTGTTTTTCGGAATCGGATTGTGTGTATTTCTTTACGTGCGCTATTACTGCGACTTGCTTGTCTAATCATTTGGATTACGTGATGCGTGTATGTTTTTTGGGAAGCACGCATAAGGCGCATGATGTGAATTTCTGAATTCACGATGATTAGTGCTTTGAGAAGGCTGATTTAGGAAATTTATGTCTTTGAATTGCTTTTACTGGTGTTTATCTTTCGTTGCCAATGATCTTACTGTATTTTCCTCGCCATGCAATTTTTAGCTTTCTCTAATCATGCTTCACACAAACTTGAGTTGTACATCTGCATAATCAGTGTTTTATTTATGTTCTAGAACACGAAATTGAAGAAATCGGTGGAGCACATCCGTACACTGGAGGACAAACTGCAGAATGCCTTCAATGAGAATGCTAAGCTCAAGGTGAAGCAGAAGGAGGATGAGAAGCTGTGGAAAGGACTGGAGTCTAAATTCTCTTCTACGAAGACGTTGTGTGAACAACTCACAGAAACGTTGCAACACTTGGCCGGTCAAGTCCAAAATGGTCTCTAATTTCTTTCCTACATATTGAAAGTGATAATTTAACAGCTTGGTAAAAAGTTCAGTAGACATGACATATTTAAACTGCTAATGTAGCTGAGAAAGATAAGGAGTTCTTTGAAGACAAGTTTTCGGCTAGTTCAGTCGCTATTGATGGATTGAATCAACAGATGGCTACTCTTTCCATGAAGTTAGAGTCCGCAGAAGAGACTATTCAGAGACGTGAGTCATTCTCAGTCAGTTTTCTCTTTGTTTATTTTAAAAATAGTACAACAAAGTGTGCATTTCAGTTGTGAATTATTAGATATATTCATAAGTTCTTGTGGATCTGCTAAATTTGGCTTCATTCTTTGGCTTAATTTTAAACAAATAAGCTCTTATTAAATGATAACTGTAGGTGAAAAGGAATTGATGGAACTTGGAGTTGAGAAAGAAGAACGAGAGAAATTTCACAGGGATGAACAGCGCAGGACAGCCAATCTCATAGAGGAGAAAGGTAAATTAGGTTCCTTTTTTGGGAATGGTAATCTTATACACATATTCTGTTGTAGAGAGCTCTTCATGCAATATGATCTATAATATAAAAGTAGTTTCACCCATGTTCTCTATCTCATTTGACTCGGAGAATCTAATCATATTCTGTGAAAGTTGGATGTTACTTCACTGAATTATTTTGAGAGATCCTCAGCCGGATCAAAAAAGGTCCCAAAGCAGAACATACAAGGCTCCTCCAATAAATGAGTGCTGGACCCTTGATCCTTCTCGTCCATATGCCCCTATGCATCAAGTGGATCATCTCTTTCAAAATCTTCACCTTTCAATAACTACCAGGGGACGGAAAATGGAAAATATACACCTCTCCCAATGTTTTGGAAAGATTATGGCAACTCCCAAATTCAGGGCCCTTGACTAAGTGGTATCGCTAGGATTGGTTTTAATCTACACACATATAGAAAAATGTTAGCTTCAGGCAGGACATATATATAACATACAAAGGGTTCAGTTGGTGACAATAAAACAATTCAAAAGCAAGCTCTCTGTTAGTGACAGAACTTTTTACTAGCTGTGGATAGAGAAGAAAACGTTACCGATTTACTCTTTTCATTAAATAACAATAATGCTGTTGAGCTAGCAACAGACTAATTACATGTTATCAGTGCAGTTTTTAAATGATGATGTTAATAATGTAGCTGTTTGGTCAGAATCTTCTTGGACATGTGGTGTACGTGCGGTTGTTAAGCCATCAAATAATAACTATCTTGCTTGCAGATGCAACGATCGAGAACTTTGAAGCAACTCTAGAGGAAAATGTAATAGCCATGAACATTTTGAATTCTACACTGGAAGAAGTGCAGTCCAAGTTAATATCAAAAGAAGATGAAATCAAACGATTGATTACCACTCAAGAGAATCTAGAAAAAGACAAGGAGGAACTTCAGTTCAGAAATGATGATTTTGGTAGTAAGTTGGTATTGTTACTTCAAGACACTCAAAGTCTTGAAAGTCTTGTTCACCTATTTGCTTCACAGCTGGCGGAATTGGATAAGAAAAGTATGAATTTTCTGGACAAGTTTGATCAGTTGAACTCCATGTACCAGTCTTGCTTCAAGTTAATTCAAAAGAAAATGGACCTTACAGCTCAACTTGCTAAGAAGAGGCATAATAAGCTGCTGAGTGAGCTCTTGTTCACGACATCAGAGAAGGATGCTTTGCAAGTGGTGAATCAGGAGTTAAGTAGTAAGGTCATAGAACTTCAGAAATCTCATGAGGTAGCTATAACGCAGCTTTCAGAGGAACTTCGAATTTCAAGAGAGAGAATTCAGCACCTGGACTCTGAAGCAGGAACCCTTGTCTCAAAGAAGATTGAGTCTGAATCGCTGGTTTCTGAATTAGAGCAGAAGATTAACTCTCTTCTGGAGAGTGCACAATCTTCTGAAGATAGAATGGTTGAAACTGTTGCTTTGGTCATTTTGTATTTTGTAAACATACTTTATTAGTGTCCTCAACCTGTTTCTTTATGTCTCACAGCAAGATTTGCTTGTCAAGTATTCAGCATTGGAGAGTGCAAAAAATAATGATATTGAGAAATCTCAAGCAGAGGCACAGAAAAAGGCTGACGAAATACAAGTGCTCAAAGATGTGAACGAGAAAATTGAGAAGCAAAAGGATGCACTTGAGAATCAAGTTGATGATCTCAGAAATGTGTTAGAGGAGAAGGAAAACGTTATTCTGAGTTATAGGGATAGAGAGAAGAATTTAGAAGACCAAATTTCTGAGGTGAACTTTTGGAAAAATGGTTCATGAACTTAGAACACTCCTAGAGTACTATATTCATACCAGCATGTTGCTGCAGAATCAGGCATTACTGACTTCAGCTGAACATAGGCTAGCAGAATCCAAGAAGCAGTATGATATGATGCTTGATAATAAACAGATGGAACTTTCCAGGCATTTGAAAGAGCTTTGTCAGAAGAATGATCAGGTTTCATTGCTTGTCATGCTCTTCATGTAGCTCAAATTACTTCTAATCATTTGAGTGCTAACAGCAAGCATGATTAGGCCATTAACGACATTCGAAGAAAATTTGAGCTGGAAAAGCTGGAGATCGTCAATCAGGAAAAAGAAAAGGTCTGTCATTTCTTCTAACTGTTGCCAACATTTCTTTAAGGTATTGATATAATCGGCTACTGTTCCCTTTGAGGCTTCAGGTGGACAGAGTTGTTGGACAACTGGAAGTGGAGTGTGATAAAAAACTTGCTGATTGCAAAGAAGAATCAAGGCAGCATTTGATATTTGTTCAAGAGGAACATGCTGCTTTAGTATGATTCAGAGCCAATGCATACTTTATATTGATCTTTTGTCATCTTTTCCTTAATATTCTTTATGGTCCTCAAGTTACTGAACCATACGCTTTTATTTGGCATTACTTTATCTCACAGTTGAGACATAAATCTATGTATATCCTTTTAAGTTTTGGAGGTATGTTCACATGTTGGCTTTTGATATGGTTACCTTTTAAAACGATTGATTTATGAAATTAAAAGGAGTAATATCAAATTCACTTTCTAGTGTTGCATTTTTCAAATTAATGTGTAGGGAATAAATAGATACGCACAGTTAAAACGAAAATGTGGTTCCAGACAAACTTCTCGGACAAGTCTTATGTGCTCTCACTGGCTAGTTCTGTGTGAACTACAATTCAGCAAACTGACTCTGCATGGTCTCATCACATTCAAGTTAATTTTATCTCGTCTGTGATGTAGGTAAGCCGTATTCATCAGGAAAACAACCAGAAGGAATTGATTCTCAAAACCAACCACAATGAAGAGATGAAACGTGCCCAAATCCAAGCTGAAAATGAGCTGAGAGAGGTGCATTTGGTACCAGCTTCAAGATGAACTTCCAGATTCATTATAGTTTGGATTTGTAATGCTTCTTTTAACCATATAGAGAACAACCGCACTTAGGAATGAACATGAAGCTCAGATGAAAGCTGTACACTGTCAGTATGAAGACGAATGTAAAAAACTGCAAGAGGAATTGGATCGGCAGAAATCCAAAGTATGTAATATCTGTAGTCCTAAAGTGGATCTTATGAACTGTGTTGGACATTAACTTCCTACGATGCACTCCAGGAAGATAGACAGAGAGCTCTATTGCAATTACAGTGGAGAGTAATGGCTGACAAGCCACAGGAGGATCAAGAGGTCACTTCAAGAAAGGTTAGGTCTTTACTATTTTTCCTTACTTAATCCCATAATAAATCATTATTTATATAGACCTCTGTGCAGGATACGTGATTCTTGAACACTTATACTTTCAGTTAATTGTGTGATGCTAATTTACATTTCATGCTGAATGTTTAGTATGTTTCAAAGGAATATGAAAACTCATGAAGTTGAGAATGTTTGTTCTCTGCTGAAGATTGTGCAAGACGTTTCCTTTTCTTTAATGCTGTTTCACTGCATTGTGCTGTGCTCCGGGATGGCTCATGAATGAACCAATTTCGTATTACTGAATCTACTGATGTATGACTCTTGACCATGAAGTCTATTGAAACTGTTGAATAGGCATAACTCTGTTGAAGCCATATTGCATGCATAACACATCCCTCCTAGATAGAGACACACCCCTGAGTTTTTGTTTCATGTTTCTTCCTGATACAAATTGATTTTAGGTCATTCTAAGTACCGCAAACTGAAAAAAAAAGAAGAAATTAAAAACTGTAACTCACTGTCCTATGATTTCTCTCATCAGATCCTGGAGCTGTTTCTTACAGTTTCATGTTCTTGAGAACTTTCTGACTAGTCGTATGATTACTTTTGCTATAGTTGGGCAAGTATATAGCCATATTCTTGCAAGCCTATTAGGCATCAGGTTACAGTAAGAACTATGCTCATAGAGTAAATGCCTCAACTTTTCTCCACCCTTAGGTAGCTAGTTCCTTGATTTTTCTCAGTCATGGATCCACGTTGAAACTACGAGATTGCAAGCTTTCCCTTTTGAATGGTGTAGATAGCTGAATCTGCTCTTTCATGTGTTACAGTGATACAAGGCCAACCCCAGCCAAACTTTATACTGGTGATTTAATAGGCCTACACAATTGACTCACCTATCCTGAGTCTGACAACCATTTTTTGACTCCTTAATGCCGATCAAGTCCCTAATCTCTTAATTCATTCTATGCGGTGGGGGAGTAAAATGATTGTGTGTGCTTAGAGTCTATGCTCATTCATATCGTAGCATCAACTATGGCAATAAGATTTATGGAAAATGCAGATAATAAAATGATAGTCATTTGTTGTGAGTTTGATGTAAGATGATGCACCTTGTCTGTGTATCCATCTGCTATTGCATTTTGGGATTTGTTCATTGGTAACTAAAAGAGGTCTTCTTCTCTTCCTGGCATTCTGAGTTTGATGCTTGCGTCAGTAAGCACTATTACATTTTTAATCTTGTGTCCCATTTGGATGTTGTCCATGTATATATGCATTATATCGTGAAGATTTTTAGAAGATGTACCTGAATTATACGGTTGGGAAATTCATGTGTGATGATTAGTATAAATTCCATCTCATATAGAGATGCATCATCAGTTAATTTAACAATAAGACTATGGTGATGTGCCTTGAGCTTTATCCAATATAATTCCTCTAATCATTGTGAATGTTTTTCTTGAAAGGAGTATCAATCACTTCAATAGAGAAGATGAATTCTAATGGTAGTATAAAGACTAGCATGTTTTTAACCTCTTTTACCATTTGGATGTTGTCCACATATATATGCATCATATTGTGAAGTTACTAAGAAGATATACCTGAATTTTACTGTTGGAAATTCATGTTTGTGATGATCAGTATAAATTTCATCTCATCTAGATATGCATCATCTGTTGATTTAACAATAAGAGCATGGAGATATGCCTTGAGCTTTATACCATACGATCCTCATGTCATTGTGAACGTTTTCCTTGAAAGGAGTATTCAATCACTTCAATGAAGAAGAGGAATTCTGTTGGTAGTAAGAGAAGACAGCATTCCTTAAGAGCAGAAGATGATGAGCAGGTGACCTGGAGAACTGACTTGTTCTCTTGTTTGCTCTGCAGTGGAAAGAAAATCGACTTCTCATCTCATTTTGATTCCAATCATTGTTGCAGGATTCACCTCTCCCAGAAGCAACTCAAACACCTGTGTCAAATTTGTTGAAAAAAGTGGAGAACACTAATACTGGTAGCGTGGCAAGTATTCCCAGGCATAGCAAGAAAGTAAGTTGCTACTGTGATCTTAACACAAGAAACAGAAGTATATCACTAAGTGTCATTTAAGGTGCATTGGTTATTCTCTGCGCCTGGTAATTGGTATTATATTCTTCAATTGGATGAATTGATATGATAAGTCCAATTCTTGTGCAAGTGCCTTCTGCCTGGCTCATGATATCATCAAGCATACTCAGTTTACTTTCTGCATGACAGGTAACTCACCATGAATATGAAGTTGAAACGACAAATGGAAGAACGATTACCAAAAGAAGAAAAACAAGGAGTACCGTAATGTTTGAGGCATGTATCTAGTCTGACTAAACCATATGATTAGCAGCTGATTGTCGGTCTCCATTAATTAGATTGCTAGCCTTTCTTTTGCCAATCAATGGGGCCCTTCAATGTATCTCATTTCTGCAGGATCCAAGAAAACATAAGAGGATGGTTTCTCCTAGACTGAGCACCCCCAAGGATGTGAAGGTAATTGTAGGCAAAACTAATAGATGAGTGTTTATACTTGAATTAGAGGAGTTCAGTATCAATTTCAATTTTCATTTATTAGAAGACTATGTATAGGCGATTCCTTCATCTCCCTTGTGATGAGCTTCTTGAACTCAATCCACGGTTATTCTTTTAGAACAGTACTAAACTATTAGTGTCAATATGGAGTACAGATACCTATGAAGGTTTCTCATAAGTTACTACATAGAGGATTAGATGAATAGTGGGATTAAAATTATAGATTATTTTATGCATGTACCTTTCAGTCCAATTCCACCTGGATGAGGATGATTTTACATCCTGACCTTGTCAATACTGAGATCATATGTTCTTTCACTGCTTCTTTATACCTAAGGAGGCAATGTCCATCTCAGTGGAGGAAGAGGAAGAAACCTGCTAGCAATATTTGTCTTTTGTTGTAATTCGATGATTAGACCTTACACCCAAAATCGAATGGAGAAATGGATCAGGAGTTCACTATAATAAAGACGTGACGGAAGCACTTTAAATAGTAAATATTCAGAGATTAAGTGAAAGGAATTCTGAATGGCCACTGGTTTTCATAGATATTTGATGATGGGTATAGTGTTGAAGAGGCTGAAAAAACGTGGCACCTCCTTGTTCTGACTGTTGCCACAGCTAAGTCCTGAGAGTATGAGAGGAAGAGAAAATGATTTATATGTTGTCTTATAGTGGATACCAAACTATAATTACGTGTAAGCATTTGTTTAAATATATGTAATAAAGCATGCATCGTCAGTAGTATAATGTGAAGTCACATAATTTGCCTTTGTTTCAGAAGCTCTGATTATCCAGAGATCATTCTTGGTCTGCATTCTTTGTGCAGGGAACAAAGGGAGTTTGTCCTCCACGAAAGTCAAATATAGGTGATTTGTTCACAGAAGGATCATTAAATCCCTATGTCGATGATCCTTATGCATTTGACTGAGGTATTTTTGGTTCTTGAAATTGTTTTCTGAGATCTATGAACAGATAATGCTGTCTTAAACTATGCCTTTCAGATACAATGACGATTCTGTTGTAAAATTTGGACAAGTAGAATGCGTTTTAATGAGGTATTTGTTGGTTCTGAAATGTTTTCTGAGATCTACGAACAGATAATGCTATCTTAGGCTATGCCTGTCAGATACAATGGTGATTCTATTGTAGAATTTGGTCAAATAGATTATATTAACAGAGAATCCTGATGAGACAGCTCGGTCTTTGGTAATAGGTCACACAGCTTAGCACCTTTAGCTCTGCTAGGTCCTGCACCCACTCTGAAGTTGGGTACAAGATTTGCTCATATCTGAATATTTCCCAATCTACTGGGTGTTCGGCCTTGTGGCCGGTGGGTTGACGTGGGGATGGGAGGTTGGAGGTTCAAAACTCTCAACGGCAGAGCAGAAAAAGAAAAATAAGCGACCAGTTCTCATTTTTAATGGCTGCACTGTCCAAGTCTCATTTGTTACTGCTGACATCATATTTGTCTCCTATTTTTCTCTACATTTGTAACTAGGTGTGAATGCAAATGGATCTTCCATGTAGTTGTTACATTTATGAACTCTTGCAAATGGATCTTCCCACAACATTTTTAGCATTACTTGGATACATATGGGTTTCTTCTGGAAATTGTATGCTAAAAATCACACAAATTTTCAAGTCGCAGATGTTCTTGTTGAAGAACAAAACAATAGTCGAAAGGCATGGAGGATAGATTAGCGGTGTGAATGAGAGTTGCTTTCAAAGTACTCCAGTGGTATATAAACTTTGATATCTTGTCTTCTGGTGGATTTTGTTAATCAGGACAAGGAAGGAATTCACAGCAGTCATTTTTGCTTCTTTGTTTTTTAATGATTCTTACTTCCATAATAAAAAATTCTGCTTGTTCTTCCATATAAATCTATGTCAAGGTTGCAGTATCATTGGAGTCCACGGGATCAGCATACCTATGATTGCTGTTTAATTTAGATAAAGCTTGGCGTGATTATGAATTTTCAGCTCATCATTACAGTAAATGTTATTGGTTCAGCTTGAATGTCAGTTTCATTTAACTGGATTCGTCCCATTCAGGGGGCACAACCAGCTGAACATGTTCAGCATCGCCAAAATGAGCTTGCATCTCTTCTGGGGAAAGATTCTTTCTACGACATCTTCAGGTGAAATGGTTCGCAAGATACTGGTGGTGTTTCTAAACCTGTACCATTTACAGAAACTACAAGTGGGACGATACAGGCGTTTGCTTCTCAACTTTCCTTATACATCACTTGTAATTCCACTGCAGATATGTGAAATAAGGATAAAGAACATATATGTGAAATAAGCATAAAGAACACCACAGTTTTCTGATGCAAAACTAGGTCCGGTCTTTCCTGTTCCTCTATGGAAGAGTACTCGGTTTCTACTGCACTGAAAAGTGGCAATATGAACATGACTGTCCTACTTTGTTGGAATGATGCCCGAGGTCTCAGGCTCTCGGCTACCTCTTAGCCGTTCAAGGGGAAGAGTGCTATATTTGGGACTGCAATTTATAGGGTTATCCTGACCAATACATTTAGGTGAAATAGGTGAATTAAATACATAAATTCTCTTCCGTTACTTGTTTAGACGAGGCAAAGCTTAAATTCTGTTGGACGTTCTAGCCTGACCAGGCGGTGATCTGCTTGGTCAACTCTTTACCCCTGACTGCATCGATGGTCGATCCCCTCTTTAAGACATCTGATCCCGTATGCTTTTGGGCCATAAATTCCTTCTAAGATTACCAGCTGTCATAAAGCAACGGAGCAGTTCCTGCACTTGATGGGACTTCCTACTTTTCCTTCCCACAAGTAACCCAACTCGCCGCATCGCAACGAAATAAGATGCATGAACTTTGTAGAGCAATTAAAAAACCCTTCAAATTTATTGTGCTATGTGACGTCAAGCTATGAACACATGAAATTTCCTTGCACATACTGACCCTCGCGTCTCTCAGAATCTCTGTAATCTGCCTTCCCCCGCCAACTCCCCGCCCCTTTTCAAATCAACACAGACAGAACACGAGCTAGTATGATTCCTTGTTGACAAACCTTTGCCAGTACCAATGCCCCTCCCACTCCACATGCATTGAGTCCAGAGAAGCCCCCTTTGTCTCTGGCAAGAAGAGCACCACAAACATCGTCATCTCGGTGATCCAAGCGACGTAGAATAGGTGACTGCCGTACTTGAAGTGGTGCAACATGGTCAGTAAGGCCTGCAACAGCACGAATATGGCTTCAAAGTTCATGGCCACGCTAATGCTTTGCCCCATGGGACGAATCTTCATGGGGAATATCTCGCTTGTGATGAGCCAGCATAGGTGACCCCACGACCAACCGAACCCGGCCGAGTAAATGCACATCAGCACCAGCAGTAGTATGGCGTAGCCCTTGCTGATGCGTTCCATGCCAGAAATACCTGTCGTCGCGGCCAAGACACATGCCCCACCAACCTAAATGATAATTAAGCAAACACGGTTTGACTTGTAAGGGCTGATGGGGATTTATGATTACAAGATTGACCTCGAGATGGAGGGATGGTTGAGCTTTGTGATCGTATAAATGTCTCAATGTACTCTTGTAGATTCCATTACGAAATTGTAAGTATCGGCCGACCTATCAGACGAAAATATGGCCTTAATCAGTTCGCAAATATACTAAACTCATGTGATACCTTTTCGAATGCTCCTCCGTATTGTCCTCCCTACTGACCATCTGCAAATGCTTAAAGAGCGGACCAACCGATCGGCTCTTGCCTAACTGACCTTTGGGATGCGGACTGGCCATTACCCTTTTTCACCCACGCGTTGACTTTTCATACTCTTTTTGGTGCAATTTTCATCTCTCACGTTCCCTCCAAAACTTGCTTGTATGAATGGTTAAGTGCATCCAATTCAGCAGTTGTTTGCCTGGTATGGAAGGATGATGGAGATTGTGAAAATATTTAAATATAAATCCACGTCTTCACCTAACGGCTTAAGTTTTTAGGACAATTGGCAGTGATCTTACAAAATTTCACATGATATCAGAGTAGGAGGTCCTGAATTTAAATCTTCACAGGCTCCTATTCTGCTTCTCAAAAAAATATCTCCATGCTTAGTACTGACAAAAAAAAAAAAAAGACTAAGCCTGAAGGGGAGTGTGAAAGTATAATGGCTTAAGCTTGTAGGATAGTTGACAGTGGTCTTATAAAATTTCACAGGGATTATGGTGGAATGAAGTACAACGAGGACGCTACATGTGATTGATAACTTATTTTTTTTGTCATTTCCCATAATTACGAATAAGGAAAAATCTTATGAGATGTTGATGGCAATCTGCATAAGAACCTCCTCAAGATGAAAAACAGCTTTAGCATTTTCCATCGTAGGCCGATAAAGTTTTCTTATTTTCCATAGTTACCAATGAGGAAAAATCTCATTAGATGTTGACGGCAACCTAGATAAGAATCTCCTCAAGATATGTGAACTTCTGTAGCATTAGAAAACCCTTCAAATTAATTATGCTTTATGAAGCATGTGGCGTCCAAGTCATTAACACATGAAATCTCCTTACCCATAAACAGATACCTCGTGTCTCTCAGAGTCTCAGTACGTTGTCTGCCTCCTTTTCCCTCTCAAATCAACAGAGACACAAAACACGAGCTAGTGCGATTCCTTGTGAACAAACCTTTGCCAGTACCAATGCCTTTCGCACACCACCTGCATTGAGTCCAGAGGAACCCCCTTCGTCTCCGGCAAGAAGAGCACCACAAAGATCGTCATCACGGCCATCCAAGCGGCATAGAATAGGAAAATGCCGTACTTGAAGTGGCAAAACATGGTCAAGAATGTCTGCGACAGCACGAATGTGGTTGCAAAATTTACAGCCGCGGTAATGCTTTGCCCCGTGGAACGAATCTTCATGGGAATATCTCGCTCGGGATGAGCCAGGCTAGGGGACCCCATGACCAACCGAATCCGGCCGCATAGATGCACATCAGCACAAGCATTAATATGGCGTAGCCCTTGCTAATGCGATCCGTGCCAGAAGTGCCCGTTGTCGCAGCTAAGACACATGCCACACCAACCTAAACAATAAGCAAACAAATTTAAGGGGTTATGTGGAGATAGGATTATAAGATTGACCTCAAGATGGAGGGATGATTGAGCATTGGGATCATATAAAGTGTAGTATTGTATGCTGAGCATTACTCCTTAAAATACGTTATTCCTTTGTTTTCTGCGTGCGTAGGATCATGCCTCATACACTGCTAAAAAGCTAGGGGCTGATTGCGTACCTGACTGTTGAAATGTTTGATCTAATTTCTAGAATTCTCTAGGATGTACTCTTACTAGAATAATATAGAAAAGTCCTAGAGATATGTAGAAAAGTCTAAAATTATAGAATTCTCTAGACATTTCCTTAGTTTCTAGATTATTCTAGGTTTGTAGAATTCTCTAGAACTTATGAACTCCTATAAATAGGAGTTAGGAGTGTCCAATGTTGTAATCCTAGAGCAAGTCCAACTACATGCCTCCTTTGTACTAACACAAGATAATATAGCATAGTGTTCCCTTTCACTCCCTTGCTTCCTAAAACACATCACACACACACAAACATAAACCACACATGCTTCCGCAAATTCCAACAATGATATCAGAGCCACGTTCTTTGGTCGGTATCAGGCGTTTGTCTGAACCATTCGTTCCTAAAACTATCAACCCAATTTTCTCATAACTAAACTATAGCCAGTTCAACCTCATCCTCATTTCCCATTCCTATCTTTGATGGGAATAACTATGATTTTTGGAGCATCCGGATGACTACATTCTTGATGGCCCAAGACTTATGGGACATCGTTGAGAATGGTCATGAGGCTCCGCAAGAAGGTGCAAGTGTTCCAAAGGATCAACTACAGAAGCATGTAAAGGCTTTATATTTTATTCAGCAAGTACTCTCGGAAACAGTATTTCCGAGAATACTTGGGGCAAAGACCGCAAAAGAAGCAAGGGAGTGAAAGGGAACACTATGCTATATTATCTTGTGTTAGTACAAAGGAGGCATGTAGTTGGACTTGCTCTAGGATTACAACATTGGACACTCCTAACTCCTATTTATAGGAGTTCATAAGTTTTAGAGAATTCTACAAACCTAGAATAATCTAGCAACTAAGGAAATGTCTAGAGAATTCTACATTTTTAGACTTTTCCACATATCTCTAGGACTTTTCTATATTATTCTAGTAAGAGTACATCCTAGAAAATTCTAGAAATTGGATCAAACATTTCAACACTCCTCCTTGATTCAATTTTGTGATACTCCTAGCATACTTCGCAGTGTTTCGAACTTGGCCGACATATTTACAAAAGCAATATCATCGGCCAAATTCGAAACACTGCGAAGTATGCTAGGAGTATCACAAAATTGGATTAAGGAGGAGTGTTGAAATGTTTGATCCAATTTCTAGAATTCTCTAGGATGTACTCTTACTAGAATAATATAGAAAAGTCCTAGAGATATGTAGAAAAGTTTAAAAATGTAGAATTCTCTAGACATTTCTTAGTTGTTAGATTATTCTAGGTTTGTAGAATTCTCTAGAACTTATGAACTCCTATAAATAGGAGTTAGGAGTGTCTAATGTTGTAATCCTAGAGCAAGTCCAACTACATGCCTCCTTTGTACTAACACAAGATAATATGGCATAGTGTTCCCTTTCACTCCCTTGCTTCCTAAAACACATCACACACACACAAACATAAACCACACACGCTTCCGCAAATTCCAACACTGACAGAGGAACATCTGCACTCCACCCTCAATGAACAAAAACCTCCTCCCATAACGATCTACCGCAAACATAGACCCCAGAATTGATACCAAGTTCACCAATCCAATTATTATGGCCGCTATCAAAGCCGTGTCGCCCCCAAATCCCACAGACTGAAACAAAACAGGCGCGAAGAATGCACTGATGTTGACCCTTGTAAGTTGCTGGAAGAACGGGATCGCTATGGACATCACAAGGTGAGGCCTGTACTGCCTCTCGAAGATTGTCACGAAGGGCTCTTCCTTGGCGGCCCCCGCTATCTCGCTGGACCTGACGAGCTCCGCAAGCTCAGGCTCAATGTCAGTGTCGTGGCCCCGCACCCTGAGGAGCGATTGCTTCGCCTGAGTGAGCTTGCCACGCTCGATGAGGCTCGAAGGAGTGTCAGAGATGAGGAGGGCGCCGAGGGTCATGATGGTGGCCGGGGCCGCGGGGAGGCCGAGGGAGAGGCGCCACCCCCAGCTGATCTTGGCAGCGCCGAAGTTTATGCAGTTAGCGCAGACCACCCCGACGCCTAGGAAAAATTGGAAGCCAGTATTTAAGGCACCGCGCCATTTCGGCGGGGCCATCTCGGAGAGGTACAGTGGAGTTGCCTGAGATTCAATTCTCATAATTCACGAATCCAATTATAATTCTCTTCCAACAAGAAGAGTATATTACATAAGTCTAATCTATAAACTAAATTGAATCTGAACCAGATTTGATTAAACTCATCATTTTCAATAGTCAGTATTCAATTTAAAATATATGATAAATTACCAAAAAAATCCTAAACCTATTAAGCTTATGTCAATTCAATCTTAAATTTCATGATTGTCTCGGTACAATCCTAACCTTTTCACAATTACAATTCTTTTGTCGGATATTGATTGAAAAACACTAACATGGTAGTCTAAGTCAATGCTAATCGTCCTTGTGGACATCTTTTTTCTAATTTTTTTCTTTGTTCTATTTTTTATTTTCCTTTCCATTGGTGGTCGATCTTAGACAATGGCTAGCCATTAGTGATGCTTGGGAAGGGCTGGGTAAGGGCTGCCCTCGTCGGACACAAGAGAGGAATGACCTCACCAGGTCACCTCCCCCAGATGAGGCCGTTCCTTGCCTATGGCTGGTGAGGGTGACCCTCGCTTGATTGGGTGGGGCAATCCTCGTCTAGCCCTCTTTGAGAGTTGCCTAAGACTGGCCATTGACTAAAAAGAAATGAAAAAATAGAAAAAGGGAAAAAAGTTCAGAAAAATGGGCCGGTCGGCCACATACAATTGCTAATGTTGCCTAGGATGTCATGTTATCATTTCTTAATCAAAATTGATCGGAATGATCATATCAACAAATTGTTAAAATGTTTAGAGGAATAAACATAATTGAAAAAAACAATTAATGAATTAATACAAATGTAATAAGTTTAAGATTTCTTTGATAAATTTTCTTCAATATATTATATATCATCAAACTAAAAGCTACCCATATAGATGTCGGCCTTTGAGAATTTTAGTACTGTTCATTTCTCTAACCTATTAACTCTCCATTTTTCTAACCTATTAAGTCTTCACCAAAGTCATATAAAATGAACTTGATCATAATAGTACCACGATATATTTACACGTGTCTCATCAATCACAAAAAATCAAAAGAATAAATTTAACTATAAACAAAAGAGTCCAAATGACCTATATTTTAATTGATCATAAACCTGGAGCTTGAAACTACCAACAAGTTCAAAATATCTTAACCTTAACCATCAAATCAGGAGTACAAGTCAACAACCTTGATATATTGTCTTTAGGGGTGTCAAATGGGTGGCTCGGGTCGAATTTGGGTTGGGTAAAAAATGGTCCGACCTATAATGATCTATTTAACCCGTTTTGACCCATTTCCATACAATATAATTTTAGCGACTCATACCCGACCTATACCCAACCTGACTCGTATTATTAAAACACTTTCATATTTAACTAGTCTAAAAAAATTTGCTTCATGATTTTTTTTCAAAATTTATTGTTAAAATAAATTGACTTTTTAATTTTTTTTTCAAATTTTTAATTTTTAATTTGTTAACAATTATATTATATTATACATATTTTTTGTTTTTTCCTCTTCTAGTCGTCAAAGTCTAATGAGCTCATCTCTCGCCTCTTGGCTGGCGACTAACTTAGAAAGAAGGGAAAAGGAGAAAAAAAAGGAAATAATAAAAAAGTGAATATAAATTAATCAAATTTTTATTTTTAAAAAATTAAAAAAAATGGAATTTTAGAATTTTCATAATTTAAAAATGAATTCTTAATAAAATTTAAAATAATTTATTATTAACACTTAAAATTAATTAGGTAACTCATGTCCCCCCATTTAAACCCTTTTACCATTTTAAGCTAACTCATATATGACTCACATTATTCAATATGAGTTATAATTTTGGTCTTAGACCCATTTTACCACCTCTAATTGTCTTGAAGAGGGACTTCTTTTATTTAGAACATGATAAAACGGCAAATGAATTAGTACCTGATTAGTGAAGCCGATGCCAAATCCAAGCAAGATACGCCCAAGGATGAGCATGGCTATGTTGGCAGCCCCGCCGTTGATGGCGGAACCAGCAAGGAATGTGCAGCCACCAAGAACCATTATGTTTCTCCTACCAAAAGCCGCAGTTAGGCGGCTCGCCAAGAGGGATGACGCCAACCCTGCGAGGTAGAGTGAGGACGTGAACGCCGTCAGGGCATGGCTGTCGAAAATGCAGTATATATTCGTCTCGGCCTCGGCAGCCTTCCTTAGTATTGAAGGGAAGAATCTCTTCAAGAACGGGACCATTGTAGTGACGCCCCCTACACAAGTTAATGGCAGACTTGCACCATGTATCTGTTAGTAAACTAAAATGGATATCGCCTTTTTCTGGATTCTTCATTCCCTAAACGATTGCAATGAACCTCATCAAAAGAAACAGTCAGACGAATATCATAGATTTTGCCATTAAACAGGTGTATGTCCCAGAATTTATGTCAAGGCTCGCGTACATGAGCGATCAGTGGTCAGCATTACATGAATAAATTTACTTGTGCGATCAACACCCAAGTAAATTGACTAGTTGGCATTACCTGATTAGATTGAAGAGCTTATACCGCACACGAGAATAGGGTCTGTATTCTCCTTTATCAAAGAGGAATAAATCTTCTTCTTTCTTCCATTTTACAAGATAATAATAGAAGCAGTAACTTAAAATAAACTATAGTTGGATATCGTAATCTGAAAACTGCTTACATAAAGAGTACACCGATGGTGCATGAGGGCTTCTTACACGAGTCCATTTTCGATAAGTTAGTAGAACTTCATTTCTCGTAGATTCCTGTCATGAACATACATGTGTTGGTCAAACTATTAGACAAAAAACGTGGCCATAGTCATTTCACGAATGTACTACACTTACGTAATAATAATCTTTGCGAGGATAACTCGGTATTGTGCTTGCCGCCAACCATCTGCAAATGCTTTAAGGAGCGAGCCACCTAAACGCTCCTCCCTAACTTACCTTTTCGGATTCGGAGCATGCTCATCTTCCAAGCACTATTATCGTCTTGGGCTGAATAATTTCTCTTTTTTAACCCATGCTTGACTTTTCATGTCCTTTGTGGTACAGTTTTCATCTTTCTTGTTCATCTTATGAAGCAATTGTTTGCCCAAGTGTAGATAGATGATGGAGATTATGGTGGAAACCTACACAAGAACCTCCTCAAGATGAAAAGCGTTTTACCATTTTCCGCAATTAGCCAATAATAATTGCTTTCATCCTCCATGTTACGAATCAGGCAAAATCTTATTAGATGCTGATGGCAACCCACATAAGAAAACTCCTTAAGATCAGAACAACTTTTAGCATTTTCCATAATTGGCCGATCATTCATGATTTCATTTTCCATAATTACGTCAAATAAGGAAAAATCTTATTAGATGTCGATGGCAACCTAATAAGCACAGTCCTAATCTGCTCGGAGCTACCCATCGCAGTCACTGTAGCAGTGCCATAGTAAGCAATCGAAGGCTAAGTGAAACATAAGAAACTCCTCAGGATGAATTCAGCTTCGGCATTGTGAGCCATGGAATTCGTGCAACTTATCATGTCAATTCATATATAATCACTGTTTTGATTCAGTGATAGTGTAAAATTTTAAAGTTTGTGAGATTAGGTAGAGGAAATACACGACCTCACCCTCTTCTCTCGTCTCTATCTATTCACAGCGGGAGTGGGACAGGGCAACAGCACGTTCATTTCCAACCCCACAGGGGTCCATGCAAAGCGAAGATTGACCCCAGACTTCTGTGATTTTCTTTTTAATAATCTATGGATGAATTTTTTTTAAATGAATTTCGGGAGCTTGAACGAGCAACAGTCAAACCACACACTATACTCTTCAGAAATCGGACATCATGGATTCAACGTAACGACAGCAGTTGAAACCAGCATCCACCCAAAGCCAAAAACAACGTGTGAAAGTCATGTCAAGTCCGTTTTCAGGGAGGCGTGTCGTTTTCTGCGCGTGCTGGAGCTGGAAACTACAAAGGTGTCGATGGAGGACGTCGGCGGCTTCGATGACGGATGATGTTTAGGCATGGGGATGAATCTGATGTTCTCGCGTTTTGGGCATCGGAGATTCGATCGCCCGGTTAAAACGGTCCAACCTCCGAAGCGCATGTTTGACTCATTCGAAGACAGCGGGAGGAAGTCAATGACTCAGGCAAAGGATAGGCAGAGGACGCGCCTGAAATCCCAATGTCGTACCCGAAGATGAGCCCGCACGTCGCCGCCACGAAGCAGGTGATCACCACCTACAGAGTTATCTTGCCGCCGAGGCCGTCGATGTTGCAGCCGTCGGCGGCGAACCCTCCGACTGCCATCTCTCTCTCAATTACGAGCAGAGCAGGACTTACGGTAGTTTTCGTCAGAAGCGAATGTTGATGGCTCGTTGCGTCGTGTCAACTGTCAAGAGAACGTCATTTTATAATGACTACGGGAGAGGCGTCACGTGCAGCCTCGAGTGGGTCACGTGACCGAGAAAATAGCCAAGAGTGTATTGAATGTCGAGTAAATTGGGGATCTCACTCGACCAATTTCTTTTTAGTCTTTCCCCCCTGAGAATGCCCGTAAATCCGGATTCATAAAAATGCTAACGTTAATTTCATGGGTTAGGTGCTCACTCGGCACCCAGCCTAGTGGCAAGGAAATTATGTGGCGCATGAATGATTAGTTTCAAGTGTAAGATTAGATTATCAGTTCTATAAAGAGACAGAAAAAAAAATTGAGAGAGAGAATAAAAGAAAATCGTAAATCGAGCAAAACGCGACACAAAAACTTGAGAGTTAAAGTAAGACAAATTCTTTTTTCTGGGATCCAGTGAATCACAAGGCCAAAGTTCGAGAGGCTAGGTCGAGACATGAAGTTATTTAGTAGTTGAAGATGTTAAAGGTTGGCTTGTGTCGTGTGTCTAATTCATGTGAAAATTTCATCGATCCAATTGGACAATGTTATTTTCTGGTAAGGTTTGAAACTTAATTGACCTGTGCCGATATGTTAGGAGCTAATTTTCGCCCTACCTATCCCGCAAAATTACAATTCTAGCTTGAAAGTTTAAAAAAATAAAGAGAGAGAGAGAGAGAGAGAGAGAAAAAAAGATGGGTGGTATTCCTAGTCAACTTTCATAAAGTCCGCATGTCTTGGACCCGTCTTTCAATACTTATTAGGTTTTCTTCCTTTTTTGAATGCTCCATCGTTGACATTGAGTCCATTGGCAATGCTTTTATATGTTATCTTTTTGAGAAAATCTATTGATTATGTTTAAATATATTTGGAGTTTAAACTTGTCGAATTAACTCAAACCAAATTGTCATGCGAATTAGCCTGTTAGATCAAAGTTCAAAGACCAAATCCTACTTAATTCAGAAATTGCATCGGTATTGAAATCGGATCGAGAACACGATCGTTTACTTTTACAAGTGAAGAAAGTAGATAGAAAAGGGAAGTCACAAGGTGGACTTTATTGACCGAATTCAATTAGGATTCTCTTCATGAGTTTCTACTCTCGTGTTAATGTCGTCCAAGAAGTTGGAAGAACTCGAAGAAGTGCACAATTATATGCGTTTTAGGCGTTTGGGGTCAGTGCTCTTGTGAGCGATTTTGCTCGTAATCCAAGGCAGCGTTTGTCCTTTTAATTTTTTTTTTATGATCGAAGAAGCCACCACGAGTGGCCTGTGTTCAGACGGGTCTCTAAATTTCAGGAGAGACTAGTACATGACCTCAACATCATTGGCCCTCTACTTGGATTTCGAACCTTTGATCTCGACTATAAAAGAGAAGCTCTCAACCGGCACAGTTATCCACCGTTGGGTTTTTCCTTTAAATTGCATCCTCTAAAATTGACAAAGTGCTTAAAATTGTGAAGATTTTGTCTTAAACCGTGAAAGGGGAAAATGTAAACACGACCGCACAATTTTTTATTTTTTGAGGGTTTTGAAAAAATGCAATTATATTTCAAAAGGCTTCTAAAGGCTTTTTGCCCAAGATAAATACAGAGATACTTTAGGCTTTGACATTTTCAGATTACTAAATTTTTTCTTTTAATTTTTCCATCGCCATACTTTTATAATTTCCTAAATGTTCTCACATAGCATGACGTTCGCCGGCAAGACCAAATCTGGCCGCTGGAAAGCTAGTTTGGAGTCGGCTGGCCTCGCCAAAAGGTTGCGCAACATATTCAAGATGTTCGACTGGTTCGCGTGACGCTCAAAATGTTCAACTGGTTGCGCCCCCTAAATGTGATGAAATCAGTCAAATGAAACGGAAAGACGTGAGGGATGGAAAGCTTCAGCCTAGGCCAAGAAAATTGACATTGCAAGATACTGGCAATCTTCGTGAGCCTGTTCACTGAGCGGAACTACAAGTAGGACGGTAGGGCGTATGCTGCTCAACTTCACTTGTACATCACTTATAATCACCCTGCAGATATCTGGCATGGGTAGCGAGGATCCAATACTACGTTATAGACAGCAAAAACCAGAGTTTTGCGTCAGACGCTCAACTAGGTCTGCTCTTTCCTCTTCACTTATAAAAAGATCCTTGGTCTCTGCAGGACTTGACAAGTTAGCATTACGAACATGACAATCCAATTTTGTTGGATTGGTTGGTTCTTGATCATGAACTCTATGACAGAGGTCTCAGCTTTCTCTTAATATCCAACAAAGAATGCTATATGGAAACGCTAATTGTAGGCTCATCGTGACAATATTTAAGCCAAATGGATAAGTGTGATACAATTTCTCTGTCCGTAACTTGGATTTAATAAAACTTGCTACATCTTGCTACATTAAGATGAAATGAGATTCGTGAATTTTTACAGCAGTAGAAGACACTTCAGATATATGCTCCTTCAAGCATGTTGCGTCCAAGTCAAGAACGCATGAGATTACCTTGCCCATACTGACCCTCCTCTCTCTGAAATTCCGTACGTATCTGACCTTTTACCACCTCAAATCTACTCAGAGACGAAACGCGAGCTAGTATGATTCCTTGTCGACAAACCTTTGCCAGTACCAATGCCTCTCCCACACCACATTCATCGAGTCCAGCGGAACCCCCTTCGTCTCTGGCAAGAAGAGCACCACAAAGATCGTCATCATGGCGATCCAAGAGGCGTAGAACAGGAAAGTTCCGTACTTGAAGTGGCACAACATGGTCAAGAATGTCTGCGACAGCACGAATGTGGTTGCAAAATTCACGGCCACGCTAATGCTTTGCCCTGTGGGACGAATCTTCATGGGGAATATCTCGCTCGGGATGAGCCAGCTTAGAGGACCCCACGACCAACCGAACCCAGCGGCGTAGATGCACATCAGCACCAGCACCAGTATGGCGTTGCCCTTGCTAATGTGCTCCGTGCCAGAAGTGCCTGTCGTCACAGCCAAGACAATGGCCACACCAACCTAAACGACAAGCAAACAATGTTTAAGGGGTTATGTGGTTTTATGATTACAAGATTGACCTCGAGATGGAGGGATGGTCGAGCATTGCGATCATACAAAGTCTCAATATAGTTTCGTATACTTCTTAAAGTACGTTACTTCTTTATTTTCTGCATGCGTAGGATCACACTTCATGCATTGCTAATAAAGCTAGGGGTTGATTACGTACCTGACAGAGGAACATCTGCACTCCACCCTCAATGAACAAAAACCTCCTCCCACAACGATCCACGACAAACGTAGACACCATAATCGATCCCAAGTTCACCAATCCAAGTATTATAGCCGCTATCAGAGCGGAGTCGCTCCCGAATCCCACGGACTGAAACAAAACAGGCGCGTAGAATGCTATGATGTTGATCCCTGTAAGTTGCTGAAAGAACGGGATCGCTATGGACATCACAAGGTGAGGCCTGTACTGCCTCTCGAAGATTGTTACGAAGGGCTCTTCCTTGGCGGCCCTCGCTATCTCGCTGGACCTGATGAGCTCCGCAAGCTCGGGCTCAATGTCGGTGTCACGGCCCCGCACCCTGAGGAGCGATTGCTTCGCCTGAGTGAGTTTGCCGCGCTCAACGAGGCTTGCGGGAGTGTCAGAGATGAGGAGGGCACCGAGGGTCATGATGGCGGCCGGGGCTGCAGCGAGGCCGAGGGAGAGGCGCCACCCCCAGCTGACCTTGGCGGTGCCGTAGTTTATGCAGTTGGCGGACACCACCCCAACGCCGAGGAAGAATTGGAAGCCAGTGTTGAAGGCGCCGCGCCATTTCGGAGGGGCCATTTCGGAGAGGTAGACTGGAGTTGCCTAGATACAATTCTCATCATTCAAGACTCGGATGGAAAATATCTTCCTAAAAGAAGGCTATATTGCATGAATCTAATCTATATGCTAAGTTGAATCTGAATTATGGATCTTATTAAACCCACTTATATCGAATGATCAAAATTTAATTTAATTATATATTGACAAAGAGTCCAAATGGAAGATATATATTTTAATTGACCACAGTTAGAGCCCGAACCTACCAGCAACTTCAGAATGGCTAAACCTTAAACATGAAATCGGGAATACAGGTCAACAACCTTGATATATGGTCTTGAAAAAGGACTTCATTTCTTTAGAACAGAAGACTCGTACCTGATTAGTGAAGCCGACACCAAATCCGAGCAAGATACGCCCGAGGATGAGCATGGCTATGTTGGCAGCCCCGCCGTTGATGGCGGCCCCGGCAAGGAAGGTGCAGCCGCCTAGAACCATTATGTTTCTCCGGCCGAATGCCGCGGTGAGGCGGCTGGCCAAGAGGGACGAGGCCAACCCCGCGATGTAGAGCGAGGACGTGAACGACGTCAGGACTTGGCTGTCGTACATGCAGTATAGATTCGTCTTGGCCTCAGCAGCCTTCCTTAGTACCGCTGGGAAGAATTTCCTCAAGAACGGAACCATCGTAGTGACGCCCCCTAAACAAATTAATTGCAAATTTGCGCCATAGATCAGTCAGTGCACTGAAACGGATATCTTTGGATCTTCATTTCCTTAACTATTGCAATGAATCTCATAAACCAGGTGTGCGTCCTCCCATAAGGCCCAAAATTGATCTAAAGGCTCGTGCCCATGGGTGATTACTGGTCGGCATTACATGATTAAACTTACTTTGTCCGCACAATGCACAAGCAAACGGTGAATTGATCTTGTAGGATTTCCAAGAAATTCTTGGATTTCTTCCGGAAGCAGATGATTCTTCATCTCCTTCTCATGTTCCATGAATAGTCGGGAATATCCAGAAAGGCAGTTTCATTCTTGCGAACGTACTCCCCAGGCAGGATACTTAACGCGTTAGCTACAACACTGCACGGGTCGATACGCACAGCGCCTAGTATCCATTGTTTACGGCTAGGACTACTGGGGTATCTAATCCCATTCGCTCCCCTAGCTTTCGCCTCTCAGTGTCAGTGTTGGCCCAGCATAGTGCTTTCGCCGTTGGTGTTCTTTCCGATCTCTACGCATTTCACCGCTCCACCGGAAATTCCCTCTGCCCCTACCGTACTCCAGCTTGGTAGTTTCCACCGCATTGGTGAATTTTTACACAAGTCCATTATTATTAAGTTGGTAAATTTTCCCTTTTTGTATCATGAAAATACATGTGCTGGCTCTTGCTATTGACCATCTGCAAATGCTTAGAGAGCGACCCAACCTATCGGCTCATGCCTAACTTCCTTTAGGGGCTACGGACGAACCGTCCATGTTCATCTACGAAGCACTATTATCATTTCGGGTTGGGCAACTTTTCTTTTTTTACCCATGCGTTGACTTTTCATATTCTTCTTGGTGCAATTTTCACCTTCTTGCTCACTCGAGAACTTGCTCATATGAATAGTGGCGTGGTATCTGATTTACTAATTGTTTTCTCGATAAAGATATATGATGGAGATTATGGTGGAATGGATTAAATGTGGTACCGCTAGGACTCTTGACCGTTTACGAAATAGATCTCTATACTCATGCAAAAGGTTTATAAAATTAATATCATCAAATGGCCATTGTGGTTGAGTCAACTAATAATAATTATGAGATTCAGCAAGTCATCAAATGGCCACTGTCATCAAGGCGAGGAACAGCTTCAGCATTGAGAATCATGAGGTTGGTACCCTTAGTCATGTTTCTTCATTTTCTTGACAAATACACAAAGGAAACCACCTACGTGTCGAATGGGACAGTTTTTCGATTTTGATGCATTGCTTTTCCCCCTACTTAGGAAAAAGTCTCTATCACCAATCATAAGAGCATAAAGATATTGATACATCACATTGTGAAAAGTAACGTCTCGCATGAATTTTAAGTTGCACCTAACATGACATGGCGAGATCGTACGTAGAAGAGAACAAAATTATTTTTCCTCGATTTCGAATGCTCACCTAACCCTCCTAACTAACGAAGTCTCTGGGAGAAAAAAAATCGGCAATCATTAAAGAAAACACGCAATCATGGACATTCACTGTTTTGATCAAGTGATTGTGTAAACTTTTAAGATATCTGAGGTTAGGTAAACGAAATGCACCGCCACACAACTCCTTTTCTCTCTATCTATTCACAGCCTGAGTGGGTAACGACAAGACTGGCTTCCAACCCCACAGTGGTCCATGAAGAAGGAAGATTGACATCAGCTTATTGAAAATATATGTACATCTATTTCAATGCATTTTTTTATTAATTTCCTGAGCCTGGATGAGCTAACAGTCAAACAACGCCACTCTACTCTTCAAAGGACGGCGGTTGAAACCAACATCTACTCGAAGCAAAAACGTGGGAAGTCATATCGAGTCCGTTCATGGAGGCGGATGGTTTTCTGGGGGTCCTGGAGCTGAAACTATAGAGGCGTTGATAAGGAAAGGGTCGGAGCTCCGATGGTGATTAGGCATGGGGGATGAACTTGATGTTCTCGCAATAATTGCTCGAAGAAGACATGACAATTCGTCCGCAGTTTCGAGTACGAGGAGATTTCGATTCGACCGCACTGTTAAGACGGTCCCACCTCCAACGCGCATACTCTCTCATTCAAAGGCAGCGGATGAAGTGCATGCGAAGTAAATGACGACGACCGCAAGAACATCGGATGTAATGACCAGGCCTTTTGCGGAGTATTCCGCCATTTTTCACGGTAAGTAACTGGACAGATAAAGAGAGGCAGGAGACGCACCTGAAATCCCGATGTCATACCCGAAGATGAGCCCGCTCGTCGCAGCCACGACGCAGGTGATGACCACCGACAGTGTTATCCTGCCACCAAGGCCGTCGACGTTGCCGCCGTCGACGGCGAACCCACCAACCGCCATCTCTCTCTCTCTCTCTCTCTCTCTCTCTCAAGCACGAGCAGGACTAGTTTTGGACAGAAGTGAATGTCGACGGAAGTCACGAAAGACCATCAATTTATAATCACTAATGGAGAGGCGTTGCGTGGAGCCTTAAGTGGATCACGTGGCCGAGAAAAGCATTGACTGTCGAGTAAATGAGGGAGCCTCAAGTGGATCACTCCCCCTACTTTTCTTTCCCAATTTCTTGTTTCTTAGGTCGGGAGAATGTCCGTAACTCCGACTTCATATAATCCTCCGACTAATTTCATGAATCAAGTAAAACACGAAGTAAAAGTTTGGACAGCCCGGCCTAAACACGAAGTAATTTTTATATTCGATGCTTCAGAAAAATCGAAACTCATCGTCTCGTGCATCTAATCAACGCACAATTCTTGTTTATCGACTCAATTTTGTTCGACCAAATCGACTGGTGGTTGATGCGCCGGAGATCTAATTGCCGCCCTACTCAATCCCGAAAGCAATACTGGCTGGGGGCTCAAAAAGAGAAACAATAAATGGGCAGTTTGGCAAGTCAACTCTAATAAAGTCCGTTATATCTTGCCTTGGATATCCTTTCGATACTTATTACTCTTATTATTTCACGTTCCATGGTTGACTGGCATTGCTTTCATATAATATTTTTTCTGCTAATTTTTTAGTAATATGCTGTAGTTGTTTGAAGGTTAATGTTAAGTAAATTGTAATCAAACGTGCACTAGTAATTAGATCACTAAACCAGACCAATACCCTTGTAATTCAACCTAAAATATTCCCCCCTACACAATACTTGCAAATTATTTGTCATGCAGAATATAGAAAGTGAAAGTTGAAAACCCCCCACAATTGGCGCAATTATTGATTGGAGGCCATATGGAGTTTTTCCAGCTTAAAAACTAGAAGTTATCTATTCAAATCGTACCAATTGCACAAATTCTGCTCTACAGAAAGGCCGCTTGCATAATCCAAATGTTTTATCTTATCGATTCATGTGATTTGCATGATATTTTATCCTCCAGATAATCAGGATTCCGCACCCGTGCTCCTACATTATATTAAAATGTCACTTTTTTTGTTAAGATATATTGTGAATCGCTCATGCTTCAAAAAGGGTAATTAACTGAATAAATGTTTTTACGAGTAATGTCCGAGCAACTATATGATTTTACTTCTTTTTCAGTGAAAATGATTTCCAATTACTTAGAAAGGTTGTCATACGTAAGTGAAACATAAGTTATAAGTAGATTGTGTTTATGGTATGTTGTAATTAGAGATATAATTTAGAGGGAGTGAGTAGGTTCTATAACGAACTTGGCAATTTTTTGTGTCAAGAATAATTTTAATGGTGTGGAGTCATCAATAGTCTCCTAAATAGAAACACCACTCCCATCCATCAAACAATAAATAACAAGAGATATTTTGTCAGTATTAAAATCATTAGGGGTTTTCTCAAAAGGAAATACACGACCCGAGAAAAGTTAGCATTTGAAAATTGAAATTTCCTCATGATTACTTTGACAAGGGATCCAAAGAGACTCATTAACCAAATGACGAAATTCCTTCTGAAGTTTTGTTTTGGTGCTATAGTTGCCTCATATTTGTCAAATTTGACAAATGCTGATCTTGAAATTTCATTACTTTTTGGTAGTCTAGTAACTCGGTTTTTCAAATAGTAACTTCCAGTGACTCAATCAAAAGAGAAATTATCTTCAAACCAAATCAAGTAGAAACAAACTTTGCCACTTTTGCGCTAAAATCTTCGTAACTGTTTTTTATTCTTTCGTGAATTTATGCTAATTCTTAAAAACCTCTATTACCCATCCGAAAATTTATGCTTTTGTGATAGTCTTTGTTGATCAACTTTGTCTGTGGATGGAGTTCACTTATCTGGTCCTTCTCTCAAGGGAGAGATTGCTCTTCTGGTCTCTCACCCTCAATTACTCCAAAACAACCAAGTCATTATAATAATCTGAATTAATCTTAAGTGAATTTGTTGGTTACTTTCATCTTTCGACACTTAAAAAGGTGAAAATCACGACTAACTTCCAAAACCAATATTATGATAATACTTTGAATTAATCTTAAGTGAATCTACAAGCTACTTTCATCTTTCGACATTTAAAGGTGAAAATCACGACTAACATCTAAAACCAAATTATGATAATACTCTGAATTACTCTTTAGTGAATCTACTGGCTACTTTCATCTTTTGACACTTAAAGGTGAAAATCACGACTAACCACTCAACTCTCACTATATATAATAAGTTAGTTAAATGTCAAACAAAAAAGTTAACATGTCATTTGCTTATTTTTTACGAGGAAATTATTCATCATTTGAAAATTTAACTGTCGTCAGTGTACAATCCGGCATAAGTGGCGGCCAGTCATCCCTCACATAGAAGAACCAATCCCAATCTAATGGAAGCTTAATCAATTTGGTATCAAGAGAATTAGCCCAGTTGAACCCCGATTGCTTTCTTATTATCATCGTCAACCCCAATTGCCCTGTCTCTGATCTGGCCCTCGAGAGGAATGACCAATCGGAGTATAATGATGATAATTAAAGAACAGTAAGACTCGTGCGTGATAGCAATTGCGTTCTTATTAAATCCCCTGCCAATATAATGAATTCCTTTACACTTCTAGTTATGGATGGGTTGTCCGATCGAGGTTTTCCACATGCCGCTCCTCCAACGTCGGCTGTAATAATTATCTATAGTAATTAGGACAGTTGACCTCGCATTCTCAACGCCAGACGAAGTTCTAGCGAAATAGGAGGAGATGGTTCCCATGGTGGTAGTTGGTCACGTGCGGGAGTGTCCGAGTGGGTGCACCTTAACACAAAAGCTGTCATGAAGTGACATCTAAGGCGCATTGGTTGTTCTCCACACCCGGCATTTGATTCTTCCACATTGCAAGAACTAATATAATCATTCCAATGCTTCTTCTGCAACGGCAAAAAGACAACAGAGGCGCTAAGTTAAACAAATTTATATTGGGTAGCTTGTGTGCCACCGAGTAGAGGTGACGGAGTGGGTCATTGACCTATATTGTCACTCATACTTGTTAAGCTGGGTGGATTTCCCTTAAATATAATATATGATCATTTTTTTGTGAAAAAAAATATGAATTGAAATGGGTTTAGTAAAGCCAAGCACGGTTGACGATGTGTTTTAAAGGATATACCAAGAACTCAACTTCAACCCATGTGGTGAAAAATCAATGTTCTCTCGTGCTTGTGCCCATGTTTGGGTCCCCAGGGGCCATGTGAATATACTCGGTTCCTGTGCCCAAATTATTGACATTCCGCTCTGGTCTAGACCAAACTTAGTTCATTGGTGGCTGGGTCTAGAGCCACAAAGGATGGCCTGGGTCCCTCAAGGTGGGGCTCAAGAGCCTAGCGCTCATGTTTGGATCACCAAAGCCAAGCTATTTATCGGCTTTATGAGACAACTATAAAAGGGTAACATATATCAATCCAGATATGCACGATCAAAGAATTTATACTTACAATTTTAAGAGATATACATAATCCATAGTAATATTATAATTGTCTATTGTATGCAAAAACTTATTATAGAAGATCTTAAAAATTTCTTATATGATTTCGCCAACACCCATGCTACATATGTGGTCAATCCCCTCTTGAGCTTCCGACTTTATATGCTTTTAGGTGACAAGTTCATTCTACAAGTCCTAAATTGCCCAATTTGTACTGAGATCAACAGCCGCAATAAAGCAACGGAGCAGTTCCTGCACTTAATATGAACTGCTACAACTTTTCCTTCCCTCGAGTAACCCAACTTATTACATCACGATGAAGTACGATACATGAATTTCTATTGCATTAGAAGACCCAAGCATGTCACGTCCAAGTCAAGAGCTCGTGAAATTTCCTTGCCCCTCGTGTCTGTCAGAATCTCGATATGTATCTGCCTGACTAGTTTGGTTACTTTTATTCCCCTTTTCCCCTTCAATTCAACAAAGAGACCAAAGAAGAGCTAGGATGATTCCTTGTTAATGCCAGTACCAATGCCTCTCCCACACCACCTGCATCGGGTCCAGAGGAATTCCCTTTGTCTCTGGCAAGAAGAGCACCACAAGAGATCGTCATCACTGTGATCCAAGAGGCTTGTAGAAGGGGGAAGTGCCGTATTTGAAGTGGTACAACGTGGTTAAGAATATCTGCGACAGTAAGAACGTGTCTGCAAAGTCCACGGCCACACTGATGCTTTGCCCCGTGGGACGAATCTTCATGGGGAATATCTCGCTCGGGATGAACCAGCCGAGGGGACCCCACGACCAACCAAACCCGGCTGTGTAGATGCACATTAGCAGCAGCACTAGTATGGCATAGCCCTTGGTGATGCGCTTCCGGCCTGAAGTACCCGCTATCGTGGCCATGACAAATGCAACCCCAACCTAAACAAAAAGCACACGAGGTTTTACTTCAGGGCCTCATCTCCAGAGGCAGATGTCTCAGTGGAGTGTGGTATGTTGAGCATTACACTATGAAATTCGTTATTCTTTTGTTTTGCATGCCTAGGATCATGCCTCATTGACAGCTAATGAAGCTAATAGAAGCTATCTAATTTGATAATTGGACAGTATAGTATGGCAGTTTCCCTAAATGCACTCGCTTTCGCTATAATTGTACGTGGCCCCGAATCGCTAGTGTCGACAAAAGGAGTTGTGAAGTCCTCAAAGGGCATTTATGGGTACCAATTACAAAGGGCCAATGTCAAATTACGCTCTCGAGAGGAAAGACACATGAAATTCTGCTTTAAAAAAGAAAAAGAGAGAGTAGTAATTAGATTTTATTAAGTTTACTACCAGTGAAAAGTACTTTTTTAATACAGATATTGTTGGATAGGTAACATGTGTGTACTCAAAGATAGTTGCGTAATCACGGCTAGACGTGGTTATAATCTAGTAATTTAAGTGGTTGACCTCACATTCACGCCATTAATTGACTTCTTAGGAAAGTAGGAGTAGATGGCGTTGCTTCAGTGGTAGTTGGTCACATGTGGAGAGTGTCCAAGTCTTCTTCTTCTTTAATTGTTTCTTTTTATAAGTATTGTCGTTGAAGCGTGTAATGATTTGCCAAATTAACATAAGTAATACAATAGTTAATAATTATAGATATTGGATACAAGAGATGATGGTGTTGACGTCCATGTCAGCTAATGCCCTCAATTTCTTTTGAAAGGAAGGATCACATTGAACGAAAACTCGAAATGTAGGGCTAAATTAGAAAAAGAAAAAAGTTCGACGATGATAAAGGACATCGGTGTAAGACGTGTAAGAGCGTTGTAAAATGTGTTAGTACTAGCTACTGGCCAATTGTGTGAATTGGTTTGGTTTGAAAGTGGAAATAAGGTAAATAATGATTAGTCGGTGATATCAAAATGAAGACCACATTCAAAACTCCTCAGATACTACATTAAAAATGTATATTTCTTAAGTATTGGCCGTATTGGACATTCACGGAAAGTTTTATACAATCGTGTATAGTATTCATGTGGATTTGATTTGATTTCTTAATCTGAGAGATCCGATCATATCAAACTAAAACGTTGGATTTCGGATGTGAGGCCATACAAGATCTTTTTAGCCACAACATGCCATTTCACTGCTCATCTTATAGCGACAATGTTATACAAAATGATCTTTTAGACCCTTCATCTTGTTCATGGAACAAAAGATTTTTCTTAACATTATTTAAAAAATTAATGTGATTATGCAACATTTAATTTTATTATATAGGGGTTGGGCCCCGAGGTATAGGGTCCCGGTCCTTTGGTGCCGTCTGGGCACGGAGGGCCTATGGTGGATTTTTCGATCATAAGAAAAAAAAATCTTATTGATGAGTAATGGGCTTTTTCTACCTTATTCGATTGTGGGCTTGAAGAGCCCCAAAAACATTTCAATATTATACTAAATAGGTAACTCAAAACTTAAACCACAACAAAGCTAGTCGTTTTGTGAATTCACCAAGAAACTCCCGAGTCAAGCCAATTTCAACCCCAATTGAACAAATTTTGACTAAGAATCGTTTTGTTTTGGAGAATTTGCGTAATAAAGGAAAAATATTTCCAAGACCATTTTAAAAAAATTTTCCCTTTTTTTTAGTTTAAAGGATTCATTTTTCTTAACTTTAAGTACACATATTTTCTATGACTATAGATGATTTTCCATTGACTGAGCATTTCAACTAATCAAATGCATAAAAGTTTAGAAAATTGATTGGTGAAAAATTCTTTCACTTAAATTAACATATCCGAAGTAGAAGATTTGACTTCAGAATCCAGGATTCTAATTTACATACGTTCTTTTGTATGTGAATGATTGGATTATGATACATAATGATACATGAAACGGTTGAAGAGCAAAATACATTGATTGAAGCTTTCCTGTTAAGTTTTTGTTTATTTCGTGAAAAATAAATTATTTGATTTAATAGATTTATTAAAGTAAGCCAACCTTTAATATTTCGCATAGATCTTCTATCTTGATATAGTCGTTGATCCATTTTGCCATGAGTGGACATATAATATTGAGATTGCTCATTCGCGAAGATTGCATCTAAGATAGTGTTACAATCTATCGTGTTCCTAATAATCTTCAACTTTGCAAACATAGCTTTCTTAAAAGCATTGGGTTGGGATAGATATTTTCTATGAATCAAGCTGGGCAATGCTTCAATATGGTTTTGTTCGTGATTATCTCCTTTGTAAGTCGTAACACGTTTTCTCTCGTATAGTCATGATAGTCGATCATAATAGCGGGGATGATGAAATAACTCATAAATTTGAATTCAATGTAGAATCTAATTTTGAGACTTTTAATAGATGTTTAATTTAAATCTTATATTATATAAAAATATTTAATATTATTCCTGATAACCGGGGGTTTTCCGGGCAAAACCGACCGGTCCGAACCAAAATCAAACCCGCACCGGCCCATTCCGGCCCGCTAACCCGTTTGTCGCGTTTTCTCTTATCTGCTCCGGAAGTCGGAACCCCTCGGAGGCTGGACAAGCTAAAGCCCCAGCGAAGCATCTCTCTTTCTCTGACCTCGCCGCAGAAGAAGAGGAGGAAGAGGAAGAGGAAGAGGAAGAAGAAGAAGCAAAGAAGCATGTCGCATTTTGGAAGATCCGGCCCTCCAGACATCTCCGACACTTACTCGCTCCTCATCCTCAACATTTCCTTCCGTAACTCTCTCCGTCCCCTCTTCTCTCTTTCCCTATTCCTCCTCTCTTTCTCTCTCTGTCTCTCCTCATCAGTGCCTCACGCGGTTGCTTCGCAGGGACCTCCGCCGACGACCTCTTCCCTCTCTTCGATAAGTACGGCAAGGTCGTCGACGTTTTCATTCCCAGAGACCGAAGGTATGTGTTCCTCCTTTCTGTGTTGGGCTTCTGTCGCCGTGTTCTGACGTGGTCGTGCAGGACTGGGGAATCGAGGGGGTTCGCGTTCGTGAGGTACAAGTATGCGGAGGAGGCGCAGAAGGCGGTGGACAAGCTCGATGGTGTCGCTCTTGCTCCGATTTTAGTTGCTCCGGTCATGAGGGTTTCTGTGTGGGTTGTGGGGAATTTCTTAGATTGGCATTTGATTTTCTTGTTTGGTTTTCTTGTTGAAAGGGAGAGTCGTGGATGGAAGAGAGATTGGGGTTCAGTTCGCGAAGTACGGTCCCAATGCTGAGAGAATGTAAGTTGTTTAATTATCTCACCTTTTAGTTTTCGAATAATTGAAATGGATGTGGGTTTTTTCCGATAAAGATACAGTGCAATGCTAATCTGGTATGAGCTCACTGGATGGATTTTAGTGGTTCTTGGAGTAAACCTTCAAAGGGTGCAGGATGCTATGACTTTTGTTATAGTATGATTCTGTCACTAGAGGATTCGTTTTGCAAAATAACCTGCAAAAGTTGGTCTAAAGAAAAGGAAAAAAAAGTAAATTTCTTGAATGAATTAGCTGTTGTTTTCCTATTATCGATTTTTGTCATGAGCTCGGCCTCTGTTTTGCAACAGCGATAAGGGGAGGGTTGCTGAACCAGTTTCAAAGATAAGAAGGCGGTCGAGAAGTCGCAGTCCTCGTCCAAGGTATGACTCAAGTTTGTTACGTTAGTAAATTCATGCAAATTTTGTCTATGTATACTAAAATGATAAAAATTCTATACTTGATTATAAATACGGATCAAATGGGTCGACATATGTTTGTAACTCCCTATTGCTCTAGTTGTGGTTTGTGTTTGAGTTGAAATTTCAAAATTATTTTTATGGATTGGATAAGATACTTGGTCGTCTTATATTTACATGAGCCTGTTCACTAGCTGCGCAATTCATTTATCTCTACATTACAAGATTTAATAAAGGTTGCTGTAACTTTGATTAGGATTTTACAAAGATAGCTGAAACTTTGATGGCCATCCTGGTTGAAATTTATGAGAAAATCGGCAAGTTCAATTTACCATTGAAATCGTGATGCTACAGTGGATTGAGGACCCATGATTAGAACTCTTAGATGTGTGAAGGTTTAATGTTTTAAGAGGAATGGGAGGAAAACCTCTATATGAGAGGACACCTGCCTCTGTGGGTTAACAATGTCACTGCCAATTTATTTTATAGTAGGTTCCCTTCTGGCCTTATTAAAATCAAATTGTAAAATTTGTGAGTAATCGTTACCATCCCTTGTTGGTTGTCTGCAAGTAATGAAAGCAGTCAATCAGCTTCATGGAGAGAACTGATTCTGTGGATGAGTTAATGCTGTTAACAATGATGTGAGAAACTTTTTTACGTATTCTATGGCTTATGTAAAAAATCGATACATTCTTAAAGATAGAAATCATCATATGTATCAACATTTAAATGACATTAAAGGAAATTACTTTTAAAGAATTGGGGTGTTAATATCAAATTTGTACATAATAATCCAATGTCAAGAAATAGAGTCACATCCCAAAAGCTGAAATTCTGCAGCTGAATCTGAATGCTAAAACCACATCTATAGTAAATTTTACTCATTAATCTTCGGTTAGTAGATGGGACTTTCCGACCTTTTCTTGAAATCTAAGCAACTAAGTTTGGAAGTGCAATTTCCAGAAAAAAATTGGGAGTGCAGTTATGTTTGCTCAAGCCAGCTAAGCACATGATCATTTTGATTACTTTGGAAAAAGAATAACTGGATAATTGGACCATAACTTAGGGATAAAACTCATCAGTCTAATCAGTCATTGAGTGACAGAATTGATCATGAGAATCAACTGACTAATAAAACAATTTGATGATTGAAGGGCCAAATTTAGGGTTTTGAGTTGATCTCCAACCTTTCTTCAATTTATATGAAAATTTGAGCTTTCTTGTTCATCTGAGTCCCGTTATTACAAAATCCAACGTTATGGTAAAAGATCATAGTTAATTTCTTGTGAAATTGAGTGAGTTCCATTTTCCAATGAAAAGATGGCGTCAGCTGCAAGATTAGGACTGGTTGAACATTTGCCAAAATATATAGAACTCATTTAATCAGCAGGACAATTGGTAAAACGTTGTGGACTTGTTTTATACTTTTCCCAAAACTATCTTTATAAAATTTTTGCTGGAATGAAGAGCTTATGAGCTTGGACTTACTCCATCAGCATTTGATGATACATCCTAGCAAGATTGTGACTCTGTTGCCTTTAACTATGATGTTCACACGTGAAATTGTAAACTCCCGTGACCTCCTTTTGACAAGTAATGTATGTTAATGTGGGCTTGCTAATTTCTTTCACCTGGTTCCCATTATGCCATTGAGTTGCTGGTTTCTAGATTCGGCTTTTTTGTCATTTAAGCTTTGAAACAACAGTTCTGATATTAGGTGACATCCAAGCTTGTCACACCTTGTTCTTTGTTTGCAGTGAAATGAAAACAAAAGTATCTATTGATGTGACAACAAGTAGCATTTAATTCTTAACCGTCTTAATGAGTTCTTACATCTTGCAGAGTTGCAAGTAATTCCCTCTCATTCTCTACTGCAACTGATAGTAAAATGGATTTTCAGGAACAGAGATGAATATAGAGACCGTGATTACAGGAGGAGAAGTCGCAGTAGAAGCAGGGGACGAAATGATGGCGACAGGTACAGAGACAGGGAAAGGAGTTACCGTCACCGAAGTAGGAGCTATAGCGCAAGTCCTGATCGTCGCAGAGACCAAAGGGCACGGAAGTATGATGACGAGGACCGAAGTCGGAGTGGATCATACAGAAGGTGAGGGCCTTCCTTATTTCTTTTTAATGTTTCCTTTTGTCACCTCTTGTTGAGAAGTTTTATATGATTGGAGTTCCCCAACTTTAAGTTCATCCCGGAGCCCGAGGAAAGCCGAACATGAGAATAGTCGCTCTCCAAATCAGAGAAATTCTACACTTGAAAGTCCTGAGGTACGAAATGGTGAAAGAGTTTCTCAGCTCCCCAGAGATGTGCCCAGTGGACGTCCTGCCGATTCCCCTAGTGCCTCTCCACGTAGTCCATAGATTGAGTGGTAAAGTGACGTGAGTGGATTTGTTGCTTCTGTCTCACTCTATTGCAACTACTTGGTCCTTATGTTGCTGCTTTTTCATGGTGCCTTTTTAGGAAAGATGAGTGCCCAAGGTCGTGGGAGTCATTTTTGCTCGAAAAACAATATTACTTTCTCCTGAGTTGCTCTTAATTGGGTGGACAGTGACTTCGTTGCATGTGGTGATTTAGATATTAATCTTAGGTTTAGTTGGGCATGGTGTTTTTGTTCTTTGAAGGCAGCTAGTCCATCTATTCTGACATTGGTGGTTATTGTGATACTCTGATCTTATTCTTGTGCTATAATGTGCATTCATGAAGTCCATTTAAAGCTTTTTTTGCGATGCACTTGTTCATAGGTCTGGCTACACTTTTAACTATTGTCAGGGGGGTATGTCAGTTTAATCATTAGTACTTCACATGGACAGTGAGAGATTTAATTGTGCTGGTGTGATGCTACACTTTCATTTGCCATTTTTTGGTCATAATCCACTAGCCATCTCCAAAGATGGTCTGCTAAGAGTGCCATATGGCTTTATATTCTTCATGAAATCATGCTCCTGAATTTAGTATGGTTTCATAGTCTCACAGCGGTGGGTGTTCCAATTTGGCATCCCTTCTTTTGGCAATTTTTTGGTTCTTGACAAATTTGCTTGAAAATGGTTTCCATTTGTTGGCTTTACATTCAGCTGATGCAATTGGTTGTGGGATCCTTACGTGCAATGATTAGGCGATGAAAAGTCATGGTATTACTGGTCTTGTGAATTGGCATTATTGGTCTTATGAATTGGTTCAGATTCCGTGACTCTGCTATTTCCTTTTATCTTAGTTCTTTATGAGGGTCTTCTCATATCTGAAAGTCAAGGGATTACCTTGAAAAATAATAGCTAGCATATAGCATTGAATTATGGTGGTTTTCTGAAGATTCAGGGTGATTTGGAGTCTATGATGGGACCTAAAAGAGGCCCACGAACCCCTGCTTGAATGCTCTTCTGCTTCTCATATTTTTCTGGCTCACCAAATTGTTATTCAGCTGGAATAGGGTCAGGAACGCAGCCTGGCGTTAGTTGTGGCCTTAGCACTATATGTTGTGCTCTTGGAGCAATAAATTTGAATGGTCAACCTTTATCATGGGATTTCAATTCATTACTGTCTCGGATATTATTCTAAGTTAAGGTTGGCGAATCTTTTGGCCCTCCTCGAGTGGAGCTCCAGTCTGGGGAACCATTTAGTTTCTTCCCACCTCAACTTGTAATTCCACCGGTTCCGATTCAATTTGCGAGTCCATGCACTCAGTATGGCTTCTCCGGTAATCGGGCTGGGAACGTGACTAGGATTAATCTCACAAGACTTGATGTTGAAGGCATGCTTAACGAATTCTTATTGTCTTTTTCTCATCTCATGTACATAGACGCAAGCGTAAATAGTCTCTCTAGCCACAATCTGCCTCAAATTGCTATCTCGACTTCTCTTTCAACCGGTTCTTTGGGAAATAGCGCTGGAGTTCGGCCATCTACCGAATCTGGATGTTCTACGCCTGGTTTCATTGAGTTAAATGGCTCCATGCGTCTAGAAATTGGGCAGTTGCATTTGTTCAGGGAGGTTGCGCTGTATTCAATTCAGTTACATGGATTGATCCCTTCGTCGTTGGGTAATTGGAGCAAACTAGCTAGATAGTATGCCTACAACATCTCCCTTTATGGTTCGATTCCTCCTGAATTGGGAAGTACGGCAAATTTGGAAGGGCTCCATATGAACGCCAACTTCTTGACAGGACCAATTCATTCCACTTATGGAAACCTATCCAAATTGACGTGGCTGAACCTAATTGATGATGAGCTTACGAATTTCATCCCACTGGAGCCAGGGAATTTAAAACTTTTTAGCTAGTTGAGCCTTTGCGACAATAATCTTGCCAGTTCAATACCGATAATATTAGGCAATTTGATGGAGCTAACCCTTCTTTAATACTATGGTGACAAGTGTTTGGGTCACATCGTTGATGAGATAGGAAAATCTCGACGCTATGCTTGACTCAGAAGTGAGTACAAATCAATTCACCGGCCTAGTTCCTTCTCGTTGGGGTAACTTCACCGACTTGGTATATTTTTTTCTTTCGCTAGTATCTGCATCTGGCCGAATTCCTGAATGCTCTGGGGATCCGATGAACTTGTAAGGTAAATGGCTCCATACCTGTAGAAATTGGGCAGTTGAATTTGTGCAGTGAGGTTGTGCTATATTCAAATCGGTTGCATGGATCCATTCGTTCCTCCTTGGGTAATTTGAGCAAACTAGCTGGTAGGGGTGTGCTTGGTCCAGGGCAGTCCGGTTCCCCTTCGGAACCGGGAACCGGACCGATGAGACCGGTCCGCGGTCTCTAGGACCGTGGACCGGACCGCCAAAGTCCGGGACCGGACTAGACCGGACCAACAGGTCCGGTCCAGTTCCTGGGAGGTCCAATGGAACCGGGAAAAATTCAAAAAGAATGTTAAACTAAAATGAAAACGTTATTTACACTGGTAAAAACACATGACTCTTTCAACCCTGTTGAAGTCCCCTTCTAAATTCAATCAAAAATTTGCAGAAGTCGAAGATGGGAGAAGTGTTGATGAACATTTCCATCTCTAAATTTGATCAAAAAATTGCCGATTGCTACCGTCGAGACTCAAGAATGAAAAAGCCTGTTCTCCGTAGGGTTTCTTCTTTCTTGTTTGAGTGTGAATGTGAAAGGCCGGCTTTGATGGGTTGGGTATCGGCAATAACTAATAAACATGTATATGCTTTCCTGAGAGTGATTGTCAAGTAGGTTTGATATAGAGCATTGACCCTATACATGTAACAAAAATCTTATCCATCGAACATTTACAAGTGCTGGCGAAAAAGGACTCTGTTGAGCTGTGGTCACGTCGAGGTAATCCCTGGATATTTAAGGCTTATAGGGCATCTACAGCCATACTAATCTACTCCCATTGCTTCCTGTGACAGTGAAGCAGATAAACAATGCCTTGGTAACACATGAAGAAAAAATCAATGTCCTTATTGATGGTGTTGACGTGAATAACGTAGGCAGCACTCCTCGAGTTTTCTGCTTTTTCCCTCTCTATTTCCTTTCTTTAAGAAAGCCGTTTAGACAATTTCTTGTTTTCTGACCATTGATTAGGTGACTCTATTGGGTATCGCTTTGTTGATCTTTCTAATAATTTTGGAAAATCTTGAAACCCAACAGATCCTGATCAAATCTTAATCTCTGTGTTACGGTCTCCTTTAGGTATAGGACTGAGGCATGCAAAGATGGCAAGAACTGCAAGAGGAAGGTCTGCTTCTTCGCTCACAGCGCTCGTCAGCTTCGCCTCTTGCCTGCGCATTCCGAACCCAACTCTCCACCAGAGACCAACCCAGAGAAGTCCAAATTCCATAGTGGGCTATGGAAATTTAAAACTTCTGGACTTTGGACTGGAGTTGGGCTCCCAAGTCACTTGGGCCAAGAGACACTTTGAAGGTCCTAGTAGTCGGTCCTAGTGGTCCGGTCCGGTCCCGACCACCCTAGAACCGGGAACCGGACCATCCGGGAACCGGTTCCATTTTTTGGAACCGTGGACCGGACCGCAACTCCGAAGAACTGGACCAACCCGGCCGGTCCGGTCCGGTCCGGGCGGTTCCCAAGTTGGGTGGTACCCGATGCTCAGCCCTACTAGCTGGATGGTATGTCTACAACATTTCCCTTTCTGGTTCTATCCCGCCTGAAATGGGGAGTATGACGTGTTCGGAAGGGCTCCGAATGAACACCAACTTCCTGACAGGACCAATTCCTTTCACTTTTGGAAACTTAACCAAATTGACACGGCTGAAACTAATTGATAACGAGCTTACTAATTTGGGGATCTAATGAACTTGTGTGTGCCGCATTCGGATATCAAGAGTTCACTGGTTACTGACCAGAGAACTGGTGCCATGGTGGATCTCTCCAAAAATTCGCAGCGACCGTCAATAACTTAACCGCTTCTATTCCTAGAAGCTTGAGTAATTGCGCGAGCTTAGTCAGAGTACGCCTCGTGGAAAACCATCCCGCTGGGATCGTATCTGGGACCTTTGGTTTCTACTCCAATTTGCACTTTATTGACACGAGTTTCGACAAGTTACATGGGGAAATCTCAATAAACTGGGGAAGTTGCATGCATTTAAGTGATCTCAGAATTGCTGGAAGTTGTCAAGGATTTCAGTAATATGTTCTGATGTTAACAAAACTATTCTTCGTTTATGTCAATCTTGATGACTGCTGAGGTTCTGTATGTTTCAAGATATATCCACATTGAACAGAACCTTTGATTTGATAAGACGTGGAATATAATATGCTTGAATATATCGACTGTCTGAGGTAAATATTTTACTTCCCTGTAGTTGAGTGTATCCCGGTTTTGGTGGTCGATCGGTCTTCTTGTTAGGAGGTGGTGGTGATGAGAATGGAGGTAAAATAGGGGTACGCTGGATAGAAGTAGCATAGCACAACAGATTGCATTGATAGAAGCACTGGACGGGGCGGATAAAAGTAGTATATTGCATGGATAGAAGCAAAACATTGCACGGACACAAGCATCAGATATCGTGACCTCGGAGCAATAAATACAAGTGTCCAAATATGATGTATAATTTCAATTCAATTTCCATCTCGAATATCCTAAGTTGCGACAGAATGAAATGTTGTATTTGACATAATGAAAGTTCGCATTTCTTTCAAGTTAGAGATACCTTGTGAAACCTTAGTTTCAATCCAATTAAGTAAATACTGGCCTTTCAAGAATAGGTAGACAGGATTAACTCATTAGTAGCTCGAGCCCCTGTACATGTCTATTATCTTTGGAACTGAGGTACTTCTGGAAATTTTGGTCCTTTAGGAAGGTGAGAAGCGATTGAAAAAAAAATGGAGTGCCTTGTTATTATCTAAATCAAGAAATAGATCTTAAGAAAATTTGGGCTGCACCATAAGGCATTTATCGTGTTACAATTATTGATTACGGTTCCCTTCACCCTTTTAGGAGCGATGATCTCCTAGATTTATGTGGTGATATTCCCTCTAAAGACACCGGTCAAAATTGGGTCAAATTGATGCATTTAATTCATATCGATCCATACATAACTTTGGCAATCCCATCTCCAATCCCAACCCAACTCATACTCAAAACCCACACTCCAATTGTTAATAATTTCTCCCCTTTAAATATGAAAAATAGCGTATCGAAATAAATAAATAAATAAAAACTGGCGTTGATTGCTTTTTTGCAGTCCTTGGATTTCAAAAAATGATAAATGAAACAAACTAAAGCAAAATTTAAAAAATTGCAAAGCATATAGTGAAGGAAGATAAGTTCTGACCATATAGATTTCAATGCTGGCCCTTAAACTTTGATATAATCAAAAGTTGACACTTCCAGAACGCAATCCAACAACAATTTCTTTATCCCGTGTAACGTGCGGGGATGTCTCCATTGGAACCATCGAGCACTTCAAAGTTCCCAAACAATGCCGGCACACTAATCTCAAACGAGTGAGACCAATTAGAGAGCTCAACTTTTGATTCTAATTGATCACAGAATTAAAAGAGCAGGCCTTCACAATCGCGTGATTGGCTCAAACTAGCGGGCCCCAATATATTATTGATTTTGCATCTCCCATATTACATTTCGATTGACATATATCCGATCGGAGATTTTCGTTTCGAGACACATGACAACCCGTTCTTTAAACTTCAGCTGACAAAGCTCGGCCATGAAAGAGCGAGTCTTCAATCCATTTCCACAACTTTTTCCTTTACTTGAACTGGATCATCAAATTTGACGGAACTGTGGATCTATTTGTTTGTAAGACCGTGCGCCACGGTGCCATTTCGCTAGATCATCAGCGCTGGTTTCGGCATAGGATAGGGTCAACCGGGTCAAGATTCGGCTTCGCGATCGCCTAGTGAGAATACTTCGCTTTTGCGCTTTGCATTTGCGAAACGGGCGGCACAAATTAGGATTTGTTTTGCCTGGTCAGGAGCCAAGTGAAATCATGGGAGGTACCTTCTTCTATATAACAAGAGATATGAGATCAGGGACTTTATTGCACTAATTCTCTAACTGGTGTCCTTTCGATACTCTTTAACTCGATTGAGTAGTTGCCTAAGTGATTCACACAAGCCTTATCCATTCTATGACCTTATGCCACTAAGCAATGTCATTAAAGGTTTATGACATTTAAAATGTTTAGAACTAAATTAATATCAATACGATATACTTATGACTTTTCTAATACTTTTTTTGTCGAATTTGGGTTGGTATTGATCCACGTGACCCATAATTCTTTATAATACAATTTTGACAATCCATAATCAATTCCACCGAACCCAAGGCATACCCAACTCAACTCAAGCTCCGATTCTCACCAATTTTCCCCTTCAGATACGGAAAACAGCACATGGAGAACAAAAACTAGTCTGACTTTTTTTTTTTTTTGAGGTCGTTAGAGTTTATAATCAAAGCAATGCAGTGCTACCAACCATTTAAATTATCAGATAAGTGTATAAATGCGATAAATTAAAGTTACGAAACACGCAAAGCTTGTAAATAGAGGAAAACAAGTTCTTATAATGTACAGCTTTCAATCACTAGTTATTAAACTTTGACATAATCAAGTCCCCGATTCTAGAACGTAATCCAACAACAATATAATCATCCCGGATTAGCGTGCGGGATTATCTCAATTGGAACCGTCGAGAGCACTTCGAAATTGCAACATAATCACGGCGCATTCCTCTAAAGTTAAGTCAGAATAGTATTAAAAAGGAGACCTCCTCAAGTCACTCTTTCGTCGGTCAAAATAGCCCAAAGAAAATCTTGGTTGCTCATTTCAAAAGTTCCTTTTTAAATAACATGAGTTACGGGCAAATACAATATAGTCCAGACTCACTAAAACACGTTCTGAACACGTGATCGTCCCTTCTTCTTTTTTTCCAGATTTGGCTGATCCAAATTGACCTATTAAAAAGCTGATTTTGTTTAATCCATTTTGACACCTCCTCCTTTACTTAAACACGAGAACATGATCATCGATTCTATTAGAAATGTGAATCTTTTTTGTTATTTTATCTTTAACCGTACACTGTCGGTGCCATTTGGCTAGTTCATCAGCTGTCGTCTCCGCGGGGATGGGGTCAACCGCGTCAAGATTTGGCTTCATGAAGCCCGAGTGGGAAAAAGACTTATCCTTTCGCGCTTAGAATTGCAAACTGCGTAGCCCAAATCGGGGTCTGATGGTGTGGAAAGTTGAGTGTCCACATACACCAGGAAAGACGTTGACTTCACTTCGCTTTCCTAAAGAAGACTTGCTCTGTCAAAGTCTCTAGATTCTATGAAATGGGCAGGACCCGATCCCGAAATAGGAACTGACCAAGTCAGAAAAGTGAACAGCGAAGACTGCAAAAGCAGATATTGAAAAGTTTTCAAGGAGCCAAATAATCGTCCTGTCGGCTCTATGATAGCTACAACCCAATGTTCACGTTCCTTCTCTTAGTCTTCACTAGTCAGTTGTCGTTATGTGTTCCCATTATCGTGGAAAGTGATAAGACGAGCTTTCACAGCCTTTTTAAGCATCGCTCATTGCCTCAGGAAAAGAAAAACCAACTCACCAGAACCAAAGGAGGAGCAGAAGAAGAAGAATCCATGCACTCTTCTTCAGAACTCAAGAGAGTCATGAGCCTTGTGGCTGCCCTTGCCCTTTTCGCTACCTTTGTCATTCCACTTCCTGCCCATGCTTACCCTGCAGAAGCCCAAGCCCTCCTTAAGTGGAAGTCCAGTCTTGACAACCATTCGGTTTCTTCCCTCTCTTCCTGGACGCACTCTCCTCGTAATGCCACCGGCTCCAATTCGACTTTGAGTCCGTGTGCTTGGCATGGCATCTCCTGCAACCGGGCCGGGAGAATGATCGGGGTAAACCTCACCAGCGCCAATGTTGAAGGTACGCTTGACGAATTCCCATTCTCGTCTCTGTCTCATCTCATGTACATGGACCTGAGCATGAATAGTCTCTTTGGTCACATTCCTTCTCAAATCGGTCTCCTGAGCCATCTCACGTATCTCGACCTCTCTATCAATCGGTTCTCGGGGAAAATACCGCCGCAGATCGGCCAGCTAACGAACCTGGAGGTCCTGCACCTGGTTTTCAACGAGTTAACTAGCTCCATTCCCCAAGAAATAGGGCAGTTGCATTTGCTCACTGAGGTCGCGCTGTATTCAAATCAGTTGAATGGATCCATACCTTACTCATTGGGCAATTTGAGCAAATTAGCTACATTTTATGTCTACAACAACTCTCTTTCCGGTTCTATTCCTCCTGAAATGGGAAATATGGCAAATTTGGAAGTGCTCCACATGGACAGAAACTTCCTCACAGGACTAATTCCTTCCACATTGGGGAACTTAACCAAATTGAGAGAGCTGAACTTATTTTCTAATAAGCTTTCCGGTTCCATCCCCCTAGAGCTAGGGAACTCAAACCATCTTAGCTCATTGAGCCTTTATGATAATAATCTTACCGGTTCAATCCCACCAACATTAGGCAATTTGACGGAGCTTACCCATCTTTATCTCTACGATAACCAGCTCTCCGGTCACATTCCTGATGAGATAGGAAATCTCCACGCTATGCTTGACTTAGAACTTAGTAGAAATCAGCTCACCGGTCCAATTCCTTCTTCTTTGGGTAACTTGACCAACCTAGTAATTTTGTTCCTCCGTGAGAATCAGCTTTCTGATTTGATTCCTGGATCCTTAGGGGATCTGATGAACTTGACAACACTGCAATTGGATGCCAACCAGTTAACTGGCTCCTTGCCAGAGAACTTGTGCCAGGGTGGGTTGCTCCAAAACCTCACAGTGAGTAGCAACAACTTAACTGGTCTTATCCCTAGAAGCTTGAGAAATTGCACAAGCTTAGTCAGACTACGGCTTGACGGAAACCAATTAACTGGAAACATATCTGAGATCTTCGGTGTCTACCCCAAATTGAACTTTATCGACATGAGTTCCAACAGGTACTATGGAGAAATCTCAACAAAGTGGGGAAGTTGCATGCGCTTAAGCGATCTGAGAATTGCTGGAAATAACATCACTGGTAGCTTGCCTCCTGAGATTGGAAATGCGACTCAATTGAGTTTTATCGATCTTTCTTTCAATGGTTTAGTCGGCAAGGTTCCGAAAGAATTTGGAAAATTGACTTCATTGTTGAATTTGAATCTAAGCCGGAACCATCTTTCTGGCCCAATAAGTCCCGAAATTGTATCCCTACCGGATCTTCTACAATTGGATTTGTCCAGGAATAGATTAAGCATGTCTATCCCGCAGACTATAGCGCTTTCTTCCCACTTGGTCTTCTTGGATCTGAGCAACAATCAGTTAAGCCATGATATTCCAGGCCAATTAGGGCGGCTAACTCATTTGTCTGAGCTAGATTTGAGTTATAACTTGTTAAGCGGTGAGATCCCAGCTCAATTCAGCATGCTGCAAAGCCTAGTGAAACTTGACCTTTCACACAATAATCTTTCTGGCCTTATTTACAAGACTTTCGAGGATATGCCGGGTTTGGCGGAGGTTGATATCTCCCACAACAAGTTCAAGGGTCCAATCCCCAACACTATGGCATTCCAAAATGCAACAAAAGAAGCCTTAGAAGACAATAGTGGATTGTGTGGAAATTTTGAAGGACTCGAGCCCTGTAATCAAGTGGTGGGGGACAGGGAAAACTCTCCAGTGCGAGGCAGAGTGTTTCTTATTGTGTTTCCTCTGGTCGGAGCAGTTCTTCTGTTTATTGTCTTTGGAATAGTCTTCATTTTCTGTAGAAAGAAGTTCCATCCAACAGCGGAGCTAGTACCCAAGACAACTGAAGTCTTTTCTCTATCCAAGTACGATGGAAAGATCTTATATGAAGACATCATACAAGCCACTGGGGCTTTTGATGAGATTTACTGTATTGGAAGGGGAGGCTATGGAAGTGTCTTCAAAGCCAAATTAAGATCAGGTGATACAGTAGCTGTAAAGAAGCTCCACCAGACGGGTGATAGTGGGCAAACTGATGGAAAGGAATTTTTGAATGAGATCAGGGCATTGACGGAAATTCGACATCGCAATATTGTGAAGCTTGAGGGCTTTTGTTCGCATCCACAACACTCATTCTTGGTGTATGAGTACTTGGACAGAGGAAGCTTGTCTGCAATCTTGAGCAATGAAGAAAAAGCTAAAGAGCTGGACTGGAACAAGAGGGTGAATATCGTAAAAGGCATAGCTTATGCTCTATCTTATATGCACCATGATTGTAACCCTCCCATCGTGCATCGAGATATTTCGAGTAACAACGTTCTTCTTGACTCTGAGTACGAGGCGCATGTTTCTGACTTCGGCACAGCTAAGCTTCTCAAGCTGGATACATCAAACTGGAGTGCAGTTGTTGGCACATTTGGTTATGTAGCTCCAGGTAAATTTCTAAAATCAACTCTTGATCCGAAGGTTGACCTAAAGCGATATCTTCATGCTAATTCATACATCTCCCTCTTTGTGCAGAGCTTGCCTACACAATGAAGGTTACGGAGAAATGCGATGTGTATAGCTTTGGAATAGTGGCCATTGAGGTGATCAAAGGAAGACATCCGGCTGATAGCATTTCATCTCTATTAGCTCGAGTCGACATGGAGATTTCAGTTATTTTGAGGAATATACTGGATTCACGCCTGCCAACGCCCACGCAAGACATTGAGGATGAACTTCTGACCATATTCAAGCTTGCAGTCGCTTGTTTATGTGCTAATCCCCAACTCAGGCCGTCGATGGAGACGATTTCTCAGGCACTATCAGCTTGTTCAACCACTTTCCATGGCGTTCAAAATTCAGAAACAGCCACTGACCCTGGCAGAGATGCAGCAGCTTCAAGCCATTTACTGGATCAATTTGCAGAAGATATCGTCTGATAAATGATGTTGCTCTGCTGACCACATGCAAGAAGGTCTAAGATCTTAATGAAAATCAGAGTAGTTTAGACTAATTGATTTCAGTCTCAAATTAATTGTTTCGCTCACTGATGCGTGGACTATATTTGCATGTAGGAGAAATATTTTGACCGTCAACCGAAGTTGAGTGTTTAGCCCATGTCAGCATGAGGACGGGGACAATGTTTCCTTCATGCCCAAGTAAGTACACAACTGCCTTTTGTTTTGCAAGGAGCAGAACGAGAACATTCTGGCATCCAGTTTCGTTTGGAGAGAGAACAGCTGACCTCAAGTGATATATCAGACAGTTTCCGTATCTAGTCTTAATCACACTTGTCTCCGGAGTGAAATTTGAGTCTCCATGTCAAGTTAGAGTGAGAAAATTAGTACTTTATTATCAATATAATGTTGATGACGTATCTAGTGTTGTTGTCTTGGAACGGAGATGTCCATGTAAAAGTTGAAATGTGATATTTATATGAAGTCTCTATCTTGTCCATTGCAAAACCTTCTATACACTTATTTGGATTTATATAGACGGAAAATTGCCTTACATACAAAATAGTTTCAATCATGGATCTTTTCAGAGTGCATTTATTCAGAAACAAATTGTTTCCAATTGCAGCCATCCACCATAATTTTGGATTTCGTGTTATTTACCACGAATGGTTAACTTATAAGAGAGTGCATCCAATCCGGAGGACTATGCACATATTGCAATTGCATGAGTCTTTAATAGACGTTCGGTGGCTTTTTATTGCTCCAAAATAGAGAAATCTGGAGTTCGCTTTCATTAGAGCTTCAAACTTAAGAAGTGCTTAGATCAGGGAGATCACTGGTCATCATTTCATCTCAACAGGAGAGTCTCTAGTGCTTCAGAGAAAGCAAGTTCCGTTCTAGTGCTACTTTCTATTTCAAGAGCGTGAAGGCAGACGATATCCTGCCCTCCAAAATCTTGGTGGTTTTGGAATCCTGATGATCTGTTTTTGCTCGGCCTAGCTCTATTGTCAAGCATAAGTAGAACCCATCTATGTTTTAGCTCGTCATCAACCTCTTTTTCTGTTTTCCCGCACGGGGAACTCACCTGCCTTTCGCAATACTTGTCAGAACTTCCCCTCAAGAACTTCTGTAAAACAATATACAGTCTCTGAGAGCTCAGTGTTTTGTGAATTTTAGAGGAAACCATAGTAGACCGATGTTTGACCCCGCCCCCTTGATCATTCTCAATTAGTCGTGGCAATTCATCTCAATTTTCGATTGTACTGCTTATCTTAGAAGAAAGACAACAGAAAATATGCAATTTCAAGAAAGAACCACGCGATGGGAATTGCCAACATTTTCCTTATGCCAAATGGCATCCACAACCATGTGTTCCACTAGTTAATGCTTGCTGATGCATTTCCATTGTCAAATTGGAAAGTCACGGGAAAATAAGATCTAGGAATCCTCGGGACCCTGACAAAACACAAACTTCCGGACCAACAGGAGGAAATGTCCATGGATTCTCAAGGCTTCAAGATAGTGACGATGCTTGCAGCTTCCCTAGCCATTTTCATTCTTAGTCATTCCAAGAAGTGCACTTCCTACTTGATGATGATGAACTGGGTCCGCCTCATGGGTCACAGTACAAGGTTTTTAAAAAAAATTAGAAAAAAAGAGAAGAAAAGACAAAATAAGAAGGCAATAAAAAAAGAATTTGGATTACCTGCAGTAACTATAGGTGATGTGGCCTTGGGAGCCGTCCAATTTCATATCGGACGGCTACCATTAATAGGGGGGGTTTGTTTTTATTTTTTAAAGCATTATCGCGACCTTCCTGCAGGTGCACAACCTAGGATTCGGTTAATGGATTGCTAAGTCTAACTTAACTCGAGCTCTTCCAAGCTCATACCAATTCATGACTTAAGTTTCAATTTTTAACATTCAAGATCAATTTCAAATAGAGTTGCCACTAATCTATTTACGGTGGGTCGATTAGAAATTCATGTAAAGCACTGAGAGCAGTACTTTACCCCTACGAACTAGAGATTTTGAATTCGGGGATTTGAGTACATATTTCTTCTATTTCAAAAAAATAATTTACAAGCAGCTTGAATTGATTTTTTAACTTTATTCCCTAACATGCACGATGATCACGCGGGTGCGCAAACAGCTATTTAAAAGCTTAAAGCAATAAACAAAGACGAAGCAAATCAACAAAAAGATCTTTTTTGGGATTTTCTATGTGTATGTAATGCATGTAATGGAAAATTAATCATATATGCAACTATCTTAATGCAACTCTAAATGCAATTTTATAAATTTCAAAATTATTTAATGAAACTAATTATCTATAGTTAAATAACATCTAATCTAAACCAAGAACTAAACTACGTTAATCCCTGATTTAAATTAAAATCTTATATATACTACGGATAAAATGCAAAAACTATTTTAATATGTGATGCATGGAAAATCTAACTCTAAATGTGACATGACCTAACATGCTTTGACATATGCAAATCATAAATTATCCTAGCGTACGTGACATACTATTTAACTAAAGTAATTAAATGACATGCAAAAATGTATTTTTTAGGCATGTTCTTATTTATCTAAGGAAAATTTGAAATTAATTAAACTAATAAAATATGAAAACCTAATTTAGCATGACTCCTAGATTTCTAAATGTAATGATATGAAATCTTATGCAATCCCTAAATGACATGAGATTTGATGCACTTAATCTAAATGATAAATCAAACCTAATAATGCAAACTAGTATGGAATATAATATTACCTAATGTGAATCTAATCTAAGTATGGAACGTAATTTTACCTAATATGTAATCTAGTCATGGAATGCAATTTTTTTGATTTTTTTTATTAATGAAGGCACATCACATCAAGCGAGACTCATCAAATGGAAATAGCATCTATGCTCAACAAAGAATTTCGCAGATAAAATCGATAAATGGCAGAACAAATCCACTATATCACTTGAACCTGCATAAAATAAGTCATAGTGATCAGATCATCAAGTTCATGACAAAAAGGCTCCCAATTTCCAGAAAAGGTCGATGAGCTCAAACAAAAATGGAACCCATTTGACATATCCATGAAATAACATTAAAAAAAATTGTCAATCCTAGCACCCTTATTCAGACAAGTCAATAATCAGACACAGAGACAACAGAACAAGAGCAGTTTCTCTCGCAATATAGGTGCAAACATTTAGACTGGATTCTCGAAATCGACCACCATAACAATTCTGTTGGAGAATTTCTTCTTATAGTTTTGAAGTTGACAAAACACAAGTATATTTGCAGAAGTTATCTCGCTTTTTCTAAAGCAGAACATATATTCTATGGCAGAACATATACCGTATGATATATGGAAGAACATATACCGTTTGATATGTGACAGAACATATATAGTCTGGTAGAACATACATCGTCTGAAAGATCATATATGCTCTGGAACAGGTTTTCTCACAATCTGAGCTTATTACTCATATCTCTCGTTTTAGAGTATTATTTGCCAAATCCAAAAGACGATCTCACTGGTATCTTATCTCGGTCATATCCATAAAGCATATTGTCTTATCAAAATGAGATATTTTTGGATAGTTTGGTGGGCTGTTTGTCCGGTCGTATATCCTATTATTTATGGAATGTTTTGATTGACCGGAAGACAAGTACCTTGAGAAAGTTTTCATACTTGGAAGGTAGTGATACTGATTGTATGGGTGATCAGGATCGAAACCCTCTCTCCTTTGTTTCTAAAACAGCTCGAGATCCCTTAATTGATTTTCTCAAACGGTTTGATTGGAAGAACCTCTTTGGCAAGTGGCAACGGTCAACAAGGCCAGAGGAAGTATTTAAGGGACTTATCTCTTGGTGGAAAAGACACGGAGAAGCACGAGAAAAATTCCATAGTCTGAGCTTTTTTACTTTACTTGTCAGTGTACACATCATATACTCAAAAGAGAGAAATCTATAGAAATCATCATATGTATCAACATTTAAATGACATTAAAATAAATTACTTTTAAAGAATTGGGGTGTTAATATCAAATTTTTTCATAATAATCCAATGTCAAGAAATAGAGTCACATCCCAAAAGCTGAAATTCTGCAGCTGAATCTGAATGCTAAAACCACATCTATAGAAATTTTACTCATTAATCTTCAGTTAGTAAATGGGACTTTCCGACCTTTTCTTGAAATCTAAGCAACTAAGTTTGGAAGTGCAATTTCCAGAAAAAAATTGGGAGTGCAGTTATGTTTGCTCAAGCCAGCTAAGCACATGATCATTTTGATTACTTTGGAAAAAGAATAACTGGATAATTGGACCATAACTTAGGGATAAAACTCATCAGTCTAATCAGTCATTGAGTGACAGAATTGATCATGAGAATCAACTGACTAATAAAACAATTTGATGATTGAAGGGCCAAATTTAGGGTTTTGAGTTGATCTCCAACCTTTCTTCAATTTATATGAAAATTTGAGCTTTCTTGTTCATCTGAGTCCCGTTATTACAAAATCCAACGTTATGGTAAAAGATCATAGTTAATTTCTTGTGAAATTGAGTGAGTTCCATTTTCCAATGAAAAGATGGCGTCAGCTGCAAGATTAGGACTGGTTGAACATTTGCCAAAATATATAGAACTCATTTAATCAGCAGGACAATTGGTAAAACGTTGTGGACTTGTTTTATAATTTTCCCAAAACTATCTTTATAAAATTTTTGCTGGAATGAAGAGCTTATGAGCTTGGACTCACTCCATCAGCATTTGATGATACATCCTAGCAAGATTGTGACTCTGTTGCCTTTAACTATGATGTTCACACGTGAAATTGTAAACTCCCGTGACCTCCTTTTGACAAGTAATGTATGTTAATGTGGGCTTGCTAATTTCTTTCACCTGGTTCCCATTATGCCATTGAGTTGCTGGTTTCTAGATTCGGCTTTTTTGTCATTTAAGCTTTGAAACAACAGTTCTGATATTAGGTGACATACAAGCTTGTCACACCTTGTTCTTTGTTTGCAGTGAAATGAAAACAAAAGTATCTATTGATGTGACAACAAGTAGCATTTAATTCTTAACCGTCTTAATGAGTTCTTACATCTTGCAGAGTTGCAAGTAATTCCCTCTCATTCTCTACTGCAACTGATAGTAAAATGGATTTTCAGGAACAGAGATGAATATAGAGACCGTGATTACAGGAGGAGAAGTCGCAGTAGAAGCAGGGGACGAAATGATGGCGACAGGTACAGAGACAGGGAAAGGAGTTACCGTCACCGAAGTAGGAGCTATAGCGCAAGTCCTGATCGTCGCAGAGACCAAAGGGCACGGAAGTATGATGACGAGGACCGAAGTCGGAGTGGATCATACAGAAGGTGAGGGCCTTCCTTATTTCTCTTTAATGTTTCCTTTTGTCACCTCTTGTTGAGACGTTTTATATGATTGGAGTTCCCCAACTTTAAGTTCATCCCGGAGCCCGAGGAAACCCGAACATGAGAATAGTCGCTCTCCAAATCAGAGAAATTCTACACTTGAAAGTCCTGAGGTACGAAATGGTGAAAGAGTTTCTCAGCTCCCCAGAGATGTGCCCAGTGGACGTCCTGCCGATTCCCCTAGTGCCTCTCCACGTAGTCCATAGATTGAGTGGTAAAGTGACGTGAGTGGATTTGTTGCTTCTGTCTCACTCTATTGCAACTACTTGGTCCTTATGTTGCTGCTTTTTCATGGTGCCTTTTTAGGAAAGATGAGTGCCCAAGGTCGTGGGAGTCATTTTTGCTCGAAAAACAATATTACTTTCTCCTGAGTTGGTCTTAATTGGGTGGACAGAGACTTCGTTGCATGTGGTGATTTAGATATTAATCTTAGGTTTAGTTGGGCATGGTGTTTTTGTTCTTTGAAGGCAGCTAGTCCATCTATTCTGACATTGGTGGTTATTGTGATACTCTGATCTTATTCTTGTGCTATAATGTGCATTCATGAAGTCCATTTAAAGCTTTCTTTGCGATGCACTTGTTCATAGGTCTGGCTACACTTTTAACTATTGTCAGGGGGGTATGTCAGTTTAATCATTAGTACTTCACATGGACAGTGAGAGATTTAATTGTGCTGGTGTGATGCTACACTTTCATTTGCCATTTTTTGGTCATAATCCACTAGCCATCTCCAAAGATGGTCTGCTAAGAGTGCCATATGGCTTTATATTCTTCATGAAATCATGCTCCTGAATTTAGTATGGTTTCATAGTCTCACAGCGGTGGGTGTTCCAATTTGGCATCCCTTCTTTTGGCAATTTTTTGGTTCTTGACAAATTTGCTTGAAAATGGTTTCCATTTGTTGGCTTTACATTCAGCTGATGCAATTGGTTGTGGGATCCTTACGTGCAATGATTAGGCGATGAAAAGTCATGGTATTACTGGTCTTGTGAATTGGCATTATTGGTCTTATGAATTGTTCAGATTCCGTGACTCTGCTATTTCCTTTTATCTTAGTTCTTTATGAGGGTCTTCTCATATCTGAAAGTCAAGGGATTACCTTGAAAAATAATAGCTAGCATATAGCATTGAATTATGGTGGTTTTCTGAAGATTCAGGGTGATTTGGAGTCTAGGATGGGACCTAAAAGAGGCCCACGAACCCCTGCTTGAATGCTCTTCTGCTTCTCATATTTTTCTGGCTCACCAAATTGTTATTCAGCTGGAATAGGGTCAGGAACGCAGCCTGGCGTTAGTTGTGGCCTTAGCATTATATGTTGTGCTCTTGGAGCAATAAATTTGAATGGTCAACCTTTATCATGGGATTTCAATTCATTACTGTCTCGGATATTATTCTAAGTTAAGGTTGGCGAATCTTTTGGCCCTCCTCGAGTGGAGCTCCAGTCTGGGGAACCATTTAGTTTCTTCCCACCTCAACTTGTAATTCCACCGGTTCCGATTCAATTTGTGAGTCCATGCACTCAGTATGGCTTCTCCGGTAATCGGGCTGGGAGCGTGACTAGGATTAATCTCACAAGACTTGATGTTGAAGGCATGCTTAACGAATTCTTATTGTGTTTTTCTCATCTCATGTACATAGACGCAAGCGTAAATAGTCTCTCTAGCCACAATCTGCCTCAAATTGCTATCTCGACTTCTCTTTCAACCGGTTCTTTGGGAAATAGCGCTGGAGTTCGGCCAACTACCGAATCTGGATGTTCTACACCTGGTTTCATTGAGGTAAATGGCTCCATGCGTCTAGAAATTGGGCAGTTGCATTTGTTCAGTGAGGTTGAGCTGTATTCAAATCAGTTACATGGATTGATCCCTTCGTCGTTGGGTAATTGGAGCAAACTAGCTAGATAGTATGCCTACAACATCTCCCTTTATGGTTCTATTCCTCCTGAATTGGGAAGTACGGCAAATTTGGAAGGGCTCCATATGAACGCCAACTTCTTGACAGGACCAATTCATTCCACAAATTGACGTGGCTGAACCTAATTGATGATGAGCTTACGAATTTCATCCCGCTGGAGCCAGGGAATTTAAAACTTTTTAGCTAGTTGAGCCTTTGCGACAATAATCTTGCCAGTTCAATACCGATAATATTAGGCAATTTGATGGAGCTAACCCTTCTTTAATACTATGGTGAAAAGTATTTGGGTCACATCGTTGATGAGATAGGAAAATCTCGACGCTATGCTTGACTCAGAAGTGAGTACAAATCAATTCACCGGCCTAGTTCCTTCTCGTTGGGGCAACTTCACCGACTTGGTATATTTTTTTCTTTCGCTAGTATCTGCATCTGGCCGAATTCCTGAATGCTCTGGGGATCCCATGAACTTGTAAGGTAATACCTGTAGAAATTGGGCAGTTGAATTTGTGCAGTGAGGTTGTGCTATATTCGAATCAGTTGCATGGATCCATCTTTTCCTCCTTGGGTAATTTGAGCAAACTAGCTGGATGGTATGTCTACAACACTTCCCTTTCTGGTTCTATCCCGCCTGAAATGGGGAGTATGACATATTCGGAAGGGCTCCGAATGAACACCAACTTCTCGACAGGACCAATTCCTTCCACTTTTGGAAACTTAACCAAATTGACACGGCTGAAACTAATTGATAACGAGCTTACTGATTTGGGGATCTAATGAACTTGTGTGTGCTGCATTCGGATATCAAGTGTCCACTGGCTCCTTACCGGAGAACTGGTGCCGTGGTGGATCTCTCCAAAAATTCGCAGCGACTGTCAATAACTTAACCGCTTCTATTCCTAGAAGCTTGAGTAATTGCGCGAGCTTAGTCAGAGTACGCCTCGTGGAAAACCATCCCGCTGGGATCGTATCTGGGACCTTTGGTTTCTACTCCAATTTGCACTTTATTGGCACGAGTTTCGACACGTTACATGGGGAAATCTCAATAAACTGGGGAAGTAGCATGCATTTAAGTGATCTCAGAATTGCTGGAAGTTGTCAAGGATTTCAGTAATATGTTCTGATGTTAACAAAACTATTCTTCGTTTATGTCAATCTTGATGACTGCTGAGGTTCTGTATGTTTCAAGATATATCCACATTGAACAGAACCTTTGATTTGATAAGACGTGGATATAATATGCTTGAATATATCGACTGTCTGAGGTAAATATTTTACTTCCCTGTAGTTGAGTGTATCCCGGTTTTGGTGGTCGATATATCGGTCTTCTTGTTAGGAGGTGGTGGTGATGAGAATGGAGGTAAAATAGGGGTATGCTGGATAGAAGTAGCATAGCACAACAGATTGCATGGATAGAAGCAGTGGACTGTGCGGATAGAAGTAGTATATTGCATGGATAGAAGCAAAACATTGCACGGACACAAGCATCAGATATCGTGATCTCGGAGCAATAAATACGAGTGTCCAAATATGATGTATAATTTCAATTCAATTTCCATCTCCAATATCCTAAGTTGCGACAGAATGAAAAGGTTGTATGTGACATAATGAAAGTTCGCATTTCTTTCAATACCTTGTGAAACCTTAGTTTCAATCCAATTAAGTAAATACTAGCTTTTCAAGGATAGGTAAACAGGATTAACTCATTAGTAGCTCGAGCCCATGTACATGTCTATTAGCTTTAAAATTGAGGTACTTGTGGAAATTATGGTCCTTTAGGAAGGTGAGAAGCGATTAAAAAATAAATAAAATGGAGCGCATTTGTTATTATCTGATTCAATAAATTGATCTTAAGAAAATTTAGGCTGCACCATAAGACATTTTTCGTAATATAATTATTGATTACGGCTCCCTTCGCCCTTTTAGGAGCGATAATCTCCTAGATTTATGTGGTGCTATTCCCACTAAAGACACTAGTCAAAATTGGGTCAAATTGATTCATTTAATTCGGATCGATCCATATATAATTTTGGAAACCCATATCCAATCCCATCTAGATCCAAGTCATACTCAACTCAACCCATACTCCAATCATTAACAATCTACCTCTTTAAATATTAAAAATAGCATACTGAAATAAATAAATAAATAAAAGATGGTGTTGATTGCTCTTTTTGCAGTCCTTGGATTTCAAAAAATGATAAATGAAACAAACTAAAGTAAAAATAAATAAAGTTGCAAAGCATATAAGTGAAGGAAGATAAGTTCCGACCGTATATATTTCAATGGTGGCCCTTGAACTTTGATATAATCATAAGTTGACGCTCCCAGAACGCAATCCAACAACAATTTCATTATCCCGTGTAAGTGGGAGGATGTCTCCATTGGAACCGTCGAGCACTTCAAAATTCCCGAATAATGCCGGCGCACTATTTCTCAAACGATTGAGCCCAATTAGAGAGCTCAACTTCTAATTCTAATTAATCACGGAATTAAAAGAGCAGGCCTCCACAATTGCATCATCGGCTCAAACTAGTGGGTCCAAAAAAATCTTGATCTTGCATTTCCGATATTACCTTTTGATCAACATAAATCCGATTAAACATTTTCATTTTGAGACACATGACAATCCATTCTTTAAATTTTAGCTGAACCATTTCGGCCGTGAAAGCCAAGCCTACAATCCATTTCGACTCGTTTTCCTTTACTTGAAAAGGATCATCAATTTCAACGCAACTGTGGATCCATTTGTTTTTAAGACCGTGCACCCCGGTGCCATTTTGCTAGATATCTGGCCATAGTTAGCCAAAAGGATTAAAGATGCGTTTGGTTCGGCATTTGCGAAACCCATTCAGCCTTTAAAGCCCCTTCGGCTAAATTTGAGGTGTTTGGTTTAATTTTCAAATGCCCATTTGCCCAATATCAACATTTAAAATATTGAAAGCTCAATGCTGGTTGAAGGAGCTTTGTGCTTTCAGTATTTTGGGCTTTCAACATTTTTTGAATGCTGAAACTGGGTTTTAATGAATTTTTATTAATTACCCATTTTGCCCTCAAAATTTTATCAAAAGTCCATATTTACCCTCACTATTCATCTTCTCCAACCTAAGCCCTGTTCCCAGCCTGTACATCTTCTCCCACCTTCGCCAGCGACCTCACGAATGAGGTTGCGACCTCTCACAGTCTGAGGTCGTGACCTTGCCGGCTGAAGTTGCGACCTTGCGCGGCTGAGGTTGCGTGGTTCGGCGACCTCGCCGTTTGACGTCGTCGATTGGACCTCACTGACCTATCTTCCTCCTTTGCCATATTCTTTTTTTAAAATAAAAAATAAAAAATTTGTTTGAAAGCTCATTCCAAATTTAGTTTGCCAAACACCTAGTTCAATTGATAACCCGTTGTAAATACTTTTTTACCAAACACATTTTGCATTCTCTTAAAAGGGTTTTGGGCTTTCAGCATTCCCATTTACCCAAAGCTGTTTGCAAATGCCGAACCAAACGCACTCTAAATCAACACCAAGTCAAAAAATTTAGGACTGAATTGACTAAATTTGCACCAATACAATATGTTTAGGATTCCATTTGATAAAGTAATACAAATTCTTGCATTTACAATATATATATATATATATTTATTTAGGACTTTTCTAACACTTTTCCCATCAATTTTGGGTGGGTTGAGACTGGGTTTGACTTGAATCGACCCATGTGACCCATCTTTTTTTGTATTACAATTTTGACAATGTATACCCAATTCCGTCCAAACCCAAATCATGCCCAACTCAATTCAAGCTCCAATTCCTACCAACTTTCCCCTTTTAACAACATACCCCCAACAAAAATTCTAACGTCAATTTTTTTTTTTTGTGGTCATTATATTTTATAACCAAAGCATTGCAATGGTACACAAAGCTTAGGAGAACAAATTCTGGTTATATATAGATTTCAATCGGTGGTCATTAAACTTTGACATAACCAAGTTTCCATAACGTTATCCAACAACAACATAATTATCCCGGCGCAACGTGCGGGAATATCTGTATGGAAACCGTCAAGAGCACTTCAAATTCCCACATAATCACAGTGTAACGGCCGAGTCGGTCCGCGATTTTAGCCTACTGGGACTTTAGGGAAAAATTGGCAATTTCCCTTTTTATTTAGCGAAAATTTGGAAAGGCTTGGAAATTAATGAAAATTTAAGTTTAAATTTATTTTGGGCCCAAAATGTCATGAAATTCGATATTTGATTTTTCGGGATTTTTCCTGAATTTTTAGGGAATTTTAAAGCATTTTTCCGATTTTCGGAAATTAAAATATATTATTTTATTAAAAGTCCCAGACCGGCCAGCGAAACGGCCGGCCAGACCGTGCGAACCGCCGGTCCGACCGGGTCGGACCGGACGGCACGTGCACAGCACGCGCACGAGCTCTCCCCCTCTCCCTCTCTCCTCTCTCTCTCGGGCTTTTTGTCGAGCAGGTAGAATGCACTGTGCATTCCACCGCTCGACGTCGCCTCAGCCACGCCACCCCCTGCAGCCACCCACCCCTGACTTGGAAGTGACCGTCGGAGGGGATGGTGGCCACGGGGGAGGCGCCGCGTGGCCTGGGAAGCCGAGTTCTCGGCCTCCCCCACCTGCTCCCACTCGGTATAAACCGAGTGGGCAAGGGTTTTGAAGGGGGGATTTCTCGGAGCTCCGGCCTCCTCTTCGTGCGTTCTTGGTGTCCCCGCGTAGCTTGAGTCGCCCCCTTCCCGAAGCCGTTGTCAGCTAGCCAAGACTCGACGTGGTCTGTCACCGGCAGTCATTTGCAGGGAGCTTCGCGGCCAGCCTTGGAACCCAGAAAACCGCAGCCAAAAACCACCATATTCCTTCCTACCCCGACCTCCTCAGCTCACTTCTCACCCACCAATCGATTCCCTCACTCCCTAGTTTCCTTTTCCGGTGGTTCCCCCTTCCGATTTGGCCTGTGGACGCCAAATCGAAGCTTTGAAACTTGAAAACCACTTCGGAGGCTTAGGAGGAAGCCGCGACTTCGTGGCCGTTTTCCCGTCGATTCCGGCCACCTTCGACGAAGCCACAACCACCAATCGACGCGTCGTGAGCTCAGCTTCCTTCTCCGACCGGTCCCAAGCTCCGACGTGCACCGCCGACGACAAACAGAGACGGAACCCGAACACCCCTCGCGACCCGGCGCTCGACCCGGTTCCCCGACCCGGAAGCCGAGCTAGCCGGAGAAGAAGATCGGCGCCGGAGGAGCCAGCAGCCGCCGGCCAAGTCCAGCTCGCGGGCCAGCCCAGCCCAGTCAACGGCCCAGCCGACCCGGCCCAGTCGGCCAGTCAATCAGCCGACCGACCCAAGCCCAGTCAGCCGGCCCAGCCCAGGTCCAGCTTGCGCGGCCCGAAAAAAAAAAAAAAAAAAAAAAAAAAAAAAAAAAAAAAAAAAAAAAAAAAAGAGGAAAATTCTAAAATTTTCTTGGGTTCAACCAGGAGTACAGCAAGGGGGATTTAGCCAGGCAAACTCACAAGTGAGTGGATTCTAAACTTTTATTAGGCGCATTTGTTGTTTTAGTAGGAAACGGGTAGAAATGGCTAGGGCGAGTAGAACGGCTAGGACTCCTTATTTATTCGTAAAATTCATTGATTAGTTAGATTGGTTAGCCGTATTGGACAATGGTAGATTGTTGACCATTTAGGTGGTGTAGTTCGACTTGTGTCGACCTAGGGACTGGCATCCCACGTCTTACGAGAAATGCCCTTGTACGTTTGCTTGTGCTCGAGCGTGGTCAGAGTTGGGACCCCTCGAGGAGAAAGAAGGGTCGGATTGACACCTCTGTTAAAATCTTCGAATTGTTTATTTCGTCTATTTCTACAATTTAATTTAATTAGTCATGTATCATTAATGTTCGTCCGCATAGCATTTGATTAAATTAGTTAAGAACCCTATTTGCTTTTTAATTGCATTAAATTATTATTATAATTTGGCGATTCAAGTACTACTTTGTGCGTTTAATTTTGCGCCGCCTTAATTTAATCAGTTATGCCTAGACAAATTCCTTATAACCGCAATTAGGGTCTCGTTAGTAGACCTGCCCCACCCTGTAAGTTGTTTAGACCCCCATGACGTTCGATAGTCTACCTTTAGTTTAGAGATCTAGAGGTGGGGAGTTCTTCGTTTTGGGTTGGTAATGAGTGTTTCTGCGCGAAGCTTGGGGACCTTGGGATGAGAGACTTACAGCTAGGCTTGCCTAGAGTCGACTGACAGACCATCGGAAGCCGAGAGTTGGGAGGGTCGATTTAGGGACCCTAAGGCAGGGGTGTTCCTAATTTAGGATTAGGGTTCGTTCACTGGGATACCAAGTATCTCATTCCACCACCCCACCATCCCAGGACCCCCGTATGGACCCGGATCAGGACCTATCAGACTTGGAGGACCAGCTAGAGGAGGAGGCGCTTATGGAGGAAGACCCTCACGAGGAGGAAGCTTGGGATCTACTGGAGCTGGAACCTCTGGATCAGGAGGACTGGGAGCAGCAGCTGGAGCTGGAGCTGGAGTGGGATCTTCAGGAGGAGGAGGATCAGGAGGAAGGGGATCTGGAGCCGGATATCCCCTTCAACTTGGATGAAGAAGAAGAGGAAGACGAAGGGAACGGTATGGCGGCAGCCCCCGCTCCCCCTAGAGACATGGAAGAGGTCATAGACATAGAAGTAAAGGAAGATGGATTAATCCAAGAATCCCACAGCACGACAAGTTGGATTTGGAGCGCCACGAAGCACATCTGGTACCCACATCAACACATTTGCGTGTATACGGGTTTCCATGAGGCCGAACTAGAGTTATTGGTCGAGGAGTGCAAGGTACCTCAGGGAGGCTACGAGACCGGCTTCGAAGACCCTGATGGGGCAGATGACTCAGAGGATGGCACCGTGGATAACCCGAAGCCTTCGTGCGTGCGAGATTGGCCCAGGCCAATGGGGGCAGCTAGGGATTAGTACTCTCCCTTCTCTTTTCCCCGCGACTTTTGATTGTATAGCTGTGCGGCGACCGTGACTCTAGACTTTTGTTATGTCTCCTCCTGTTTTCTCCCCTTTTTGTATTTTGACCTGACTTATCCTTGTATCTATGGGAAGTAAGTTTCTTGATCAAAGTGGATTGTGGTGTTACCTTGGGAACAAATTTGACTAAGAACTAGATTCGTTGGCAAAACTTAGCGTGAGGTAGGATCCTGGAATTAGTGCTACGACCCCGAGGAACCGGGGCGTGACAGCTTGGTATCAGAGCAAAGGTTAGTAACCACGGAAAGGTTACCTTCTTGGAGTGATAAGGAGTGAATGACTGGACGTATTGGGATATGACGTCTGGACGCAGGACCTTAGTTAAACCTAAAGACCAGACCGAGATTAGCTCAAGACCCCCACTTAACCTTGAGTTTGGTGTCAATTGTTTAGCTGCGTTGGCACGGTATGGGACGTGTGCAGTAAGGCCGGACATTGGCTAGAGACCATAGGGCTTGGTCTACGCCCGACTCGACCTGGGCGGTATGGGACGCACAGGACGAGGTCAGGCGTGTGACGTGACGTCTGGTTTAGCTGAGTTGGCGCGGTCTAGAACGTGTGCAGCAAAGCCGAACCTGGACATGTGGTGCCGGAGGGCACGTGGCCGTTGATCGGCGTGGCGAGGCTAGGCCTCTGCTGTTGTGACAATGATCACCCTTTTGAGAGGGTGTGGTGTTTTTGTCACCGCCTGCGTGGCGAAAGTGCGTGGCACCGAGTGAGGGTGGCCACTGATGCACTGAAGTCGAGTTCCTGACGAGGTTTCGACTGGACCCGTGGGGTCGTGTTGTCCTACGGGGTTAGGACGGGTGTTGATGGTGGTTTCCAACACCGAGTGTTGATGATGGTTTCCAACACCGTGATAATATGCGATATACTATGCCTCCTTTTGAGATCAATAGGGTGTTTTAAAATGATCTTATCTCTTGGGATCTGGTGATATTGCTTACCCCTATCTGAATTCCTCAAGGCGTGACAAAAGCGTTGTGATGCTGTAACAGGAAGACCAGATGATCAGACTGGGGAGACCTCCGCGAAGGAGGGCGACGATTGGTCGCTTTGGGGTAGGGGAGGCTGACCCCCAGGAAGATCCCCGTGTAGAAAGACTTGTGAGGACAGTAGAAGACCTACGGGAAGAGGTCCGCCAGCAAGCGAGAAACCAGGAAGCCGCTATCGCAGCTGCGGTAAATGCCGCCATAGCTGCCATGCGGAACGAGAACGCTGCTGAGGCTCAGGAACCTACTATAAGAACCGACGAACGGGAGGTGGAAGTCCCGGCTCCTGTTTCCGTAGCTAGTAGTGCTAATGGGGAGAGGAGAAAGCAGATGAAGGTCGGACAATTCCTGAAGATGAAACCCCCGGTCTTTACAGGGATGGGAGACCCTGAGACAGCGGCCGAGTGGCTGCTAGAGCTTGAAAAGATCTTCGAAGTCATGGAATGTTCTGACGAAGATCGTGTGACTCTCGCGGTGTACCAGCTGCAGGGGAATGCCAATCATTGGTGGAGAGCCACTAGAGGTATCGTCTTCCCTGGAGGCGTAATACCTACTTGGGGGACTTTTGTTGAGGCTTTCAACGAGCAGTACTTCCCCGAGTCAGCACGAGATGTGAAGCTAGCCGAATTTCAGAGACTACGTCAGAACAACATGACGGTATTGGAATATGAGGCAAAGTATGCCGCCCTGGCCAAGTACGGCAAGAGGCTGATCGAGGATCCAGTGGACAGGGCAAAGAGATTTCGGGAAGGGCTGAAACCTGAAATCAAATCCCAGCTCGCCCCCTTTAATCTGCGAGATTACAAGGAGGTGTTCACGAAAGCTCAAATGGTCGAAAAGGACCTCAATGAAAGAGCAGCTGCGTCTGGGTCGCGATCATTCGCGGGTAGAAATACCAGTAGCGTTCGGCAGGGGAAGAAGCCGATGTCAGGGTCGAGGAGGCCCTTTTCAGCAGTACGGAATGGAGGAGTCAGGAAACCCCCTTCTCGTCAAGAGAGCTGGTGCCGACAGTGTGGGAAAACCCACCAGCCGGGACCCTGTCCCCCGAGGAGCGAAGGATGCTTCGGATGTGGCCAGCTGGGCCATATGGTCCGTGATTGCCCTCAGCGCGCAATAAGGGCGCAGCCTCAACAACAAGTAGGGCAGCTGGCAGGTCTAGCACCACCTCTTCTGATGGACCGACCCTCGGCGCAGGGAAGAGTCTATGCGGTGACCAGACACGAAGCACAGAACTCAGGAGGAGTTATAACAGGTACCGTCTCCTTACACCGCAGTCCCGCTTATGCCTTATTCGATACGGGAGCTACCCATTCGTTTGTTGCTGAGCGCTTTGTGGAGTTAGTAGGGTTGCATGTGGAACCCTTAGCCGTTATTTTGAATGTCTCGACGCCGCTGCATGTTCATATGATGTCCGTTAATGGATGTAAGGGCTGTGAGATAGAGTTTAGCGGAGTTAGAGGTTCGATTGATCTGGCAGTCCTAGATTTGCGTGATTATGATGTTATTATTGGCATGGATTGGTTGACTAGACAGAAAGCTACGGTGGACTGTTCTAGAAAAGTAATAAGGTTCTGCCCGTCGAAGGACTCGAGTTACGAGTTCCTCGGAAGTCACGGCGGACCTTCAACCGCAGTCATCTCTTCCTTGGAAGCGACACGGTTGTTAGAAGATGGCTGTCAAGGCTATCTAGCTAGCGTTGTTGACACGACGGTCGAAGGACCAGTGTTGGAGGAGATCGCCGTAGTTCGGGAGTTTTCCGACGTTTTTCCAGAAGAATTGCCCGGGTTACCTCCGGAGAGAGAAGTGGAGTTTGCTATTGAAGTACCTTCTGGGACGGAGCCGATCTCCAAGGCTCCTTATCGGATGTCACTCTCAGAACTGAAAGAATTAAAGGTACAGATGCAAGAACTGTTGGATAAAGGATTCATCCGTCCAAGTGCGTCACCATGGGGTGCGCCGGTTCTCTTTGTGAAGAAAAAAGACGGATCCCTGAGACTTTGCATTGACTACAGACAACTGAATAAGGTGACAGTCAAGAACAGATATCCGTTGCCCAGGATTGATGATCTGTTCGATCAATTGCAAGGGGCTAAGGTCTTCTCAAAAATTGACCTGAGGACGGGGTATCACCAGTTAAGAATTAAAGAGGAGGATATTCCGAAGAGCGCCTTTCGGACTCGCTATGGACATTACGAATTCACAGTAATGCCGTTCGGGTTGACCAATGCCCCAGCTGCTTTCATGGATCTAATGAATAGGGTGTTCAGAGAGTACTTGGACAGGTTCGTCATAGTTTTTATCGACGACATCTTGATCTATTCAAGGAGTTCGATAGAACATGAGCAACACCTGAGGATAGTGCTGGCAGTACTACGAGAACATGCGCTCTACGCAAAGTTCAGTAAGTGTGAGTTTTGGCTAGACCGAGTAGCCTTTTTGGGACATGTGATCTCCGGGGACGGAATCTCCGTGGATCCTGCGAAGATCGAGGCGGTAATGGATTGGCCAAGGCCTACAACAGTGACGGAAGTTCGTAGCTTCCTAGGTCTGGCAGGATACTACCGAAGGTTTGTAGAAAAATTTTCGAGTCTATCCCTACCCTTGACGGGCTTGCTGAAAAAGGACAAGAAGTTTGAATGGACCGAGAAGTGCGAGAGGAGCTTCCAAACACTGAAAGAAAGGCTGACCACTGCACCAGTCTTAACCATCCCTTCAGGACCAGGTGGTTATGAGGTTTATAGTGACGCCTCGTATCAAGGTCTTGGATGCGTTTTGATGCAGCACGGACGAGTTGTGGCTTACGCATCGAGACAGTTGAAGCCACATGAGCAAAACTATCCGACCCATGACCTGGAGTTGGCAGCGGTAATTTTTGCGCTCAAAATTTGGAGGCACTATCTGTGCGGAGAAAAGTTTCCAATTTTTACGGATCATCAGAGCCTCAAGTACCTGTTTTCACAGAAGGAATTGAACATGAGACAGCGGAGATGGATGGAACTCCTAAAGGATTACGACTGTGAGATTCTATACCACCCAGGGAAAGCGAATCGCGTGGCAGACGCGCTTAGTCGCAAGTCCTCATTGACTTCATTATTGGCCAAGGAATGGCAGTTGTTTGAGAAAGTACAGAACTCAGAGTTCAAATTTGAGGTTGGACACCTGACTTGCTTAATGGCCACCTTAAGGATAGAACCTCAGATCAGGGCCAGGATTAGAGATCTACAATCTTCGGATCCCTTTCTAGTGGGCATCTTACAAACCGAAGAAGGACTGATGAAACCTGGTTTCCAAATCTCCGAGGACGGAGTCCTGAACTTTCGTGGAAGGCTGTGTGTGCCCGACAGTCCTGAGTTAAGGGATGAAATTTTGTCAGAGGCACACCGCAGTAAATACAGTGTTCATCCGGGTAACACCAAGATGTATCAGAACCTGAGGCCCCACTACTGGTGGAAAGGAATGAAAACGGACGTGGCGAGATTCGTGGCCAAGTGCCTGACGTGCCAACGGGTGAAGGCACAACACTGTAAACCTGGAGGCCTCTTGAACCCTTTGGAAATTCCAGAATGGAAATGGGAGCATATCACGATGGATTTCGTGACCGGGTTACCGAGGAGCCAAAAAGGTCACGACATGATTTGGGTCATAGTGGACAGACTAACCAAATCTGCTCACTTCCTAGCCGTGCGAAAGAATCTTCCCTTAGACCGACTAGCAGACTTATATGTAGCTCAGATAGTCAGACTACATGGAGTGCCGGTAACCATTACCTCTGACCGTGATCCAAGATTCACCGCTCATTTTTGGAAGAGTCTACAAGGAGCCTTGGGTACAAGATTACAGTACAGTACGGCTTTCCATCCCCAGACTGATGGACAGTCTGAGCGGACCATTCAGACTCTAGAGGACATGCTGAGAGCATGCGTCTTAGATTTTAAGGGAGGATGGGAAGACCGGCTACCCCTGGTAGAGTTCGCCTATAACAACAGCTTCCAACAAAGCATAGGGATGACTCCCTTTGAGGCTTTGTACGGACGAACCTGCCGGACTCCCGTGTGTTGGGACGAAGTCGGAGAACGGAAAATTCTAGGTCCCGAGCTAGTACAACAGTCACAAGATGCAGTTAAGGTAATCAGGCAAAGGCTGAAGACAGCCCAGAGTCGACAAAAGAGCTATGCGGACCTAAGGCGCAGACCTTTAGAATTCCAAGAAGGGGACCATGTCTTCCTGAAAGTGTCACCTAAGAAGGGAATGTCCCGCTTTGGAGAAAAAGGAAAGTTAAGTCCCAGGTTTGTAGGACCCTTTGAGATTTTGGAAAGGATAGGAGCAGCCGCTTATCGACTAGCCTTACCGCCAAACTTGGAACAGATCCACAATGTCTTCCACGTCTCGATGCTAAGGAAGTACGAGCCTGATCCTTCACATGTATTAAGTCATGAGGACCTTGAGTTGGACGAACAGGTTTCGTTCGTAGAAAGACCAATCAGGATAGAAGACCGGAAGGAGCGAAGACTTCGGAACAAGGTCACGCCACTGGTCAAGGTCGTTTGGCAACATCATGACTCCGAGAGCGCTACTTGGGAAAGCGAGGAGCTCATGAGGCAACAGCACCCGCAACTGTTTGAAGTTTAGTAGCTGCAAATTTCGAGGACGAAATTTTCTTAAGGGGGGTAGATTGTAACGGCCGAGTCGGTCCGCGATTTTAGCCTACTGGGACTTTAGGGAAAATTGGCAATTTCCCTTTTTATTTAGCGAAAATTTGGAAAGGCTTGGAAATTAATGAAAATTTAAGTTTAAATTTATTTTGGGCCCAAAATGTCATGAAATTCGATATTGATTTTTCGGGATTTTTCCTGAATTTTTAGGAAATTTTAAAGCATTTTTCCGATTTTCGGAAATTAAAATATATTATTTTATTAAAAGTCCCAGACCGGCCAGCGAACCGGCCGGCCAGACCGTGCGAACCGCCGGTCCGACCGGGTCGGACCGGACGGCACGTGCACAGCACGCGCACGAGCTCTCCCCCTCTCCCTCTCTCCTCTCTCTCTCGGGCCTTCTGTCGAGCAGGTAGAATGCACTGTGCATTCCACCGCTCGACGTCGCCTCAGCCACGCCACGCCCTGCAGCCACCCACCCCTGACTTGGAAGTGACCGTCGGAGGGGATGGTGGCCACGGGGGAGGCGCCGCGTGGCCTGGGAAGCCGAGTTCTCGGCCTCCCCCACCTGCTCCCACTCGGTATAAACCGAGTGGGCAAGGGTTTTGAGGGGGGATTTCTCGGAGCTCCGGCCTCCTCTTCGTGCGTTCTTGGTGTCCCCGCGTAGCTTGAGTCGCCCCCTTCCCGAAGCCGTTGTCAGCTAGCCAAGACTCACCGTGGTCTGTCACCGGCAGTCAGTTGCAGGGAGCTTCGCGGCCAGCCTTGGAACCCAGAAAACCGCAGCCAAAAACCACCCCATTCCTTCCTACCCCGACCTCCTCAGCTCACTTCTCACCCACCAATCGGTTCCCTCACTCCCTAGTTTCCTTTTCCGGTGGTTCCCCCTTCCGATTTGGCCTGTGGACGCCGAATCGAAGCTTTGAAACTTGAAAACCACTTCGGAGGCTTAGGAGGAAGCTGCGACTTCGTGGCCGTTTTCCCGTCGATTCCGGCCACCTCCGACGAAGCCACAACCACCAATCGACGCGTCGTGAGCTCAGCTTCCTTCTCCGACCGGTCCCAAGCTCCGACGCGCACCGCCGACGACAAACAGAGACGGAACCCGAACACCCCTCGCGAACCGGCGCTCGACCCGGTTCCCCGACCCGGAAGCCGAGCTAGCCGGAGAAGAAGACCGGCGCCGGAGGAGCCAGCAGCCGCCGGCCAAGTCCAGCTCGCGGGCCAGCCCAGCCCAGTCAGCCGGCCCAGTCAACGGTCCAGCCGACCCGGCCCAGTCGGCCAGTCAATCAACCAACCGACCCAAGCCCAGTCAGCCGGCCCGGCCCAGGTCCAGCTTGCGTGGCCCGAAAAAAAAAAGAGTAAAAGAGGAAAATTCTAAAATTTTCTTGGGTTCAACCAGGAGTACAGCAAGGGGGATTTAGCTAGGCAAACTCACAAGTGAGTGGATTCTAAACTTTTATTAGGCGCATTTGCTGTTTTAGTAGGAAACGGGTAGAAATGGCTAGGGCGAATAGAACGGCTAGGACTCCTTATTTATTCGTAAAATTCATTGATTAGTTAGATTGGTTAGCCGTATTGGACAATGGTAGATTGTTGACCACTTAGGTGGTGTAGTTCGACTTGTGTCGACCTAGAGACTGGCATCCCACGTTTTACGAGAAATGCCCTCGTACGTTTGCTTGTGCTCGAGCGTGGTCAGAGTTGGGACCCCTCGAGGAGAAAGAAGGGTCGGATTGACACCTCTGTTAAAATCTTCGAATTGTTTATTTCGTCTATTTCTACAATTTAATTTAATCAGTCATGTATCATTAATGTTCGTCCGCATAGCATTTGATTAAATTAGTTAAGAACCCTATTTGCTTTTTAATTGCATTAAATTATTATTATAATTTGGCGATTCAAGTACTACTTTGTGCGTTAAATTTTGCGCCGCTTTAATTTAATCAGTTATGCCTAGACAAATTCCTTATAACCGCAATTAGGGTCTTGTTAGTAGACCTGCCCCACCCTGTAAGTTGTTTAGACCCCCATGACGTTCGATAGTCTACCTTTAGTTTAGAGATCTAGAGGTGGGGAGTTCTTCGTTTTGGGTTAGTAATGAGTGTTTCTGCGCGAAGCTTGGGGACCTTGGGATGAGAGACTTACAGCTAGGCTTGCCTAGAGTCGACTGACAGACCATCGAAAGCCGAGAGTTGGGAGGGTCGATTTAGGGACCCTAGGGCAGGGGTGTTCCTAATTTAGGATTAGGGTTCGTTCACTGGGATACCAAGTATCTCATTCCACCACCCCACCATCCCAGGACCCCCGTATGGACCCGGTTCAGGACCTATCAAACTTGGAGGACCAGTCAGAGGAAGAGGAGCTTATGGAGGAGGACCCTCACGAGGAGGAAGCTTGGGATCTACGGGAGCTGGAACCTCTGGATCCGAAGGACTGGGAGCAGCAGCTGGAGCTGGAGCTGGAGTGGGATCTTCAGGAGGAGGAGGATCAGGAGGAGGGGGATCTGGAGCCGGATATCCCCTTCAACTTGGATGAAGAAGAAGAGGAAGACGAAGGGAACGGTATGGCGGCAGCCCCCGCTCCCCCTAAAGACATGGGAGAGGTCATAGACATAGAAGTAAAGGAAGATGGATTAATCCTAGAATCCCACAGCACGACAGGTTGGATTTGGAGCGCCACGAAGCACATCTGGTACCCACATCAGCACATTTGCGTGTATACGGGTTTCCATGAGGCCGAACTAGAGTTATTGGTCTAGGAGTGCAAGGTACCTCTGGGAGGCTACGAGTCCGGCTTCGAAGACCCTGATGGGGCAGATGACTCAGAGGATGGCACCGTGGATAACCCGAAGCCTTCGTGCGTGCGAGATTGGCCTAAGCCAATGGAGACAGCTAGGGACTAGTACTCTCCCTTCTCTTTTCCCCGCGACTTTTGATTGTATAGCTGTGCGGCGACCGTGACTCTAGACTTTTGTTATGTCTCCTCCTGTTTTCTTCCCCTTTTTGTATTTTGATCTGACTTATCCTTGTATCTATGGGAAGTAAGTTTCTTGATCAAAGTGGATTGTGGTGTTACCTTGGGAACAAATTTGACTAAGAACTAGATTCGTTGGCAAAACTTAGCGTGAGGTAGGATCCTGGAATTAGTGCTACGACCCCGAGGAACCGGGGCGTGACACACAGCGCACTCCTCTAATGATTAGTCAGAACAATAATAAAGAGGAGACCTCCGCAAGTCACGTTATCATCAGTCAAAATAGCCAAGACAGGCTTGGTTGCTCATTTCAAAAGTTCCTTTTTGAATAACATGGGTTACAGTCCAGACACACTAAAACATGTTCTGAACACATGAAAATCCTTTTTTTTTCTTTTTTCTTTTTCAGTTTTAGCTAATCCAAATTCACCTATTTAAGAGCTGATTATTTAATCTATTTTGACACCTCCTCCTTGACTTGAACACGAGAACATGATCATCAATTTATTTTATTAGAAATGTGAATCTTTTTTTTTAACTGTGCACTGTCGGTGCCATTTGGCTAGATCGGGAATGGGGTGATCCGCGATTGGGAAAAAGACTTTTCCTTTTTGCGCTCAGAATTGCAAACTGCATAGCCCAAATTGGAACCAGATCACCTGACTGTGTGTGAGGTGACTTTCTCCCCCCCTCCTCCATCCCATCAAAATGCCGCCGCCGCCTATGTAAAGAGGAAAACCCCACCCCTCTCCATTGGATCCCTTAGGGGATCCAAATCCGCCCCAATAGGGGTCTGATGGTGTGGAAAGTTGAGTGTCCACGCACAACACGAAACACCTTGATTTTACTCACTTTCCTAAAAGACTTGCTCGCTCTGTCCAAGTCTCTATTCTATAAAATGGGCAGGACCCAATCCCGAAATAGGAACCGACCGAGTCAGAAAAGTGAACAGCAAAGACTACAAAAGTAGAAATTAAAAAGTCTTCAAGGAGCCAAATATTCTTTCAGTCGGCTTTCAGATGGTAGCTACAAACCCAATGTTCACGTACCTTCTCTTACTCTTCACTAGGTAGTTGTCGTTATCGTGCTCCCATTATCGTGTAAAGCGATAGGAAGGCAAGCTTTCACAGCCTTTTCTAGCATCGCTTATTGTCTCAGGAAAAGAAAAACCAACTCACCAGAACCAAAAACGGAGGAGGAGGCGGAGAAGAATCCATGGACTCTTCTTCAGAACTCAAGAGAGTCATGAGCCTTTCGGCTGCCCTTGCCCTTTTCACTACCTTTGTCATTCCACTTCCTGCCCAAGCTCACCCTGCAGAAGCCCAAGCCCTCCTTAAGTGGAAGTCCAGTCTTGACAACCATTCGGTTTCTTCCCTCTCTTCCTGGACGCCCTCTCCTCATAATGCCACCAGTTACAATTCGACCTTGAGTCCGTGTGCTTGGCATGGCATCTCCTGCAACCGGGCCTGGAGCGTGATCAGGATAAATCTCAGCAGCGCCAATGTTGAAGGTACGCTTGACGAATTCCCATTCTCATCTCTGTCTCATCTCATGTACATGGACCTGAGCATGAATAGTCGCTTCCGCCAAATTCCGCCTCAAATCGGTCTCCTGAGCAATCTCACCTATCTCGACCTCTGTACCAATCGATTCTCGGGGAAAATTCCGCCCCAGATTGGCTGGCTAACAAAACTGGAGGTCCTGCACCTGATTTCCAACGAGTTAAATGGCTCCATTCCCCAAGAAATAGGGCAGTTGCATTTGCTCACTGAGATCGCGCTGTATTCAAATCAGTTGAATGGATCCATACCTTCCTCATTGGGCAATTTGAGCAAATTAGCTACATTTTATGTCTACAACAACTCTCTTTCCGGTTCTATTCCTTCCGAAATGGGAAACATGGAAAATTTGGAAGTGGTCCACATGGGCAGCAACTTCCTGACAGGACCAATTCCTTCCACATTGGGGAACTTAACCAAATTGAGAGAGCTGCACTTATTTTCTAATAAGCTTTCCGGTTCCATCCCCCTAGAGCTAGGGAATTTGAACCATCTGAGCTCGTTAAGCCTTAATGATAATAATCTTACAGGTTCAATCCCGCTGACATTAGGCAATTTGACAGAGCTTACCCTTCTTTATCTCTATGGTAACCAGCTTCGGAATCACATACCTGATGAAATAGGAAATCTCTGTGCTATGCGTGACTTAGCGCTGAGTGAAAATCAGCTCGCTGGCCCCATACCTTCTTCTCTGGGTAACTTGACCAACCTAGTATCTTTGTACCTCAGCAACAATCGGCTTTCTGGTTCGATTCCTGGATCCTTAGGGGACCTGATGAACTTGACAAGGCTGCAATTGGATGCCAACCAGTTAATTGGCTCCTTGCCAGAGAACATGTGCCAAGGTGGGTTGCTCCAAAACCTCACAGTGAGTAGCAACAACTTAACAGGTCGTATCCCTAGAAGCCTGAGAAATTGCACAAGCTTAGTCAGACTACTCCTAGACGACAATCAACTTTCGGGACGGTGGCCGGCAGAAGGTTTCTCAAATACCACATTGGAAATAATTGGTTTGTCCAACAACAAATTTGAAGGTCCACTTCCACTCCCATCACCCTTCACACAGTACTATTCGATCGCAAATAATAAAATGGGGGGGGGGGGGAAGATCCCTTTATGGATATGCAATGTCACCTTTCTGTCATTCCTCATCTTGTCTAATAATAGCTTAGCCGGCATCCTACCCCAATGCTCATCAAACTTCAGCGTTGATTTATTGGTTTTGAACTTGCGAATGAATAGTCTCTCGGGCACAATCCCTCAAACATTTTCCCTGCAAAGTAGCTTGAGAACTCTTGACTTGAGTGAAAACCAATTTGAAGGCACATTGCCACAATCCCTTGTCCACTGTAAAAGGCTGGAAGTTCTAGATTTCAGCAGCAATAATATAGAGGATAAATTCCCGATATGGCTGGGAAGACTACCGAAGCTGAAAGTTCTGATGTTGAGGTCCAACAATTTCAAGGGTTTTTTAGATTTTCCAAGAGTAGCTGATCTCTTTGCCGAGTTGCACATTTTGGACCTCTCAGACAACAACTTTGCTGGTCCTTTACCAGCCAATTTGATAGCGGAACTTCAAGGGATGATGAATCGACAGGATGGGCAAAAGCCGCAAGACAAATCATTGTACATGGGGCAGGAAGCTGGAATTAGGTCCTATGTAGATTCCGTGAATGTGATCATGAAAGGAAAGGAGATTCGGTTAGGGAGGATCTTGACCACCTTTACAACCATTGACTTATCGCTCAACTCTTTTGAAGGAAACATCCCGAGAGTTATTGGAAATCTTTATTCTCTCATTGGGCTCAACCTTTCCCACAACCACCTCATAGGTTCCATTCCTTCAACCCTTGGGAATTTGACTAACCTCGAATGGCTAGATTTATCTTCAAACCAGCTTACTGGGAGGGTTCCTAGAGAGCTGGGAGATTTGTCATTCCTTGGATATTTGGACCTCTCAAAGAACCAACTCATAGGTCGTATACCTCAAGACAAGCAACTAAGCACATTCACGAAAGATGCATTTCGTGGAAACTTGGGCTTATGTGGAACTCCATTACAAACATGCCCTGGTGATGCTCAACCTCCTCCACCACCGCGGTTGTTCTTCCAAGAGGATAGTGCAAGAGAGCGTGGTAGCGGGTTTGACAGGAAAGTAGTCGGGATGGGCTATGCATCCGGAGTAGTGATTGGAATCTCGATAGCATACATTTCATATGAAACTAGAAGACCCAAACGGCTCATGGGAAAAGTTAGAAGCATGGAGAGAAGAGTTAGATTGATGACGAAGCCAAAGCAGAAGGCCATCAAATTTTATGGAGGCTGATGAAATTGTTGGGAAGTGATCTCTTTGAACTTTGTACAATGTAGATCAAGGAATACAACTTTTGTCAGATCAAAATCCAATTTCGCATGTAGATGCTCGTTTTAATATGTTGTAATCTTCTTCTTTGAGCGATATTATCTGAATCGGGTTTATTGAATAGATGAACATGAAAGATATCTTTAAAACCTATCCATGGGTAGACTAGCTAGTTAGGGCAAACTTGGATTTTGTTGAGGTCTTGGATTTGATTTCTCAGGGAAGTGCCTGTAATTTAAGTGGGGGACCATGGCGATGGGTTTCTATGCTAGTCTTCCCCGAGGAATAGTCGAGGTGCACGCAAGTTGGCCCGGACACCTCGTTATAAAAAAAAAGATATCTTTAAAAAAAAAACTCCCTTTGCATCATTAATGCCCTTATTTCTCCACAAGAAAATAAAAGATGGAGAGTTGTCAAAGCCGATTTAGAGTGGGCTTACATGATTGAATGTGCCCTTGAAATATGTTCATGAACATTTCTAAAGTTGTCATCGTTCCACTATAGGGACAATTGCCAAATAAGTCCTAAACCTTTTGCATGTTGCCGATTAAGTCATTTCGGTGAATTTTGGTCGGAAAATGCCTACGTGGCGATGACGTGGTGCATCGGTCCTCGCTAGTGATGACGTGGCAATGATCGGACCCCAATTTTTTTTCCTTGTTTTTCTTAAAAAAACATACTTGATTGGCGAGCTCTGGCGTCCGGCGGAGCTCGCCGGCCACTCCAAAGGGTGGCCCTGCCCTTGCCGGCCGCGAGCGATGGTCGGGGAGGCCACCACCGCCCCCACAGTTTGCAGATCTGCAGGGGCGAGCTCACCCAGGCTGGCCATCGCCCATGGCTGGCGAGGGTGGGGCCACCCTTTGGAGTGGCTGGCAAGCTCCGCCAGCCAAGTATTTTTTTAAAAGAAAAACAACGAAAAAAAATTTGAGGTCTGGTCATGGTCACGTCATCTTCACGTAGGCAATTTCTGGCCAAAATCCGCTGGAATGACTTAACCGACAAAGTTGCAAAAGGTTCAGGACTTATTTGGTATAAAAAAAAGATTTATGACCAAATTGGTAAAGTAGCAAAATGTTTAAGACTTATTTGGCAATTGTCCATTCCACTGTACAATACTTGCAGGCCAGTATTGGATCGTTGACTTGCAGTCTTGCACCTATCATACTTGTCTGCAATAGTGAACAGGGTATTAAAGGTTCAAACCTCAAAGCATCTTCGAAGTTTAGATTCAAAGTAATCTTATTGCAAACTTCTGGGGTCCCCTAGACCAAAAAAAAAAAAAAACTCAAACTTTCATGTTCGTGGATTTCTTAAGCTGCTGGTAATTTTCAAATAATATTCGCAAGAAATACATCTGGTAACTTGCTTATAAGCCAACTTATCAATAAGTTATCAACATCGTATCGAGTTCACCATATAGGTAACTTCTTCTAAATTCTAGGATTGATATCACAAATAATCCCAAAATAGTATATGCATGCCACATTAAACCAAACTAATTTTCACATCACAAAAAATCTAAAAATGGTGCACTCATGCCACGAATTAATTATAATGTCACAAAGAAAACTACGAACTAATACACTCATACCGTATTTATCTTAATTTAGTTTTTTTTTTACTATAAAAATTGTGACTTTTAGAGATTATCCAAAATCTCATAGGGCAAAATTAGGAGTTTTAGCAAATTTCCCAATCTAAGATTTTGGTGATTTGGATTTTTTTCGACACAAATTAGTTGGAGGTAAATGTGTTTAGGGCAAAAAGGGAGACTTCAGCAAATTTTCCAATCTAAGATTTTAGTGATCTAGGAATTTTGTGACACAAATTAGTTTGAGGTAAATGTGACACTAGTGTGTCAATTTGGCATTTTTGTAATACAAATACTAGTTTGGAATAAATGTAGCACGTGTACATAAGTTTGAGACTTTTGGTGACACGAAAATTAGTTATGAGTTATGAAAATAGGAGCCATGGCGGTGGGTTGCTGTGCTAGTCTCTCCTGAGGAATAGTCGATGTGCACACAAGCTGGCCCGAACACTTCGATTACCCAAAAAATAATTAGTTATGAATATATGTGACAAGGGTGTACTTGACGCGGCTGTCCCATTGAAACAAAGACGAGAAGACGGGTTTATATATAAGGGTATGCTGGATAGAAGTAGCATAGCACAACCGATTGCATGGATGTAAGCAGCGGACTGTGCGGATAGAAGTCGTATGATGCATGGACAGAAGCAAAACATTGCACAGACACCAAGCATCAGATGTCGTGATCTCGGGGCAATAAATACGAGTGTCCAAACATAACATATAATCTCAATTCGATACCCATGTCAAATATCCAATTTTTGAAAAAAAAAAATGGAGTGCCTTTGTTATTATCTAAATCAAGAAATAGATCTTAAGAAAATTTGGGCTGTACCATAAGACATTTATGGTAATATAATTATTGATTATGGTTCCCTTCACCCTTTTAGGAGCGATAATCTCTTAGGCTTATGTGGTGTTATTCCCACTAAAGACACGAGTCGAATTTGGGCCAAAATTGATGCATTTAATTCGTATCGATCCATACATAATTTTGGCAACCCATATCTAATCTCGTCTAGACCCTGGTCATACTCAAAATCCACACTCCAATTATTAACGATTTACCCTTTTAAATATGAAAAATAGCGTACCGAAATTAATAAATAAATAAAAACTGGCGTTGATTGCTCTTTTTGCAGTCCTTGGATTTCAAAAAATGATAAAAGCAACAAACTAAAGTTAAAAAAAAATCGCAAATCTGACCATATAGATTTCGATGGTGGCCCTTAAACTTTGATATAATCAAAAGTTGACACTTCCAGAACGCAAGCCAACAACAATTTCTTTATCCCGTGTAACGTGCGGGGATGTCTCCATTGGAACCATCGAGCACTTCAAAGTTTCCAAACAATGCCGGCACACTAATCTCAAACGAGTGAGACCAATTAGAGAGCTCAACTTCTGATTCTAATTGATCACAGAATTAAAAGAGCAGGCCTTCACAATCGCGTGATTGGCTCAAACTAGCGGGCCCCAAAATAATCTTGATTTTGCATCTCCGATATTACCTTTCGATTGACATATATTCGATCAGAGATTTTCGTTTCAAGACACATGACAACCCAATCTTTAAACTTCAGCTGACAAAGCTCGGCCATGAAAGAGCGAGTCTTCGATCCATTTCCACAACTTTTCCTTTACTTGAACATGATCATCAAATTTGACGGACCTGTGGATCTATTTGTTAGTAAGACCGTGTGCCCCGGTGCCATTTCGCTAGATCATCAGCGCTGGTTTCGGCATAGGATAGGGTCAACCGGGTCAAGATTCGGCTTCGCGATCACCGAGCGAGAAGACTTTGCATTTGCGAAAAGGGCGGTACAAATTAGGATTTGTTTTGCCTGGCCAGGAGCCAAGTGAAGCATGGGAGGTACCTTCTTCTATGTAACAAGAGATACGAGATCGGGGACTTGATTACACTAATTCTCTAACCGGTGTCCTTTCGATACTCTTTAACTCGATTGAGTAGTTGCCTAAGTGATTCACACAAGCCTTATCCGTTTTATGACCTTATGCCACTAAGCAATGCCATAAAAGATTTATGACTAATGTTGTGTCTTTAAAATATTTAGGACTAAATTATTATCAATACGATATATTTATGACTTTTCTAATACTTTTCTTGTCGAACTTGGGTTGGTATTGATCCATGTGACCCAATTTTTTTTTATAATACAATTTTGGCAATCCATAACCAATTCCATTGAACCCAAGTCATACCCAGCTCAACTCAAGCTCCGATTCTCACCAATTTTCCCCTTCAGATATGGAAAACAGCACATGGAGAACAAAAACTAGTCTGACTTTTTTTTTTTTTTGAGGTCGTTAGAGTTTATAATCAAAGCAATGCAGTGCTACCAACCATTTAAATTATCAGATAAGTGTATAAATGCGATAAATTAAAGTTACGAAACACGCAAAGCTTGTAAATAGAGGAAAACAAGTTCTTATAATGTACAGCTTTCAATCACTAGTTATTAAACTTTGACATAATCAAGTCCCCGATTCTAGAACGTAATCCAACAACAATATAATCATCCCGGATTAGCGTGCGGGATTATCTCAATGGGAACCGTCGAGAGCACTTCGAAATTGCAACATAATCACGGAGCATTCCTCTAAAGTTAAGTCAGAATAGTATTAAAAAGGAGACCTCCTCAAGTCACGCTTTCGTCGGTCAAAATAGCCCAAAGAAAATCTTGGTTGCTCATTTCAAAAGTTCCTTTTTAAATAACATGAGTTACGGGCAAGTACAATATAGTCCAGACTCACTAAAACACGTTCTGAACACGTGATCGTCCCTTTTTTGTTTTTTTTTTTCCAGATTTTGGCTGATCCAAATTGACCTATTAAAAAGCTGATTTTGTTTAATCCATTTTGATACCTCCTCCTTTACTTAAACACGAGAACATGATCATCGATTCTATTAGAAATGTGAATCTTTTTTGTTATTTTATCTTTAACCGTACACTGTCGGTGCCATTTGGCTAGTTCATCAGCTGTCGTCTCCGCCGGTCAAGATTTGGCTTCATGAAGCCCGAGTGGGAAAAAGACTTATCCTTTCGCGCTTAGAATTGCAAACTGCGTAGCCCAAATCGGGGTCTGATGGTGTGGAAAGTTGAGTGTCCACATACACCAGGAAAGACGTTGACTTCACTTCGCTTTCCTAAAGAAGACTTGCTCTGTCAAAGTCTCTAGATTCTATGAAATGGGCAGGACCCGATCCCGAAATAGGAACTGACCAAGTCAGAAAAGTGAACAGCGAAGACTGCAAAAGCAGATATTGAAAAGTCTTCAAGGTGCCAAATAATCGTCCTGTCTGCTCTATGGTAGCTACAACCCAATGTTCACGTTCCTTCTCTTAGTCTTCACTAGTCAGAGGTCGTTATCTGTGTTCCCATTATCGTGGAAAGTGATCGGAAGGCGAGCTTTCACAGCCTTTTTAAGCATCGCTCATTGCCTCAGGAAAAGAAAAACCAACTCACCAGAACCAAAGGAGGAGCAGAAGAAGAAGAATCCATGCACTCTTCTTCAGAACTCAAGAGAGTCATGAGCCTTTTGGCTGCCCTTGCCCTTTTCGCTACCTTTGTGATTCCACTTCCTGCCCATGCTTACCCTGGAGAAGCCCAAGCCCTCCTTAAGTGGAAGTCCAGTCTTGACAACCATTCGGTTTCTTCCCTCTCTTCCTGGACGCCCTCTCCTCGTAATGCCACCGGTTCCAATTCGACCTTGAGTCCGTGTGCTTGGCATGGCATCTCCTGCAACCGGGCCTGGAGGGTGATCGGGGTAAACCTCACCAGCGCCAATGTTGAAGGTACGCTTGACGAATTCCCACTCTCGTCTCTGTCTCATCTCATGTACATGGACCTGAGCATGAATAGTCTCTTCGGTCACATTCCTTCTCAAATCGGTCTCCTGAGCCATCTCACGTATCTCGACCTCTCTATCAATCGGTTCTCGGGGAAAATACCGCCGCAGATCGGCCAGCTAACGAACCTGGAGGTCCTGCACCTGGTTTTCAACGAGTTAACTAGCTCCATTCCCCAAGAAATAGGGCAGTTGCATTTGCTCACTGAGGTCGCGCTGTATTCAAATAAGTTGAATGGATCCATACCTTACTCATTGGGCAATTTGAGCAAATTAGCTACATTTTATGTCTACAACAACTCTCTTTCCGGTTCTATTCCTCCTGAAATGGGGAATATGGCAAATTTGGAAGTGCTCCACATGGACAGAAACTTCCTGACAGGACCAATTCCTTCCACATTGGGGAACTTAACCAAATTGAGAGAGCTGAACTTATTTTCTAATAATCTTTCCGGTTCCATCCCCCTAGATCTAGGGAACTCAAACCATCTTAGCTCATTGAGCCTTTATGATAATAATCTTACCGGTTCAATCCCACCAACATTAGGCAATTTGACGGAGCTTACCCATCTTTATCTCTACGGTAACCAGCTCTCCGGTCACATTCCTGATGAGATAGGAAATCTCCACGCTATGCTTGACTTAGAACTTAGTAGAAATCAGCTCACCGGTCCAATTCCTACTTCTTTGGGTAACTTGACCAACCTAGTGATTTTGTTCCTCCGCGAGAATCAGCTTTCTGATTTGATTCCTGGATCCTTAGGGGATCTGATGAACTTGACAACACTGCAATTGGATGCCAACCAGTTAACTGGCTCCTTGCCAGAGAACTTGTGCCAAGGTGGGTTGCTCCAAAACCTCACAGTGAGTAGCAACAACTTAACTGGTCTTATCCCTAGAAGCTTGAGAAATTGCACAAGCTTAGTCAGACTACGGCTTGACGGAAACCAATTAACTGGAAACATATCTGAGATATTCGGTGTCTACCCCAAATTGAACTTTATCGACATGAGTTCCAACAGGTTCTATGGAGAAATCTCAACAAACTGGGGAAGTTGCATGCGCTTAAGCGATCTGAGAATTGCTGGAAATAACATCACTGGTAGCTTGCCTCCTGAGATTGGAAATGCGACTCAATTGAGTTTTATCGATCTTTCTTTCAATGGTTTAGTCGGCAAGGTTCCGAAAGAATTTGGAAAATTGACTTCGTTGGTGAATTTGAATCTAAGCCGGAACCATCTTTCTGGCCCAATAAGTCCCGAAATTGTATCCCTACCGGATCTTCTACAATTGGATTTGTCCAGGAATAGATTAAGCATGTCTATCCCGCAGACTATAGCACTTTCTTCCCACTTGTTCTTCTTGGATCTGAGCAACAATCAGTTAAGCCATGATATTCCAGGCCAATTAGGGACGCTAACTCATTTGTCTAAGCTAGACTTGAGTTATAACTTGTTAAACGGTGAGATCCCAGCTCAATTCGGCAAGCTGCAAAGCCTAGAGAAACTTGACCTTTCACACAATAATCTTTCTGGCCTTATATACGAGATTTTCGAGGATATGCCAGGATTGGCGGAGGTTGACATCTCCCACAACAAGTTCAAGGGTCCAATCCCCAACACTACAGCATTCCAAAATGCAACAAAAGAAGCCTTAGAAGACAATAGTGGATTGTGTGGAAATTTTGAAGGCCTCGAGCCCTGTAATCAAGTGGTGGGGGACAGGGAAAACTCTCCGGTGCGAAGCAGAGTGTTTCTTATTGTGTTTCCTCTGGTCGGAGCAGTTCTTCTGTTTATTGTCTTTGGAATATTCTTCATTTTCTGTAGAAAGAAGTTCCATCCAACAGCGGAGCTAGTACCCAAGACAACTGAAGTCTTTTCTCTAGCCAAGTACGATGGAAAGATCTTATATGAAGACATCATACAAGCCACTGGGGCTTTTGATGAGATTTACTGTATTGGAAGGGGAGGCTATGGAAGTGTCTTCAAAGCCAAATTAAGATCAGGTGATACAGTAGCTGTAAAGAAGCTCCACCAGACGGGTGATAGTGGGCAAACTGATGGAAAGGAATTTTTGAATGAGATCAGGGCATTGACGGAAATTCGACATCGCAATATTGTGAAGCTTGAGGGCTTTTGTTCGCATCCACAACACTCATTCTTGGTGTATGAGTACTTGGACAGAGGAAGCTTGTCTGCAATCTTGAGCAATGAAGAAAAAGCTAAAGAGCTGGACTGGAACAAGAGGGTGAATATCGTAAAGGGCATAGCTTATGCTCTATCTTATATGCACCATGATTGTAACCCTCCCATCGTGCATCGAGATATTTCGAGTAACAACGTTCTTCTCGACTCTGAGTACGAGGCGCATGTTTCTGACTTCGGCACAGCTAAGCTTCTCAAGCTGGATACATCAAACTGGAGTGCAGTTGTTGGCACATTTGGTTATGTAGCTCCAGGTAAATTTCTAAAATCAACTCTTGATCCGAAGGTTGACCTAAAGCGATAACTTCATGCTAATACATACATCTCCCTCTTTGTGCAGAGCTTGCCTACACAATGAAGGTTACGGAGAAATGCGATGTGTATAGCTTTGGAATAGTGGCCATTGAAGTGATCAAAGGAAGACATCCAGCTGATATCATTTCATCTCTATTAGCTCGAGTCGACATGAAGATTTCAGTTATTTTGAGGAATATATTGGATTTCCGCCTGCCAACGCCCACGCAAGACATTGAGGATGAACTTCTGACCATATTCAAGCTTGCAGTTGCTTGTTTATGTGCTAATCCCCAACTCAGGCCGTCGATGGAGACGATTTCTCAGGCACTATCAGCTTGTTCAACCACTTTCCATGGCGTTCAAAATTCAGAAACAGCCACTGACCCAGGCAGAGATGCAGCAGCTTCAAGCCATTTACTGGATCAATTTGCAGAAGATATCGTCTGATAAATGATGATGCTCTGCTGACCACATGCAAGAAGGTCTAGGATCTTAATGAAAATCAGAGTAGTTTAGACTAATTGATTTCAGTCTCAAATTAATTGTTTCGCTCACTGATGCGTGGACTATATTTGCATGTAGGAGAAATATTTTGACCGTCAATCGAAGTTGAGTGTTTAGCCCATATCAGCATGAGGATAGGGACAACATTTCCTTCATGCCCAAGTAAGTACACAACTGCCTTTTGTTTTGCAAGGAGCAGAACGAGAACATTCTGGCATCTAGTTTCGTTTGGAGAGAGAACAGCTGACCTCAAGTGATATATCAGACAGTTTCCGTATCTAGTCTTAATCACACTTGTCTCCGGAGTGAAATTTGAGTCTCCATGTCAAGTTAGAGTGAGAAAATTAGTACTTTATTATCAATATAATGTTGATGACGTATCTAGTGTTGTTGTCTTGGAACCGAGATGTCCGTGTAAAGTTGAAATGTAATATTTATATGAAGTCTCTATCTTGTCCATTGCTAAACCTTCTATATGCTTATTTTGGATTTATGTAGACAGAAAATCGCCTTACAAACAAAATAGTTTCAATCATGGATCTTTTCGGAGTGCATTATTCAGAAACAAATTGTTTCCAATTGCAGCCATCCACCATAATTTTGGATTTCGTGTTATTTACCACCACTGCGTAACTTATAAGAGAGTGCATCCAATCCGGAGGACTATGCGCATATTGCAATTGCATGAGTCTTTAATAGACGTTCGGTGGCTTTTTATTGCTCCAAAATAGAGAAATCCGGAGTTCGTTTTCATTAGAGCTTCAAACTTAAGAAGTGCTTAGATCAGGGAGATCACTGGTCATCATTTCATCTCAACAGGAGAGTCTCTAGTGCTTCAGAGAAAGCAAGTTCCGTTATAGTGCTACTTTCTATTTCAAGAACGTGAAGGCAGACGATATCCTGCCGTCCAAAATCTTGGTGGTTTTGGAATCCTGATGATCTGTTTTTGCTCGGCCTAGCTCTATTGTCAAGCACAAGTAGAACCCATCTATGTTTTAGCTCGTCATCAACCTCTTTTTCTGTTTTCCCGCACGGGGAACTCACTTGCCTTTCGCAAAACTTGTCAGAACTTCCCCTCAAGAACTTCTGTAAAACAATATACAGTCTCTGAGAGCTCAGAGTTTTGTGAATTTTAGAGGAAACCATAGTAGACCGATGTTTGACCCCGCCCCCTTGATCACTCTCAATTAGTCTTGGCAATTCATCTCAATTTTCGATTGTACTGCTTATCTTAGAAGAAAGACAACAGAAAATATGCAATTTCAAGAAATAACCACGCGGTGGGAATTGCCAACATTTTCCTTATGCCAAATGGCATCCTCAACCATGTGTTCCACTAGTTAATGCTTGCTGATGCATTTCCATTGTCAAATTGGAAAATCACAGGAAAATAAGATCGAGGAATCCTCGGGAACCTGAGAAAACACGAACTTCCGGACCAAAAGGAAAAATGTCCATGGATTCTCAAGGCTTCAAGATAGTAATGATGCTTGCAGCTTCCCTAGCCATTTTCAGTCTTAGTCATTCCAAGAAATGCACTTCCTACTTGATGATGATGAACTGGGTCCGCCTCATGGGTCACAGTACAAGTTTTTTTTAAATTTAGAAAAAAGGAGAAGAAAAGACAAAATAAGAAAGCAATAATAAAAAGGGATTTTAATCACCTCCAGAGTAACTGCAGCTAACGTGGCCTTGGGAGCCGTCCGATCTGAAATCGGACAGCCCCCATCAATAGGGGGAGGTTTTTTGTTTTTTCATGTCACATGTAGTCACGGCAGAGGGTTAACGTCTCTAACAGTGAATAGAGAAAAAGTAGCATTTGAAAAAAAATAAAAGAAAGAAGAAAAAGAGGAAGAGAGACGGCGGTTCATTGAAGACCAGGAAATTTGGGTTTGAACGTGAAATTTTGTCGAATGCGCTAAAATTTTTATGTATTGGTCAAGATGTTCGAGATTTAATAGGTAAATGGTTCCAATCATTGAAATCCTTCTTCGATTTGTCTCTTAATTTCTTCGACTGTGGTCAGAGTTTTCTTGCTTCTTTTATCAATCCACATGTATGGTGATAATATAGTGATGTACCGTTGATGTGTTGAGCCTCCGGCTGTGTGAGCAGACATGAATTATTATGCATCCTGCTAATTTGATGATTAGTGGAAGTTTTGAGCAAAGGTTGTCCATGTCAAACTTGTCTTTTTGCTTCGTCTTTAATATTTTAGCAATACATTTACTAGTTTGGGATTGATATCGTGGGGATATTGACACCGGTTGCTCCTGAGAATGATTTGATATTAGTTGATTGAGTTTCGAGAGAAATATTGATTCTCGACAGGTTTTACAATAAGCGGTTAAGTTTACCTGTCTATTTCTCTCCCTGGTAACCAGCTTACCTAAAAATCTCTAGGCTTGACTTCACTTGTCCGGTTCCTTCCCGAGAATCCGCTGTTGGGTTCTACTTCTACCCCCAGAAGCTTGAGAAACTGCACTAGCTAAGTTAGGGTCCTAGTTATCGGAATCAGTGGGTTCTCGATTTTTTCATCATCTTTTGATGCGGTATGATTTGAGAACAAAACGGTCTACATCTTTTAGATGAGTTGCAAATCTCCTAATTTACAAGCGAATCTATCTGTTTACTGGTGAATTTACGATTCAATATGTATCTATTGATCCTAGTGATTTGATTTTCCGTAGGCTTATCTATCGAATGATGTAACTTTAGTAGATTTTTATGATGTATGCTATGCTTTGATAGTTGAAAATTAATTATTGTAAATTTTACACTTCATAATGCAATTATAATGGGAACGACATGTAAACATTCATCATTCATACTGAAATGTAATCCTTATATGAATAAACAAATGGGAATTTATCTATGAATATAATGTAACCTACGATATTAAGAAAGTCTTTTTGCATAAATTAATTTACAAAACTCATAAACGTGTATGACACCAAATATAAATTTTAGGCACTTGACCGATTCTTATCATTCAATCCAATTCAATTTGATTCTCGGTTCATGATCTCAATATTTCAATTCCGAGGAGGTATCTCAATTTGACAACTATTTTGAAGGTACATCTTGAGGAAAAAAAAAACATAGCAATTAACTAGGGACACATCCGAGGCAAAGGCAAGATTCTATGTTACTGTGCAACAAGGAAAAAAGGAACAAAATTTTGTGATATCGTTGGCTGTGGCCTTAGCATCATATCTTGTGATCTCGAAATAAATTCGAGTGTGCATATATAACATATGATTTTAATTCACTGTCATTTCGAATCTTCTAAGTTGCGATAGAATTATAAATATGCTTCGCCCTATTGAAAGCTTATTTTTCTTCCAAGTGAGAAATATCTTGCGAAGCTTGAGTTTTATTCCAGTTAAGTAGATATTAGACTTTTAAAAATCAGTAAATTGGATTAGCTCAATAGCAGCACAAGCTCATACGGATTTCTGTTTTCGATTTGGATTTCAGGTTCTCGATTGGCAACAAGTATGATCCTTTAGGGAGAAGAGAAGCGAAAAAGGGAAAAAATGAAGCGTCCTGTCATTATCTAAATTAGAAATTGATCTTTTAAGTATTTGGACTACACCATTGTAATATGATTATTCATTAGTTCCCCCTATCTTTTTACGAGCAATAATCTCTTAGATATATCCGGCGTTATTCCCAATAAAGGATCGGGCTAAGTTCGAACAGATTGAAAATGGATCTAATTCCAACTAACCAATTTAACGTGTATCGACCCATAATTTTTGTAATACAATGTCAGCATTCCTGCTCAATTCCACTCAACACCCAAGTCATGCCCAACTTAACCCAGGCTACAATTTGTACCAATCCCATATGCTAAATAGCATACTTAAAAAAAGGAAAAAGAAAAGGTCAATAGCTATTTTTGCAGACGTTAGGTTCCTGTTTTTTTTTTCTTCAAACCGTGCTCCTAGGACCATTTGGCTACATCATCAGCTGTCGTTTCTGCAAGAATGGGGTCAACCGCCTAAACATTTGGCTTCGTGAATGCCGAGGGAGAAGACTTTCCTTTTGGCGCTTCGAATTGCAAATTGGGCAGCACCAATCAGGGTCTAATCGAGTGGAAAGCTGAGTGTTCATTCACATCACGAAAGGGATGGAACTCAATTCCCAAAAAAAATTCATCGTCCAGTCAACTTTTAGATTCTACCGACAAAGCAATATCATACGTACCTTTTCTTAGTCTTCCATAGTTGGTTGTTGTCATTGCATTCCCATTGTCATGGAAAATGGCAGGAAGGGGAGTTTTTACTATCTTTTTAAGCATCGCTCACTGCCTCAGGAAAAGAAAAACCAACTTACCAGAACCAAAACAGGAGGAGGAGGAGAAGAATCTATGGATTCTTCATCAGAATTCAAGAGGGTCATGAGCCTTGTGGCTGCCCTGACCCTTTTCACCACCCTTGTCATTCCACTTCCTGCTCGTGCTTCCTGTAACGCCCCGATGTTACGCACAGTATGGATATTATCCACTTTGAACATTGAGTCCTCACGGTTTTGCTCTTCTCGGTCTATTCGAGAAAACGCGTCTATACTAGTAAGGGGACCCAATGCCTTATAAGTCAGACGCACTGCCATCCCTCTTCCCGCGCTCCGCCGCCTGGGTCGTCACGCTCTCCCCCCCTTAGGAGCACAACGTCCTCACTGTGGCCCCACACGCGATCAGGAGTCGACTCTGATACCACTTATAACACCCTGGCGTTACCCACAATATGGATATTGTCCGCTTTGGACACTAGGTCGTCACGGTTTTATTCTTCTCCGTTTATCCGAGAAAACGCGTCCATACTATTAAGGGGGGCCTAATGCCTTATAAGTTGGCCCTAAGACTCCCCCCTAGGCCATGTGGGACAAGAAAAAGTGCCCCCTTTGCGCGTGTCTGAAAACCGAGGCACGGACGCACCACCATCCCTCCTCCCTGCGCACCACCGCCTGGGTCGTCACACTTCCCCCACGGAAGCCCAAGCCCTCCTCAAGTTGACGTCCAGTCTTGGCAACCATTCGGTTTCTTCCCCCTCTTCCTGGACTCCATCTCCTTGTAATGCCACCAGTTCCAATTTGACCCTGAGTTCGTGCTTGGTATGGCATCTCCTGCAATCATATCAGGAGCGTGATCAGGATTAAGGGTGAGCATGGTCCGGGTTGAGCCAGTCCTGTGCTCAACCCGAGGACCAACCCGCCCAGTGTCAATCCTCAATTTTTGGGACCGTGGACCGACCCGTCAAGTTTGGGACCGAGGACAGGATCAGACCCGGTCAGGTCCGGTCCCAGGGTCAACCCGAGACCGCTAAAATTTTCCCATGAGGAATTGGATTTTTTAATGTTAAAAGCCTTTCATTTTCATGGACAATTGTGATCATCTATTTCGTCCAACCAAGTAGCATGAAGAATTGGTAGCACTCCACGGCAGAGGGCCACAAAAGCGAGAATCACCCACCTTTCAAAAAGACCGTCGCGCCCAAAACAAAGAATCGAGCAAAAACCAACTCGACGGAATCTAGGCGTCATCAGTCACCAAATCAAGTTCGTTGCAGAGTAACAAAGACACGAAACCCCACATACACACAGACAAACACAAACACACACAAACACCGAGACGCCCACACGGGGCCGTCCCGAACATTTCTGAGCAACCAAAGGGAGGTGCCCGTCGGAGTAAAAAGGCATATCAACTTACTGGCAGGCGACACGGAGTGAGCGAGCAGCGAGCGACGGGCGAGCGACGGGCAAACGAGTGAGTCGTCGCTCGCCCGTCCGAGCAGCAAGCAGCGACGACCTCAAGAAATTAGGGCAACCTCGTTCAAGCTTGATGAAGAAGTGAATAACATAAGGAATTAGTTTGAGCATGAGTGAGCGTTCAACTTCAACATATGTGGGCTGCTTGGGCCTGTGGCTGTGGCCCGTGGATTAGGCTTTTCTTGGTTTGGGCTTAGGAAGAATGAAGCGTGAGGATGGCAGAAGGCAAATGGACTTGTAAAAATATATTAATATTTATTCTTATATATGATATATTGTCGAGTTGGTCCGGGTTGGACCAACCCGACACCTTAGGACCGAGCACCAATCCTTTTGTCTTAAAACCCGACCAGGACCGGTCGGGTTAGGCCGGTCCAAAGTCGACCCTAGACCATTGCTCACCCTTAATCAGGATTACTGTGACCAGCACCTATGTTGAAGGTACGCTTGACGAATTCCCATTCTCATCTTTGTCTCATCTCACGTAACATGGACCTGGCAAATAGTCTCTCCGGCCACATTCCGGCCCCAAATTGGTCTCCTGAGCAATCTCACCTATCTCGACCTCTCTATCAGTTGGTTCTCAGGCAAAATCCTGCCAGAGATCGGCCATCTAACGAAACTGGAGATCCTACACCTGGTTTCCAATGATTTAAATGGCTCAATTCCTCGAGAAATTGGGCAGTTGCATTTGCTCAGTGAGGTTGCGCTGTATTCCGATCAGTTGCATGGATCCATCCCTTCGTCATTGGTTAATTTGAGCAAATTAGCTATACTTTATGTCTATAATAATTCCCTTTCTGGTTCTATTCCTCCTGGAATGGGCAATATGACAACTATGGAAGTGCTCCAAATGGACACCAATTCCTTCCACTTTGGGGATTTTTACCAAACTGACACAGCTAAACCTATTTGCTAATGAGCTTACTGGTTCCATCCCACCGGAGCTAGAAAATTTGAACCTTCTAAACTTGTTGAGCCTTAATGATAATAATCTTATCGGTTCAATCCCGCTGACATTAGGCAATTTGACGGGGCTTACCCTTCTTTATCACTATGGTAACCAGCTTTTGGGTCACATACCTGATGAGATAGGAAATCTCTGTACTATGCATGACTTAGAGCTGAGTGAAAATCAGCTCGCTGGCCCAATACCTTTTTCTGTGGGTAACTTGACTGACCTAGTATTTTGTACCTTTGCAGCGATTGGCTTTCTGGTTCGATTATTGAATCCTTAGGGGGCCTAGTGAACTTGGAGGTGCTGGAATCGGATACCAACCAGTTCACCGGCTCCTTACCAGAGAACTTGTGCCAAGGTGGGTTGCTCCAAAACCTCACACTAAGTGGCAACAAAGTAACTGGTACTATCCCTAGAAGCTCGAGAAATTGCACAAGCTTAGTCAGAGTACGCCTCGAGGAAAACCAGCTCTTATAAACGTATCAGAGAGCTTCAATGTCTACCCTGACTTGAACTTTATTGACATGAGTTTCAACAAATTTTATGGACAAATCTCAACAAACTGGGGAAGGTGCATGATCTAAGAATTGCCGGAAATAACATCACGGGTAGCTTGCCTCCTGAGATTGTAAACACGACACAACTGCATGCAATTGATCTTTCTTTCAACGGTTTATTCGGTGAGATTCCGAAAGAAGTTGGAAATTGACTTTTTTTGGTGAATTTGAATCTAAGCGAGAACCAATTTTCTGGCCTAATAAGTCCCTAGATTGTATCGCTACCTGGTCTTCTAAGATTGGATTGGTCTAGGAATAAATTAAGCATGCCTATCCTGCTGACTATAGGGCTTTCTTCCCACTTGGTCCTCTTGGATCTGAGCAACAACCAGTTGAGCCAAGATATTCCAGGGCAATTAGGAATGCTAACTCATTTATCCGAGCAAGACTTGAGTTATAACTTTTTAAGCGGTGAGATCCCAGCTCAATTCAGCAAGCTGCAAAGCCTAGTGAAACTGGAGCTTTCCCACAATATTTATTCTGGCCTTATATACAAGACTTTTAAGGATATGCCAGGTTTGGCGGAGGTTGAAATCTCCCACAATGACTTTGAGGGTCCAATCCCCAACACCAAAGCGTTCCAAGATGCAACAAAAGAAGCCCTAGAAGGTAACAATGGATTGAGTGGAAATGTTGAAGGACTTGAGCCCTGTAATCAAGCAGCAGTGGATAGGGAAAACTCTCCGGTGGGAGGCAGAGTATTTCTTATTGTGTTTCCTCTGCTAGGAGCAGTTCTTCTGTTTATTTTCTTTGGAATAGTCGTCATTTTCCATAGAAAGAAGTTCCATCCAACAGAGGAATTGGCATCCGAGAAAACTGAAGTCTTTCCCCTATCGAAGTATGACGGAAAGATCTTATATGAAGACATCATAGACGCCACTGGGGCTCTTGATGAGATTTACTGTATTAGAAGGGGAAGCTATGGAAGTTTCTACAAAGCCAAATTAAGAGCAGGGGATATAGTAGCTGTAAAGAAGCTCCATCAAACGGCTTATAGTGTACATGAACCTATTCTCGTTCTTTTAAGCACATCGCCGAGAGCATTCATGCAAAAAGGTAAAATGTGTTCATGCAATTGCATAGAAGGCATTAAGTTTGGTAAATTGCGTCTAGAGTTTGAGCTCATGAATGAAATCCAATCCAAAACTAGATGGGGAAAAATCTGATTTGGACATAGTAATTAGAATTGTAGGAACCAAATGAAGCGAAGAGGAGCAAAACAGGAAACTAAAGGATTGACCAAACGGAAGAGTGTTCTAATGAAGAAATCCTTTATTGAGATTTTTGGTTCTCTTTGAAATTGAGAGAATATTTAGTAAATAAATGTGCGAGAGTATTCTGTAATATTGGACGCTAAAACACACTGATGATGTTTAAGTAACTTCAATGTGCTTGTAATTCTAAAGTCCTATACTATTTTAGTACGTTTTACCAATCAAACCACAGAAATTTGATGTATGATTTATCTCCTAGCTCAGTTTATTTATTAACTGATCACTTCTTTTTCCAAACAAAATTGTTAAACATCTTGCTATCAAAGACGTGTTCTTTACAATTGGGTACTTCATTCCTTTTCAGTTAAAATTCAAAATAGTATTCAAAATACGAAAAATTAGGAAAAAAATTATTTGTGGATTTACACATTAACATTTGAGTAGCACGAAAGCTTCGAGACTTATTGAGAAAAAAACATTAAAATGACTGAACTGCATGATTAAATCGAGCAAAAAGCAAAAGCTAGAAATATAAATGCGAGGAATGTCCTAGTCTTGAGGAGACCCATGCCCTTGGTCAAAGTATTGGTGCTGCAATTCAAAAGTCAAAGGGAAGCGATAACCACTCACCTGCATTTTTCTTACTAATTAATGCCCGATGGCGCATGCATTCTTGTCAAAGATTAGTAATGTACCCAGCAAAAGAATGGTCCCACAATACAAATCAAAATCAAAATGAAAAACAAGGTTTCGTAGTCAATTACTTACTTCAGAATGCATGAGACTCCATGAACAAAATGGACAATCGTTAACGGCTGGAACATCAGGATCAGAAGCATCCAAGATCCTGAAAGGGAGATCTTTGAAAGCTGGCCTCTTATGAATGGACTGAGAATATGACAGGAACGGAGCAGCCAAGCCCTTATATTGTCGCCTGCACGTGACCTTGCATGCAGGGACCGTTGGATGGGGGTGCTCCCTTCAATGGGATTTTTTTTGTTAAATTATGTCTCGAGTTTAAATTAGGAAAGTTGTACAAAAGAGGAAATAAGTGTTATGCTCTTGCGATTTGGTGGACGTGGGAGAAGGAAAGTCAACAAGTCAAATAAAAGAGGCTGCTGATTACTTTTCTCAAAATAAAGGAAATTGTGGGGCCCATGCATGAAGAAAATAAGAAGGGAAGTGTTCTGCTTCTACACTTCTTTGCGTGGTCTTATATTGTATGTGGGGGCCAAGAATATAAAATATAAAAAAAAAAGATTCTGACCTAGTTGCTTGAGAGGAAGCCGCACATGCACAGAAGCGAAAAAAAGAAGCAGCTTTTCTCCGAGACCAAAAGTTTCACGTAGCCGCTCGAAAGAGAGGAGGAGCTTCAAGAGATTTGTGCTTCATGAGTTTTATGTGTTTATCTGATTGAGTTGTTTATTGTAAACACTTGGGATTAAGTATAATCTAGATGTGGGAAACACGAGCGTATTGAGCGATTGTAAATCCGATTCTCCGATTATAGTGGATTTTGTTGTTGGCTCTCCCCGTGGACGTAGGTACCGATACTCGGACCGAACCACGTAAATTTCTGATGTCCTTATTATTTCTCGTTTACTTCTCTGACGATTTCGCGTTGTCGTAAATTGCAAGATCCTGGTTAGTTTCCGCATTAATTTACAACACTTTTCCCCATCTAATGGTTTAACTTGCGTGCAGGGAATCCGTTTCCCTTATATTGAACATCATTCTCCAAAACAACGCCGGAAAATCAAGTATTTGAAAAAAGTTGCAGAGGAAGTGATGCATCTTCCTGGCTTCCTTTGCCCTCCTCGCAATGCTTTTGGTCATTTCACGAGGTGGAATTCCTGCATATGTCATGCTATTGAACAGTTGCATCGGTCATTACTGATTTTCATGGAAGCGGTGATTATCATTTACCGAGCTGGGATTTGGCTTACCCCTTTTTCTTACCTTATCAGATTTTGAGAATAGAGGAGAGTGATGGATTCACGAAGAGGGGAATGATGGGGTTTATTTTGCTACTTTAGACTGAATTTGAAGAAATTCTAGCTTGGTGCACTTATGATATGTCGGACCTTCTGATTATTTTCATGAATGCAAAGTTTTATCCGATTGATACATTTCCGAAAATGGTTTATTTTACTTAAAACCTTCATCCTTTATTTTATGAAAGGATGAGGTCATTCCCCAAATTTTAAACACGAATTTGTATTGTGACAATGATTATGACTAAGTCTGCGATCGCTCGCTCTTCTTTCCATCCTTAGCTCGAGATTAATCAGCTTATTAGTATACCCGAAATCCACGTATTGCATGTTAGTTTCCCACTAATATAAACAAGGTCCTGACGCATAGAGACCGGAAACTCGATCTTCAATCTCAAGAGCGCATGTCAAATCCAAAGCAGCGGAAGTTTCTTTCCGATTGTTTGTTCTCTTTTTTCCTTTGATGTGAGTCTACTTAGGTATTGCCTGAGCCAAGTAAAATTATTTATAAGATTTTGTAAGACCACTGCAAACTGTTTTAAAAGCTTAAGCTGTTTTAACACTCCCCATCATTCTTAATCTGATCTTTTTGCCTAGTACTAAGTGTGGAAATATGTAATTAAGGAGGCAAATAGGAGTCTGAAAAGATTCAAACTCATGACCTCCTATTTTGATACCATGCAAATTATTTTAAAAATTAAAATTGTTAGATGATTGATTAATATTTAATTATTCTAACACAACTAAAGGTTCACACAGGTACATTTTCTCCTGCTTTCTTTCCAAAAGAGCATATCTAGTCGAAATTCACATGGTACAAGAGTAACCTAAACCGTTCAAATAATCAATCAGATTCAGCAACCAGCTACAAAGCAAGCATCTTCATTCCTCAGAAAGGAAAGAGCAATGGCTGGAAACCATAATAAGGTTCAGAAAGAAACTCAGTGACCGGCGCGACGTTGTGGGACGTCGTCTCCTCACTCCCGCCGTGCTAAACCGTAGTGCAGTGCAAGAAATGGCTAATTAAAAGGGAAAACATGGTCAAACATTAGGGAGGAGACGTGCGAGAAGCTAGAAAGCGTTCACACGCGCATGGAAGTACCTAATTCTGTGTCGCACTCTTCATCTTCAACCTCTCCCTGTCAACTGCTTGAAAGGAAATTCCGTCCTTAGTGCTTCTAGAAAGGAAGAATTCGGCCATTTACAACATCCAGAGCAGGTGCACTTTAGATATCATTAAAGAAATTGCTCTTGGTCAAATTATGTGTGCTGAAATCAGAAAGTCTCAGCAAAAAGATAGTGACTGGCTTCATTTTCTTCCCCTTTACTGATAGCTGATGGACGCAATACGATTTTTCAAGTAGCAGTATTTGGCTGTTAGCAACCCCACCCGGAGGAAAACCCAAGACCGTAGCTAGTACAGAGAACAGAGTTTGGGAAGCTCTGAGTCAAAGCCAAGCACATCGTTCCAACCGTACGGAAGTCCGCACACATTCAGATTATTTCCCGTTTGCACTTGTTGTCCAGATTATGTGAACCATCATAATCAGCAGCATTCAATGAGCAGGAAATTGGAGATTTGTGAAAGTTGACCTTCAGCGAATGGACCAAGAGAACGAGAGGAACGGAGTAACCAAGCTTTTCATATATGCCGCATGGTTGATCATCAACCTCCAAAACAGATAAAAGAAATGACGCGTTCGCCAAAACTAGAGACCCCAATGCATCTTCTGGCCTCTTTTGCCCTTTTCACAGTTCTTCTAGTCATCATTCCACAAGGTGCAATTCCCGCTTATGCTTCCGCCCTAGAAGCACAAGCCCTTCTCAAATGGAAATCCAGCCTTCAGAACCAAAACCAGTCCACCTCTTCTCTATCTTCATGGACTCTCCCTCCTCAAAATGGTACCGGCTCCAACGCGACGGCGGCGAGCCCATGCGGTTGGTATGGCATCACGTGTAACCTAGCCAGGAGCGTGATTGGAATCAATCTAACCAGTTCGAACATCAGAGGTACACTCAATGAGTTCCCGTTCTCATCTTTGCCGTATCTTACCTATATAGACTTGTACATAAATGAGCTCTTCGGTGGTATTCCGCCTCAAGTCGGTCTTTTGACCAATCTCACCTACCTTGACCTCTCGTTCAATCAACTATCTGGGAAAATACCGCGGGAGATTGGCGATCTCATGAAGCTTGAGGTGCTACACCTGCTCTCTAACGAGTTGAACGGCTCTATCCCTGATGAGATAGGTCAGTTGCATTTGCTGAACGAGCTCGCCTTGTACTCGAACCGATTGGATGGATCCCTTCCTTCTTCCTTGGGTAACTTGAGCAACCTCGCTAGACTATACATATATAACAATTCATTTTCCGGTTTTATTCCTCTTGAAATGGGGAATTTGACGAACTTGGAGGAGATTTACATGGATACCAACGTCCTAACAGGTCCCATTCCTCCCACTTTTGGGAAACTGACGAAACTTACAGAATTGCACATATATGATAATGAACTTACTGGTTCTATCCCACCAGAGGTAGGGAACTTGAACCTTCTTCGTGAACTCAGCCTCTACTACAATAATCTAACTGGCTCAATACCGTCAACATTAGGCAATTTGACAGAGCTGACACTTCTGTATCTATATGGCAACCAGCTTTCGGGTATCATTCCTGATGAGTTAGGAAACCTTCGAGCTATGATCGATTTGGAGCTGAGTATAAATCAGCTTGCTGGCCCCGTTCCTGCTTCTCTGGGCAATATGACTGACCTAAAATATTTGTATCTCCGTGACAACCAACTTTCCGGTTCAGTTACTGGATTCCTTGGAAATTTGACAAACTTGGAGGTGCTGCAATTGGATACGAACCAGTTCACCGGCTTCGTACCAGAAAACTTGTGCCTGGGTGGATTGCTTCGTATCCTCACCTTGGATGGCAACAACCTCACAGGTTTCATTCCCAGAAGTTTGAGAAATTGCACGAGCTTACTCAGGGTACGCCTTGGAGAGAACCAACTCACTGGAAACATATCCGATAGTTTCGGTGTCTACCCAAACTTGGAGTTCATGGATTTGAGTTTCAACAAGTTCTATGGAGAAATCTCGGCTAACTGGGGAAGTTCTCCTCGTTTGAGTGATCTACGAATTGCTGGGAACAACATCACCGGTAGCTTGCCTCCTGAGGTCGGGAATGCAACTAAACTACAAGGACTCGATCTATCTTCCAATGGTTTAGCTGGGGAGGTTCCAAAAGAAATCGGTAAATTGACCTCTTTGGTAAGGTTGAACTTGAGCAGGAATCAACTTTCTGGCAGTATAAGTCCTGAGATCGTATCAATAGCTGGTATTCAAAGACTGGATTTGTCCAGGAATAGATTAAGCCTGTCTATTCCAGAGAGTATCCAGCTGTCGGCAAACTTAGTCCTCTTGGATTTGAGCAACAACCGGTTAAGCCGAGAAATTCCCGGCCAGATAGGGATGCTGACTCACTTATCTGAGCTATACTTGAACAATAACTCATTGATCGGTGAGATTCCAGGACAATTCAGCAGTCTGCAAAGTCTAGTGAAACTTAACCTATCCCACAACAATCTGTCTGGCCCTATATTCACGATTTTCGAGGATATGCCAGGTCTGGCTGTCGTTGACATATCCTACAATGAGTTCCAGGGTCCGGTTCCAAACACCACAGCTTTCCAAGTTGCTCCAAAAGCAGCGTTACTAGGTAACGCTGGACTATGTGGAAATGTCGATGGACTTCAGCCTTGTAGTCAATCGAGGCCACGGAAGAAAAACTCCAGCACTGATAAAAAAGTGTTTCTCATTGTTTTCCTCATACTTGGAGCACTTCTCCTGTTTTCTATCGTCGGAGTATATTACATCTTGCGTAGAAGGAAGAACTGCAGACAAGTGGAGCAAGCACACGGGAGAGAGAAATTGTTCTCTATAACTACTTACGATGGAAGGACATTGTACGAAGAAATCATTGAAGCGACTGAGGATTTTGACGAGAGATACTGCATTGGATGTGGTGGGTACGGAAGAGTCTTCAGAGCAGACCTAAGATCAGGCGTTGCGGTGGCTGTGAAGAAGCTTCATCAGATGTCTGATAGCGGGCAAACAAATCAGGAGGAGTTTCAGAATGAGATAAGGGCATTGACAGAAATACGACACCGCAACATAGTGAGACTCCATGGCTTCTGTTCACATCCCCAACACTCGTTATTGGTGTACGAGTATCTGGAAAGAGGAAACCTGTCTGCAATCCTGAGTGAAGATGGAGAAGCGAAAGAGTTGGGTTGGGATAGGAGGATAAATATTGTGAAAGGCATAGCTTATGCCCTGTCCTACATGCACCATGACTGTGTGCCTCCCATTGTTCACCGAGACATATCAAGCAACAACGTCTTGCTTGATTCTGAGTATGAGGCCCGCATTTCTGACTTTGGCACAGCCAAGCTTCTCAAACTAGACACGTCGAATTGGAGTGCTGCCGCTGGGACATATGGATACATCGCACCAGGTAATTCAATGGATATCTACTGTTCCTCTATGGCGAGCTTAAACAGTTGTGATCCGCTCATACTGATGCATTTTCTTCTTATGTGTAGAGCTTGCTTACACAATGAAGGTGACTGAGAAATGCGATGTGTACAGCTTCGGAGTCGTGGCGATAGAGGTGATCCATGGAAAACATCCTGGCGAAACCATCTCATCGCTGGTAGCTGCATCGGATAAGGAGATTGGGGTGGTCCTGAAAAATATGCTGGATCCACGCCTACCAGCTCCATTGCCTAGCATTCAGGATGAACTTTTAGTCATCCTCAAGCTCATAATTGCTTGTTTATCCACCAATCCACAACTCAGGCCAACTATGAACATGGCTTCTCAGGTGCTATCAGCTCGTTCAGCCGCTCAGTAATGAGGTCATTGTCAGGAGACACAGGACAACCCGGTAATATGTAAGTGCAAAAGGAACTATAGCTTCTAGCAATTGAATTGATCATCTCCTATGGTGCCTTTCATCTTCATAGATAGCTGTACTATGATGAAGTGAGCTTATAATACATGACGAGCGACGATTCAGAAGCTACAAGAGGACGCTTTGGTAGTGGCAATGACCATACAAAACACATTTTTGACCCATTACAATATCTGCTTGCAGTAATAACTTTCACGTTACAATACCTATTACAGCTAAAACTGTAATGGCTGATATATAGTAGCGCCCTACATAATTGCAACACATAACAGCTCTACCATATAATATGTGTCTACGACAATTTACATGTAAAAAAGTATTCTAAAGACATCCTCTCCTATCGTTTCTCCCTTTAACTCTACCAATGGTTTAAATAGTATTAAATCACAATTACAATTTGCTTATGAAATGATCATATCATATTAATTAACCAATCATGGATATTGTAGTTTTATTAATTAGTAACAATTATCATAATTACTTTGTATGAATGGCGATTCAACTTTGCACAGAGGAGCAGTCGAGGAAGGGTAAGATGTCTTGCTTAAATACAAGAAGGGGGTAAGATGAAGGAAATATGGGAAATGTGACGGCAAAGACAAACAAATAAAAAATAAAGGAGACGAAAAGACAAAACAAGAGCACATTTCAGAAGTTGAACGTGACATTGAGGGCATAAACTGAAGATGTTAATTCATCGCAAGGGATTTCTAAACCCTCCGAGTGTTTCTGATTTTTCTCTTATTACTTGGCCCTTACTCCATTCTCAGAAATTCAGCATGCCCTTTGTCATGATTTAAACCAGCAGTTCGATCTTTTCAACGAATTCTCTATGAATACAAAGCTATGACAGTAGTCCGTAAACGTACAACTCCTATGCTAATGTCCAAGGAGATCGCCAACGCTGCACACCCCTCCCTAAGGAAAAGTTATGACATGACATAATCCACGTAAGTTTTGACCAAAACCATTCCTAATGGTACTGGATCAATGCTTTGTCTGCTGTAGCTGTCAAATTTTAGCAGAATGCATCAACCAAAGCATTGATAACATCTCAATGAATTAAGACCTTACGAGGTCGGCCTAGCGGTCTTGACGTGGAGGATAGCCGCTATAATTCAAGGGTCACAGCAAAATAATAATAGTGACAAATTCCTAATCCTAGCAAATTTTATCCTTTTGAGCTAAAATCGGTCTTGTCCCTTTGGTAGGGACGACAAGACCTCGGTACATATGAAATGCAGCATAAACATGCGTCCTCCAATGACGGAATATTGACAATCGAATTTAATGTGTTCATATAATTAATTTTCCTCGACGTGTATTTCGACAAAAGATTTTTCCATATCTTATATGTGACGGTAAAATATTGCCATAAATCACTTGGCAGCACGGAAATTGGATCACCTGACCTGCTTTAAATGCAAGTCAGGTGACCTGCTTTTGTTCCCAACCGTCTGATTTGGTCAGAGGCAAAAAGCACTTTTTTCGGAAAAAAAAAAAAAGCTCCCCCCTTATCTAATGGGGGCCGTCCGATAGCAGGTCAGGTGACCTACATTTAAAGCAGGTCATCTGATCCAATTCCTGACAGCACAGCATGAATACAGAAAGCAATCGATAGGCAATGTATCAAATTCACTGTATCCCTATGATATGTATTGAAATCAAGATAAACACTATACAGGGAATAAGAAGATGGAACAGAAAAACGCAACCATTCATTGCAGTAGATGAACTTGCAGAAAATTAGGACCGTCGTTAAACGAGACACAAGTATGAACACATACCACCAATTAGCACATCCATCACATCTCTAGCCAATCCTGTTAAATACTGGCACGAGGTTTGCCAGAACATGTTCACAGTGAGAACCAAAGGAAAATCCAGACACAAGACTATCACGTGAAATAGTTGGTCCGGTGCACATCATATCAAATCAAAGTGATGCTGCTCTCACCGCCAGGCGGTTTGCGCACGCCGCCCAGGTAGTCTCGAGACTCTACCTTACCATCCGCAAAAATGTCACTGCCACTCATCTCGCGCAGTTTTGCCACACTTAATGGTTTCTCCGCAGATGATGGAGGCATGTCACCCTTGAAGATGTCGTTTCCTGAAAGTTCAGTAAATTTCTTGTCATTGATCTTCTTCGCCGTCTTCAGCACAGGTTCCTCAGTGGACATTATATTGCTCAGTCCTCCAGCAGGCTGATCCATATAAAAGTTTTAGAGTCAGGTCATTCTAGATCCACAAAGACCTTAGAACATTGCTATGCTTCCAAGAAGCACCATGGATAATCATTGCTTAATTCCATGAAGCTTACCATATAGGGCATTTTGCTAAGCCGACTTAATGAGAAAATACTTCAATGAGTAACAGATGTCATGTGATTGACTTATATCCAAGTGCGACAACCAATAATACCATGTCTTCATTGAATATAGCATTACCCAGGTTCAAAGCCACAAAGCAAGAGGCGAGGCAGTTACTTTAAACTGACATGTTTTATCAGTTGCCACATAACTATTTTCTCGTTCTTAAGACAGAGTAAAGAGTAGGGACCAATACAACAAAGTTACTTACATTAGAAACTTTGACAGATGTGCGTAAATTACGTGATGCGGCTTCTCCCATGTCTTGCTGCATTGCGGATGAGTGTGAATCCACCGTCCTGGGTAAAATTTCGGGTGGAGGTGCAAATATGTCATGACCACTGAGCTCTTTGCTCTTAGCATGAGAGATCTGCTTTTTCAACATCCCATCGAACTCACTTTCCAGTGTCCCACTCAATTCACGTTGTTTCGCAACCTCAGGCAGAGTAGTTGGTTTTCTCGGAGAAATGCTCTCTTCCTCACCAAAGGAGATGTGACTGATTCCAGCAAGGGCTTGCTAGTAATGTTTCAAGGAGGAAAAAAGTAATTTAGGAATCACCATGAAGATTTAAGATTATGCAAGCAGAAATTTGAATATTTGAAAGGATAATGAGGACCTGGTATATTTGTCTCAACCAAGAGGAAAGGAAAAAAAAGGAGTACCTGGTACATTCGAATTCCTGTTCTGTTGTTTGGAGTAGTATTGCCAGACTCTGACAGATCATTTTCTCCACTACCTGAAAATATGCCACTTCCAGTTATCTCCTTCATTTTGTGACCCGAACACGGTTTCCTGGAAGTTGCAAAAAAGCAGCTTCAATGTACCAAAAACAAGTAAGGAAAGAAAGAATGAATGAATAGGAATATATACATATAGATATGCCCAGACGTTTTCATAGAACTTATCAGGGAAGAATAATATTTTACATTGTTTGCATAGTCATAAATTGCCAGTGGCCAATATATACTAAGAACTCATTGCCCAACACTAACTCCTAAATCAAGTTCATTTGTTAAACAGGACAGGTGGACATTAAATTGAATTCACAGTAAGAGAAACGAAGATTCTAGAATGCAGTACAAAGCCTGTTTAGCCATATCTAATTCATCTTGAATGGCATTAAATACTCATGCATCGAACAAGGACTTAATTGCCAAAAATACAATAATTGAGGAACAATCCTGTATATAGACTATATCTCTGAACCAAAGTAACTCAGAGCTGAGTCCCACCATACCCATGAAAACTAATTGATCTGGCAAAGTAGAGTTTGTTCATCTTCTCAGAGGAAAATCTTTTGCCTAATTCCAGCACTTCTTTTATGAACTTCATGAACTAATTGTATTCAAGGAACATTGGAACCATTCTGATGGAATTAAGCTAGACTAGATATTCCTACCATATTTTTTTTTTATTTCACAAGAAAGCCTCCTTAGGTAATTATATCCTCAACCCAGTCAATACCTCCTAACCTCATGGATCAAATAAGATCCCAACCTCAAGGGATTGTAGCCATCGGTTGCCCCTTCCAAAATTTTCTTCTAGTAAAAGAAACTATGATAAGACACCAACCGAAGCCCAGTTGACTGGCCTCAAAGAAATGAAATTTCTTGCACTTGCTAGTGTGGAGAACCAAACTTCCCGTCACATTCCGAATTTATAGTTATGTGCTAATATGGATAGCCAAAGTTGTCCATGGCCTATACCATGAGCAGTACAATTTACTTAAGTATTAGAATCAAGTAATGCTGAACTAGAATTAATACTTGCACTTATCATAAGATTAATGCGTGCGCGTTCGCAAGCAGTTGGATAAAATTTTAAGGATTAATGTGAGATTGGCACAAGATGAAGTACACGTCACAGAGAGACAGAGAAAGTAGTAAAATGGCAAGGAGAAAATACTGGTGACATGACAACTATCACCCGATTATTCTTTACCTATCTTAAAGTTTCCAACTTCGTGTATTTGTCCTCACATACCTTCTGGATCTCTTTTAAGTCAGGAACCTTCCCTTCCTCTATATACTAATTAAAATATGAATCTTATAGCATTCAAAAAAGATAAAGTCAATCATCACTGGGATCTCAATTCTTGGTTGATTAAAAGTCGAACCTCATCAACCCAAAATTACTCCAAGATAGTTTCGTTAGGTTTGTTCTCAGAAGAGGAAAAGGGACATCCTATAAGGAAATGAGAAATCCAAATTCAAATATAAAAATCTAAATTCCAATCTATCTTACATCACAAAGATCCGAACTTTATGTAACTATTCTAGTTTCCATAGAAAAAAGTAATCTTCTCGCTCCTGTCAAAATTCTGGTGCAATTATGTACCCATAAGGAGCAAGCCAACGAGATCAACCACATCTAACTGAGCTTATCATAGAACCCAGAATTCAACATCTGAAACCGCAATAAAACGAAGGGAAAAGAAAAAGAGAATCGAAAGAAAAAGAAGTTGAATAAATAGAACAATAAAAGTTTGCAAAAAGAGAGAAGATAAATGCCAAAACGACGGTAAACGCAGAGAATGTAGTCCGTACACAATTCATTAAGAAAAGAAAAAACTAAGGGCAAAAGTATATTCCGCTGGACGAGAGAGCTGACTGGAATGAAGCTGAGCAAACCAAATTGGAGTGAAATGAAGTCGGATCTCACCTCTTGTTCAAGCTCTCAGATTCTTCATCAGTCACCTGACCTCCAAACACCACCTTGCTGATCCCATCTGACGGCTAACATTTCCCCCGACCCAAGCAACAAAAGACCCACAAATCTCATCACGTTCTTACACAATCCAACCCCCTCCCCCCCTCAAAAACGAAAAGAAGAAGAAGAAGAAGAAGAAGAAGAAGAATCCACGCTGCAGAAAATCGCCCAAGACCAAAAGGAAGCAACGAAGGACTACCTGATGGGGGCGCGCATTGGGGCGAGAAGAGCCGGACCCGGATAGGGCCCAGTCGGGAGCCGGGGTCTCGGACCACGTCAACAGATCCGCCGTCGAAGTGTGGGGCTTCCTCACCGGAGTGCTCCTCTCCATCAAAGCTCTGTCCTCTCGCCCCCCTACCTCTCGCCCTCCCCCGCGCCCACAGCAGAACTCGCGATTCCCGTCTTCTTCTCGATTGCTCTACTCTCCCTTGGACGGGCGACCCGCAAAGAACATCAATCGGAAGAATTCAGCGTTGGGCAGTCGAATCCCGAGCACGAACAGATATAGTGTAAACGAACTATAAGAACGAAAGAGAAGGGTAAAAGAAGAGAGAGAGAGAGAGAGTTATTTCTCTTCAAACGCAAGTCTTGAAAAGGGTCACCCTGTTCTGTTGCGTGTGACGACGACGGAGGAGAAAACAACAAAAGCACCGATTTTTGAAAATTTCCTCTTTCTTTTTTTTCCTTTTTCCGTGTAGCCCAGCAAATGTTTTTTTAATGCAGTGCCGAAATGACGAGAATGTCCTCACGGTCTGGAAGCTTCTTGGGGGTCAGCCGGGTGAGCAACTTAGATTGTCCGGACCGGCCTGGAACCGAAAATGTCGGTCCGGTTTCCGGTTCTCAAAAGTAGAACCGATGTCCAGCCGATCCGGTTTCCGATTCCTAAGAAGGTTGGATCGGACCAGTTTAAATTTTTATATTTTATTTAAAATAAAGATGTAAAAAAATAAAATAAAAAACTCAATTTAAATTTCTAAAATTTTAATATTTAACCAACTTGACTAAAATATTTTTTATGTAGAAAATAATTAAAGAAATTCATTTTTTAAGAATGTTTTCGATTCTCAATCCATTCATAAAATTTTTTAAGGATCAATGGGTCCGGTCTGATCTGGTCCAAGACTTAGGTAGTCCAGTTCTCAGTTTTGAGAGGAAACTGACCGCCCTGAATCATACACACTTTTAGTCGAGTCGACCCGCGGCGATCTCGGGTGGAACGCCGAGGGTAGAATGGGGAGCAGGCGCGGGGCTATTTTATATTTTTTTTTTCTTTTTCGAGCCATAAAGAAAAAGAAGAAGAAAAGATAAGGAGAATGATTTGGAATTTTGAATACGACGAACGAGTGCCGGGGGGGCCCTTATCTACTACGATCCGAGGACCATCTCCGACAGGAGACTGCCAGATGGCGGTGTCCCTAACCGATTAACCGGCCACTCTAGGACTGTTCATCGCGTCCCGACGCTGCAACGACGATGTTCTCGTCTGGACAAGTACCGGCTTCCGTCGGTCAACCCCTCCGCATTTCTCTCTCTCTCTCGATCTCTGCGCGCTCAATTTGCTGTACATTTCCAAAATGATGGGAAATTTATTACGGTATGCGACAAAATGATAGAAAACACGAGTCCCAGAATGTTTTTATTATCTGCCCCCCTTCCGATGTCCGATGTCCCATGTCGGAGTCTCAAGGGGAAAAGAAAAAATCCAAATAATCTGAAACCCAAAATGTATTGTGTAAATGTTTTAAGAATTTATCAATTTAATCTTTTCGATCGAAAAGGATCGATTTTGATTAGAAAAGAAACTAACACGATTGTCCAATCATACCATCCTATGCGATATCCCGACGTCAAGGTGAATAATTATAAAAATATATTTATTTATTTTTTGAATTTTGAATTTTCTTGTTTTTTTTCTTTTTTCATTTATTTTCCTTATTGCCAATGGTTGGTCTCAAGTGATGACCAGCCGCCAACTTCTCGAAAAGGGTTGGGCAAGCGCCACCCTCATCAGCCACAAGCGAGGGACAACTTATCTTAGGCAAGGCAACAATTGTTCTACCCAAGCAAGGCCAACCCTCACCTATGGCTATCAAAGGCAGCCTCACACTGGGTCCTCACCTTCTCTAGCCACTTGTGAGAAGGAAGGAAGAAACATAAAAAGGAAAAAATAAAAAAAATATTCATAAAAATATTTTAAATTCCAAAAACAAAATTATTTTCATCAATATTGGTACACCTAACAAACGATTACATTAGCGATTTTCAATCAAATTTGGTCCGAAAGACTACAGTTGAAAAATTATCAAAAGATTTGGAACTGAATGGATGCAATCAAAATGTTTACAACTGAATTGTCATAAATATAATATGTTTACGACTTATTTTTTATAACCCTCGGAGTTTTCTCTAGTGCAAATTATCTACACAGTATTGGTATTAATCAACATGATTGTTAAGTGTTTGGGAGCTCAATGTCTATTGATAGGTCACATGGTCGAGAAAGAAATTAAAATCGCCAAGAAAGAATGGCGTTTTAAAAAGAAATCTTCAGTTCAGTTTCGATCATGTCATGCATTTAACAAAGTGTGGTGTTGTTTTTTTTTTATTCTTTTTTTATAAGTCTTAGAATGCCCTTTCTATTCTATGTCAAAATCCTTAAAAAATGATAATAATAATAATCTTGCAAAAATTGAGATCTCCAAAGTTTCCTCTTTCATCTTCTTGGCAAAATTCTTGAAGTTGTGTTTGAAAGGAAATACTCATTATCGTCTTCATGATGAAAGCCAATACCTGGAATGAAGCAAGAATTACTGAGGGTATAAACTCAACCGTCCGTGCGACAGTAAATCACTTGGTCAAGAAAAGAAGTAACGGAGAGGAGCTCATGACATTCTCACCCGATGATTGTTCCAATTTCCCCTCCAAAACAGGAATCATGAAGCGGTGGATTCCACCGGGTGGAAATCCACTCATAGAATAGCAGCATTCGGCCTTATCATGTGAAAAAAAATAATTCGATACCCGAAGCAAAATACCATTTTCTTTTTAGGATGTAAGCGCTATTAGGGCAATCTTAACTCGCTTCGTGTCGTCATGATCGAACGAATTCACATTATCCACATATTCTACTTGAACATTGGTCCATGATGCACTTCCTTTTCAGAATGTCATGTCTAATCGATCTCTAGGCTTTTAAAAAGTAAGAAAGGCGACACCAAAAAAAGGGTCCGATTTTGTTACGTCGAAATAGAACTTTTCCCTCATTTTGAATGTGCTTGTTATTCTTTTCTATATCAAGTTTGGTGTGCCAGAATCCATTATCCGTTGAAATGAAATTTTAAAAAAAAAAACCTTTCAATCAAATTTAATGCATTGAATGTCCACAAATTTGTTTTACTATTATACATAGATGCATACTAAACTTGACATGGGAAAGCATTTCATTCTACATAAAAAAGAGTCGAACATACTTTAACTCTCACTCACATGAAAACCTTTGCGACCTCTCTACGGTCGGCATTCGGACCTCCTAAGGAATCCGACCCCTTGTATATCTCTCCATCCAACGGTAGGTCAATGATACCAATTGCAAGAAAACTTGAGAGTGGTTCCGTGAATTCTGTAAATCGAGACTCCAATTTACGATCGGCATTTCAGCCCAAGGATCTTAACCAACTTGACAATTTGTCTCGTTGTCCACTGTTAGAACAAGTGAGGAGTACTTTAGCTGGTGCATATATAGATGCCTCAATTCTTTTTTCTGTATGGTGCCATATTGGGTAAGTGGGAGATTTGCATGGATTGATGCAAAGTAATGGGAGGGGAAAGCTAACAAAGGCGATCACTTGTCAAAAAGATTCTCCTCATGACCCTTTCCGGGCATAGAATTCCTTCTCTCTCTCTCTCTCTCTCTCTCTCTTTTGGCATCCATGTGACTTGCTGGGCAAATTCAGAACAATCATGCCAATCTCCCCCAACATTCAAAACTTTCCACATGAGAAAGCAATCCTATCATCAAGTGAGGGCATGTGCAGAAAAGCTTTCACATCCATCCCAGCAAGAAGCTCTGTTCACAGCTCTAAAGAGAATACTCCCTCCCTCTTCTCTTTGTTCCCCCACCTCAGACTCATTTGGACCATTCGAGTATAATGGGAAATCCCAAAACGTTGCTCAAGTGCAACTCGTCTTCTCTCGGCTCGATGCTCGGGTATGATTCGTCGTGTTTGTACATTCTCTTAAAGTTTTGTTTGAGAAGTCATGGGATGAGGAAGATGGAAAAAGAGTGTGCAAAGCGAAGAAGAACTCACAATCTTCACGAGAGATTTAAGAGAGGTAAAACATGATTGGGTCTTCATTCACTGAACTTTCTCCCACTCCCTCTCAGAGTGAGAAAATCGCCTTCATGAGTATTGATTTGTATGTCTTGGGTAATCATCTACTACGGTAGGAGTAGAGATTACTATACTTGGTGGGAAAGTACGTACAACTTAATAATGTGGATGGTGCGACCTTTAAAAATAATGTACTATCTCAATATACGTGCATGCCTTGGTATGAGTCGTATTAGACACGAATATACAAATATCTGTAATTTGTATATGTGATATACAAGTAGTCAGATAATTTATTATTTTTGTAAAATAGAGATTGAAACATGACTTTTGTGAGATTTCTGAACACCCTAAAGGCTAAAACCCTTTAAGATGCACAAATATTGATACTTAAGTCATTTTTTTCAAAGACTTTTAGAAGTACTTTTTTCGAAGTCCAAGTAAATTACATATAGAATCTTTATGTTGCCATGGAAAAAGGTTTAAGTCAATCCCCATAACAATCACGTCCTATAAAACACATTGAATTGTTGGAAACATATTCTCCTTTTCTGATTTTTTTTATAAATAAATAAATAAATAACCTCCAAAACATAATTGTTGACACCTAATTTTTAATTTTTAGCATATAAATTGCATAAGAAATAGAAGAAATAGGTTCTCAAGTCCCCGATTTCAAAATCTCTGGTTCGTAAGGGTAAAGTACTACTCCCAGTATTTTACTTGGGTTTCTAATCGACCCACCATAAATAGATTAGTGGCGACTCCAATTGAAATCAATTTTGCATGTTAAAAAGTGAAACCTAAGTCGCGAATTGGTATGAGCTTGGGAGAGCTCAAGTTAAGTCATACTTAGCAATCCATTAGCTGAACCCTAGGTGGTGCACATTCGGAGAGGTCGCGACAACTTGGCGACTCCACTGGGGACTTGGTTCAAAGAACTGTAGTGGACTTAGGCCAATTTTCTTCTTTTTTAAAAAAAAAATTTGTTTAGCAGCGAGGATTTCATGTATGTCCCTAACATGTGTTGAATGTTTTTGCAGGATGGTGTTTGGAATGAATGATTGAATGCTTTGATAGAAGTGTTGCTTGATGTCATTTGTTGTGCATGTTTTCATTGTTTTAACACTACACTTTTGCACACACAACCTGCCGCCGGACCTGGGCCGCATAGGATTACTTAGAATGGTGTTGAGGTAGATGTCACTCCGACCGCATGCCCGCGGTACAAGTCGCCTATCTCAACCCCGAAATTTCTTTCTTGGTGTCGAGAGTATTTACCCCAGTCCGCAAGCCTGCGACCCAGGTCGACTCTTCGACTGTGTCGGAGTCATGAGGATCCGACTAAGTACGCATGCCTGCGGCTAGTCCGATCATCCTTATGGCTCCACTTCGTTAAGCCTTTTAGAGTAGAAATCGAGCTTCAATTTTCATGCGCATGTGTATGTGATTGCTCCCGATACCTGTGCAATAAGTTCTCTAAACTCTTACCTTGCAATTTATTTATACTGTATTTTTCTTAGTCCATGACATTAAATTGCCCTCTAGTCTTGGTCTATATAGGTCAGGCTAGATAAAAATGGCTAGAATTTATCTCTTGTTGAGGAAGCTTCATTTAATTTCTTAATAATTTTTCCAATGTGCACAGAGCTTGTTTTCATTTTTGATAACTCGGGAGATTTTTTTAGAATGATTAAATCATTGTCATGGATTGACATTTTTCTTTTCCAAAAATCTTTATGTTTATTTTGCACAGAACTAGAAAAATGGTTATGAATGTGAATGATGCTTAGGCCGTCTATTTCCAACGTCAAATTGATGAGATGCGTCAATCATTGCTATGCCTATCAAATTGCGTGGATCAACTCATCCTAACTTCTTTCCATCCTCCCGAGTCAAGAGCAACAATCCCAAAACAGACTACACATGCTCAATTAAGGGTCAAAGCAAGCCAAATAGATAACCAACAAGGGCAGGTCACTGTAGTGCCTAGTCAGGCATCCCGTGAACGAGGCAGACCTCGATTACCACGAAGGAACTATAATACACGGCGTTACACATCGCCTCCCGTGCCTTTGTCTCGGATCTTACCTATCCTTTTGGGAAAGGGGCTGCTTACTAGGAAGCAACTCACCAATAAGCAAAGGCATGCTAATCATGGCCCATTCAAAAACATGTGATTTTCATTCTGGCATGATAGGTCATTCCACTGACGAATGTTTTGGCTTGAAAAACAAAATTGAAGACCTCTTAGATGTTGGGGCATTCACGTTTCGCGCTCCATGGCTTTGCCAAGGTCAAGATGATCTTCTTATAGTGCCGAACATCCTCAACATTGTTCATGGTCCTGCATTGATGATGCGTGAAGATGGAGTAATTGACACACTGGAGCAACCAAGCGGCAAATATGATTATGTTGTGAAGTATTCAGCACCTCCAAGCTTTTTTTATATTGTCCCAGACGGATGGGGTGGTATGGATGACCTGGCATCTCTAAAGACAAATGGTCCAAACTCATTGAAGTAGCATTACTGTTGGTTTTCTGAATGCCCCCCTGCGCGAGACTTTTTATTGCTTTCTAGGAGGTTTTGCTTTCTAAAGTTTCAATTATTGTTCTTGTTTTTAGGCTTAATTGTTTACATTTCCTTCCCAATAAATGTAATTCGTTTGATATTGTTCAATGAAATTACAAGTTTATTTTCATCTTGAGGACATGATGAAGTACACCAAACCAACTCGGTGACGATATCCAACAATTGAAAAAAAATCATCCAAGGAGAATTCTGAGGGTTGAGCTTCTTCATGTTTCCTTGTTCAAAAAAAAGTTTTGAAAAAAATTCAAAAAAAAGAAATTTCTTTCAAAAAAAAAAAGATGCATGTTAGATGAACCCTGTTCATTTTTCTAACATCTTTGCTTCATGTTTTAGAGCATTATTCTCTTAGTTTATGAAGCATTTGAATATGACACACCAAAATTCCAAAAAAACAAGGAACTCTCTATTTGATTGAAAGTCAATAATTTTCTAATGAAGATGATTTGCAAAGATTAAATTGAGAGCAAAAATCACATCGGAAAAGGTATGTCTTGATCCTTGACGTGATTTCAGAATAACATTCCCTTACTTTCTTTCATGTAGATGGCAAACTGTGGGGCATGTCAAACTCTCATGAGGACAATGAATTTTCCAATTTGGCGGAGACAACGCAATGATGGGCAATGGAAATTTCTCCAATTTTAGATTACATTTAGAGTCATATTCATGCACGTTCTTTTGATGCAGGAGAGCAAAAGGCGGCATCAAAAATTGAGTTCGCACCCAAAAGCAATGAATAGACTTTCGTTTCTAATGGCTCTCTAGCATTTGATATCATATTCATGCTATGCTTGGGTGATTTATCGAGTGAGATAAATTGTTTGTGCTGAAAAACAATAAGCATAAAGAGCTCACATCTACTAAAGAAAAAATTGCATGATAGTTTTGTTCATCATTCCACTGAGGATTGCCAATTTAATTTGATGAATACCGCACAATTGATTGAGATTGTTAAATGAGATGTATCAGGATGACGAAAGGCAAGCCTTATCTATACACAGTCCCTTATTTATGCAATTGTGAGATGAGCACACGAAGTTCCATGTTTGCAAGGTAAAGAGTTTTCTCGCGAAAGGTACAATAACCGAAATGAAGAGAGGCAGCTCATCTCTCTATCCCAAACAATATAATGATCCATTGGTAACCCACTTTGAGCCTAAACACTTGAGAAGTTTCATTTCATATTACTCCTGTCAAGAACCACCCCATATTGGGGCAAACTGGAGGTACATTTGCATCATTGGTGCTAAAAGATGAAAAAATGGATAGAAATTTTCTTGTTTTCACTTGCATCAATCTTTGAGTGTTGCTTTTATATGTGGAACCGAGTATTAAATCAAGTGCCTTAGGGATGATGAAGAGCATTCGTTTCTATATCATAAACACTCTTATCATTTGCTAGCCACTTTGAGCCTGTGATTTCTTTTCAAATTAAACCCACATGGATGATAATCTCTTACACTGGGACATGTAAAATTCAAGGTCATCAGAATTAGTAGAGTACAAGCGTCACATCATGGGATGTCAGCCCAAAATGTCGTTTTAATCACACTTGTCCAATTTAGTCGATAGGTCAAGAAAAAAGAAAAAATGCAAAATGGGGCATGAAAAAGTAGTGAACCTGGTAAAAGCAAGGCCAATGCCCAAATCCAAAAGAAAAGTAAAAGAATTTAGGGGCAAGAAAAAAGCAATGTGCCTGGTAAAAGCAAGGCCGATGCCCATAGAAGTTAGAGCCAAAGGCTCAAATTTGCAAAAGTCAACCTTCAATGTGTTTAGGTCCTAAAAATGAATGCTGAATGAGGCAATCTCATCAATAGTCCCCAGTAAGTTTGACATCATATAACATCCCCAGTGAATCAAAGTTTAAGGCTCAAAAGCTAAGTCTGAGGAAAAATTCCATTTTTTCATCTTATACGCGCTTTTGAGCCAAACCTACATTACATCCCTTTAAAGTCTCTTCTGATTAGGGCATTTGAATTAATGTGAAGTTTCCAATGTTTTAATCTTAGCTCGAAGAAGTGCGAGCAAGACTTTTTCTATTGCATTTGCAAGGTTCTTGACTTGTAGACCTGGCGATATTTGTTGAAGACTTTCTTTCTAAGCCTTTACTCAAAGAATCCCTTTTACTTAGCCGTTGACCAAGCCCAAATTACGGTCCTATCAAAGACCTTCCTGATTGGTAAGATTGTACCACTTGCGAGAGTACTCGGATCTTTGTTGACATGATGATAGTGAGACTGAGTGTTTCAGCTATTCCCTCATTAGGACAAAAGCCTTTCTAAGTGAGAGTGAGTGAAAAGTCCTTTCTGACTGAATGTCTCTTGTTTCAAAGAAACCTCTCAAATATGAATTGCATTTTATGATGAAGCAGATGATTTGATGATGTGGTTATCCCTTCGGGGATCAAGAATTCTAAATGCATGTACTTCAATTTAAGTGCCTGTGACTATGTGCGGGTACTTTTCTTTCAATACCGATGGTGGTGAATCGGTGTCTCATCTCGAGAGCCTGTGGCGATGTACAGGTCTCTCAGCTTAAGTTCATTTTGAGTCCCTACGGCGATGTATAGGGACTCGAGTTTAATTAGGTATCTTTTACCGTTTTGCCTCTGTGGTGACCAAAGTAAGGGTTCGAGCCTCAAGCAATCCAAGTATCTTTCACCGTTTTGCCTCTGTGGTAACTGAAGTAAGGATTCTGGCCTCAAGTGATTCAGGTCTCTTTCACCGTTTGGCCTCTGTGGTGACCGAAGTAAGGATTTGGGCCTTAAGCGATCCAGGTCTCTTTCATCGTTTTGCCTCTGTGGTAACCGAAGTAAGGGTTCGGGCCTCAAGCAATTCAAGTCTTTTTCATCGTTTGCCTCTGTTGTGACCGAAGTAAGGGTTCGGGCCTCAAGCAAACAAGTCAGGTTCTTTCACTGTCTTTCTTTTGTGACTATAGCAAGTGCTCGGGCTTAAGAGGACAGTTTCAAGGCTCATGCATACCTTGATCTGCCATTCCAACCAGGTAAGTAATTTCAGGTATATTTCTTTTCCTTCATTTGCATTTATCATGTCATAATTACATTAGAAAATGAGAGTTAATCTCAACAAAAATATCATGCATAGCATTTACATAGTCAAAATTAGGTATCAATTGGTCTTTGAATGCAACCTCTGCGAGCTTACCTTCAAAGAGGGGCAGCTGTTGACACCTAATTTTTAATTTTTAACATATAGATTGCATAAGAAATAGAAGAAATAGGTTCTCAAGTCCCCGATTTCAAAATCTCCGGTTCGTAGGGGTAAAGTATTACTCACAGTATTTTACTTAGGTTTCTAATCGACCCACCATAAATAGATTAGTGGCGACTCCAATTAAAATCAATTTTGCATGTTAAAAAGTGAAACCTAAGTCGCGAATTGGTATGAGTTTGGGAGAGCTCGAGTTAAGTCATACTTAGCAATCCATTAGCCGAACCCTAGGTGTTGCACCTTCGGAGAGGTCGCAACAATAATTAATTCTTTTGATCAAGCACCTTACAATGACGCTTCCGACAAAATCCTCGTTAATCACTCGACTCCACCAACTTATTCTATTGAGACAATCCATACCTAAGTATTTTAGTAATCGACCTTTTTTTCTTTCCAATGACGTCCTCATGACATCCGACCCTTTTCATATCGTGAATGATCCGATATCCTTATTGATTGCATCACATTATAGAATATAGATACTTTCTAGGCGGCTCTCACTAAATCCGTCATTATTTATTTCAAAGTAGGTGCGAAAATCTTAAATTACGAAAATAGGAAATTGCGATTGCACGTTCCACGCTAAGTGCGGAGCCTAACTTGGAACGCACCCAACGAGCAGCTTTTCGAGATTCCTCAGAGGAGTTAGGTCGCAACATAAGTTTGTGTTTCCTAGGTAATGACTCCCTTTATATATTCTAAACCATAGTGGTTGAATAATATAACACGAACGCATGTGTGCCCAAAAGAATAACATAAGCGTTGCAGGTCTGCCAAGAACATTATGCTGATCATTAGTTGACAAGTCGTGGACCAACGTCGACGGGAATGTCCAGTTAAGCCAATCCGATCGTCCGTCGTGCTTATGATAGAATCTTACCCTCACCTTCGGGATATCCAGCTAAGGTAATTTTAGCTATCTAGCTGGGAAAGAAAGAAGAATTTAGAGTGATGAGAGCAGGAAGCGTTGTTGTCTTTGTTTGGCCGATATAGCTAAGGACTTCGATTAGAGTCCGCGAGGCAAAGACTTGACATGATAAAAAAAAATGAGGTCGAGAGAGAGATTACGTGGTTTCGGCCATTGACAAAGGAGGAACATACATTCATCGTAGGAATGTCAAAATCAAATAACATACCCGACCTAATCTACCTAATCTCAAATTTTGAGTTTTCTTTGAGTCGGGTATTCACTTAAATGCTTTGACTCTATAATGTTTTAGATCGAGTAGGATCGTGTTTCGGATCGATTTGAAAACATTATGCAAAGAAAAACACACACACACATATGCAAACATGACCCGACCCAAAATTTTGGATTACGTCCTCATAGTTTTCGGGTCTGAGTTGGGTTAAATACACATTTGTAATATATTGGATCGGGTATCATTTAACCCAACTCGACTTGACCCACTGACGCTACTAATTTATCGGACGAAATTAGGAGTGCACCAAAGAGATTGAAATTCTCCAAAGCCCTAACTCCACAACATGCAACTCGTGTCACCCACTCATATTGAAGACTTTGCGAAAATAAATATTTGTATCGAAATCTTAGAAGGAAATGCTGCATGTAATGGCTTCGTGAAAATTCTATCAAGTGGCTACATGATTCATCAGATCAAGCCTAAGAAATTCAAGCCGCTGAGAAAAAAAACCGCTGAGCACTTTGGAGCCTCTTCTGAAGCAACTCTTGCGAATTCATCCCGACTTATAATTTCAATTACCCTTTCTTTCTTTTTTCAGAGAATCTTAAATTTGTCTTGCCTTATTTTCACCATGCGTTACATTCACGTAGAGTATAACTATTCGCCCAATGCACGAGCCTAAAAAACAGAGAAGGATTCCAATATTGAAATATACAAAAAATTAGATCACGCATTCATACGATAACTTATTCAGATATTTCCAGACCATTCATTTACATCATTTAAGCTCCTTATCTACATCCTTTCGTCATATATTTCCATGCTAAATTTTCTTTTGAGAGCTGGGTCTCCGACCGCATATTTCGTCGCGGTTATCATTCTCGAATATTTTTCTCCGTTTATATTTTCGCAATTATTGCTTAGAGAACAAGAAAGAATCAACACCCTTAGCTAGTCGACCATTACTTTTACAATCAATAGGAGATGAGACACGAGGAGGGACGCACGGTGACATTATCAAATTTGTCGGCAGGACACAAAAAAAAAAACAAAGAATTACACGTGCGAAAGAATTAAATAAAGACTATCCATCATTGTCGGAGATTCAATCCTTTTTTTTTCTAAGTCCTGGGCAGTCGCGGCCCCACGTGGCATTGTGGGGAATTTTAGGTAGGGAAAAGGGGGGCAGGTAAAGAAATTTATTTTAATTAGCGACCCGTCAATTTGTACCACCCATGATTGCTAAATGTTTCGAGTTCGAATTGACTCGATAACTAAAGCGGGGAGCATGGTTTGTCAAAGTTAGATTGCAATTATTCTGCCCACTAATATCGGAGCGATTGATGTTTACGTCCTCGTGATCTAATCTCTTTTTCACTATCCAAATTCGGAAAAAGTACCCGATTGGTCCGGACCTATCTATAGAAACGCTAATTTAATCATAAATTCTTTTAATTTTACTAATTCAGTCTTAAACCTTTGCACAAATTTTCAATGTAATCATTCCCATCGATTTTCGTCGAAAGTTGCTGACATGATAGTATATCATGTAGGATACTTCGCGATAACTATCGTCATGTCGGTGATTTTCGACACGGATTGGACGGAAGGATTAAATCAAAACTTCGTGCAAAGATTTATAATTGAATCGGTAAAATTAAAAAATTTATGACTGAATCGACATCCTTATAATAAGTTTTATGATTGACTAGACAAGTTTTTCATTCTAAATTAGATTGCAAAGATATATCACTTTTCACATATGGTACATAAAGCCGAGGTCTTATGAACGTATGAGAATATATATATTGTTGAGTGAGTTCGTGCAAAAACTTGAGAAAAGTAGATGAATCGACCATATTCTTTCCTGTAGGTTTTGTGATTGTTCAAGAACCGTCGCTGAAGATGGTGGAGAATTGATAATGCTGGTTTTGATAAATCAATTGCCACCTAAATAATTGATTTGGCATGGCTCGTCTACAGAGCTACTTTTCAAGATGAAACAATAAATCATATATTATTTTCAGATAAAATTATGCATTTTCCTGCAAATATGCTAGTTATATGTATGAAAAAGATAAATTAAATGACAGATTCTCAAGAATTTTTTCACCTATATAATCAAAATTCGTAATTTTTTTTTTCTGAAACCTAAAAGCTAAGTGCTAAAATACTTTTGCCATTGCTTCTAGGGAGGTCAAGACTCAAGACCGGAAAGTCAATAAAAAGTAATTTAAAGAAAAAACAAAACCCAAAAATGAAAGGGAAAACCGAGAAAAGCGACGCCCACCGTGGGGCTCGAACCCACGACCACAAGGTTAAGAGCCTTGCGCTCTACCGACTGAGCTAGACGGGCTTGCTGCTGCCCTCACTTCCCCAGTACATCATATTACTTGATTAACACAAATCACTTGAATCTCAACCCAAAAGAAGAGGCAATCGCTGAATTTTAAATTACGAACCTGCTAAGACATATCCCTTTTTCTAGTTGGATAAAATGTAAATATGAGAGCTTGAAATTACAAGAGGTACTTGGATAGTGGGAGCCGAACACAGACGCCTCACGAATGGGAAAAATGCAAACCATTCACGGTTAACGTGAATTCGAAAAGGAAGAATCCCCGATGACCACGGCCGTTTCTCAATCTATGGCCATAGCGAATCGGTCACGAAACATCGAAGGCAATGGCTGCGGACCTTGTTTCGGAGATGGGAAACCAAGAAAGAAAAGAAGGCGTGATGATTCCTTCCGTAGACGAATCGATCTGGGCCGAAATGGCCAGAGGAAACGTAGGAAATTTAGTTGGGTTGGGCTCTCCGTAGGGGCCGAGTCATCTTCCACGTGAGTCCATAGCTCTGTTTAGCGAATGGGCCTGTAGTCGGTCTGGCCCTAAGTAGAACCTTCTTATTAGCCTTTTAGCTGCTGATTCGATCGTCCTTTTCTGGGAGCCCCACCCGCCGAGGAGATAATGCGCATGTCGAGGTTAGACCCAAAAAATGAAATATGACGTGGACGCCCTCGTCGCCGCACGCACGCTCCCCCCCTATTTCTGACGTAATCCCATCATTTTCTTCTTCTCGTAAATAAAAAAAATTTATATGCATTGCGCCACTTTTGTGGGGCCTTCAATTGAACATCGAATCTCGTGCTCAATTTGAGGTCCCGTGGACTAACTCGTTAAAAAGGTTGAGAACCTCGAGTTTAATTGCATTTCTTCCTTCATAATTTCATTAAATAAAAAGAAATATTAAAACACATTTATTATAAAACTTATATAATTTATTTACCTTCCATATAAATTTTGTCAATTGAATATCGTTAAAAATAACAATATCGATATAACGCCCGCATGAATCGAGTGAAATAAGAATCAAATCGTTACGACGAAGACATGGAAACTCGAGATAAACTTGCCATGGTTGGAATTTTTTTGGGGGTGAGCCGGCGATCCGCAACCGTTCCGTTCATTCAGACCGCGTGAGCTTCGGTTTTCGGTTAAGAATATTACCGCTCCCTCCCCGAAAAAGAAAAAGAAAACAGAGAAATCAGCTGCGGATTAGATAAAAATTAAAGAACACACGCGATTCGGGTGATTTGTGGCTGGCAGTTTCGTCTCCGCCTGAGGATTCCGTTTGGGGGCCCACCTTCGCCGCTTATAAATCCGCGGATACCGCCACCGTCGAAGCCGGCCGACGTCTCTCCGCGCGCGGTGTCCGTTGTTTGTTTTGTTTGTTTGCTTGTTTGCGCGTCCTCCCGAGCGACCGCGAGAGAGAGAGAGAGAGAGAGAGAGAGAGAGAGAGATTCCATGGCGAGTGGTCTTTGCGGCGGCAGCTTGGCGACCGTGTTCGGGCCGAGTCAGCTCAGGAGCTCGAGGCGGTTCCTGCTGCAATCCGACAAGACGAGCTTCAAGCGAGTCTTCTTCGCGCCGAGAGTGAGGGCCTCCTCCTCGGCCTTCGTCGAAACTAAGCCACCGCCGGTACGTGTCTGTGATTGTAGTAGGCGCCGACGCGTTTCGATTGCGTCGTGCGGACTTTTTTTTTACTCGAAGGAAGGGAGTACGGAATCGGAACCGTGAATCTAGCGGGCGGCTGAGTGAGTAGTCGACCGCTCTTGGTTGGATGGGCGATGCCCGCCGGAGTGTGAGTCTTGTTCGATGAACTTGATGAGCTTTGTCTATTTGGCGTGCCTCCGGCGGGGCTCGTCGAGCAGAAAAGATTGTATACCGTTTTGTTCCGAGAATGGGGGAAACGAACGAAGAACCGAATTTTGTGAGAAAGGCTTTTGAGTTGTATACCGTCCTGATAGAAGAGAACAGTAATAAGGGCGTCTCTTTGCGTTTTTCTTTCTAGTCAATGAGCCGCATACAGGGCATTTGACTTTTGTTGACGACGAACTGTTTGTTCAAAAGTTTGTATAGGTGGCTCGCCCGGTTCCGTTTTTCTTTTATGTGTTTCTTTGTCTTCTCTCTTTTGTTTTTTCCAGGTCTGTTCTTTTTGCTTTGCCTCCTGTTGATTGAAGAACCGAACTTCATTTGTGTAGGAATCTACTGTGGATAAGGAGAAACTCAGCAGTAACCAGAATCTATTAGCTTGTCCCATATGTTATGAGCCGCTAGCGTTCCCTGGCGATCTGTTGTTATCTGTGTAAGCTGCACGGATTTGAAGACGGTTCACCCCGTAAATGTCTTTTTGCTTTTTTCATCCCGTGTGCTTCTGCCGCAGGGATTCTGCATCTGGGTCTACTTTGCAGTGTGGCACCTGTAAGAAGACCTACGTGGGCAATGAAACGCATTTTGATCTTACAGCAGCCAGTGGAACCAAGGAATATGGCGAATCCATGGCCCTTTCTACTGAGCTTTTCAGGTGCGAAGAGTTATTTATTGGAGTTGACCGATTCGTTTGGTAAAAATCAACGATGTTGCCTCCAGCGGCATTGTCTGGGTGGGTCTGTTATATGCCATGACCGTTAGAGTGATGTGACACTGATTGAATTTTGCATCAGGACTCCGTTGGTATCGTATCTCTATGAGAGGGGATGGCGTCAAAGTTTCATTTGGGGTGGTTTTCCAGGTGCGGAGAAAGAGGTTAGTTCGACTCTTTTCTTTTTCACTCCTTTTGCTTCGAGAATGCTTGTCACTGGCATTCGTTACAGAACTGGTTTGTGTGTTGCTGTTATTTGAAAGATTGTTTTAATATGTGGTGGTGTCAATTATTTTGAGGGTTTCAGTTTGGAAGAATCGGTCATCTATCTAAATGCCCTCAGTTAGGTATATGATGAATGCCCTGCAAGAGTTGTTCTATTGCAAGGAGTAGCAATCTTGGAAATGGTTTTCTTAGAAAAACGTGGTTACTGACCAGGAAAAATTACTAAAAAAATCCTATGCCATCAAACAGATGCACATTTGACTCGATGTCTTTGTAACTTAGGCTGGAGCTAGGTATCTAATGCATGCGGTACTCCTCTGTGATCCCTTCGTGAGGACCTACTGACCATGAGATTTTGATTGCAGTTCGAATTGACTAAGGGTTTCCTCAAGCCAGTGTTGGGAGGAAACATCGTTGATGCAAGTTGCGGGAGTGGACTGTTTTCAAGACTCTTTGCCAAGAGTGGACTGTTCTCTCTCGTTATTGCTCTCGACTACTCTGAAAATATGTTGAAGCAGTGTTACGATTTCATTCAGGGGGAGGAGTATTTTCCGAAAGAGTGAGGAGACCAACTCTTACTCTGCTCAAATGATGATTTGTGCTTGTATTTTTTGTCGCTGTATTGTCAGGAATTTCTCTTATCATTATTGTCTTGATCCATTATGCCAGGCGAATCAGTTGTGACTAAGTTTTCTCCTTGTAGGAACTTGGCATTGGTCAGAGCTGACATCTCTAGACTTCCTTTTGCTTCAAGTTCTATCGATGCTGTGCATGCTGGTGCTGCTTTACATTGTTGGCCTTCACCATCAACAGCAGTGAGTATTTTGGTTCTTTACGGTTTCTGTTCCCCATGAGTCGTCTAGATCAAATTAAACAGGTATCATATGACATTGGTCTTGTTCTGCATGCTTAATTCCAAACTTTGCATAAATTGACATGGCTCCAGTTTTTTCAAACTTCATAAAAATTCATGTTTGCTGTGCACATAAGTAAAAAATTTCAGGAGCGAAGCTTTATTCAATATATGCACTTCATTAATTTTACCTTAGGAAGCATCACTTGGTTTAAAACCTGTTAGTGCTTTGTCATAGGCTCTCATTTCATTATGTCTTGGCGCTTTCTCAGGTTGCTGAAATCAGTCGAGTTTTACGGCCAGGTGGAGTTTTTGTCGCAACCACGTACTTGCTTGATGGTCCTTTTGCACTATTTCCTCTTCTGAGGCCTTTACGCCAGGTACTTGGTTTTGGCTCGAGTCCCGTCCCTCTATTCAGCTCTACATATCCAAAGTACATGTTTTCTCATTCTGGTATACACAGTTCGACCATCCATATCTGTCGGAGCAGAAGGCTAGGGTTTGTTCCATCAAATTTTCACACAACAAAAGAATCAAATTTTTGACATATTGATCTTTAGAATGGGACACGCATGCTTTGTTTGCCTTGGGGAATACAACCGCATTTATCAAGCTGATGCCTAATCGTCGTTTTTGTCTCTCATTGCAGAATATAACTCAACTATTTGGCAGCCACATCTTCCTATCTGAAGGCGAACTGGAAGATCTTTGCAGAACCTGTGGGCTGATCGGCTTTAAATTTGTGAGGAATGAGCGATTCGTGATGATCTCGGCTTCCAAACCCAGCTAGGATTTCAGATTTGCCAGCAGGTTGATCAATTAATTTGAATAGCGGAGCAAACAAGATGGTCAAGAAATTAAAGGCACCTCTGTCAATCTCTCTTATCGTTGGCCATGAAGTTTAGGCAGATAAAGATGCGTAGACACAACTTCTCGTTTAAAGCACAGTATGATAAAATAAAGGCTGCCCTCTTAATCTATTGAATTGTAAATACCACCCATACGACGGTAGTCAATTTTCATGACTCATGAGATTTGGATTTTTCACTTTCGTTCTTTGTCAAGTGAAATGACTTTCCGTTCTCATGGCAGTTGATGTAATGCAAATCAGGAACTTGGAATTGTCGAAGAACCACAAACATTCCTTTCCTATAAACTACGGTATACATGACTATCGAGCAAAATCCACTCGTCCATTTAGCCGCTGTTGCATTGTATCCTCGTTGAGACGAAAATGCAAAGCTACTAAAGATCACAACTTGACCTCCACAAATTGATAAACTGTAGCTCCTCTAATCTCTAAATTAACCTCTCTCCCTCTGTACAATACAAAACTCTTCCAAGGTCTCTGCTTGTCAATTGCTATTACAGAAGTTTTATACAACTATATCAATCAAAAACCTCCTCCCTCCTCCCTCCTCCATGTAGCTCCCCATTGAAGATTTCCAATTCCAAAAATGACGACGGCTTCAACTAGCTGCATTTGTGGGACTAGTCACCCAGATTAGAGAACGTCAATTGACGGTAAAGCAACATCTTTTCATCAACATCCTCAATATCGGTGGAATCCTCCCCCTCGTAATGAACATTGATGACACTCTTCTCCCTACCATAAATATCTGATCCATCAACCAGATCACCAGTGCCTACTCCATTGGGGGACATATCATCCAAGTTTAACTGTTGCATCTCTGACTCTATTAGAGCCTCCATCCGAGCCCGCTCTCTATCTCGTGGGTATGTGCAGTAGAGGAACGAGTAGATGAGACAGCAAAGGAACATGGGAACACCTACAGCTGCGTACAATGCCTTGGCCAGCGAGGCTGCATTCTCTCTGTCAGTCTTGATATCCTGCGATTCATTAGATCCTCCGGGAACTTCTTTGTAACCATACACATGCTGGGCTAGTATTCCAACTATAGGAGGAGCAAATGATGATAGTATGGACTCGAAGGATCGGTCCAGGGCATAAACACTTGTTCGGGATTTTTCAGGGACTATTTCTGCAAAAATAGGGCTGCAGTGCATAGAGTGGAGTCAGTATTGATTTCGCAATCTTCAGGAAGTAATGCAACAATTAAATGCACACTGCTTATCTTTCATAATTTTTGGAAAATTAGATATTCATAATCCTGCTTCCATGTATGACAATAAATCATCATCGAAATTCTTTCAGACTGCTACATAAACTGAAAAAACATGAGTTTCCAAATTCCAAGCAGTAAAACTAAAACAAACTTCTAATGCTGCCCAGTCACTACTGTTCCTTTTAATTATAAGAGCACTGCCTCCACCCTATACCGTTATCTCATCTCAAAAGAAAAAATTGTTAGCACCCGTGTTTTAAGCATCTCTCAAGAAATTCAGATATGCAATGAATAAGCTACTGGATTTATATAATAGTTCCTTATGTATTGATCATATACTTAGGCAGCCGTCTGCTCAGTAACTTGTGTGAAAGAAAGAAGAGGACTGATTTGGAACTTAACTTGTTGGTTGCTGGAGCATTCCATGATATGCAGAAGCCCACAATGAACAAAACTAAGCCATGGACAAATGCAGTGGATGAATCATTTGGAAGAGCCAGCAAAAGTATTGCTGCGAGCGGGACCGCTGATGCCGAGCTTATCTGTGCTAAAATTATTCTTCCAGAGTTTGGTAGACGTCTGGAAAGAAAATCTCCCATTTTACCTCCAAATAGTCCCCCAAGGGAACTAGCAACCACGAAAAGTGCTATGAGAAATGCAGTTTTATTATGGGAGAACCCAACAAGTTCCAACCACATCGTTGCAAATGACAAAGCGGACCAGGGGAATAGACCCGTTACACCTTGTGCAACAATTATCTGGAAAGATGGAATCTTTATCACTGATTTTGCTTCTTGAACCAAGTCCTTAACTTCTGACCAAAATGATTTATTTGATGTTTGTCCAGTAATCTTGTCATGGCCATCAGCAAAATGTGGATCTCTGGCAAATAGGCGGACTAGAATTCCAACTAAGATGCTTATCAGTCCAACCAAATGGAAGGAAATTCTCCACCCAGGGATCCCCATGAATGTTGTGGGAGCTATCAACACAGAAAATAGTCCACCTACCAAGGCACCAAGATTGCCAGTCAGTTGTAGCCATCCAAAAGCCATACCCCGGTTGTTGTCATCTGTCGAGTCAGCCACAAGGGACTGGATTGCAGGTGCTACTATGGCAAGCCCAATGCCATTCAAAGCTCTTGATACTGCCACCTGAACAAATGCTGAGTGTAATTAATCAAGTCAGCTGATTCATGAACATATTTGGTGCTTTGCTTCAATCGAACAGAAGTTTCAAGTGACTTTGAAAATCTTTTCATATCTATGAATCTAGGTCTTTCAAATATATAAACCTTCCATTGGTAAAAATTAAAACAGAAATTTCATAAATAGGGGGGGCCATGGGTGTCAACCAGTAATGGTATAAAACATCTTTGTCAAAAGAGAATATACAAGGTCTCTAATAGCCAGAACACGAACTACAGTGCCTGTCATAGCAAACATCGAGAATATGCAGGGGAAAAATATTATAGAAAAAAACCTAATCCCAACACTTGCAAAATCTAGAGATTCTTTCTCCTTTCATATCCAGAAGATTATTGCATGACAGGTATATGAACTTTTATTGTTTTGAGTACATGTGTCCTTTCCAAGTCCATAACTCCTCAGGTCAGGACCATATTGTTTCTCACCAGACCTCCCCTTTGTTAAGGAGTACCAACAGATATACAGCAAGCTCCAAAGGTCTCATATATGAACACTGCTATAGAAGTTCCTAGCCCACATAGCTGTCAACTTTGGAGGATATAGTTACGCAATATGACTTCCAGGGCAACCGAAAAGGAAGAACTGCAATGGAAGGTCCTTAGAATTATCCTTCATAGGAGTTAACATCACTTGAATAAACTTATCATGCTGAGATTTAGACTGCCTAAGAGCAATCAACTCAAAACCCCAGGCAACAATCCCTTCTTCCGTCTCTATCTCCCAATAATGCAAGTTCCCTACGAAAGTAAGATTTTCAGCAACCCTAGCAGCTGAGCCGTAGCACGTAAACCGTCCATTTTTTAACCCTTCTTTGCCTACAATAGACTGACAAAAGTCCCCCAAGGCTACTAAACCAGACTATAACTGCTTTAATTCACATTCACACATCACCGGCAAACAAAAATCATGCTCTCCGCGCACAAAAGATAACACTCCACACACAAATTACAAAGCTACAACCTGAAATAGTTTCTTGTGTTCCTTGTACCAAGAAAGGACTGACCAGATTACAATGGTTGTTTCCACGACTTCCTCTTCAGTTCTGAGTCTCGGGTAACATTATCACCTAGTTATCAGACTCCAACTATTTGGCAGGAAACTGAAGCCGTTTCACAAATCATTGACTTCATAATTATCTTTTTCTGCCCCACAAAAGTTTCTTGCTTGTGTATCAGTAACTGCAGATACCCATAAAAGAACAACCTTAGATCAACTGATGATTCATTAGAGGACTCAAAATGCTACTCTTGACCGAACCTCAAGAAGAGAATTATGTAGATTCGAATTTCCTAGACTAATTCATGGGTAGTTTTAGCTAAAACCCTTGGCTGAACATTTATCATTGTTAGACTACATTTACATTCCCCATTGCGAAATAGAAGCCGAATCACTCCATGCACATTAACAAAGAAGCAATAGCTAAGGCAATCCAATTTCCTTCTCAAATCAATCTCCGTCACTCTCTGGGCCGTCAGCTCAGCACCGAAGAACAAATTATATTCCCAAATAATGGAAATTGCCTACCAGAACAAACAAATTCCAGAACCAAAAACTCTGTACCTAAACCAGCAATCCAAACACAGATCCAACAAATCAAGAACATACGAAATCCAAGCACACGCATACCTGGAAGAAAGTAGACGAGAAGGCGACAAGAAACGTCGCGGCGGCCCAGAGGAACGCGCCGAGGGCAATCACGTGAGCCCTGTTGTGACGCGCCGCCAAGTAGACCGCCAGAGGGTAGCAGAGGGCCTGGACCATCGACCTGAAAAGCGTGAGGGAGCCGAGCCGAGTCGGATCGGCGTGAAGGGCGGCTCCGACCTCCTTGTACACGCCGGGCAGCAGGGACTCGTCGGCCCTCTCCATGATCCCGGCGAGGTTCACGAGGACCAGGGTCAACTTCTCGGGCTCCATTCCCGACACGAAGCGTCTGATCTTGAGCATAGCCGCCGGCGCCGGCGCCGTCCTCGTTGTCATCGCGGGTCCTTTCCTCGCCTTCGTCGCCAGCCCCTGCATGGTCAAAGCGCGCCGCTACCGTGAATCCGGCGCGGCATGGAGGAAGGCGGCGGCGGCCACGAAGGAAGGTAAAGAGATTGACAAGTGTTTTGACTTGGGATTTCGCCGGTCTTCTTCAAGGCATGGGAAACGGTCCGAACGGTGGAAGGGAAGCAATTGGGCCGACCGAGATGTCCGAATCTGGATTTTCGCGGATGCCGAGCGCCGATCCTGGTGGCGTGACGTCATATTTCGGTTTTCTTTTATCCTAATATGAAACACAAGAAATAAAGTATTTCAAAAAATCACAAAAATAAACACTAAAAGTGATGAAAATATGAGGGATGAAATATATAATGCGATGAATACAATACATAATTTGCAAAATGCACATAGTTTAACATACAATATCAACGGTAACATAATTATTCCCTCTAATACGAGACTTTGTCGATTTGACAAATTTCTTTCTATAATTTCTGTAGCCCTTTTAAAAGTCAATTGTCATGTCGAATCAAAATGAACCGAAATCATCATCGTCCACGAAAGAAAGCATTGTGAAAAAACTAAAATGACCTCTTGCTACCTAAGGCACGCCTTCTCACCCCCGCCTAGTCCGGTGCAATTGTCACGATCCGGTTATTCCCCTTAAAGCTCCGCTCATACCTCGGCGGACCCACAACAGCCATTCCCCAGTCGACCCCACCTCTTATTTTTGCAGTGTCACTCAAAGGAGCCTCCTTTATATGGAGTATCTACTCATAATTGGGGGCTTCGATGACTCCCCGTTAGATGGTTTTCGTCAGAGATGCTTACGCAGTATCATGTGGATGAGATACTATAGCGGTTGATCGATGTCATCTCCATTCTACTCTTGCACGATACAGAGAGATTCGAGCGGCTTCTCGACTCTTCGAAAGGGGAGCCTTTGAGTGAACATTGCTTGTGCACCGCCCTCAAATCTGATACCATAAGGCACGGGACAAAAGTGATCTCTATCGCCAGATTCCGAGGACCCATCAAAAAGCGTGATCTCATTTTAGAGCGACAATCTCTCCCGGGAATATCATTGTTTCTGGTTGGACACAAGCTGATGACCAGAAAGTACCAATTCTCAATTGGGGGTGGGGGGGCCTCTCGGTTGATCCCGTGAGTTTCATCTCGGGGATGAGGGGGATTCACTTTTTGCGTGGCTCTGAGAGGTGAAGAATGTGATGATGAGAAACGTCGTATGTCAAGTTGCTTTACTGGGTTTTTGCAACACTAGTAGCAGCTTTTCATAGTACCCGAACTCTTTTAGTTCTTGTCCTGTTAGATGTTTCTGATCCACAGGAATCAATAGTAGGAAGAGGGGTATGATAAAAATTAAAAAAGCATCTATAATGAGCAGATCATTTCCAAATGGTCATGATGGATGCAAGACATGGGAACCCAGAAACTGTAAATCGAGATATGCCTCCGTGAGTGCCAACTGACCGAGCCACGGGGCTTGTGAATTAGGTTGGGGACCTCGGTCTTGTGGTTGGTGAATCACAGATAAAAAAGACGATATTCAATAAATTCTTCATCGGTGTATTGGCTAGCAAACTTCTTATATCAAAGAGCGAGCAACCACCAAGTTAAATGCTTTTGTTTGATCCCGAGATGTAGTCGATACCGAATCGCTCCCTTCCTTCTCTATGAAGGTTTAGACACAACCCAGCTTGGATGTACCTAAACTAGATTGGAGGGGAAACTTTAAATCCTTACACAAGTTAGCGCATTTACAATTTAACCCGAGTTCCTCAAATCATGAAATGAGTATTTTTATCTTACCGATAGAATGAATGAAGTGATCATACCTAAAAACTATGTACATGCTAGTACTTTTAGCCTTTCAGTGGATTGAACTTCTTATAACACTATCAAAAGGGTATTGATAAATGAAAGCGTAGAAGTTAATTTGCTTGTTTCAAGACTTGGGTATTGTCTTAGGAGGGTCAGGGGATCTAATAGGGGGTTTCTCCATTAAATAAAGGAGGTATGGGTCTAACCACAACCATCCGATTAAATCGAATGGCTGTGGAGGGAAAAGGGTCACCTGTCATTAGGGTAGGTGATCCTTTTCCTTATCCCTGGCCTGAGTTAAACTTGCCCTAAGCAAAAAGTGGATCCTGAAGAGGTTGACAAATGAAAGAGATATTAGCCAAGAGCATCATGCGGAGACATACTTAGTGGGGGACAAGTGGGGCTCCCTGGTATCATCCAAGCCATCATGAGGAGGCAAACATGATATTCCCAGGAACAGCAGGAAGGACCCAATTGCTGTGAAATGTCAAGCACAGAAAGATGTGTAGGTTCTGCACAAATTTTTCTGAACGGGATAAGAAGGGTGGAACATTGTGTTTGGTGTTTGGCAAGTTAGACAATCCAACAATGGTTTTTATATTGTGCTTTCTATTTCCAGACCAAACAACAAATGACTTGATACTAAGCAAACAGATGGGAGGAAAGAGATTTTACTAAATTAGATTATACATTCATGTATTGGTTGAATCTTATTGAAACTAATAGCCTCTTTGCATGGTATTCACAAATTCGTCACCTCTTAATTGCAAAAACAATAAATCAAAATGAGGAGGAATCACATTTTTATTTGTCATTCAACGAATAATGATATGATTTTCTTACAGGATTCTTGCATGAAAATTGAAGCATACACTGCCACTGAAGATTGACAGGAGAATCTTTAATGAAACTCGACTGCCCCTTCCCCTACAAAAAGAATTTTGTTAGCTCATCACTGGTTGAAAATCAATTCATCTTCACCGTCTGTACTGGATTTGACGTATGAAGATGGGAGCGGCTGTGGCGGTTGAAGTAGCAGAACTTGGTGTTCGCGGCGAGGGCACTTCTGATGTTGGTGGTGCGGCGGAGGCCGTTGCAGTCTGTCCAACTGGTCCGGCCTTAACGTTGGCCTTCGATCTGGCGGCGGTTGTTTGTTCTCTTGCTCCATGTGTGTCGTGATCCTCTCTCTCTCTCTCTCTCTCTCTCTCTCTCTCTTCGATTTCTTGTTCAGAGTTGAGCTTTTGGGATCACTTTTTCTAGCTGAAAATGACGGAAAATGACACTCAACGTGGAGGTTAGCTTATTTGACTTTTCAATCTCCTTTCATCACTTCCAATGTGAACGAATCTATTGTTTTCTTTCTCTCGAACTGATAGATTTCCTGATTTCGCATCAAGAAAAGGCAATGGATTTAATTGTGCATTATCGATTCGCTTTCCTCGTTCTATGCATTAGCAAATCCGGCGAATCTCTCCAGCTGAAAATCTGTCACATATCAGGCCTGGACGAGGTCCCATATGCCCTCCATGGTGGATCCTCCATGGTGGCAGCCAGGGGTCGCGGCCCTGGTCTAGTTCCGGGGAGGGATGCGCTCGCCCGAGGTCAGCGAGGGCTGTGGAAAATGGGAAGAGAGCTGCGCGCTTCGCACTCCAAGCGAGCGTTGCTACGTCAACTGTGAGTATGAGTTCGTGTTCACTTGCTCTTCAGGAAAGCTTCAGAGCAAGAAATGGGACTGTGTGATGATCGACCGCCATGTCCACGCACAAGCCAATGGTCATTCCATAGGAGAGAGGAGGAGTTCAAGCGTAAGAGTCCTCACTGCCAGCAACAATGACATGTTCGATGTAGAGATTGTCTTATTCAACTGCGTGCTTCCCATTGCTCCGAACAGGAACGAAGGAGACGGTGACCATTAAAAAAAGATTATAAAATCATTTAAGAAGAATTCATTCTCAATGGAGCCGTGCATGTTACGTTATCGACTATGTCACGTAGAATGTCCAACGCTAAGTGAATCGTTACGTTAACGATGTCCGGCCAGAATTAGCCATACGGATTATATCGGAAAATTGGAAATAAAATTTAAGATTAACTCATCAAATTGGAAATGTTATGATTGAATTGAAATCTATGTTAGATTTAGGACTCTTTGACCAATAATAAGACCCATTGACCATCCTGTATAAATGGACCCTCCTAACCTGCCATTAACGGTGGGTTTAATTAAGCTAATCAACCTTTCTTTTTTCACGACCGAAATCCTGCTTCTGCCCCCACAGGATTGGTTTTGGAGACGCAGTTTGGCGTTAAATGTAAACCAACCCATCAAACTTTATCCGGATTATTTAAACGATTGAGTTTGCAATGATTCCAAGAAGGAAAAACAGGAAAGAAAGTTGAAGATGTGGTTAAAAGGGTGTTGCTTCTAACTGAGGAACTTTCTTCTGGTGGGCTACCTATCTAAAGAGGATACGGACGCAACTTCGATGGCAACTGGAGATGCCAACCGGGTTTAGATTAGGGATTCAATTAGTGATCGCCTTCATGTCTTTTTGCTTATCTTTATCCTTAATCACTTAAAAAATTGAATGGATGATTACATGCCCCGGGACTCGAGGCCTTCCTTTCTTTTTTGGCTCTTTGACAAGTGATATACGACTTATCCTAAAACAACGTCGATAATGTTTGTCGCGTGCAACTGGAATTACAGTTTTACAAAAGAAGAGAACGGTATTCATAAACACTTTTCCACCATCTTGTAGATCAAGTTGGATCTTGAATTTCTAAATCGAAGTGGTATTTTCCAAATCTTTCGCCGGCATGGTCTCCAATTTTCATCGATGATCCTTATTTCCGTTCAAGCAGGGGAACTATTTACGCATGCTTTCGTAATTGTTCTTGATTATTCATAGATTCCTCTGTTGTACGGATTCAGATTATTATCTCCATTTTTCACGAGTACGAACCGTGACCACATGTTCAACACAAGCGAATGCCCGCAACCGAAATAGCCCGAAATTCGAATACTACGGCCTAAAACCTCAGTTCCAAAGACAATGTCAAATATTTCTGCCAAGTATCGTCAAATTTTTGGGGACATGGATGTAACGTGTCCTCGCTGAGACGGGGAAAGAGCAACATCCTAGCTAGGGTTTTTCCTGAGCTCCACTCGAACATACTGACCTGTTTGGTACGTGCGATCCCCTAATACAAAACCCAATTTTTCTTCGTAGTTGAAACGCCGTCTCGAGCCGGAATTTCGGAAGAACGCACAGGAGAATAGTCAAAGACAAACAATGCTTTGGCTTGGTCTAACATTGTCTGCCAAGTGCCAAGTATAGTCTAATTACCATTCTAAATTCCATGGCTCTTTTTCTTGGTCATGGTCCATACGTGGACAAGACAACTCCTATATTTCTTCTTCTTTTTTTCACGTCAGCTTACGGGACGATTTCATCATTGCTTACGCAATTAGTACGAATGGGACTCTCCTCTCCTGGGTCGGCGTCGGCGATTTAAGAAGTGCGAATTGATGAGATCGTGCTGTGGAGACCCATCACCACCGTACGGTGAGGTCTCCCTTTGAACCTTGAGAATCTTGACGATAGTAAGTTTTTGATAAGTGATTTGATCGAATGAATCGAGTTTATTTACTTGAAGAGGGTTACAAGATTTAGAAATTGACACAAATCTTCATTTAGGAGATAATTGTTCAACAAATTATAAACTTATTCTAAGGCGGTAAATTCAGTCATAAACTTTTTAACTATATCAATTCAATCTTTAACATTTTAATGATTTTCCGACTTAGTCCTGAATATCTTAATCGTGTACATTTAACCCTAAAAATTTTTCTACAATTTATCGATATAATCTTACATCGACATATTAAATTGTCAAAAAGTTTTAGAAATAAATCAGTAAATTATCAAAAAGTTTAGAATTAAATTGAAACAATTGAAAGATTCACGACTAGATGGTAAGTTTAGAGTTTTTTTTTTAAACAAAATTTTCCCTTTAATTCAAGTTTGTCCTGATTAAAAGCAATCACATCCTGATTCATGGCACATGGGAGGGAGGTGAAAGATGGAAATAGAAAAGATGCGGGCAAGACAAACATCTATAAGCACCAAATCATTATCCTCTGTCCTGGCCCACCCAATATCTCCCTCAAATTTTTATGAAAAAGAATCATAGAAGATAGGGGGAAAATTAAAGGGCATTAATTCGTCATATCCTAATTCCATGGCCACCGAATCCTCTCTTTTGTCCTCGTGTCATACAATATCTCCAAACATTAGTATTATTTTCTTTCTTTTTGTCCAGTGTTTTTCGTGGTCTTCATTTGATCAAGAGATCATTTGTATACACTATGCTCTTATATAAATACAAAGTTTCATGCATTCCGGAGTGAAGCATGCCCAATCTTTTACTTATATCATAGATGGCGTGCGGTTCACATGCCAACAATTCAAATTATATGTATGCAATCATCACCATTTGTTTGTGTACCTTGATCTCTTTCATATAGGACACACATGTGGGCTCTAATTTAGGACCCCTTTTTTGTGAAAAATAATTTTTTAGAAGATAATTATATGTATTGTCTAAAAGATGAATGAACGATAAATATTTCATCGTCCACAAGAATACTTAGAATTAGATTATTATCGATAATGAAAGTATTTTCGTTGACTAATTATTTCAAATCATCATCTTTTTTTTTTCAAATATATCTTTTAAATTAGTCTTTTTCTACGAAACAAATAGAGTCTTAATAGAATAGGAAAACTACAAATTTTGAAATTGAATGGCGTTCAAAGAGCGGAAGGAAAACCCTTAAACATCGAAGGTCATAGTGTGAACCTTTATCATCCTAGTTAGGGTTTTCTTTTGGAAAAAAAGTAGTTACATATTTATTACCATTTTTAATGCTCTGATTTTATATGTGACTCAAATACATGCAAGTTTAAAGGTATCGACTTCATCGGTTTATAGGGTCTGTAAGGTATTCGATGGGTTTCCAAATAGCCATGTTTCCACAACTATGCCGTTAAATGATAAGAAGGGCAAAGATTGATCTACTCACTACTTGGAAGCGATAATCCTTTCTCGTAAATTCGTATCCATGGTAATCAAGTATAAAAAGTCATAGGAAAAGAGGTTGTTCAGTACACGACATTCCATGGAAATTCCCGTATATTTGTGTTTTGATTTGCTTCAATTCGAGTGATATTACCTAATTGTGCGAAAGTTGAGGCACTTACATAAAAGCTATTAGTGTGTGACTCTCATGTCTGTTGATTCTATCTTTTTGACTTTTCTTATAACTCGTGCAGTTCAAAGTTAGAATTTTACTTGATGCGGACACCTCTTACATTTATAAACATGTAAAGTATAACATCTAAGCTCCTGCTTAAATACTTTCTTCACGCTTTTTAATTCTAGAAAAATTTACAAACTGATGGAGAAAAAAGGGGGGCTTTTTGGTTTGACTTCACATCTCTCGCGTCACTCCCAAACATGATTCGACATCAGTTCAGGGAGAGCTCGAACAACCATGTTTGACAAGGGCGGATTCAAGATTTGGAATTGAAGGCAGGAAAGGAAAATGGATCATCATCATGATCACGATGGACACTTGCCTAAATGCTCAAGTGATCATCCTCACGTCCATGCTCATTGCCAACGAAGATCGAACTTCAGTAATTTCTGGTCAAATGTAGTGGCTAGAAAAGCTAACTTCACAGAGTTTCGCGAGGCTTATTTTTCAACCCGCGGTAGGAAAAAACATAGGTTGCTTGACGTGGAATTGCGCAGATTGCGGATATAGATTATTACGATAATTAGCGCGAGGATTATCATTATTTTTTTTTTCACTGGAATAATTTTTTGTGCATGGCCAGGAGTAGGCAAACGTTAAATAAAAATTAAAGCCCTGTATTGAGGCCATGTTAGGCCACGCCTCTTTATTTACGCGACAAGCCTATGTATTTCCCTGAAAATTCGATGTGACTCAATAGCAATGGCAGGAAAAAGGAACACAAAGAAAAATCACAAATAATTAATTAATCTTTAGTATACCGCTTCATGGCTGAATCAATTTACATAGATGCTTATTCCATTTATATTTGAAGTGGTGAAGTAACAAACAACTAAAATGCTTCTATGTAAAGTCCACTTCTATGTAAAAAGTACGAGCGAATCAATGAAATTTAGCAACTGAGAGTTAAAGAAGAGATTCGGTTCTAGAATGACATGGGAATTGGCTGAAATTGTGTAAAAACGTTTTTATTACTAGAGAGAACCCAAAAAGAGATATACAGAAAACTAGAAGAAAGAGAGATACTATCTGATGGAAACAGGAACAAGGCTCAGAAAAACAATCTTGGCCTCATCATTACAATCACTATCACCGAATCCTCATCATGAGAACAATATTTGCGATTCATCACCCTCCATTTCTGGACTCAGTGTATCAGACTCATCAGTCACCATTCATTAAATAATATTCCCTTCTTGAGTTCTATGTAGAGGTCTAATCAGAGGGACTAATCCAGTAATCAACCCTACCTTCACCCCTTGCAGAGACATTGCTGTTCTCCAGGTTCTTGTCATTGTGAAACTCTGATGAAGAAGAAGCTGAATAATTCAGCTTGCACCCATTGAAGCTCTGTGATGAGTTTCCATAGTTCGTCTCATTGAAGGGCCTCAACTGCTCCAATTCTTTCCCTCCATTCGACCTGCCTCCTTCTCTCCAACCACCCTCGCTTGTCCTCGCCGTGTTTTCGTGGCTCCCAAGGCTGTCCTGCCAGTTGGGGTTGAAGTTCGCAGGGCTCATGGCGAGTTCCTTATCGGAAGAAGTTACTGCTCCTCCCATGTTTCCTTGAGAATTCATGCTGAATCCCGGTAATATATTTGGGGAATTGAGAGGGTCATGTGTGAGAGAAGAGAATGTGAGGACGTTGTTATGCAGGGTGAGAGGGTTTTGAGGCTGTTTTTGTAGGTTCAATTGGAAACTGGATGGAGGAACACTTTGGGAACCAGTGTTTCGGAAATTGTTTGCTAATGAAGTGGTGAGGTGGCTAATAGTGTTGCTGACCATGTTGGCGTCAAGCTTCTGAGCTGAGGGGCGGAAAGGATGGAAAAGTGGCCCGATTGAGCTGCCGCTGCCAAAGAGGTCAAGCTTGCGGGGGCCCGAGAAGGGTGGGGCGGGGAACCCTGTGAACTCTTGCACCATTGCCCGGAAGTTCGTGGTGTCAGTGGTGAGGACAGTGGTCGGGGCACGTCTCGATGCTCGAGCCCTCTTCCGGGGGTTCCTTGCGGCCTTGGTCCGATCATCCCGTGCCAGCCGCGGTGCTTCATGGACTAATTGCGCTTGTAGAGATGAGGATAACGATGAAGTTGGGTATGGCTGTCCTTGGCTTGCCCCTTGGGCAAGCAACATGCCTTGGCTAGACGAGGAGGGTCCGGACACGGTTTCAGGTCTCGGGTCGGCTCGGAAGATGCCAAGATCAAAATGGGTGGTAGCGAGATTTGGGTTTGGGTGACTGTAGGTGGGAACAAAAGTAGAAGTGGAATCATATAAAGAGGTTAGGTGGTTGTTTTGGTGGAAATAGGGAAATGGGGAGTGTGAACTAGAGAAGGAGCCTAAATTGTTGGTATGAGCCGACGGAGAATTTAATAAAACCGGCGGGGACGATTCAGCCTTCGAGTCATCGTAATCTTCGTCTCCACCGCTCGAAGATTGCATGCTTCCACTATTACCAGAATCCATAGCGCCCACACACACACACACACACCAACACACGCAGAGAGCTTACCAGAAGAGTTGACCCTGCAAAAGCAACTGCTGACCAAAGAAAATGGATGCTGATCTGCTTGCAAACTTCAATGGAGATGGAGCAAAAGAACCCATAAAGCTATAGCTTCTAAGTGCCTTGATCTACACTTCTCTCTCTCTCTCTCTCTCTCTCTCTCTCTGTGGCTGACTTCTTTTTGAGCTGGAGATAGAATGAACAAAAACTGAAAATGGAAAACAAAACGGGTAGATCTTTCTTGCTGGTGGAAAGGAGGGAGAAGAGACCCAAAATACGTCAAGAGGTGTGTGACCGTGTCGATATTCTTTCTGGGTTCTTCTTCTTCTGGAGCTGAACTAGGGTTTCAAAGAGAGAGAGAGACAGAGAAAAGGGAAAGTTAATTTAACCTTTTTGTTTCGGCTCTAAAAGAAAGAAAGGGAAAGAGAGAGAGACGAGGAGGAGGTTGCAACCAACGTTTTCCACTGAGAAGAGATCGATCGATCCTCCACACAAAGGGTTTGTGGGGTCTCTCTGGCTTTGTATATTGAGAGAGAGAGAGAGAGAGAGAGAGAGAGAGAGAGAGAGATGCAGGTGGCTGGCAACGGGTCAAACTCAGAGAGCGAGAGGGAGAGAGAGGGAGAGAGATTTGATGTATGAATGTGAAAGCAAGAAGGCGATATATAAATGTGGAATTTAATGAAGCTTTTTACGCATTTGCAAATGAGGGTGCATGAATCAGAATACAGAATGCTCAACAAAAGCGTCGAGCGAACAAGAGTCCCCATGTTCTGATTTGGAGTAACGCGAAGTATATTAAAGTTATTTTTTTCCAAAACTTAGCATTAGTTTCATCTCTTCATGTATCAATTTGAACGGCCAGTTTTTATACAATTAGCATTATTACGTGGGAGAGTAGTACAAAAAGTTCTTTTTTTTCCTTGTGCGTGTTCACACCAATAAGATAGGCTTTTTGGACGATCCTTTTAGATGCTTAAAGCTTTCAAAAAGATCTCTTAATTAAATCTAATTATAGCTAGCTTTGGAGCCACCATCCACGTCTCAACAATGGATTTCGGCGCGAGATACAAAGATGGGCTTGACATTTCGACGTACCGTGTACGTATTTTACGAGTTAATCTTACGAGTGCATGCTCTCTCTGTGTGATTGCACAACGAAGATAATTTACAGAACACACAAATACATTGAGGAGAAATCAATTAATTGGTTCATCGAGAAAATTCGTCAGTACCTCAGCTTTTGACCGAGTCAGAACTCAAGAAACGAACATTCGTAGCTACAATCATTGATGATCATCAGGGAATCTTTTACCCCGCTCGCCCTCTGAGTTTCAGACACGAAACCCTCGTACGTTCCCCTATAAACAATCCCGTCCGTGCCTTGATCTTGCTTCATTCATTATCGGAAAACCTAATCTTGAATAACTCGGGTTACACACACACCCTTTTCGGATTGGTGACTGCTCAAGACCCAAATATTAATCCACACACTGTCACAAGTCCACCCGATCGTTGCAACAACACGATCATATTGCATCTTCTCTCGATTTAAATATTGTCCAAGATATCGTCTAAGAAACGTGGGGAAGGGTAGATCGGTTGAACCACATCACAGTTCGATACGACTATCGTAACCGAAATAATAGTTCTTTAATTCGTTTACGTGATTGATGCTCGTGCGCAGGAACAGGACGAAGAGGAGGAGAGATGCAAAATAATAGGGAGAAAGCAGAATGGCACTGTGTGGGGATAGACGTCGTTGTCATGGTACGTGTTATTATATTCTCTCTTCAATAGCCATTGGCCGACCCTACGAAACCAAATCCCAAACCCTAAAAGATCCGGATTCTCCCACGTCTCTCCATCACTGCACACATTGCATAACTTCACACGGAATTACTGGAAATTGCAACCAATCTGATATAAATGCCGCCTGTCACGTAGCCATGATTCGCGAGTCTTCAAAGTTCATGTTCTTGTGCAAGGCATGGGGGGTTGAAGCTCGTGGATGGACAAGTTTGGTAGGGGTGGCTTCATGCTGCAGCTTGTCTTTAGATCGAGGCCCATGTTTACTCGTCCATAGTGTTTATGGGAATCATCGCTCATCAGCTACTGCTCCACATTGAATTGATTGGCAAGTTGTGGTACTACTACTTTCCAAGGACCGGTGAGTACGCTTAAAAGATGTGGATCTCCTGCGATGGAGGGTGGTCGCACAAACACGTTACCTAAATGTCCTCACCGTGAGTGATTTACCCCGCAATATCTAGGCTAAACAGACCTAATCACCCTTCTCTCTCTCCTCAGCTACCATGCCCACCGCCCGTGCCTCATATCTATCGCTGTCACATTTTAACCTATTGACATCCCAAGTTCTCTGTCTCTATATACTGCCTCGGCTACCACGCCCAGCGCCCGTGCCACATTTCCGTCACGTCACTTTCCAACCTATTGCCATCCTAAGTGCTCTGTTGGGGGCTGAGTTTATACTCTTCATGACAGGAGGGCATAAGGATCTCACATTGTCAGATGGTTTTCCATAATTTGTGCTCGTATTTTATTAATAGTTTAAACTTAGAGTCAACAATAGCTACCAATATAAATAATCTCATATTCTCTTGTAATTTAGAGCTGTAATAAAGAAACATGGGTGTTAATTATAGTAGAATCATTTACTAGATATAAGTAAATCAATATAAATAGTCTTGTATCATGATTTGTTTTTTTATAACTTTTATACTATTTTGTCGTACTTGTGCACCGGATCCTAACATGCTTTCTTTGTCTCTCTAAGGTTGCAAAACTATCGATGAAGCCTAAATGGAGCCAAACTAAGGCAAGACTTTGGCGCCTCTCATGATGGTCTATCTTCATATATATATATAAAGAGAGAGAGAGTTGCAAGGTCAACGACGTCGTGTGACTCGAAGGGCTAGTAGCGACGGCATGATAGTGGCGGGCAGACGAGGAGCTGCAAAGGTCTCGGATCTCTCCAGCACAAGGAGGGAAAGGCCAAAGCGGAAAAGGGAGAGGGAAGAAAAAGGAAAAGGTCTTGGCCTCATCCAAAATGCATATGAGGTGATTTGCCAACACATTAAGGGTTGGCTTATTTGCACGACTTATCTATATATTGGGCAAAAGATTTAGGACTCCCAATACAATTCTCCTATCACTTGAAAAATTGGAATACGCGTTCTTTGTCACAACAACTCATAAACAAAAAATAGTTTATGGGTTTTGGTCTTTTCATTTTGCAAACAACAAGCCTAATGAAATTGAAAATCAACTCAAACACAGTACGAATTAGAGATCATATCATTCTAAGGCATAATTAGACTTGTCAAAACGGATGAGAGACCAATTATTTAACCCATATTTGATTGGGAGTTTTTATATGAGTTAGTTATATTTATTAAATGAATCATAAATGGATTTAGAATTATAAAACCCAATAATAATATGGGTGTTAAATTGGCTTATAACTTACTTATACCCAACTCATCTCTATAACTCTCTCTCACCCACACTCAATCTCACTCTTGCTCTACCTGTGCACGTACCTCAACATGTCTTTGAGTTTTCCTAGATTTGATTAAATATGTAAGTATGCATGTCATAACCATTCTCTTTTCGAAAACAATTCTAGCGATAAATATACCAATCTAGTTATATTTCTTGGATGAGTTTTTTAGCAGAAAAGAGCATTAGACAACAATGCAAAATTTTTATTTACAGATCAAAAATTCATTTGATAGATCTTCTTAATATCAATTTTGACCGTCAGTGGGTGGGCGGCCTATAGAGGTGGTTGGTGGCCAATGGGGGTGGATGGTTGGTGGTAGCCGATGGCGGTGGGTGGCTGAAATTGGCGAGCGAAGGTGGCATCAATAGGTGGGCAGCGGCAGTAGAGGTGGGTGATGGCGAGTGGCAGGCGGCAGCGGTGGTCGACAATAGCTGACGGTTGGTAGACAATGAGTGGTGGGCGGTCAGGGTGTACATGAAAATTATTTTTATTTATCAGTTTGTTAAAAAAATAGAAAAATAGAAACTTTTTATCTTCGAATTATGTTCTAGATCTATTTGTGGACTAAAATTTATCGTAGAAACGGTAAAATTGAATCGCGTTAACAAACGCAATTCTATTTGAAATATGTTATTGGGAACATAAAAATAAAAAAAGAACATAGAAATAGAATTGTTATATTCGCATATGTTTGGGTTGGATACATCCTACTAGATTTATATTGCACAAAAATGGGTCGAAATTAGTTAAATACATCAATTTAAGTCAGATCATATATGACTTGACCCACCTATTTTATGAACTCGATCCACTTATTTGATGGGCATAGGCAAAGTGAAACTAAATTAGTGATAAGTGGGTGAAATGAAGATGTGAGGCTTTAGTCCTATGAAATTTCATATTGGATAATGCTTATGCATATGTTGTGTCGTATAATTGATAAATCAAGAAAAATAATCCAATCAGTCTCAAATCTATTATTTTAATCTTATACATATCGATTTAGCTAATGTAGTCCTAGATCTTTATACATATTTTCAATAGATTTTTTCTGGCTAATTAATGCTAGAAATCGCTAACGCGGCGATTTACAAAGTAATACACATCAGTGTGTCATGTCGAATAGACGATGAGGGTCGGACGTCATGGCAATGATTTATGATCGCAATTGATTTGAATGATTATATCGAGATTTCATATGAATGACTATGGACTAGATCGACAATATCAAAAAATTTAATATTGAATTTGTATATCTGTAATATAATCAGGATTAATTGAGTAATTATCTCGAAAAATAGAATCATGTGACCTAATTAAGCAGCCGAGCCAATCAATGGATGCATGGCGAAAGAAGAGCCCATGCATTTGCTCAATTTTAAAACAAACACCGTCCACCGTTTGGAGTTTTAACCAGATCTCCCGACCCATTCACGGGGACGCTGGAGCCGAAGCCGATGATGGATATAGAAGAAGCAAAGGGGCGTGTTGAGTCATTTCACCGAAACCGAAAGGGCAAATCTCTCGAAGGCGTCAAACGAATACTCGAGCGCCGACGCACAGCTGCTCCCCACCAGGCCTTTAGTGTCCCCTATCCTACCATCTCACGAAAAGCATGTACATTCCATCCTAATTTTGAATTTTAAATAGCACGTCGCGAAAACGAGTCACTATGATTTAAAATTTTCGGGGGAGGGTCACGGAATCGCTCCCATCTTGACGCGGTCAAATTTTAAATAGTTTACAAGTATCTTGTGGACATTGTTGCCCTAACCATGAAGCAGAACACATAAGCACTTTTTTCTCGGAAAAAAAAGAGAGCGTTTTTAACGTGACTTACGAGCTCCCGGTGAATAGATTCATCCCTAGAGGATCGATGAGCGTTTCGAGACATTTTTGAAAGAAATTATAAAGGAAGTCCTTCTCCAGGATGCGTGCATGGGATGGCTCGTGCATAAATCCTAGGATACAATGGCAAGCTCCAGGGATTTCTGGTGTCCTGCCTAGTATTTGGACATTGCAGGGGGACATAGGAATAGTTGTGGGGTTAGCTGCAATCTTATCCGGTCTGATCCTTTCATTAGAAGCTTGCCTGCCTACTTATGAACTTGTTGACAATAAGGTAACCCCATTCTATCTATATTACTCCCATTTACATAACTATCAAACCTCCCACAGCAATTGCTGCAGCACACAAGTTATGAAGATGGTGATGCAGCACCGTCGCTATCGGCGAGTCGGAAGTCATAATCTGAAGTCACACTGCGATCATGTGGCGTGATTTAAGGCCGAAAATGGCGGTTCCAGTCGAACCTGCTCTCGGACTAAATCAACAAGCCTCGATCCTGCTCTCGGACTAAATCAATGAGCCGGTGAGAAATGGAGCACGAGTTTGAAAAGTTGATTACGTGAAAGGAAAAGGGGAAGCGAAATCACACTTTATTGGAGAGGACTCGTTTCTGCAGCAAAAGTCATTTCTTTGTGAGAGCGGAGGACTCGTCTGCGGGCCGAGGGTGTGTATGTCAGAAGCTAATCATAAGGACTTACTAACGGATATTAATTCGACCGAGTTTAGCAGGTTACTCTCCAACCGACAAGCGCGCGACGGATGCGGGATAGCATCTTCTTCCAAGATCATCGTTCTTAGGACAGGTTGAGTTTGAATATTGCTGCATCAAGCTCCATGGATGTAATGAAAGAGCTGTGCTGTGTTCTTCATTTTCACATTGCTTCATTTTCACATTGCTCATGTGTTCTTCATTTAGACACTTGACTCATTTTGGATTGTACAGCGGAGAGAGTCAGAGCACAACTTAAATAGATCTTGTTTTACCCCCAAACTCAATCCCCAACCAAGAGAATGGTCACTCAAAGAACTGATTATTGGAAAACTTACCAACGGAAGAAGTGTATTTTACAGAGTATCAAGACTCAAAAAGGAAAAAGTGTTACCGTGACAAAGTAAATTGCAGAAAACAGAGCCACTAGGCAGTATGAATGTCGTTCTCATTCTCATGTCTCACCTCTTCCAGCTTATGCTCCTCGATAGCGCATCTCTCGTCCCATCACTAACCCTTCTTTCTCTTGCAATGTCAGATGAAACTTTGTGGAGATCAGTGCCATATCTCATCACCACCAACTTCTCTCTTTCCTCTCTCTGCTCTTCTTGCTCTCTCTTCTCTTCTTCTATCAACGTCCTCAATTTCTTCATTCGATCTCCCCTTCCCTTTTTTTCTTCTTTTTCCTCCTTTTCCTCACCATCATCATGATCTTCTTCTTCTTCTTTTTCTTTTTCCTTTAACCAGCTTTTTGCAGGAGCAGATCTACACCTCATGAGCAAGAGAGCATTTGGTGGAGGAGCAGTTGGCGGTGCATCAACCAAAGACCTCTCCTTTTCTCTCCTCTCTTCTTTAAAAACGTTGCTCTGATTTTCCTGCAACACCATGAACCACTTGGAGAATATTGTCCTTGAAGTGTCTTTTCCATCAATTCCTTCCGCACCCAAATGGTTGTTCTGGTAGTACTCATAATCATACTCCCCGACCTCATCATCACTAGTAGCCTCCGATGCGGGGAAAGAGCCAAAGCACCTGAGGTCAAACCTTATGCTCCTCAAGCATGTCAAGAGCTGCGTGATCTCTTTCTTGAGCCCCAGAGATCCCATCCAACCTGGCCGCTTCTTGTGTGCCTTGCTCCTGCTGTTGTGAATTCTCTCTATCTCTTCCATCACGGATTGCCAGCTCTTGCAAGCCGCGCCCGCGGCAACCTTGGGCCGGACCTTGATCTGCCCGGCGCAGGTCACTTTGGGAGAGGTCGGCTCCGAGATCTCGGGCCCCATTTGCTTGTTGTTGGCCCATAAGAGAGGGCTAGCTTGGCCGAGCCTCGTGCCCGGTCTCTTGATTTGTTGGCTCTGGTGGCTCTGGGGGTGACGGCGGCGATGGGACTTGTTTGTCTCTGAAGGCGGCCTTGCCGGGCTGCAAATGGGCTTCTGCATCAACGTCAGGTGCGCCCGCGAGGGGAAGCATACCAGCAGATCTGCTGACGGAGCTCCTTTAAGATTCTCTTTGCCTTTCATGGCCAAGGCCAAGGACTTCCGCTCTCTCTTTTCCGCCTCCTTTCTTCTTCCAGCGGACGAATTTATCTGTTTCCTCAGATCTTGTGCTTGACGGACTCTGTGTTTCGGTGACTTTGAGGGAAATGCTTCTGACGGGGTGGTGTTTCGAAAGAAAGGGGAAGAGGGAGTGACCAGCTTTCTAGTGCCTTTTGCCTCCTTTCAGTACGTGTCGGTTCCATTTTCTCGTTTTTCAAAACGAACTCCTGTTTGTCCCCATTGGTTTGGTGGGGGTCACGAGAAGAGAGGCTTCTTTCTCACCCTTCACTTTATTCGAGTGCTTCCCAAAGCAAAATTTAAATTAGAGATGGAGAGAGAGAGACGGAGATGAAATGGTGAATGTAGAGAGACCCACGAGCTTGCTTCATGATCCAATCATGCCGCCGTGTCGTGATGAATGACCGGGTTTGTTGACTCTCGCCGCTCACTTGTACCCCTCTCTTGCATGCATACATCGACTCCAAGCACCCTAGTTTCCATTGCCGGCCTCTGGCACAAAAGCCAAGTTCATTTTCCTTTTGTTGGGAGGAGGAAAAAAAGGGGTTACTAGTGAAATAGAGATGTCAATAGACGAAGGAAAGAACGAACGATGGGAATGTGACTAAAGAAGGGGAAAGAAAAAAAAGGCGACCGAAAGTCTGGTGGGACAAAAGGGGAGTAATTGAAGGATGGCAATGATGACGTTTGGTAAAACGCACTCGAGAGCCTCGGAGTAAAACATGGCGACCCATCCCTCCACACTCCTCCTTTTCTTTAGTCTCCCCCATGTTTGAAATGCCTCTCTTCTCTTTCTAAGTAAGCATCATTACCGTTCCTATCGAGAGAGACAGAGAGTCTTCCCTCCCGTCTTGTTTAATCTTTTTTCTAGGCGTAATCTCAACCCCATTGATGTGATGAACTCAACTATACTCTCCCCCTTTCGCATGATAGTTGCGTCTGGTATGGGCCACGGGGACGGGGTTAGGCAATTCGTCCCACGAGAAAAGATAAATATAAAGGGAGAAAAGTTCTGGAGACGGATGAAAAGCCAAAAGCCTGAGCTAGTGAATCAAGTGGAATATGATGTCCCTATGCAGATCCAATCTGACGACTAGAGTGGGGAATGCAATTTGCTTGCATCATATCTGGTTAGGCAGCATTTGTTTCTAAAGCTTTCTCTAGCATCCGACTCATGAACTCATGTAAGACGCAGAATATGTATTAATTCTAACTACAATCTAGTACCCTCAGCTCCCTTTTCTCCCAATTAATTCAGGATTACAAGCCTCGATACGAAAGCAAATATTGCAGATTGCTGTAGTTAGAAGGGCGTTGGCATCCCTTTTCGCCATCGCTCGCCATTCTCTGATGCTCTCACAGTTTGCCTTCATCGCGGCTCTTGCGGCTGCTCCGACTGTAGCCTCCGATGTCAAGCTTCCATCTTCTTTTCCCTCTATGAGTCTTGTCACCACCGCTGCACCGCCAACTCGAGGACGGATTTGGAAGGGAGCCGTAGGCCCCCAAAACTTTCTAATGTTATACTATAGTCAGTAATCTAAGTAAGCTCACTTTAATATTTATGCACCTTGTCCACCCCCATCACACATTTGATAGTTAAGAACTTTTTTGTGACATCAAGATATATTGCTACTCCGCTAATATCAGTTAGACGTTGACAAGGTCGTACTGTATAAGTTTTAGCGAGACTATTAAAGAGAGAAATCGAATGTGGGTGTGGTCTTGAAAGATCGAGATCAATTTCCATGTCTAAAATGATAACTAGGTACCTGGATCCCATTGATAATTTGCTTTTCATTGATTAAACATCTTTTTTATCCTAACATCTGCGAGCCCCCGCTTCCCTCATGGGCTTGGCCTTGATTCTGGATGGGTTTCTGACCAGGCCTTTCGGCCTTTGTTTCTTTTTATTTTGTTCCCTGCTCATGGGCTTTGGATGACTTTCCATGACAACATCAAAGATTGGCTTCCTGCATCCACTAATGCTTTCTTTGGGCTTTTTTTTTTCCCCCGAATTCTAGAGTTAGGAAACCTTGCTCTCTCCGGGAAAATAAGAGAAAAATGGGAGGAAAGAAAACGGGATTTTTTAGTGCTACTCTCTATATTTTTACGACATTTTCAAATCAAATTTTTCTGATTAAGTATTTCTCCTTTTTCTAACAAGTTCTTCCGACATCAAATCCAGCCTAATCCAACAGGCATATAAGTCTAATAAAGCCATAGAGAAATGTTCACGTGAACATCCATGCTTACTAAATTCTATCCATGTCTTATGTCGGCATTGTCTAAAATTTTCCACACTTCAATGTGGCATCTGCATAGTTTATTTGCTCATATTTTGGCATCGTTTGGTGGCAACATTGTCAAATTTTGGTCAGACTTGTTGATGGAGGGATTTGATTAGAAAATTTGTGAAACATATAAACTTGAAACAAAAGGTGTAAACTTATGGGAATAAAAAATAATTTTTTTTTTATAAATTTTCGAAAAAGCATATGTTTCATTATTATAATTATTATTATGGAATTGTTTGGTTCAATGTCAAGGGAAACTTTGGGACCCACATCAGGTCCCTTTAAGTCCGCTAGCGAGTAGTACCATGTGTAGAGAAACACTTTTTAAGTGTGTGATTCATGTGACAAAAACTCACGTTATGAATTTAATTTAAGGACTTTGTCTTTGAAAATTCAAGCTTAATTTGCGATCTCAACGCTAAACATGATAGAAAAGATTGGCATTACTAAATGCTATATATATATATATATCTTTATTGGTTTCAAAGTTGGGAACTGTAAGAGAATAGCAAAGTTCAAATGTCTTATTTGACCATCCAAACGGAGGCAGACGAAAGTCAACAAATTTGAAACTTAATTTCTAAGTTAAACCATGAATTCTTGGATTAGCATGACTCCTTAATCATATGTCTGGGCCTTGTCCTTGAATTTCCTGGAGGGTGGATTCAGCTCACGTTTCGATTATTATGATGTGATCATGACATCAATTTACACCATAGGGAAATACGCACTATTTCTTGCCAATTTGTACATTTCCAATCGGAAAGAATAATGAACTCCCAAGACAAGGGAGGCAACAAATGATTACATTACACATTCTTATGCGGCGATCAAGCACCAATTTGCAACTGTTATCTTTTGTTTCTTCGATCTTTTTCAGAAAGAATTCATCTCCATCAATTTACTCTTGCTCTCGAGCAAAGCCCTCACCACCTCCCCACAAGCTTCGCCGCCGAACGCCTCCAGTGCCAGCTCGGCGTCATCCTCCGCCACATCGTCATCCTCGTCGGGCCTCACGACGACCAGCATGGGCCCCTCGAGGCGCAGCCCACCAGCGCCCTCAATCTCCACGGTCCTCTCGTGTCGCATTGACATCCTAAGCGTCGGCACCCCCATCGTCCCCGGCCGCTCCCCTTGTGATCCCGCCTCCGCCGCCGCCGCCGCCGCCGCCTTCTTCAACCCCAGCTCGTCCATCACCACCACGCCCTCCCCGTCCCCGTCCCTGACCACCAGCCGCTTCAACCCCTCATGCTCGCTCGCCACCTCCCTCGCCACGTAATGGTGCCTGGCCGACGCGCCCACCAGCGCGCTCAAGATCCACGCCACCCGCTCCTTCAGCTCCTCCCCGAAGCCGTCCTGCGCTTGTCCTTCACCACCCCCTCCACGCCAGTGGCGGAACCCGAGGATCACGCAGCTCCTCAGTCTCTCCCCGAACACCGCCCTGTACTTCACTACGGTGCCCTTCTCGAGCCTCAGGTCGCCGGCGGGCAACTCGATCTCCAGGTCCCGGATCCGGGAGAACCCGTGGAGGACCCGGGTCGGGTATCTGGGTGGTTCGGGGGTGGGGTGGGGAGAGAGGTAGTGATGGACGGAGTTGAGGAGGGTCCGGAAGAAGGAGAAGAGGAGCGAGTCGGGGTCCGTTTCGGGGACAACCCGGTCGACGCGGAGAAGGAGAGTGTCGGCGTGGGGAACGAGGGCGTTGAAGCGCCTGGAGACGGCGCTGCAGCAACTGAGGGTCTTGACGTCAGAGACGGCGTTGAAGATGTCGACGATGATGGAGTCCGGCAGGTAGTCGAAGCAGTCCATTTCTTCAGGAGACGGAGAGGGATGATGATGAAGGTCTGTGCAGAACACGGAGGGAGGAGAAAGGCCTTATGCTTTATAGGGAAGAGATCTTGACCGTTGACACGGGGGGGGGGGGGGGGGGGGGGGGGGGGGGGTGGGGTGGGGTTGGGGGGGGGTGGGGGGGGGGGGGGGGGGGGGGGGGGGGAAAGAGCGGGGGCCCACGTAGCTTCTGGGGTCGGCCAACGGATGCCGGCTTTGGAAATATCGAAGGAAGGTGAGAGCTTATATATATGGCTTTCCTCTTTCTTAGACGTTTCTAATTCTTTTTCTAGATTTTTAAAGAATTTATTAACGACTGCTTATCAGATACTAATCTTATTTACATATTTAACGAGAAAGTCTCTTAAACTTTAGATAGATTGGTCCCACGTTATACATAATAATTATCTTTAAAAATAAATTATTTTGAATTACATATGTCTCGCATGTATTCATTACATTAAAAGATACGTACTGATAAATTTTTGATATATCTCCCTTGCAATAGTATGTAGAGAGAGAGAAACGGTTAGCAGTTGATGGTAAGTTTCGAATATTGAGATTGCTTGCCTCTAACAAAATGCACATGAGAGATGAAATGGGATTAGTTCAACGCGCAATTTGTACATGAATTACTCCATGACCTTCTGGTTTGGGTTCTGCGTGCGGTGAAGGACAATTGGAACTTCTCATGCTTTGGATATAGACAGAGAGGATAATATATTAAAAATGATAATGGACAAAGAATGAGAGAGATTGTCTAGCGCTCGTCTAATGGGGCAAAAGGGAAACAAATGTCAATGTTCGTCTCAAACCAGACGAAATTTCCTCGTAGCTGCGAGAGATCCCGCGTGGGCATTGTCGATAGGATCTGCTAATCACTTTTCGGCGAAATGGGTATGCACTCGCACGTTGGTCACCAGTGGAGCGATTTTGATTAATGTTAAGTGCCATGTGGATATCCGAATGATGTCGGTTTCGATACTACGGGATGCTGCTGACAAATAGCTTGAAAACTAAAGGTCAATCTTAACCTCGTAGAAATGGTCCTACCCATGGAATGATGAGGGAAGCGAACTCAATCCTAAACGCTGATAAACTAGATTGCTTCATTAAGTTGAGATCACAAAAGACACTGTGATTTCACATCAAGCTGCCGAGATTGCATGAACATTGCTTATTTATCTGACTAAGTAGAGGTCGAGTCATGATCAATTCGCTTGACACAAAAGCATTCAGATGACTCCACCTGCCACATGATCAACAAGTTGTATCGATCCAGCCCTTCTATATCTCATATCAGTACGAGTCCAAACTCAAAAACTAATCCTCGGGCAAATGGTGGTATATAAACATGATTCGTGGGCACCTCATGTTGGTCCAACAAGAAGATAATCCGAGCTTATGAACTCTACAAATCTCCGATTGATAGCCGGCCATGAGATCGGTCTCATCCACTTTGAGGTCGAGAAGGACTCGTCCCACCGTGACATTCGTCTGCTTTATGATAAAACCAAAAACCCTCTAGAAACGGGCATTTCCTCATCTTTTCCTTCCCACAAGTCCTGGATTTCCCTGAATCTATCAGGCAAAAAGGTGCTGCTTTCCCCGCAGAAGAACTCGAGGAACGCGTCGGCCGTCGGTGGATATCGCATGGTATTGGTTAATTATCGTCAACAACGACTGGCCAATCACCGCAACTCTTCTTCGCCAAGAAACCATGAGGATCAATTAAAATTCCCCCAACAAAAGTAGGGGGGGCCCTTGAATTAGGATAGCGACGTGGGCGATTTCCGTTGACTAGTTCAGGCTCGAAACCAGCTCTCACGGGGCGGGGATCGATGAACACTCGTCAAACTCGTTATTCAGGAAGGTTCAAGGAATGATCCCTAATCTTATCGAGAAACTTGGACTCCTGGAATGTTTGATGAAGCGCGGCCTAAATCTGAATCTTCTTGCTCTTGTCGGCTCCTTCGATTTTCGTGGCTCTTGGGGAAGACCCAATTTGTGAAAATGTTTCGGCAAGCGTCGACTCTTTCAGAGCCCGATTTCATCAACTTGGCCCAACTGATTGTGCGTGGACTTTTGAGAACTTGTCCTTCTTGTACATATTTGACTAGTCGCCACCGACCTCTCTTTTTCCTTAGTTAATTATTTTGCATATCGAGCATCGAGTTAGAATAGGTTATTCTTACTCTTAGTCCCCCTCCCCCTTTCATAGAAAAGCAATTTTAATAAAGATAGAGTGAGATAAGGATTTTACTAAAGAAAGGAAAAGCAGGAAGTTCAATTATTTTAGAAAATTGAATGAAATTATTACCGGATGAAAGGGATAAATTTGACTATATTACTTGTATTGGATAAACTGGTCTGAATGTCGTGCAATAGATTAACTTGCAAAAGAGACAAATTAGAAGAAAACTATTTTAAGCTCAAGCTCAATCTCGCTTGACGAATTATTCATGTAAATGACCCAGAATCAACTATCTACAATCCAACCACATAACACCGGAAAACTACATTAGCATGAGATTAGATTAGAGAAGTCTTCTTTTTGGGCAAATTGCCAAGAACTTTAACATAGCACCAAGTTTAGGGATTCTTCTACGTATCCTTCCTAATGGAAAACGCAGCCTTTTTTATTATTTATTTATTTTTTCCTCCTCTTTTGACTGTTGCGTTAATGTAGGAGGAACCATGAGATTAAGTTATTGTTCATTCGTTTTGACCTCTTGAAGCACCCTCCAATTATAGGCTTCTTCACTTCAAACCTCTCGTTCAGTCAAAAACCAAACGAATACCCCTCCCACCTAATTTCTCTCCAATCTCTAGAATCTTTCAATCTTCCACCACCACCACCACCGCCCTCACCCGCCGCCCTTCATACCTCCTTGGTCACCATTGCCAGACAGCAACCTCCCTCTCCTCTCGCCAAACCGCTCCTCATCTTCTCATGGAGGAGCGGGATCACCCTTCTTCTAGCACTGAAGCCGCTAGCCACGAGAAGCCAGCGCTCGACCCCGACCTCGACCCTGACCCATCGAGGCCCAATGAGCCGTGTAATGTCTTCCCCCTGGGCACTTACGTCGTCCAAGTACCCAAGGACCAGGTTTACCGCGTTCCCCCGCCTGAAAATGCCCTGATTGTCCAGCACTACCGCACTCCCATCGCCAAAAGCAAGAAGTCATGTTGCTGCTGCTTCTTGTATCTGCTATTGATCTTCATTGCCGTCCTCATCGTCGTTGGGGTTCTTGTGAGCATTACCTCAATTTTCATTAAGACCAAGGACCCTGTTTTCTCCATCGATCATTTCCTCGTCAAGAATACGTCACGCTCTAGCCAAGGTAACGTCGAACATGAGTTTGATATAAGGATGAAGGCTCAGAATCCGAATGCCAAGAGCGGGATCTTGTACAATGAAGGGGGAAAGAGTTCCCTCTTGTTTGAGCAAAGGGAAGTCGCGGCTGGGAAATTCCCGACCTTTTATCAAAGTAAGAAGAACACGACGACATCTCAATTGGTCCTTCATGATTCGAGTGATGGATCATCGAAGGAGATCGAGCAAAGCATGAAGGGTGCAAAATCCAGGCCGAATTTGGCGTTCTCGCTAGCTATTAAAGTTCCAGCTAGAATGACGGCCGGATTGTTCAGGAAACAGGATGTGAACATTGTAGTTTCGTGCAACTTTGAGGTAGATATATTAGCTGAGGAAACTCGTATACTTTCTCAACATTGTCATGCCGAACACTAGGGGTAAGGAGGCTTTAGCTTGCTGGAGATCACGGTAGTTGCTCTAAACATTGAATGGTAGTCACAAACGCTTACCAAAGTTTGCGCCATGGTATTCTTCTTCGACACGTTCCTTGATCGGTTTTCCTCATTATTTCTCGCCATACATAAAAATCTTGTAGGACTATGCACTGTTGAGCATTCCATGCATGCTCTTTTTTAATGGCTTCCCTGGTCTCTGTTTGATGCGAGGTGGCCATTCGAAACAGTAACACTCACAAGAGAATTCGGGATATTCCTGCCCGTCTCTAGTTGCAAAAGGGGCAACGCGTTAACTATGAGATATATCGACCTTAACCCTAGAGATGATCTTGATATCCACGGACCACGAGATCGACTCTCGAGAAAACATATGTATTTCAAGCTCAACTCGAAGATAATCTAGAAAAGTGTTTTAATCATCATAATAATTTTTGGATCACTGTGAGAATAACAGTATGTTATGAATCACAAATTCTTAAAAGAAAGAGTAGATCTCACAATAATTTCTAATTACTTGTTATTTTCTTTGTGATTCAAATTAAATTGTTAATCTTATAGAAGATTAACGACAGTTACATAAGCATTTCTTGGCCTTTCCCTTCACGAAATTGTCTGCCTTGAGCAGCCCTTGATTTCCAATCATCCCAAGATCTCCTTTCCATACCCGGGTCCGAAAAGCTTCATATCACTGTTGAACTTGTGGCCCGACACTTCAGGCCCAAAAGAATAAGGTTGTCTCAGCTTTTGGGTCACCGGGTTCTTTCAGATCTGCCCTAGTTAAGCTGCACTACCCTCATTAACTAGGGCTTCCACATTAACTTGGACCAGCATATGCTATGATAAAGTAATAAAATAAAAAGTATGTGATGAGGGCAAAAGGTTGAGATGATCTCAAAATGTTATATACCAAGGTGCAGACCATAGATAAGGGCGTCCACATGTCTAATCCTGGTAGCAGATTAAATTATACAAAAAAAATTGAAAAATACGATAATCAGTTGATTTGGTTTCTCGCAATTGGGAAATGACTCCATTTTCAAGAACTTGAATTTCCCCAAACACTGAAAATTTCAATAAGTGGTCCATGATTCCTCAAATTTTTTCCTTTTCTTTTTCTCAGTTTTTACTATTGTTCCATCTAGATGCAATTTGACACTGTGCACAAGCCGAATATAATATGAATAATTAGAGTATACACCGTTGTAGTAGAAAGTTAACAAAAAGTAGTAGTAATTTTTCACGTGACCAATGGAATGGAAGGTAGGAAAATTAATTATCGTCCAAGTTGATTTTTTTAATTGAAAATTTATGATAGCTGAATTGTCAATTTGGATATACGTAAAACGTTCGATTCATGTGCATTTAGTAAGGCTCCAACCACTAATGACATGCATGATTGGAAAATATTGTCATTTGATTATGAGATGTGAATAACATGGCTCATCTTTAAATCAACCAATTCGCCTGCTGTGAAAATAATTTTTCATCGGAGAAGGCTCTTGTTCTTGATGAAGCTAATTCAGGATAAATTGTTCAAAAAAATCAGAGCATTACCAGCCAACCGATCCTTCCTTCTCGCTAACACATTATTGGTCAGTGCTCCCTCGGAAAAAAAGCACAGTTTCGGTCCGTTCTCACATGTCGGAGAGAATCATATGATAACCAATCAATCATAGAACCAATATGCCAAGAAAACAAAGAGAGGCTCTGTCTGTCCAACTTTTCTGCTTCAAATTTCACAAATATTCAAAACGCTAGGCTCGGCCCTCGAAGCACGACAGATGCATTTAGCTTTCTCTCCCTCTCTCATGTGCATCTACATGCAGAAAACGTGCTACAGAACCAAGAACGCACATAAAAGATTGCATTGTACTTTCTGACAGCTAGGGTTAGGTAGTGAACACATTCCACAAAGTCAGGACATGGATTCCAAAGTTCAAGATCATGGTTAAGTTCCTTTCATTATCTGGCGGGGGGTGGCTCATCTGGGGCAGGAGGTTATTCATGCTGGTGAAATCGATAACATCGTGAGTGCCTCCAAGATCTAAAGTACATTTTAAATGTACTAATCAGCCATTATTGAGTTGAGCAAACGCCTGTGGCTAGTGAGGGAATAGTTGGTTCTTTGGGAAGTGTCCCCTTTCCACCAATAATTGGTGGGTTCTAAGGTTTTTTTAATGCTTCAGTTTTGAGTGCACCAATGATGAACTTGATATCTAATAGGGTTTTGGTAACGGATATGCTGAGGATATTGTTTAAGCTTGCATATATAGGAAATCTATGTGAAAATATTTAATTGGGCAGTGCAGTAAGTGCTTGACATCTTCACTCACACATAAAGAAATAATTTTTTTCCTCTAATATTGAAAACACAAAATCTACCTTTTCATTTTCAAAATCCACCCACTACGGCTGAACCATTGTTTTGATCGTTTATGAGAGCATTTATATATTAAATCAAATCCTTCACATACCAACTTTAAGATCTTCATCCGCCGTAATAAGTTCTCGTAGGGATCGACAGTTTGCATATCAGCAGAAATTGAGTTTTTGCCCTTTAATATTTCAGACTCCGCATTTGTCTCTTCATATAGTGTTCCTAACGAGCAAGAGGGAATCACAACAGATGTTAAATCACTTCTTTGTCCGCAAAAGTTTACAGTAATAACACCCATTAAGAGTTTTCTATCCATTAATATAGTGGGAAGCTCTCTTTACACGTCTCCAAGAAAAGTATTGTTTTTTCATGTCCTGCGCAGCATGTTGCTTGTCCCCATTTAATATCAATGTCTTCTTCAAGTGAATCAATCACTTTGAGTGGATTCCAACTCCTCATCAACCATGGCTTCTCCTTTTGACATATAGTGGGTTTCCTTTTCACCACCTAACAATCTTGAAGAAAATAGGAAATCGAACACATAAAACTACAGAATTTCGTCCATTAGAGAACGACTATGAGATTCCTCAGTCTCATGAAGGTGGGCTCTTCGAAATCTCACCAGCCAGTGGTTTGTGTCTGCTTTTCTTGCTCCTTGATAGCAGATGGGCCTTGTTTCCACTGATTTAGGCTTTACATTGCATGTTAACCTGATTTAGTATTGATTCCTCTGTTAAAGAAATGGTTGATCATCCAGTTGGCTGCCTCACCTCTTCACTTGCGCTCTGCTTTCCGGTATTTAAATGGGAAAAAAAGTATTGCCACAATGATAGAAAACTTCTGCCCAATCTGTTTTAAGCTTTTCTTGATTGCTCCGCCCCTTTTTCATCTCTTTGTCTGAGACGAGGGTGAATCCATGTGACAATGTGTGAGAGCTGGAAGCAACACGCTAAAGTCGGCCAGGAGTTGGGAAATTGTTTATGTCGGTAGTTTGGTACCCTGAAAGAGAGACTACTGTGAGATAATTACATACTTTTCAATTGATTCATTGTCAAAAGTTGACAACTTTGGGATTGTCGAGTATGTTAGATTAATTTGCTTCGATCCCGATCCAAAATTTTGAAACCAACTTTATCAAGAACAACAAAGTAACAATGGTATGGGATAAACTTAAGGATCATACATTAACAACTTCCCAAAGTCAGATTATAACCCACAGTTTTCACCAAACCCTAACCTTGTCTCCCTTTGCTACTCTCTTTCTCCATGGCCAGCCACCATTGCCACTGGTACAGCCGCGTAGCCTACCACCGTCACTAGCAGCATCACTCTCTCGCTCATTATCTCCTTGCCATTTGTCTTTCGTCAATCTGTTGTATCCCTTGAACCCTCCACTCCAGTAAATTTTACTTAGGTATACATTATGTGATTCAGTAATTTTTTTTTCAATCGATCTCAATTTCTTCTGTGAAATAATAAAGTTCATATGTAGGATGACTTTACTAATTAGAGTTTGCTTGCAGTTGAATGATTATAATGTTTGAATTTAGGCTTATCATTATCAATGACATGAGATATTTAAAGATGACAATCTAATGTACACTTGAATATATAAAATTTTGAAGCATTTTTAATTTCACTCTACATTGATATCATGCATAAAATTTCATTAAAACATGCAAGTCATCATATGTAATATTTCTTAAATTAATCAATAATTATGCTAATCATGTTATGAAAAAATTAAAATTTTAACATATAGAATAACACAACATTAGGTAATAATAGGTACATTTCTACGTCACAAGTCTTTCAATTTACTACTTATTTAGACATTATTTGTAATTATATAATATGCTATCACTTGTGAGATATCACCAAATTGTTAGATATCTTCTAATTATATCATCATTGTAACTTCGATTATTGTGCTAGAGACGATATCCTTTTTTTCTTCTTCCAAGAACGAGATTGTTTGAGTTGTTTATAAAGTTATAGGTATGATCAAAGTAAATAAATAAGTACTTAATATTAGCTATTACATTATTCTACAAAGTAATTTAATTATTGGATTTTTTTTTGTAAAGATATCTTAAACCATGAAATCATTTTTATATCAATAAAACAAGATTTAGTGAATATAAAATGGTTATTATGTATAACTATATATGTCATGTAGCTTTTCTATATAAATAGATGTTATTGCTTTTTAAAAACAACTAATTACTGTAACTTGTAACGCTAGTCACCTCTTTTCAAATAATTTTTTTTACAATTTCATATTCGGAAAGAGAGTTAAGTAATTAGTAATGATTCTAATTATCGTTTTATTAGAATATAGATTGTTTGAGAATGTTATACCATTTTAACTTTTAAACTACAGAATCATTAGCTATGTTAGTTAGGAAACTTCATTTCATCATACAAAATTTCAACCAACGCTAAAAAAATTTCGTGCTATCAAAAGGGCAAGTTAGCATGGATCTTCTCCTAGTTGATTGAGAAATCAAAAAATTGAGAAGTTTGAAAAAGCCACATAAATGCTTACACAGCACAAAGTTCTCACAATAGGTAAGTAAGATTCAAAGTGCCTTCTTTCGGGAAAAAAATAGTTAAAGAAGGAGGATTTGGGAAAAAAAAACTCCTTTTAATACCTTAACTTTAATATTTTTAAAGTTTAGTCTTTTAAGGTCAATGTTCGCCTTCGACATTTCTTTTACCGAAGTTCGTTGCAACTTTTGGTAGGAAAACAAGGGTTATGTTTTCTTCCATCTTCTGTTGAAATAATTTTCTCCAACCAGACTTTGTATAACGATCCTGTGCATTTGCTTTGTTGGAATATATAAATTTTAATAATGATTTCAACTAACAAATTAATCTTTTAAAACAGTTGACTATAGTTCATCAAAATTCTACATCGTATCAAAGCATAAATCACTAATTCAAATCTTTCCAAATCTTTATTTATCTTCAAATTATATATTTCCATGCTTTAAGTTCAGATAAGCTTACACATGAAGAAAAGTGTCAGAATATTTAAATATTAAATCTTTTTTTTATAGCTGAAACTAATAGTGGTGTTATTAAAATCTCACATGCTCATGGAGGTACAGACTCAAATTGAGTAGATTTGAGGTCATGGTCCTTCGTAAAAAAATGTCGATGTCATGATGGTGTCCACGGTATCAAGGCTTACTCTAGGAAGTTTCTCTAGTGTGGTTAACACCAAGTAATATAAACACATATAAGTCTTGATTGTGACATACAGATCGTAGTCATGATTATATTTGGAAGTATGCATACGGGTACTTATGATGTCCTGAAAATTCCAAAATTAGCTGGCGCCCACAAAATCCGGTTGAAGCCAAGCAACACTATTACACTCTGAAGTGCGATTTCCACTCATTTGACAAGTCGGCTTGCCATGATGCCAAGCTAAGACCGTTGTTGTTCCCATTAAGAGGATCTCGAAAAGGTGAATAACAGGTTATCTCAAATATTGTGATTCCTATTATGTGTTATCGTCGATGATCTATACCGAAAAAGTTACATAATATTATAATAATTTATCTCAAACATATTCACAATTGAATCGGGATTCTCATTGCTTGCTGTTTCATACATCATATATTCTGCGGAAAGTACATAACGCCAGGGAAGAATCGATAATATTGCGAAGCTTCACTGAACTCTATTGGGTCACTCGAAGTGTGATTGCCGCTTCCACTTGGCTAGATTGCTTAGAAAGGTCTCGACCTACAGAGCAAATACACATATGAATAGGTCAAAGAACAGATACAACATGAACGAAGGGCAATAACGAAAAGAAGGATATTGCCGACAGAAAAGTAAAAGGTAGATTCTAAAGAAGGCAGAGATGTGCGGGAATATGACTCGGAGCATTAGGGAATCAAGAGGAGTAATTACCTCGGAAGGGTCCTGCAAGGAATGAGTGGCACTTGTTTCCTTTGGGACTTTAGAGACCAGAATTCCTATTCCTCGTCCTCTCTCTTTCAAAACCTACGCACACATTTATAATAAGTAAATAATATTTTAAGTCTCGTTACATGATTTTAGCGTTTAGATATAAAACATAAAAAATGAAATAGAATAAAGAAAAGAATTTCAAGTACCTTAAATGCATCTTCGTCCGTCCGATCGTCTCCAATATAGATCGGCAGGACATCGTCGTCGGAATCGGTAAACCCTAAAAACGATAAGACAACAAAAATGATTAATTAACATGTGCGACGCCATCTTGTACAAAAAGGAGAAGGGTGTTTCACGTGCTTCATTTCATGCAAAATTAGAATTCGAATCGAATACTCGAATAGGCACCACTTTTTGTTTTGCTAACCAATGAAGTTCGATTAGATGCAAAAGAGGAACTCACCGAGCGCCTCTAGCAAGAACTTGAGGGCCTTTCCCTTGTCCCACTCGATGGTTGGACGGATCTCTAATACCTATTCCAATAAAAAAAAAATCAATTTTTCATTAGGAGTTTCACGTAAGAGATGTTTAATATTATTCTTGACAAAAAAAAAAGAAACATACTAGACATTTCCATTTAAACAAAAAAATTTCGCATGTTACCGTACACTACGGAGTTCGAACTTATAAAAATTTAGTCAGTTAAAAGAGAAAGTATATTGCACTTGAAATTATTTATTTTTTGACTTATACTATACTTATAAACAAAGGAAAATAATAATACAACGGGCAAGTACCTTTCTGCCAAATGTCAGCTTGAGCTTCGGGTACCTACTTAGGACGAGTTTAACCTGCTTGGCCAAATCAACCCAGCACTGCAAGAGTTGAAAAACAAAAAAAAAAAATCAGAAAATAATAATAATCAAATACCAAGTATGATTGAGTTTCCATGCGACGAAAATAATTATGATTCGAGCAGAACTGGGTACGAACTCATGACTTTTTTTTTTTTTGGGTATCTACCTTCTCGTCAACGCAACGGAAGTGTACGGACAGACAGAATTTGTTGGTCTCCACTCTGGCCCCTGGGATCGATTTGGTGCTCTCTAACAAGGCCTTGTACACCTGCTAGGAAAAACAGGGGAATGCGGCTGATTAGAAAAAAACGAGTCATCTCGAACTTGGTAGTCAATTACGTTTTCTTAGCCTCGCGGATGCTAATGTTAAAAGAGAGCCGAGACTCGCCTCGTCGATCATGGGCAGGAATTCGCTTGCGGGTTGGCAGAGAACTGATTCGCCGCCGTCCTAACGAAGAATGAAAGGGAAAAAAGGGATTACAAAAGATAATGTGTGAAGAACTTTTCAAGACGGTAAAAGAGATGGCGGATCCAGGAATAGTTTGCTGTTGAGTAATTGTGACTCTTATGTAGTGAGGAGAGATTGAGCTTACTTTGTTGCCATTGCTGCCACTTCTAGGGGGTCCTTTGATGTCCATGCCGTGGCTGCCGGCGTAATATAGCCCCGTCAAGTTCACAAAACTGGAGACCTGCGTTCCAGAATTTGTTGCAGATGAAAATATAATTCCCATTCTGTTTTTGCTTTCTTTGTTTTGAAAAATTCGGATTAAGAAAGGTGGGATAATTTCTTAAGGGAACTAAGAGAGGAAATCCCAGAAAAAGTGTACCTTATCTCGGCATCTCCCGCTCACTATTGCCGTGGGGAAGAAACTCGCAGTATCCTTCACAGCTTCTCTCATCTGTTTCCCGAAATCAATCAAAGATGAGAAAAAAGAGACGATCTTTAAGCACCCTGTTCTGGTAAGTTTGTTGACTGACGAATATTGAAACGGGAAAACAGAGGAGTTCAAGTAGTAGTAGTAGAAGAAGAAGAAGAAGAAGAAGAAGAAGAAGAAGAAGAAGAAGAAGGCGACCTTATTGGACATGACTGCGCGATCGGGGTCTTCAACGATGGGGGAGAGAGTGCCGTCATAGTCAAGAAACATCACTATCTTCTTCCCCAACGAAGCACTCGTTATCTTTTTGAAACAGCTCAATGCCGACGGACGCAGCTGTAATCACACACCAGAGAGTTAGAGACGTTACTTTACATCTCCGAGGCGATTGGCCCCGGAGGGAGAAGAGCAAATGGTATTCCTCAAGGACTTACCATCCATAAATTTTGCTCGTCATTAAGAGAAGCTGCTCTTGTCGTCGCACTTGCAGGCCTTGCTCGTGCAGGAGAGGAAGCTCTCATAGAGTCCAGCAACGTGCTCACTCTGACCTTTCTCACCATGCGGTCACGGTTCTTGACGCGCTTGGGGGGCTTCTCCCTGGGGGAACTCTGGTGGATCTTATTCAGGTGCCCATGGACAATACTGAAGTAGTTTAAGTTGAGATCCGTCGCATTTGCTTTCTTTTGTCCCGCGTACGTGGTGACCACACAGCTCATGTTTTTGAAGGAAAGGAAGAGAGGAAAGATCAGTGTTTGTGGGTATGAAGCAATGGAGGCTCTGCTTCCCCGAGGGAGAAACGGAGGATTCAGAGAAGAGAACAATGTGAGAGGGAGAGAAGGAAACAGGGGAGGGAGAAGAGACGATGGAGATGAATGGAAGGGAGGGGCTGCGTGGGTGGTATTAGTAATGGCTCGGAAGGTAGGGGGAAAGACTCGCGCACTTTCCCTCTGCTCTCAAGTCAGTCAATTTATAGGCATGCTGGCACGGCACTACGAGACCCAAACCTCTCTCCCAAACACGCTCTTCGTTAATATCGCAAGTTCAATGACGCGGGCGAATTTGCAACAGGGTTCAGTTTCTGAACATTTGTCACTTCACGCGAATAGACTTCCCGGCTTCTAGCATATACCCGATGTCACGACGATGGCCTAGTGCACCTAAGGGTGGATTGGACAGTCACGATACAAATCAAATGCTTTGTAATCGGTAGAGGATTCCGTTTGTTTCACGAAAAATAACTTTCAAAAAAATATTTTCTGAATTTTTCGACATTTGTTTCACAAAAAACAAAACAGTTAATGAAAAAAATATCTTCAAAAACGGGGAAAATATTTTCCGCAAAAAAACGGAAAATATTTTCCAATTTTCTTTATTTACATTAATATCACTGCTTCTAGCAGCGTGCATCGACCTCGCCGAGCCAGTGGTCTTAGACAATGAGCTCGTAGCCTTTAATGGTGAGCTTGAGGCGTACCTTGTAGGAATTTGGTGGCAAGCCGGGAGCTCGTGGGAGTCTGGCGAGATTTGTGATCGCGATAAGTCAATGTATAACAAAAAAAAAATTAAAAATCTAAATTTTTTATATTTTTCTTAAGTTTCAAACGAACACTCGAAAATACTATCATTATTTAGGAAATTGATTTTTTGTAAAATATTTTCTAAAAATACTATATTTTCATGAAAGGAACTGAGCTTAAAAGTTAAAACTCTCATGTTAATGTCTAGAGAGTAGCTACTTTGACCATCCACCCTCACCCTCTTTCTTATAAAATGACACTGTAGCATCTCAGCCTAGTTATTAAGTAAGATTAAAGTAAGATTGGTTAATATATCATAACTAGTATTAGTGAAAGTGGGTTTAATGGAATTTATTGATAGGATTAGATTTGGGCTCTTTTTCGGCGATCTCGTTAAGTAAAGAGGGCGTCAACTTATACTGCATCCTCTTACTAGATAACCAAGCGCACGGTAGTGTAGAAGATCTGCCTACATTTTTACTGGGGTTAAATAAATTCATAGAACTAGACAAACCCTTCATCTTCTCTCTCTCAAAGCAAATTGTTCATTTCCAAAAACTCTTCATTTCTACAGTTCTCCCGTAAACTCTCGACTTCAGATTCTGAAGCCAAGAGCTTACTCCTCTTTTAATTTATTCTTTTTGCTTGTCTTTTCTTTTCTCACCATATTTGTTTTGGAAGTTTGTTTGTCTGAAAAAATTTCTATAGCGGATCTCGGGTGACTGCGGAGTCCAATTCAATCCTTATCGAGGAGGATGATTGTTCCACAATTTCTTCAAAGATTTGGTTGCTCTTTTCTCATGATTTACATTTCGATCTAAATTTGAGAGTTTTGCTCTCCCGATCTATATTTGGATACTTGATCTGTGTTCTTATCATCTTTTGATGTTGCTATTCCAGCATGGTATTGATGATGAGAGCGTTGGACTTAAATGCACACCGCATACCATTGTAAGTGCAAGTGGAAATCTTGGCATGTGCTCATCACTAAGTATAGTGATTGGCCACTAAAAGTTTATATTAGCAGATCTGTTCTTGAGGGATAAGAATGTGCCTGCTACAGATTATGATTTGTTATGTATTGATTTGCTAAACTTGAAAAATTTATGGGATGTTTGTGTACTTCCCATGTATTATTCTGAGAAATGAATGAAATCTTTCTTTTAATTGAAATATAAAAATAAATAAATTCATAGAGTTTGCATGATGATGAATCGGCTTCTAGATAGCCGGAGCTTTTAAATTCGTGTCTTAGATTATATAATCTGTGATTCGATAGATTCATGATGCATAAAATCCGTGAGTTTCTTCTAAAGGACCTATTAACTTTTGGCCGGCTCACTTGCAACGAACATTCCTTGCATTTGCTCATCAAATAACACATCAACATTTGAAAATATAATAAACAGACTTTCCATGCCATGTTTTGCACAAATTCTAAGAAAGTCAGTTGTCTCCTACTTCTTCTTTTTTCAAGTTCAGCCAGGAATAACTGTCTTTTTTTTTTCCTTAAACCCATCGTCAATTATTATGTGTATGGAACTTTATATGTGAAGAAAAAGGCGATCGCGCATTAACAAGCATAGGCCTTAGTCCCCACTTCGACTGATTGAAGCCAACTTCTGGAAAGTTACAAAAAAAGATACTAAGGAGGCTGTCGAGATGGAAAACGAAAGCAAAACGAAAGTTCATGAGGATAGTTCCTGTCGGAAGTCATGTCTCCTCTGGTCTTTGCTGATTTTCCTGACATTAGAGGGAAGAAAATACTAATTATTTAATTGTGTGGTCCTTGCCAAGAAAAAGAAAAAAGAAAAAAAATAACTAGATGTCGCGATTAATTTTGTATTATTAAATTGTAATTATTTAAGCGACTTGAAATATAACACTGAACAACGATGCACTCACGTCTTCCTCTTGTTCTGTCCCGAGAGCATATAATCCAAGTCAAAGGTCTGTTCTATGTGTATATTCTATTAGATGTCTCAGGCCCTCTTTCGTGATCATTGTCTTATATACTGAAGTCCCTAGAGTTTTGTTTTTGGTCGGGAAAAGAATGTTGCTCGAACAGGAGACTTGTTCCTAACCACGTGGTAAAACCTAGAAGTTAGACCTTTCTCATTGGCAAGTTTTCAAAAGTTGCCCTAAAATCACAGAGCTTCGGTCTCGCCCCCTGAAATCTGCCTGAAACTAGTAGCCCCGACCTAACCCTAATGTTGCAAGCGTCAAAACCAGCGGCCAATCTTGAAGCATCCAGTGCTTGAATCCAATCATACAAACCCCAGCTGCTTGACTTTACTATTATGCCTTTGATCCCATGACCAAATCGTCCGCAACATTAAGTATGACGCCGTTAATAGCTTTTCCAGAACCCACGAGTTCGAAGCATGAGGATGGAGCTAGTATTTTAGATTGCAGGGAGGCGAGACCCCAATTTGTACTGAAGTTTCTTAAGTATACAAAATGTTGTTTTCTTTTCTCCCGAGAATCTTTACCTGATACCCATGTAAAAATTACAGAACCTAGGGGGCGGAGGCCACCCATGGACCAATAGTCATCCCATTGTTTCAGTAGTTCTACCGAGACAATTCCGCCAGAAGAAACTTGCGTTGACACTGGACTCGAGTTATGGAAGTAGCTTCTCTGAATTTTCTTCAATGACCATTTTCCCGTGTTGGATGGTTTTGGAACTTATGCATGATTCATAAGAGAAAAGTGCAACACAATTTTCCGGGTTGGCAAGGAAGCCAGTCTAAAGGAATAATTGGTACTTTGCTTATGTTTTTGACGCTTTAAACTTTTTGAAAAGAAGAAGAAGAAGTGTAAGATTGAACTAGGTATTACCATTTGGAAAAAACAAGTCAACGATCAACAAAATGCCAAAGCTAATTACCGTTTCAAGCAAGCAAGACTTAGTAAAAAGAATCCTATGGGATCTTCGACCGAAGTTGTGCCTCAATAGCTTGGAAATATGCAGGAAACTTGCGCGTCTCCAAAGGAAAAAGAATCCTAACATCACACCCTCTTTTTCTTTTTCTTTTTTTTTCAAATAAGAAGTGCAATATTTAAGGACCTGGAGTGCGTTCTACGCCAAGAAGTCAAGTCAATACTGTTGACTGCCCATTTGTTTACAAATTTTAAGAACCAAAGTCGCTTGCATTGGCCTTTCTCTTCTTTCCCTTACCTCGCTCCATCGAATGCATGTTTTAATTCCTCTATACTATGTATATTCCCGTACCTTGTTTTTCGGCTGAACGCAGTAATATAAGCTTATAATCAAGGGGGACATTAAAATGACGAAATGCAATTGATGTATTGAACCATGGGATGGACTAAAACCCTTTGGCTTTGATCTATGCTAAGCTTTGCAAACCCTCTTCCCCTATCCTCATGATGAGGCTTGTAGTATTGACAAAGAAACACATGTTGTTTTCCTTGATAAACTGTTTTTTATATGTCATCAGACTAAGGTATTGTCCTAACCCTAGCCTTCCCTGGCTTCTAGATCAGTTTGCCATGATGGTTCCTCACAACATAACAAGGACAAATATATCACACTATTTAATATCACGCGACACTTTGACTTGATATACAATTGATCCATTAATCTCCATAAGTATATGTTGAGGTTGTCTCACATTGGTTGGAGAAGGCGTTGATGGGCGATTTATAAGTGTGAGGAGAAATCTCATCATTTGATCTAACTTTTGATATGAGAGAGCTCAAGACCACCCCACACGGGAGAGTTATGGGTTGTTGCTGCTTCGACCCACGCCTGATGTGTGAGAGGGAGATAGTTGAGATTGTTCCACGTTAGTTGGAGAATACGTTGATGGACATTTTATAAGGGGAGAATTGTCGATTTAGTCTTAAACCTTTACCTACTACGCCGATTAATTCCTAAATCCTTTTTTTGTGCCAAATGAGTTCTAAACTTTTTGCAACTTTGCCGATAAAGTCATTCCGGCAGATTTTAGCCGGAAAATACCTACGTGGCGACGATGTGGCATGACTGGCCATCGTCGATGATGACGTGGCCAAAACGACGTCATTTTGGCATAAAAATTAAATCATTTTCCCATTTTTCTTTTTCCCCGGGCACTGTTCATCTTCTTCCTTGCGCCTCTTCCCCATAGAAACCCTAGCTGCGCCCTTGCAAGTCCAAGAAATAGCCTCATCGGCTACGAGCGAGGGCAACGGGGGTTGCCGCGGTTGTCGAGGGCCAGCCTCCGCCCATATTTGGGCAAACCTCCTCCCATATCTGCTGCTCAGCTGCTGGGCGGAGGCTCGCCTAGCAACAACAGCTTCGCCCAGAGTGTTGCTGTTGCTGGGTGAGCAGTAGATCTGGGCGAGCCTCCGCCCAAATCTGCTGTACGGCTGTTGGGTGGAGGCTCGCCCAACAACGGCAGCTCCACCCATATTTGCTCGAGCAGATCTTGCCCTCGCCGATTGTGGTTGGCCCTACCGCCCTCACTCGCGGTCGGCGAAGGCTTCGCTGCTCTTTGGAGCTCGCTGGCAAGCTTTCACTGGTCAAGTATTTTTTTTAGAAAAAAGAAGAGAAAAAAAGAAAAAAATTGAGAATAAAAGTTTGTCGCCACGTTGTCGCCATGTCATTGCCATGTTGTCGTCGGCGATGTCCGGTCGTGCCGTATATGTATTTTCAGGCCAAAATCTATCGGAAGGACTTAATCGATAAAGTTGCAAAAGGTTTATGACTTATTTGGCATAAAGAAAAAGGTTTATGACTTAATCGGCAAAGTAGGTAAAGGTTTTGGACTAAATCGGTAATTGGACTCATTTTATAAGTGTAAGGAAAAGTTTCATCTTTTGAGCTGGTTTTTTGCATGAAAGAGGCGTACTACCACCCAACACTATATGTCAATGTACTATTTAGTAGGATTTGGAAATATGTCAGCGTACTATTTAGCAGGATTTGGAAATATCGCAGCAACTCATTAAATGACGAGTTTTACATGTAATTTTACAGATTCTCGAAAGGGAAAGACAACGTGCGAAGTTTTCGACTTTTCTCTGCCTTTCGAGTCAACATTTCAACTAATTGTAGGTGCAGATTCTCTTGCGCTGGAAAAACTTTCAGTGCATTCCCACATAGCAAGAAAGAGTAGCTGGCAACTTGTGGCTGGGGGAGGCCAAGGGAATTTAATCGAACCGGCCCCGACTCCATTATGGCCTTCGAATCTCCAATATTTCCATTGTATCTGCAATATACCTTTTTGGTGCAGAATAAAGCAAGAGATTCCGCCAATTTCAATCACATGGTTCGATACTCAAGATTTTTCTCCCTTCTTTTTTCATCTTTTCCATTTTGGGTTTTCTTTGGGCTTCTCATACTCGCATCCCCCCTTACCTAGAGTCAAAGTCGGTGGCAATGCAGATTCCAGGAAGTTACCGGGAGGAAGGATCTGAATTTGTCAAAAGAATGGTTCCAAAGCTCGAGAAGAGACTACTACTAGCTCGAGGTTTGTCAACAAAGAGAGGTGAGGTAGGCGAACCAAAAGAGGGTTTAGAAAAAAGTACAGATCTTTGAATATTTAGGCAAGCCCACGAGGAAGAGGAATAGCTTTCCATATAAGCTAGCATGCATTGGTTTACGGTCACTGTTTTAAACGAAGCGCATGTATCTATGCGATGCCAAAGCTCTGTTATTTGAGCTTTTTTCACTTGGGTCAATAAAGAGATCCATGGACCTTGACTTTCAGTTTGTTGACTTCGAGGGGAAACCATCGAGGGGTTATAATGTCGTCGGTCTTAGGTAAGGGCGGCAATTAAAGAGCAACAACCCATTAGATGCAATCACGTGACATTATTAGCCAACGCTCGCATCGGACTTGCCCACAACCCTATTGTTGGCTGACAGCATGTGACGGGAAAAACAAGAGTTGCCCACTTTTTTCTTTTCCCGAATTAGGAAAAGAGCACGCGCGCCGCATACGAAGAAACCGGCAGGAGAAACTCTACGTTGGTAACGAAAGCCTTCCCCTCGAAGAAGCTTAGGATTTCGTGCTTCAATTTGAGTTTGCTACTGCTAACGTGGGTGTCCTTTCTTCCAGAGGAATGCTAGAGGTTTAGGTATCAAATCACATGGGATGTGGGTGTATTTCATGGGTTTGGTTTGAAAAGTTATTCAAGGTTATAAATACATTTTCCATCCTCCATTCATGGATGCAATCAGTAATCTTTTTTTTTTCTCCTTTTATTGTTCATGACCGTCAATCTATGATCTGATGTTCTTCATAGAAGCCATGTACCCTCAATCCACACAACACTATTGTAGGAGGCGGAATATGGAGTGTACTTTTCAGCCATTGATTATCATGTAAAATTAGGGATAATTGCCAAATAAGTGTTAAACATTCTGCTACTTTGTCAATTTAATCATAAACCTTTTTTTTATACCAAATAAGTCATAAACCTTTTGCAACTTTGCCGATTAAGTCTTTCTGGTGGATTTTGGCCAGAGAATACCTACGTGGCAATGATGTGGCGTGGTCGGCTGTCACCGGCGATAGCGTAGCAATGATGTAGCAAAAACGACGTCGTTTTGGCTAAAAATTCGTTTTCTCCCGGCATTGTTCATCGTCTTCCCCTTTCCCCCTTCATGTGAGCCCCCATAAACCCTAGCCGCCGTTCGGAGACTTAATGGCCACGGTGGATGAGTCCAAGGTAGAGAAAATGAGGCCTCGCTAGCTGCGGGTGAGGGCGGCAGGGGTTGGGGAGGCCGCTGCAGTCCTCGCCCAATTGGGCGAGGGAGATCCTTGCCCAGATCTGGGTAGGGCTCCCTCGGCTCTGCCCAGATCTGGGCGAGGCCGGCCCTTGCCTGCCTTGGGCGAGGTCTGCGGTGGCTTCCCCAGCCCCCACCGCTCTCGCTTGTGGTCGGTGAGGGTTTCGACACACTTTGGAGTAGTCAGCGAGCTCCAGTGGCCAACGGAGCTCGCCGGCCAAGTCTTTTTTTTTAGAAAAAGAAAAGAAAAGAAAATTGGAATAAAAGTTTGTCGCCACGTCATTGCCGATGACGGCCGGTAGTGTCACATCGTCGCCAAGTAAACATTTTCTAGCCAAAATCTGCCGTAAAGGAATTAATCAGCAAAGTTGCAAAAGGTTTATGACTTATTTGGCATAAAAATAGGTTTAGGACTAAATCGGGAAAATAAGAAAAGGTTTAAGACTTATTTGGCAATTGTTCTTATAAAATTACTTGTGTAGCAGTCTAATTCCCTAGAACATACCTTACTATCTTTCAGTCACATAACCTTTTATCCGCATGCCTTGTATCGAGTAATTTGGAGCAAGCATTGTGTAAGGTAAGTTTATTAGATCAAATTGATCGTGTATCAAGAACACAAGGGACCCACGCCGGATCCCTAACTAAAGCAAGTTCTCAAATGATTACTTTCACTGTGCTGGCGTGCTATCGATCACATCGCTTTCGGGCTGAGTCCACACCAAACTTTCCCGGATCCAAGAACGAAGAAGCAGCAGCAACTCACTGGAGACTAGCAAGTGACGAGGAAAACGATGAAACGCGCAATTGGTGTTAAAGCAGCGTCAAATTGGTGTTGTCGGGACCAATCCACGTCGGAGCCGCGTTGGAGGAGAAAGAAAGTTCGGGCGGCAGTGGAGAACAGCCCGTCGCTATCTCTTCCTCAGCCGAAAAAGGTTTCTGTTTGGTAGCGCTTCTGAGATCTTGTTGCCCTCAGAATGGTGGGGCTTCAGCTTTCCTAACTGGCCATCTGGGACCCCATCTCCCCCCACGCGTGGTAGGCCCTCACAATACTTAAAAAGGAAGACAGCAATTGTCCACGTGTGTATTCTGTGGTCACCAAAACCACCGGCTCCCGCTTGCCCTCTTATTACACTCCGGATCATGTTGTTAGCTCTGCTCTCTCGCATGAATCGTCGGGATCATAGAAGTTCAGGCACAGACAATAGCCACAATACCTTTGATTCTTTGTCGGAATCAAAGGTATTGTGATTGAATTTGCTCTCTCGGCGTGTTCGCATTGTCGTGATCGGGTCGATTGTCACTGTTATTAGCTCTCCCACTAAACTACTCATGGGAAAGTGATTGAGTTTGGATAGGAAAAGGTCTGCTACTTGTTGTAGATGTGTTTTTATTGTTTCATTATACTTTTAATGGAAGTAAAACTCCTTTTTTTTTTTTGAAAACTAGAACCCTTTGACATTTTGATTAGAGAATAATTTGTTCATTGGATTGACGAGACAATAACGCATAATTTACATATCGTGAAAAACAAGCTTCTAAGGATTGATATAGCAATACTAGGGGCAAGCAAGCGAATTGGTTCATTCTGGAAACTAGTCCGAACCGCTTGATTTGGCAAGTTCGAGGTCAGTCCACAAGGAGATCGATTCGGTTTTGAGTTTCAAAAATTGGGAGGGAGACGATTCTACCAACGTGCATGGAATCAGAACCTACAAGACATGTTTGACGGGAGAACCTGAAACCAAACTAAGTTTGAGGCAATTAGCCTTTGATCACAAGTAAGTTCTTTTATCTTTTTTTTTAATAGCAAAAGTGCTTTTTTAGTTATTGAATATACTTCACACATTATTTTGAAAGTATAAAGATTACACACTTAATTATGGTTATTCATGCCTCGCTATGATGGCTTCATAAGAAGAATTGCCAAAAATGTCTTATACCTATTGCACTTGCATTAATTCAACTTTAAACTTTTTCTATTTTTTTGTCAATTAAGTCATAAATCTTTTATATTTGTGACAATTTAGTCTAGTAGGTCAATTTCGTTGGACATTACTAGTATGGACGCTAGCTGTTCTATGTCGTGCAACTTATGCTAACTTTGATAATTTTTAACAATAAAAGATATTTATATTTATATTTATTTTCCTTTTTTTTTTGTTTTGTTCTTTCTCTAATCGGTTGTCAATGGTGAGGGCTAACAAGATTGACCCACCGACCACTAGGGAGCCATGCTCGCCCTAAAGAGGCTCGATCTCGCCGGTACTGGATGAGGTCGGCCTCAACATGGCTAGACAAGGCTCGACTTTGCCCTTGCGTTTCCTCGTTCGTCTCCCTCTACTCCCATATTCTCTGACAGTGTTCTTGGTTTGCATTCACCATAAAACATTGAGGTTGCAAAAAGAACTTAGCAACCTCAAATATAGGTCGCCACTATGTTATCTCGATTTGAGGTCGCAAACCTCGAACTTTAGGTCTTGGAAGCCATGGACGACCTTGACCCGAGCTTGTTGGTCACCATTGCAGCAACCTCGACTTGGGCTTGGGGATGGTCTTCGATGAAGCTTACCTAGCCATGGTAAGGGTGAACTCACCTAGTGATGGCAAGGTTGAGCCAATGGCTAATGCGAGCAAGCTTTACTAGAGGTCGACGATGTCACCTCCAGTCGGTTGCTGAAATCTGGTGATCGGTTAGAGAAAGAAGGGAATAAAAAAATAGGAAAGAGAAAGAAAAAAATAAAAAATAATGAATGTAAAATTTGAAAAAATAATAATAATTATTAAAAGTTATCCATGTCAACACTAGTTGCGCCACATGAGATGATCAATGTCCGTGTTAGCAATTTCTTATCAAAATTAGTCAGACAGATTGAATTAATACAAATGCAAAGAAGGTTTAAGACTCAATTGGTCAAAAAATTAAGTTTATGATTGAATTGACACAATTATAATAGATTTATGATTGTTTCGAAAATTTTTCTTGATTATGCTTGAGGACAAATAATGACATTTTCAAGTTTCAAAATAAAAGAAAACTATGTGCGGACTCCATGAGGAGATCTTGTGATATTAAGGCTTTACTTGAAGGACATTGATAATGAAAGGGCAAACCGGGATGCTAACTAAACTCTCAAACTCTAGAGTTCGATTTTCAAACTAAGAGACTAGGTGATCAATCTAGGTGGTTGGTTGACTTCTCTTAGCCCATAGGATTTTTCCCTCAAATAACCTAGAAAATTGATTGGTGAGAGACTCTTGAAACAACTTCTAGAAAACTGAATTATTAAAGGGCGCCTCGACCCCTTATAGCAAGGAAGACTCTACAGGAACTTTAGGTGAACACCATTGAGTTTGTCTCGAGAGATTATTTTGGGCAAGATCCTTCACAAACTGTCAATACTCGCTCAAATACGTAATTGAATATCGAGCCCTTGGTAGCTCTATATCTGAACTATAGTGAATGGTCAGTTGCTCTATTGAGCATAGGAAATCGGCATGAAAGGGCAATGGTCATCTTTCGTGATGACCGGAGTACTATCCATATAGTACATGTTTTAACGCATCGATAAATCTTATCGAGATTTATTACTATTGTGGGAGGCAACATGGTCTTCTTATTACTATTTTCTTTGCATGTATTCGTCAGTTTATTGGACAGATGAAATCTCGAGTAAGGTACATCCACCTTTTTACTTGATCTGCAAAAACCAGCTTATGTTTGAGGGGTGATATAGATTAGATTAATAGCAATCGTCATCATATGCATTAACTTGGAGTTTAATCTCAAGTTGAGGTTGTGTAAGTTGCAATAAATAAATCCTAGCCAATTAAATAGGTTATTACATAGTGCATACAAACTCTCCTACTCATCCATTTGGACAAACCATTGATTTTCAATAGTTTAGAACTTTGCTTCTGCGGGAAAGTCAGCAAGTTAGCCAAGTTGAAGTCAAAAATCAAGTCAAAAGCGGATGAACCAAATATCTAGATCCTTTGATCATGTTCTCTCTTTTTCTTTCTTCTCGAGTATATGTCTAGAAGCGAAGGCACGATCCCTTTCTTTTTGAAAGGTCAAAGTAGCTTTCCAAGTAATTCACACATCAAAAGGTGGTCATTCATATGATTTCTTTCGGGGACACAAGCAAGCCGATAGCGCGCACCTCCAAATCTCGAATTAGAAACTGAAGAATAATTCAAGATGTGATTGGTGGTGCACTCTGTCGTGGAGCCCTTTGCTGGAATTCAAAAATCTGCCCACGACACGCAATCCCTCCCTAAGCATATTATCATCTCGATCGAGAATTTGTAATCGGAAACCGTGCGCCGTCGCATGCGAATGATCCTTTCCTGACCCCGACTTCACGTGCAGAGTCTCCACTGTGCTTCACGTCCTTGATAACATAGAATAATGTATCTGATCGCCAAGTTGAAGATAAGAAAAGGGAAGAGGGGGGGGGGAATGGGGGAGTGGGTATATAACCCTGGGAGATTAGGGTTCCGTCCAATCAAGAAGCTTCATGATCATGATGTCGACATGATGTGGTCACAAGACTTATCGATCAAAAGGGGGAGAGATCCTTAATAATCTCGCACCAAGACCACTTTGAAGATGTTCCAAATTCCGTTCCCTCACTTTTGTGATCTGGTCCTGAAAAAAGAGTAGGGGAGGGAAATCTCCGCAAATCACACGCGGCAGGAATCAACCGAAAAAACTGCCGAGAGACAAGAACGAGAGAGAGAGAGAGAGAGAGAGAGAGAGAGAGAGAGGGTTGCAAGTTGCGACTTGGGCCCACGCAGAGGAAGGGAAAACTGGACGCAGCTGCTTCTCTATCAGGTGGGCCCCGGAGATGTGGGCTTTTTGGGGATGAAGGCACGCATCGTGTGGGCTTCGGGGCAATGATTCATCCTGGGGCCCACAAATCATGCGAAGGTATAATGATGGTGAACCCCACTCGTTTTGCCCACCATCTCCACTCAGTTTGCATCCGACTCCCCCACCACCACCCCCCACTTCAAGAATTCGAAATCTCAAATCTCAATCTCCTCCTGCCTCTTCTTCCCACCTTCTCAAGATTTTGCGCGGACTATATTATTATCTTCTTCCTTTTCTTTCTATTTCTTTGATAGATATTTTTTTGCCTTTTGTTTTGCTTTTTGTGCGTGTATGTGTGGGAGTGGGGAGATGTGTAAGTGGTGATTTGGAGGCAGATGGAAAGCGGGGGGTGTTGTTAATTAACGTCTCGAGGATCTCTGTATGGAATTTTGGACCGACTTTGGTTTTTTCATTGAATAATTTGAGCCGACTTTCCTTTATTTGTTGTGCCTCCGAATGAGAATATTTTGGTGAGGCGAATCGTGTGAGCCGACTTAAACTTGTCACACCGAGGAATAATGTCGCCGACGGTTCTTCTACCATAAAAAATTTAAGATCGCTTCTCTACCTGTTTTTTTTTTTTTGGACTTAAAAATGGTTCATGTTACTTTTTGAAAAGATATCCTCTTAAGTGCTTTCATTGTATTTGGCTCCTGGAGCGCTCGGTTGGCTATCAAAGTACTTAATTGGCTGATCAGAGAACACGCGCCAAATTTGATTTGCATATTTGGTGCTGATTAGGTTAATATGATACCAGCCGGGTGATGATTTTTTTTTTCAAAAGAAATTTGAGAGGGATAGCTGTGTTGAGTTTCAGCATTTAGGGAAAACCTTCCTACAAACGCAAAGGACATTGCATTAAAGGGATTTTTTTTTTCGAAATGCAAATAATGCTGGGTAAAGTGAAATTGCAAAGTATATTAGGAATCGACTTTGGTTTACATGCTGTTTGGAAGAAATTACACTTTCCAGCGATGCTCATGAGAAGGACTTAGGCGATGGCTATACAATGCAAGGCAAGCCAAATCTAGCACGAACGACCCTCCCATGAACCTAGGTAGCCCTCGCAAGAGCCAAGACAAAAGGTCACACGACCTTAGACAAGGGCTGCTAGTGCTAAATCTAGCTAGCTAGCATCAAATTTGGCTTACTAGCAACGTCACACATCGAGGGTAAAAGTAGAATTAAAAAAGTTTAGCAAGGATATAGTTTGAAGAAAATTTTCATGAATCCTTAAATATAGCATGCCCAAAATGCTAAAAGCCCAACGTTTGAGAGGACTTACGTTAGATTAAGGGAATTTAGAAATGCTAGTATTTTCCAAATGGGCTCTAAAAACTAGTTAAAAAAGCCTTCAACATATGCCTAATGGTTTTCATAGGCCTAAAGCCATTTCCAAAATCAAATCAAATTCATCCAATCTATCCAGGCTTTCCGATTAGCTTATAGCATCCTTCTTTTGCGGACTCTTGATGGTTTGCGAAAGAAGAAGTTGAAGGAGAAATGAGACAACTCTTTGAATAGGAAAAAACTAATACCAGCATAATAAATTTTAACGGAGTTAACGCCATCATGTGCACGAATTCCATCGAGAAACGATTTAGGGACAACTAGTGACGATTTTTTGAGAAAGATTAGGGATTCTTTTTGAACAAAAAAAGTAGTCGGATAACTGTGAATTACAATGATTACCAATGACATTGCACAAAAAATAATAATGGCTTCATAGAGCGAGGATAATATTTTACGTAACCAAGGAATTACTCAGTTTTACCATCATTCAGTTTGTGGTTGTGCATCAGTCCTATCCAAATCGAGAACAAAGCTAGACTGAACTGGTTGATTTTGTGTAGCTTTCCGAGAATGTGGACCGATGGATAAGCTCATATTACTTAATTTTTTTATTCTTAAACAAATCTTAAATTAATAAATCACGTTGCGATTTTCATTGAAATAGAGTAATGACTTCCATATATCGAAGCACACCTTATGCATTCCTCGAGAGGCTTTCACGATAATTATTTTCTTTCTCTTGAGAGGCTTCTACTAGCTATACTCCCTCTAGCTGGCAACTCGCGTCTGCTTTTCAGAAGTTATAAAATGCAGAACACGAAAAATTCCAAAAAGAGGTTTTCTTTATCCGAATTTACAGTTTGTTTCTTAAAATAGTATTTCTGTTATGAAAAAAAGGGTTTCTCTTTTGTAACTGCAATGTTTCAATGGAAAGGTTGTGCATGTCTAAACACTCTTATAATTTTGACATTCGACACTTTCATTTTACAAGTTTTTACTTCTCAATTTTCCTTTCTATAAAAAATGCAGCCATTGCTTTGAATTGTTTCCTTTTTGAGAGTTTTCTTTTACAGTATCAGAATTGCTATCTAATACTTTCATTTGAGACTTTCTTGTATTTTGAAGGATTTTTGCTTATAACCATCGGCAACATTATGGGGCAAATTACTTCTTAAAGACAATGTATTTGCACCTCAAAATCTAACTCCCTTCCCAAGTTGTCTTTTTTTTTTCTAACAATTTTAAGGAATTAAATCAACAACAACAAAGTTAAAGTCAATCAAAATTATGAACCAAGACATGGTAAATTAATTGAATCGTTTTGATGGCTATAATATTGCTCATTGGAGAAACAAGATGCTGTTTCTTCACTACCTTGAAGATTTCTTATACTCTAGATCCAAATATAATGCCTATAGAGAATCCAAAACCTACCATTGAAGGAGGACAGCCAAGTGCGGAAGTCATTGAAAGTGTTGACAATGAGGGACAAAAACATGAAGAGGATGAATTGCTTTGTCATGGGTGTATTTTCAACATACTATCTGATTTTTTGTATGATTCATACACCGAGACGAAATTTACCAGAGACAAATGAAATGCACGATTCAAGTACAAAGACACACGAATAAAACAAATAATTGATTACAATATATCTTGATTATAAACGTGTATGCAAAACTCTTATTGGAACTACTCCATGAATTGCAAGTCCTTGTCAATAAGGTTTGTGCCTTCAAAATTGACATTCCAGAATCCTTTCAAGTTGGAGTTACTGAATTGCCGACAAGTAGGAAGATTATGGAAAAAAGGTAGTGCATAAGTCAGAGTACATCATTTTAGACCAATTCAAGAATATCTTCTAATTGAGAAAGATACACATTTATGTGATAATTTTTGTTATATGAGACCAAAGTGAATGTCATGAAGGGTAATAGATTTAAATCCTAAAACCATCAAAACTTGAAATTCAAGAAAGTGCAGAAATTTAAGAAGGCATGGGAAAAGAAAAGAACGGCTATTTTGTTTGTGGTAAAATGGGACACCATGCAAAAGAGTACAGGCATTTTAATGACACATCTAAGGAGAAGAACATATCAGTGATAAATGCTAACTTAGTTGAAGACAACTTCGTTGCTAGAATTTCAACTATGTTTTCAAACATGAAATTTTTGAAGAAATCAATGACTTCATGGTCATGATTTCTGAATCAATATTACTTCTGTCAAATCTGGTTGGCGATAGATTCTGGTGCAATAGTTCATGTGTGCAAGGACTAATTAATGTTCAAGCATTTTGAAGAGGCTGTTGACGTGAATGTTGAAGAGGTCCAGATGGGAAATAACTCAATTACAAAGGTTGTCAGCAAAAGTATGTTGGAGATAGATTTTGCTTTTGAAAAGAACGTTACCCTGTTCAATGCATTGTTTGTTCCTGAAATTCGAAAGACATTAGGTTCTATTAATTCACCTAGTAAAAGGGCATTTGGTGTATTACTTGAATTCAACAAGATTGTCTTGTCAAAGAATGAGTTGCTCGTTTGGAAACGTGTTATGCTAGTGATGGTAAATATCAACTATGTGTTAATAGTAACACTACATCTTCTATATATATATTGTTGAGTATTCTTTTTTATGGCATAATAAATCAACATACTTGAATTTTCATTGTTTAAATAATATGAAAAAGGTTAGACTTGATAAATTTTAATGGTGAATTTGATAGATGTGAAATCTGTGCAAAGTCTAAATAAACAAAGAAACTTTTTTTTATTGTTAAAACAGATTTGAACATATTAGATTTGGTATATTGTGACATATGTGAATTTAATGGCATGTTGACTTGTAGTGGTAAAAGGTATTTCATTATTTTTGTAGATGATTGCAATAGGTAATAATATATTTATTTTCTAAGATCAAAATATGAAGTATTTACCATTTTTTTTTAAAAATATAAGAGTGAAATTATAAATTAATTAGAAAAGAAAAAATATTTTTAATTTGAATTTGTAGTTTGTCTCTTGAAACAATATGTTTGTTAATAAAAGGGTTTCTCTTTTATGACTACAATATGATAGAGGAAAGGTTGTATATATTCAAATACGGTTTTAATTTCAACTTCTGACCTTTTCGTTTTACTATTTTTCACTTCTCAATTTTCCTTTCTAAAAAAATTACAACAATTGTTTACAATTGTTTCCTTTTCGAAAATTCTTGTAGAATTACCACAATTACTATTTGTATTCTTGTTTGAGATTTTATCGTATTTTGAAATATTTTGTCAGTAAACATTAACAAATGTTGTGGGGTAAATAATTCATAGAAGATAGCATGTTCATGCCTTGAAATCTATCTCCATTCTTCTCACAATCCATCGTCCTAATAATGTCAACATATCACAACCATATTTATAATCTACATCAATTTTTTTAACGTCAAGACGCCATACTCTTTTGATAACAAGCTAAATGATTCGGTTATGACAGAAAATGCATTAATTTATGTCAATATATAGTTAAACATATTAGATCGTGTCATAGTCAAATATTTTCTATGTTTCCTGAGTCTCCAACCATGTAGGCACTTCATCAAGGCAGAGCAATGACAACAGGTTCATCTTCTAGGGCAATAATGATGGCTCAGATTAAATATGCAACAAGGTGTAGAACTCTTATATACAAAGGGTGACAATGTTGGTCACCAACCCCCATCATTTTGCTCACCAAAACTGTACATTTTCATATGAAGGAAGGAAAGTTGAGAATATAGCATGATCATATAGGTTAGATGCATATGTCCCTAGATCATCATAACTCTTGAATTATATGAAAGTCACATTCATCTCACATGATGTGACGGTTAAAATGAACCAGATGCATTGCACCTAATCCACTTAAGTATATCTCAAAAGGTTTTCCTAATAGATTGGAATACTCGAAAGCTAAGTTTGCCTCCTATAATCTAAATGTAATAGCAACTTGCAATTTAGACGTCTTAAGTCGCTCATACCCTTTCCTTTCTTTTCCATCTTTCTTTACCTTGTATGTTTTTTTTTGCCTTTTTTCTTGGGTCTATCTGATAACTGTGCACGACACCCCATTACTGTGCGTGACTCACGCCGACTTTGGTCACCAGCAATGACAGCGACTCCTCCACCCCCAACTCCGCTAGACCCCTCCTTTCCATGCGACCCTGCCAACCCCATGGACCCATCTCCGAGCACCAACCACCGCCATCTCTCCCTCTACATCCGTCTCTTTGGCATTATGTGGGTTGTGCTGGGATTATGACGTCGAGTCCGACGTCACTAAGCCCAGGCTCAGCCTTGCCGTGCGAGTCTCGACCCTTGAGCCCTCGTTGGTCCTCATCAAGGATAAGGGGGAAGAGATGAAGGCCTTGTTGGCGTTGCCCGAGGTGAAGCGACAACCCTCAAAGTAATTCTAGCCATAATTGTCACAAATTCACGACTGATAAACCTACTCTTTAATTTTTTATAATAAAAAATAGATGGAGACATGCTTTAATAGCTTGATTCATCTTATTTTCTAGAAGTTTCATTTTTTTTCCATGAGATTTCTTTTGAAAAGTTATACAGAATTAAAGTGATTGCCCAAAAAAGTTGTCGAAGGAATGAGATACTCACTCCCAAAGATTTGGTAAAAGGAGTGGAGAAACAGAGAGACAATGGGGACATGGCATGGTTGTTAGGATTCAGGAATGCATACAATGCGTGGCCGAATGGATCAACGTTGGGAACAAGAAGTTGTCGGAGCAATGACATTCACTGCTCACATTGTCCACCAAGTTAAGGTTGCTGAGGCTACTTTATTCATAATTGATGGAGAAAAAAAATCTGAAGACAATGAAGATTCCGAAATGTCCAAATGCTAAAGAGAAGATCCAAGTGAGAATGTGCCATAACGTGGCCGAATGGATCAACGATGGGAACAAATTGTCCCAGATAAAAAGATTTACTTTCGGGATATTGATTACAAAATACTAATTCCTAGGTGATTCTTATTCTTTTTCTGCACATTAACATTAACATTTACATTTGAAAATGGATGATTCCTTAGAAACTTAAAACTTCTGTTAATAATTAGTTGCACACTCAACTTCAATGAGAAAAAAGAAAAAGGTCTCATTTGATAAATTCATTCTTTTCTCAACTTGCCCATGCCTTGATTATATTGACTTTTCGCCATCTGATGAACAATCTCAGGGATATTGGAATGACTCTCCAATCTCCACACCTCTACAAAATGCCAACATGTAAACAACTCTGCTCAATAAGAGTCTTGAAATCGACTGGGTTCAATCAAATACTTACAAGAAAAATAAAGCATCATGCCAACGTAACAACCATGAGATCATCTGGTTTCCATCATCATTGGCCATTATCATCATGTGGAGATTTTTCAATGTGAAAGTGGTACTCCAGCATTGACCTGTATTCCAATTTAAATATGGAGCTTCTCACCTAAATTACGAAGGAGTAAAGGTGGCGGCCTGAAACTTTACCTTTTGTTGTTTTTGTAAATGTGGAATTTTCATGGTTATATTCAAGGCGACTCACCGATGCTAGCCATCTCTTTCCATCCTTTTCTAAAATCTAAAGAAAAAAGTACTGTGCGAATATTAAACCACCTTACTTTATTGTCAATAAACATAAATAAAATTGTGAATTTTATGCATATCTATAAGGTAGAGAGAAAAATGACTTTCATCTCACTTTTTAAATTTCCTAAACTATATTTCTTTTAAATAGTAGAAATATAAGAGATCTCTTAATCACTATATTCATTAATAGGCATCAATTTTCTTTTATGCATAACCATCGAATTATCTATATGATCTATTTATCCATATTATAAAGTCAAAACGCCATTTGTCTTACTTTTGAAGTGCCAATATTGTCCATAACACTTCTTTACAATAATAGAAAAGCGATGGAAGCTATTGTCATCACATGTGTTTAACGTGTGACTTTTTTTTCTTGGGTATCCACCATTTTACACCTACATGATTCTCATTTCTCATAACACTAAATTAATTTAACGTATATGAATTTTTGGAACTACTTTAAAAGTAATACTACACATGCGGGAGAACTAATTTCTTTGTTAGGGGAAAAGCGACCGTTGTCTCATTTTAGATTGTCTAACCTACACTTTGTCCCTTCAGACAATACTATATACCAAATTTCTTAATCACTTATTTCGTAAATAATCACTCACTTCTTCGTTTTTAGCCATAACCCTCCAATTATGCGAACCGCATGTACCGTATCTAATTTTAGGCGCTGTAACTCTATATATAAAGCCTGAACTACTCTATAGGTTAGTGATATCCATAATCTCTCGCAACCAGTTAGTCAGTCTATCTATATTCAAAAGCACAAAAGCTGGAAAGTATAGAGTTCCCCGACTAACATAAGTATTGGCACAAGTGCCCGATGACATGCACCTCTATATAGGAAATCTCTCTTTTACATCGAAGATGAACAAGAGGATATCATGGATAAGCATTCTGAATGATGTCATCTGTTTGAGATAACTTGTAACCTTAACCTCTTATTTCCAGTGCAACCTTCACTAAAATTGAAATAAGAGCAAGGTAGTACTAAATCGGCAAAGTCTTTATGTAATATTTATATCAAGCAATGGGTTATCATTTTGTTATTTACTGAATTATCATTTATCTTGATTATTAAAATATGCATCAAAGATAAACGACACACGAGCTGACAAATGATTTCGTATCAACACGGCTGAGTTGATTAAAATATTTACTCGTCTAACTTTCTCCTAAATGGAATTCAAAGAGCAAAAACCACTTTCTCTTAAAATAGAACGTTTTGTTTTTGGGGGGACATCCTTTTACATAGAGTCCAAGTCATAATGATTCGAGAATGAGCTGTGAACTCGAAAACACATCATTCAAAGAAGGTGGAGAGATTTTTCTAATCATTGTCTAATTGAATGACATTTTTTGTTGTACTGTGAAGCCCAATTTGAGGAAGAGAGAAACCCACTCGACATAATAAAGTTAAAAGAGCTCGATGTGCTTTTGATCCCCAATTCGAACCTATCGTGATTTTGATATCTGCCCACCATAGTCGATTAGACAAGTGAAAGCTTGAACTACATGATTTGATACCATCACGGGGGAGAGGGAGATGCGGTTGATTCTCTCGTGCTTCATTCATCAATAGGATAGGCAGATGTCGACCATTGTTCAAGATCTTGTTTTTAGGTCCCACTGTATGCAGGGTGCATAGAAGTTTTCGTTTGATATGAATAATTTTGATATCATAAGAATGTAGAAAACGAATATATGAAAACCCAACACGTTTGACATATTGAAGAAATGCCTTTTTATATCGTGCGCATTTGTTGGTGTCTGCAAAATGCATGGCGCAAGTGAAATTCTGATTTGATTCATATTTTTAGAGCAATATGCACAGGCGTTGTATGTGCACAAGAAATCGACTTTTGAAACATTAAGTGCAATCATTGTACTGCGAAATGTTTGAATTGTTGAGTAATTAAAACAAATTAGTGATAATCATGCGAAAAGAAAACAGTCGTATGCATATATTTGGAAATTTGTTTAGCAGAATTGTTGCAGCATAAAAATATCCAAGTTTTAACATTGGAACACGTAAGGGGTAATGTAAAACTTTGTGTTCATGCATTCTTCCATAGGGAAAGAAAAAGAAAGGAAACTATTGAATTCCCTTAAAATCAGAGCTATTTTAACATTATAGTATGAATAAAATTAGAATTGAGATTCTGTGGTCCATAGTATGGCAATTACAAGATTCTGCTTTCATTGATAAAGTCATAGCTGCCACGCTAGATCTTCTAGGTCTTTTCTTGTATAAACAAAAGCCAATCTCAAGGACGACCATCTTGATTAAGGCTCAACACCAGCCACACTACACCTTAGGAAGCATAGACTTGAATTAGTATCCCAGTGAACCAACTTTCTAGAATTGCCACCATCTAGACAACTTAGGCTACGCATGGTAATGTTTCTATTTCTCTCAATTTCTGTTCTTTTGTTCCCTAGAACAAAAAAAGAATAGAAATTCGTTTGGTAACGCCAACTTATTTTTCTATTCCTCGGAACAAAAAGTTAGCCCGAGAATAATTTTGGAACAAAAACAAGAAATAAAGAAAAAGTAACTTATTGTTTTCGAGAAGAAATAAGATAATTTTCTTTTTTATTATTCTTTTGTTCTTCTCTCTTGCCATGGCCACCTTCAATGCAGGGAGCCGCCGCTTGCCGTCAACTGCTAGCGTTGCTTGCCGACCAGCGCTGTTGGTTACTGTTGTTCGCCGCTTGACTGTCGCCAGTGACCGCCGCCCCCCTCCCCCTCTATCGTCGTCGATCGCCGCCCAACCCCTATCACGTCTGGCTGCCCATTGCCACCTCCTCCCGCGGTCAGCGACGACGACGGGTGGGCGGTGGTAGGGGTTGGGCAGCAATGTGTCGCAACCGGCAGTATTCAGTCGTTCGTGAGCTAGAAAAAAAAATGAAAAGAACAAAAAATTTGTTCTATGTACCAAACGCATTTCTATTCTTTTTCTATTCCAAGAATACAAATTTTGTGTAGTTACCAAACGCGTTATTTTACTAAAAAATTGTTCATGGGAGTAGAAATAGAAAAGAAATGTTTCTCAAAAGAAATTATTTCCTGGAATAGAAACATCATCATTCGCATCCTTATGGGCTAATAATTTCTTGATTAAGGTTGAATAAGTAGACTACCGTAACTCGATGAGATAAGCATGGTATTTCAGAGGTTTAGGCTTTTCATGATTGGCACACTGGCTTGTGAAAAGCATTTATCTAATTAGCGCGCTAGCAGCAAAATATTATTTAACAAACCATGTATTGGGCAATTTAGGGCTTGTCCAAACATTCATTTAATAATTTGTCATAGCCTAATTGGGTTGTGATTTACGGGCATAAAGGTCAAAGCCTTCGGCGACTCACTCGCATGGTATGATATTAAGGTACTTGATAATGGATATGGTAATTATAGTCAAGTAATTCGTAACGTTGTTGATGTGGGTACACGTTTGTATTTATAGTATCAAATTATTCTTTCTGCTCTCTTGATGTGATGAAGCCCAATGCCACTTATGGGCTTTGTCTGCAATGAAGTCCACTTGCCATGCCCGCGCCCAATTTTTATGTTTCTTTGGTAATAACCACACTCAGCCTCTACATTATATCAACTATTCAAATTATTTACATTAGAACAAAAGAAATTTACATGAAGAAGTTTGATATTAGCAGGAATATACAGGAAACACAATGTAAAAAAGTCTCACGTGTCCTGGTCATGCTAATCTTGACCTGGTAATGATGTCCCAACATACGCTAATCTTCACCGTCCCACAAATATGCATCCAAATCATATGCTAATCTTGACCCAATGACCTTGCTCCCGACAATAATTTCACCATCATCGACAAATTGACAATATGTGGAAAGGCACCATCCTTATTGCCAAGTACATCACGACTAATTAACCAAGAAGGAAAATAAGATTTGCACATGGAGAATTTGCGGCATTTTTCACATTAGTCTTAAAACTGCCGTTTGTCTCACTTTTTGCTCTTCAAATTGCACAAAAATTAGAATTTCCCATTACTTTCCATTGATTGCTCAATTCACAGATCTATGTTAACTAATTGTTGCATATCGACCCAATTAAATAATCATTCAATTCATCAAAAAGCGGATTCGTTTCTCCTTAAATATAAACCACCGGCGATCATGCGTATGCATCATGGCGCCTCAACACTAGCTTATATTTAATCGAAAATGAATTTTATTTCACTTTTTGATGTTTCTAACGTTATCCTTGAAAAAAAAAATGAAATAAGTTCCCAGAAGAAACAGGGATAAAATGGTAAACTGGAAGTTATTTCTTTAGTTTCTGATTCCGTTCACTAACAAAAAGTGTAGAACTCGATAGCTGCCGATGAACATTTGCTTGCAGCTGATGCCTTGCCATGGCTTCATGCAGCAAAGAAGAGAACACACCCTCTCTCGGTTTTGTTCCCATATGAAGATGAGAAAGGCCTGTAAGATTGATTGACTCTCATTATTTGTTTTCTACTTAATTTGAATCTTGCAATTTCTGCACTTGTAATTTTTTTAAAATGCAAAACACTCGAAACCCTCATAACATGTGCATATTAACATGTGCATTCATATAAAATTTTTTGCAAACTTTTTACAATTTTTTTAACATTCCGAAAATTTTGGGCACGCTTGGTCTTCTTCATTTATTTTCCCCCAACAAAGAGAAACGTATCTGCATACACATCGCATGATTCAAAAATGATTTAGATCGAGGGAAACCAGAAGAGTTGTGTTGAGAGGGACTAGCATTGGAGGAGATGAGAAGCTGGGAAGCATTAGCTGATGTGGTTATTGGAAGATATATGAGATGTAAAAGAAGAAGTTAATAATATGTGAGATAATTGGCTCTTGAAAAATGGTAGAGAATGTGCAAAGAAGAGAAGATGAAATATAGACACTGGGGCAACAACGACAACCATAATTGTACAGTCGATGGAAGTGCTGACTAAAGTTTGCTGAATCAAATTGTTTGTAAGTGCATACGTATAGGATTCAGATAAAAGCAATGAAAATGAGGAGTTTTCGATAATTAAGGTCTCGAAATTCCATGTCCGTCCAATAATCAAGTCTTCTGCTGATGTTGTAAAAGAATTTTTGACGTGCGTAAGTCGAGCAATCACGCCTGATGTTAGCTGAACGGGAGAGAAAAAGCAAAGTATATAATTTCCATATTTCCCCATGGATAATGTTCTTCCTGCCTTTCTAATTTGTCAATGATGCATAGAGATTGTTTTGATGGAGCTAAAAGTACAAAAACATTTTGCGAAGAAAGACCGAAGCACAAAAGTACAATGCCAGTAGTAGGTGACTTTGATATGTCATTATGCATTTCACTTATCAACGATGCCATAGACTTGATAAATTCACGAGCGGAATCACAAGGATGGGATCCTCTATCAAAACTTTCCCATTTAATAAATTTATATGTTTGTGCTACAACAATAAAATTTAGGCATACGGCTAGCCAAGGATTTCAAAGTCTTGCGGATTAGGAAAATTATATCTCACTTAGTGTTTTTGGACGACAGTACACTTAATTGATAAAATAAAGGCCAAAATAATAATCATATAATCTATCTAATGGCAGTTCAACATGCGTATTCATCTTCTTACTTTTACGATGCAAGGAACAAACGGTCAAGATTCTCACCTTTGATAAGATCTACGAGCAATCCTCCGCCACTTCCTTCTCAGTGTGGCTCCTTTCTCTTCAAGAAATTCGGCAAGCCATTGAAGTCTTTTGGATTGGAGAAGAATGTATGCTAGAGAGATTCCAGCTACGATTCCATACCCATAACCCATCAATATGGCTCTCCATTCAAAGCAGCCTCCATGCTCTGTTTCCTTTTCTTAAGGGATGGTTATTGGTGGAATTTCTCGTGAACTATTTGAACAAGTCCCTGGCAATGGAAATCCACATAGTCTAGGATTCCCGACAAATGAGTCGCTCCGAAATGTGTTGAATTCACGTCCCCGAGGAATAGGTCCGATGAGATGATTATATGAGAGGTTCAAGAATGCAAGATACGTTAAATCTACTAGTTCTTGAGGAGTCCTTCCGGTGAACTTGTTTGAAGAGAGGTCTAGCCATTTGAGTTCAGTCAAGTTCCTGAAAACGAAGGCATAGAGCCTGTGAGATTGTTGGGAGACATGTTCAGCCCTTTGAGTGACTTCAGGTTTCCAATATCAATGGGAAGCTCCCCAACAAAACGGTTGCTCGATAAGTCGATACTCATGAAAATAGTTAGAATTTTCACCAACTATATCTCCATTCCTTACATCGTCACCTTGACCGAATCTTGATAATAATCTCCTCCCATATACTGCAGCTTGCCCGGTCTTGTATCATGATTCATCATGGCGGTGAACTTCATAATATATCTAACTGGGAAAGGACGGCTCAGACTGTTGTTGGACAGGTCGAAAATGCGCAATTCAAAAAATGCATGAGCTGCTTTGGGACCACTTAAGGAGCCATGGAACTTGTTGGACCTCAAAACAAGAAATTGTAGCTTGGGAAGGGTTCCCAACCAATCTGGGAATGTATCCTTGAGTACATTGTTGCCGAGATCCAGGACTTCCAAATTTTCACAATGTCGTAAGGATCGTGGTAATGTCCCTTTCAAATTGATTCTGACTAAAGTCAATAGTACTCAATTTGCTGCCCTCGGCAAAATTTTCTAGGGATTACACCGTGAAGCTTGTTCATTCGGAGGTTGAGCACAAAGAGATCATCGCTAAAGCTCATCAAGCACTCTAGCAAGGTGCCAATCAAATTGGACAAGTCGAGGACTTGGACGGTAGTGGCATTGCATATCAAAGGTGAAACCTTTCCACTAATCTTGTTGTTTGCAATGAAATAGTAGATAGTGGTAGGTGGTGGAATTGGAAGAGGACCTTCAAATCTGTTGTTGGATAGATCGACTGTCTGCAGATTCGACCAATGGAGAAAGTATTCTTTGGGCCATTGACCCCCTAAATTATTGTTAGATATGGAAAAAGTCATAAGCTCGGAGTAAATAAATGGAGGAGCTGGAGGATCGATTTGGCCATGGAATTCATTGGACCGGAGATCGATCAACTCCAATGAGGGGGATTCTAGCAACCACTTTGGAAAAGTATCTTTGATTCTGTTGAAGCTGACGTTGAGAGACCACGGTGATGCACAATTGTCCAAAGACTGCGGTAATATCCCTTCAAACTGATTGGCACTCAAGTCTAACCACTTGAGGTTGGTTAAATTTCCCAAACATTGTGTAATAGAGCCAGAGAGATTGTTACGAGCCAAGTCTATATCCTCAAGGGAGCTTATTTTGCAAAAGGAAGATGGAATCTCTCCGCTGAAGCCATTGTGGGCGGCCCAAAAGAAGCGTATAGGTAGTGGTGGAATTGGAAGCGGCCCCTGGAATAAGTTGTCGCTAAGGTCAACGAATGTCAACTCTTTCCAGGGAAATGATGGTGTGCCTCCCTCAATAAAGTTACCAGAAATATCAAGATACTCTAGTCTACCTTTCCCTATATCCGAAAACCATTTCGGTATCTGACCGGTTATCTTGTTTCCGGAGAGAGATAAATGTCTTAGCTTTTTTTAAGAGTTCAAAAAAAGTGGAAACTTGGTCAAGTTACAAGAAGGCAAGGCCAAAGTCTCAAGCTTCGGAAATGTGAAATTCATATTGTTGGAAGCTAGATTTAACTCGACCATCAGTCTAAGGGCCTGAAGATTTTTCAGTGTTGACAAGATTCCCAAGTCTAAATCACCAGAAAAGTTGTTAAAAGGAAGGTATAAAGATATGAGTCCTTCAAGCTTTCCAACACATGACGGGATATGACCAGTTAATTCATTGAATGAAAGGTGTAACACGGTTAATTTTGTTAAGTTCGCAAAACTTGGGGGAATCGATCCTGTCAATTTGCAGTTCTCGAGATCCAAAGTATTTAAATTCTTTAATTCACCGATTGAATCAGGTATTTCGCCCGAGATGTTTACAAACGAGAAGGTTAAGGATTCAAGAGACTTGCTCCAGTTAGACTTGGGAAAAGAAACCCTGATTTCATTGTAATCCAAATGGAGATCAAGGAGGTTCGGCAAGCGGAAAATGTTGGGCGGAAGTTCCCCTCGTAAACCGCATCCAGACGCACTAAAAAACGTCAAGGAGGATGATAAATTCACGAAGGAACTAGGCGAGACAGCAGACATGCCTACGCCATCAAGGTGAAGTCCCATCAACTCTGTTAGATTTTGAACAAGGATTTTGAAACCAGTATTTTCGATCTTAACACCGACATTATAATAATCGTTTCCAGAGAGATCAAGTAAAACCAGTTTAGAAAGGTAAAAAATTTCAACAGGAATTAGACCTGAAAAATTGGAACTGGAGAGATTGAGGTGCCTCAGCTCAGTAAACACACTTAGTTCAGGCGAAACAGGTGAGGCAAGGAAATCGTTAAAAGCAAGGTTGAGGCTCTGAAGACGGCGAAGTGCAAAGAGTGAACTGTCAGAATGGAGGGTGCCTTGAAGACAGCTGGAAGAGAGATCGAGGCCGATGACATTACCTGTTAAATTGTCACAGGCGACACCGTCCCACGAGCAGCAATCCGAGCCGTTCTTCTATGCAGTCGTCTTCGGATGGCAGGGTGGTCCGTATCAGTTTGAACCACGAGAGAATTCCTGAACTGAAGCAAGGCATCGCTTTGGGCAGGACGGCATAATTGTGCTGTTGTGAAAGGAAGGTCGAATAACAATTGCCCCGAAAGACAGGAGAGGAAACAGAAGGACAGGAGGTAGAATTCCATGTTTCTTCGGTCGAGCGCAATGCTTCCAGGACAGCGGTGCGCTTAATTATAATCGTTAAGAAGTCAAAGTCTTCTTGGTGGGTTTACTTGGGTGGAAAATTGTAAGTGCGATGAAATTTTCTTCCTTTGGCTGAATGCGACAAAGGATAGTGGAGGAGTTTCGACGGCATCCATTCTAGATGAGCCGGCTTCATTAATTATCTTTGCTTGCAATATCATGTCAAGCAATAGGATTTTTATATATGTACAAGATACAGAAGCCGGCGGCTCTGCATTTCTTAAAAGCCGTATTAGTCAAGTCTATGGCGGCAATTTTCATTTCATAGATACGTGTAGCTCCAGCTGTTACCTTCCGACACTTTCTGACAGACACATTTGAATAATCCTTAATGAAAAAAACATAAATTCTTTTGAATATTCTCGAATAAGATAACTTTGAATCTCTAATGCCCCTCTTTACTATTGCAGACAAGGGTGATGATAGTTACACGTCCAAGATCTACCAGTTATCTGCAAGCTCTACAATAATTTGGGGCGGGATGACAAAATGTCTACTCCAAATTTAGATTTTTTTCGTAAGAAATATCAATTTCGACATGCCATTCCAAGCGAATTTACTTCATTATCGATGTTGCTATTTGCACGCAATTCACTCAACATAATGCATTACTCCCATAAGCCTAAACATTCAAAAATAAATTAATTTTATATCACACTAAAAAAATTGAATCTTCAAGTGGGTTAATAATGCCAAGGAAAAAATGAATTTTTTCTATTGGATGGTGGTTGTCCCGAGATTCCATAAACTGTTGACTTTAACAGTTTATCTTCACATGCAATAACTTCAAAATTGGAACATAAAGAAGCAAAAACGTTGGAATCACTTCGAGTAAAATAAGAATGATCCCATCACAACGTCGTCACACAGGTGTAAGGAGCTCAACAAAATATTCAAATTATGGCGTCATCATGTAGGTGTCAACTGACCCTGCCCTCTCAAAAAGGAAAAAAGAAAAAAAAAAGAAATGATAATATAAAGATGGTGAGGAACATGAGAGAAAATATTTAGTAATATCATAGTATCAAGTCATCGGTTAATGTGGCACGGATTTTCGCACTTGGATCAAGCACAAATTGACACGTGATATCGTAAAAGTTGCCATATATTTATAAAAAAATTATTTTGCGGTATCACGTGTCAATTTGTGATTGATTCAAGTGGAAAAATGCGTGTCACCTTAGTCAATGACTTGGCGCTATGATATTACTTAATATTTTCTCGAGAAACGGGCAAGAAGGTCCTCGAGAAATTACGACTTTCGGAATTAGGTTTGACTTATTTTTAGAAGATATTATTTTCCTCAAGGGTCGTCATTCTCCATTGACTTTCGGTGGCTTAGCTGGCGGTGGGATAACATTCTCTTAGTTGGGACCCAATAGAACGAACTCCGAATTGCTAGAAACCAAAGCACCAAAGTAATATGAAAGGGAAGATAATTGGAAAAATAGAATGTTCGTCTTTTCAATTCCCTCTTTATGTTAAGGCCCAGTATGTTGTTTTGGTTGCATAGAAGTCCCCCTTCTCATTACGAAAGAAGAGAAGTACGACCCGCAGGCCTTCTGCTTGCATTGCAGTAAACTGTAGATGGGTCCTTGCTAATAGAACCATGGTGGAAACAAGATCCTCGTAAATAAGTAACTTGGGGTTAGAGGTGGCAAAACGGATCAAAAATCCATATTTTAATTCATATTTAATAATGTAGGTCATAAATGATACCGGTGATCAGTTTCCGGGGCAGTCCAATTTTTTTGCCGGAACCGGTCCCCTGTTTTTAGGATCGGGAACCGGACCAACTAAATCTATGATCAGTCTGATTCTTGGGCGGTCCAATGGTACCGAGACACATTGAGCAATCTGGAAAGGCAGCCTAATGGGTGCTGCAAATCCCTGCATTGTTTGTCCATGTCTATCCTACCACCTCCCTCACTCCTACTCAACTAAAAACACCAACCCCAAGAAGCCCTAACCCCGACCTGGTCTCAAGCACGGAACCAGGCTTAGAGGATCAGCAAACACCAGTAGATCCCGAGGTTTGTACAGCACCACCGAATCGGATGTGGAGATTGAAAAGCTTCGATCTAATCAGTGAATCGAGCAGGAGACCGAAAGCTGACCGTCGAAAATTTAGACAAAAAACAAAGTGAAAGAACGAAATCAAACGATACGAAACGACTTCGAGTCGATCAAAGATTTGTTGTGTCTTTTAAGCTTGTAATTCCAACTTCTGTGGCATTTAATAGACGAAGCAGTGACCCGTGGGATCCGTCAAATGCCAAAATCTAGCAAGAAACAATAGTGTCCGCAGGAAGAGTGCGATGCCATTGACGATGAGGATGCAGGGGGAGAAGCAAGGAAATAGGGGAGAAGTGCAGCTAAAACGAAGGGGAGCTGGGCTGGTTCTTCTTTGGTCCAAGTGGTCCGGTTCAGGTGGTCCGATCCGGTCCAACCTTCTCAGGAACCGAGAACTAGACTGCCCAGGAACCGGTTCCATTTTTTGGAACCGTGGATTGGACTACAAGTATGAAGAACCAAACCCAGCTGATCCAGTCCGGTCCAGGTGGTTCTTGAGTTAGGTGGTCCATCATGCTCACACCTAATAAATAGGTTAGCTTAAAAAGTCAAACGGATCTTAAATGGGTCGCTTAATAACTTAATATGTCTTAGATGAGTTTTAAATGTGTCATCTAATTAATTTTAAGTGTTATCAACAAATCATTTTCGATGTTATTAATAAGACTATGAAAATCCTGATATTTTAATTATTTAATTTTTAAAAATAAAAATTTGATTATTTTTATTTTCCCTTTATTTTCTTTTTTTTTCTTTCCTTTTTTTTCTCTTTTTTCTCTCTTTCTAAGTTGGTCGCCGTCCAAGAGGTGAGGGATAAGCTCACTAGATTCCGGTGACTTGAAGAGGGAGAAGCAAAAAAATTAAAAAATATATTTTAAAAGTATAAAAAAGTAAAATTTAGAAAAAAATAATAAAAAATAGAGAAATATAAATTATTCGAACAATACTTTTTTTTAAAATCATGACATAAATTTTGTTGGACTTGATTAAATATAAAAGTGTTTGAACAATATGGGTTGGGTCAGATTTGGATCAGGTCGAGTATGTGTTGTTAAAATTATATTATATAAAAATGTGTCAAAATGAGTTAAATGGGTCAATATGGGTCGGACCATTTTTGACCCAACCCACCTGTTTTGCACCCCTACTTGGGGTCCATTTATTTCACAGAAAACTCAAGATATGCAATATATTTTCCGAAGAAAGATCCTTGTAATATTGTCTCCTCATTCACAACTTCCATCAAACAATCAGCGTGCAATTTTTGTAAGATCATAACCAAGCAACCCAGAAAACTGTAAAAGGCAGATTTATGTGGCCAACTAAGAAAGAAACACATAGTGAATCAATATCACGAGAAATTGAGCGAAAAACAAAAGCCCAAATTTGTCCAAATTTGTCCAGGGAATTAATTAGAAAATGCAGAACAGGTAGGTCTAACACTGAACCCCCCCCCCCCCCAATGTACATTCACTCAAAGATGAGAAATCACCTGTGACAAAACCTTTCGAGAGGAATTTTCACGTCGATGAAGTCACAATCGAGCTGTGAAAATCAACAAACAATGTCTTCAGAGAGCGAGATACGAAGAGGGGAGGAGCGCGAAAGAACCAAGTGAATATAAGAGCACTCGGAAATATAATTTAAGTCTCCGTTCGTTTCTCAGAAAATATTTTTCAGAAATTGTGGTGTACGGGGGACGAAAAATAATTTGTCGAGGAAAATGTTTTCCAATCAATGAAAAATGTCCTTCTAAAAACGGAAAAAAAATGTTTTTCTTCCAAATTGGAAGGAAAATATTTTCCAAGACATGTAACAGCCTCCCTTTTCTCTCTCCTCTCTCCTCTATCTTCTCATTCCCCTTCCCAGCCGAACTCCTCTCTCTCTCCCTCTCCTCTCGTCTCTCGTCTCTCGTCTCTCCTCTCTTTCCCCAGAAAATATTAATATTTTTAAGTTTCAAAGCGAACATCAGAAAATATTATTATTTCCTGAGAAAATGACTTCTTGGAAAATATTTTCCGGAGATGTTATATTTTTCGCGAAATGAACGGAGCCTAAATGTGTTAGAATCTTTCTCATATTTTCCATCTTTCTTCCCCTTGTTTGTCTTTACCTTTCTCTTGGGTGAACCACGCGTTCACAGTGCAAGACACCCCTTACTGTGCACGACCGCCAACCCGACCTTGATCACCAGAGCAGCCACAACCGCGACCCTTTCGCCCACAACTTCGCTGGACCCCCCTTTTCCATGTAATCCTGCAGACCCATGGGCCCATCTGCTTGGCATTATGTGGGCCGGGCTGGGCTTGGGACCTCGAGTCGGACTTCGCTAAGGCCAATGTTAGCTTTCCATGTGGGTCTCAACCCTTTGGCCCTCGTCTGTGCTTGTCAATGACAAGAGAGAGAGAGAGAGAGAGAGAGAGAGAGAGAGAGAGAGAGAGAGAGAGAGAGAGAGAGAGAGGCCTTGTTGGCATCGCCTGAGGTAAAACGGCAACCCTTGGTGGTTCTAATCATAATAGTCACGAGATCACAACCGATAAACCCACTCTCAACTTTTTTGGTAACATAAGACATGCTCTAATACCTTAATTATTCTTTATTTCTACAAACTCCATTTTTTGCTATTAGCTTCTTTTTTTTATAGAAAAAAGTTATTCATAATCAACATGATCGCCCAAATATTGTAGAAGTAATGAGATATTCACTCTCAAAGTTTTGCTAAAAGGAGAGAAGATGTAGAGAGAGTAAGCCAGGAAGCTAACTCAAGCTATTAGAGTGATGACTGGACAAGGCACCGAAGGAGGAAGCTTTAGGGGTATGAAGTTTGGGTGAAAAGGGGGGGAGTTGTTGGCCGTAAATGTATTTTGGTTCAAATTAAAACTTAACCTGATAGAAGTAAAATTACACAATTACTCCAAAGGATCCCAGTCATTTCCAAATAGTCTTATCTAATTAACTATCAAGTCGACCTGCTAAATCAGCTCGCCAACGGTAAAGTAACAGAAGAACTTGCTTGGTGCTCAACTTGTTTCATATCCTTATCTTGGTGAGAACGGAAAGAGAAAATCTAAAAGATTTAGAGCATTTTCATGGATGAAACTCTAGACTTATGATAATAATTTATCTAAGCAGCGCGCTAGCACTCACTATTGTATGCAAAATGTTAAATGACAAGCCATGCATTGGGCAATCTAGGGTTTGTCGAAATACTCATTTAATGTTTTATCATAGCCTATTTGGGTCGTGATATGTGGCCACAAAGGCCGCAGCCTTCGGCAACTCGCTCACATGGTATGATATAAAGGTATTTGATAATGGATATGGTAAATTTAGTCTATTAGTTCATAACATTGTTATTGTGGATACACGTTTATGTTAATAGTATCAAATTGTTGGCTCTCTTGATGTGATGAAGCCCAATGCCACACATGGGCTTTGTTTGCAATGAAGCCCACTTGCCATGCCCCCCATCCAATTTTTATATTTCTTTGGTAATAAGCATACTCAGCCTCCATGTTATATCAACCATTCAAATTATATATATTAGAACAAAAGAAATTTAGATGAAGAAGTTTGATATTGCAGGAAATGCAAGAAATACAAATGTAAAAAATTCTCAGAACATGTCCTAGTCATGCTAATCTTGACCTGGTAATGATGTCCCCATATATGTTACGTACATAGCAAATGCTAACCTTTTTCAGTTTTTGATCGGTATATATGCTAATCTTGACCTTACCACAAATATGCTACCAAATTAGAAGCTAATTTTGAACCCATAACCCTGCTCCCAATAACAATTTCACCATCATCGATAAATTGAGTAGACATGGTGGGAACCATCCATATCATCAAGTAAATCACGGCTAATTAATCCATAAAGAAAATAAGATTTGCACATAGATAATTCGCGGCATTTTTTACATTAGTCTAAAAAAAGGCTGTTTGTCTCACTTTTTGCACTTCAAATTGCACAAAAAATAAAAATTTCCATTACTTTTTAGTGTTAACTAATTGCTGCATATCAACTCAATTAAATAATCACTCAATTAATCAAGAAGCAGATTCGTTTCTCCCAAATATAAACCACCGGCGACCATGCACACGGGTCATGGTGCCTCGATGCTAGCCTATATATTTAATCCAAAGTGAATTTTATCTCACTTTTTGATGTTTCTAAAGTTATCCTTGAAAAAACCTGAAATAAGTTCTCAGAAGAAACAGGGATAAAATTGTCAACTGTAAGTTATTTCTTTAGATTCTGATTCCAAACACTAACAAAAACTGTAGAACACGGTAGCTGCCGATGAATATTTACTTGCAGCTGATGCCTTGCCATGGCTTCATGCAGCAAAGAAGAGAACACACCCTCTCTCGGTTTTGTTCCCGTATGAAGATCAGAAAGGCCTGTAAGATTGACTCTCATTATTTGTTTTTTTACTTAATTTGAATCTTGCAATTTATGCACTTGTAATTTTTTTTTTAAACGCAAAACACTCGAAACCCTCATAACATGTGTCTATTAACATGTGCAGTCATATACAATTTTTGCAAAATTTTTACAATTTTTTGCAAAACTTTTACAATTTTTATAGCATTCGGAAAATTTTGGGCACGCTTGGTCTTCTTCATCTATTTTCCCCCAACAAAGAGAAACGAATCTGCATACACATCGCGTGGTTCAAAAATTAATGATTTATATCGAGGGAAACCAGATGAGTTGTGTTGAGAGGGACTAGCATTGGAGGAGATGAGAAGCTGGGAAGCAATAGCTGATGTGGTTATTGGAAGATATATGAGATGTAAAAGAAGAAGATAATAATAGTGAGATAATTGGCTCTTGAAAAATGGTAGAGAATGTGCAAAGAAGAGAAGATTAAATGTAGACACTTGGGCAACAACGACAACCATAATTGTACAGTTGATGGAAGTGCTGACTAATGTTTGCTGAATCAAATTGTAAGTGTGTATGTATAGAATTCAGATAAAAGCAATGAAGATAAGGATTTTTCAATAATTACGGTCTCAAAATTCCATGTCCGTTCAATAATCAAGTCTTCTGCTGATGTTAATATAAGGATTTTTCACGTGCGTAAGTCGAGCAATCACGCCTGATGTTAGCTGAACGGGAGACAAAAAGCAAAGTATCTATTCTCATATTTCCCCATTGATAATGTACTTCCTTCCTTTCTAATTTGTCAATGATGCATTGAGATTGTTTCGATGGAGCTAAAAGTACAAAAAACTTTACAAAGAAAGACCAAAGCACAAAAGTAGAATGCCAGTAGCTTGTGAATTTGATATGTCATTATGCATTTCACTTATCAACGATGCCATGGACTTGATAAATTCGCGATTGGAATTACAAGGATGGGATCCTCTATTAAAACTTTCCCATTTAATAAATTTATATGTTTGTGCTACAACAATAAAATTTAGGCATGCAGCTAGCCAAGGATTTCAAAGTCTTGCGGATTAGGAAAATTATATCTCACTTAGTATTTTTGGATGAGAGTACACTTAATTGATAAAATAAAGGCCAAAACAATAAGCATATAAACTATCTAATGGCAGTCCAACATGCTTATTCATCTTCTTACAATGCAACGAACAAACGGTCAAGATTCTCATCTTTGATAAGATCTACGAGCATTCCTCCGCCTCTTTCTTCTTATTCTGGCTCCTTTCTCTTCAAGCAATTCAGCAAGCCACTGAAGTCTTTTGGATTCGAGAAGAATGTATGCTAGAGAGATTCCAGCTACGATTCCACACCCATAACCCATCAATATGGCTCTCCACTCAAACCAGCCTCCATGCTCTATTTCCTTTTCTTGAATGATGGTTACTGGTGGAATTTCTCGTGAACTATTTGCACAGGTCTCTGGCAATGGAAATCCGCATAGTCCAGGATTCCCGGCAAACAAGTCGCTCTTGAATGTGTTGAATTGACTTCCCCGAGGAATAGGTCCGATGAGCTGATTATTTGAGAGGTTCAAGAATGTAAGAGACGTCAAATCCGCTAGTTCCTGAGGAATCCTTCCAGTGAACTTGTTTGAAGAGAGGTCTAGCCATTCAAGTTCAGTCAAGTTCCCAAAAGACAGAGGCATAGAGCCTGTGAGATTGTTGTGAGACAAGTTTATCCCTTTAAGTGACTTTAGGTTTCCAATATTAATGGGTAGCTCCCCAACAAAACAGTTGCTCGATAAGTCGATACTCACGAAAACAGTTAGAATTTTCACCAATTGTATCTCCATTCCTTTCATGGTCACGGTGACCGAATCTTAATAATAATCTCTTCCCATATACTGCAACTTGCCCGATCTTGTATCCTGATTCATCGTGGCATTGAACTTCATAATATATCTAACAGGGAAAGGACCGCTCAGATTGTTGTTGGACAGATCAAAAATGCGTAATTCGGAAAATGAGTGAGCTGCTTTGGGACTACTCAAGGAGCCATGGAACTTGTTGGACCTCAATACAAGAACTTGTAGCTTGGGAAGGGTTCCCAACCAATATGGGAACGTATCCTCCAGTCCATTGTTGCCGAGATCTAAAACTTCCAAATTTTCACAATATTGTAAGGACCGTGGCAATGTCCCTTCAAATCGATTCCGACTAAAGTCAATAGTCCTCAATATGTTGTCTGTGGCAAATTTTCTGGGGATCACACCCTGAAACTTGTTCATTCGGAGGTTGAGCACCGAGAGATCATCACTAAAGCTCATCAAGCACTCAGGCAAGGTGCCCATCAAACTGTTATTGGACAAGTCAAGGACTATGACATCAGTGGCATCGCATATCAAAGGTGAAATCTTTCCACTGATCTTGTTGTTTGCAATGAAATAGTAGATAGTTGTAGGTGGTGGAATTGGAAGAGGACCTTCAAATCTGTTGTTGGATAGATCGACCGTCCCCAAATTCAACCTATGGAGAAAGTATTCTTTGGGCCATTGACCCACTAAATTATTGTTAGATATGGAAAAAGTATAAAGCCGGGAGTAAAAAGACGGAGGAGTCAGAGGATCGATTTGGCCATGGAATTCATTGGACTGGAGATCGATCAACTCCAATGAGGGGGATTCTAGCAACCACTTTGGAAAAGTATCGTTGATATTGTTGAAGCTGACGTTTAGACGTGCTAACAATGAATTGTCCAAAAACTGGGGTAATGTCCCTTCAAACTGATTGGCACTCAAGTCTAACACCCGGAGGTTGGTTAGATTTCTCAAACATTGTGGAACAGAGCCAGAGAGATTGTTATGAGCCAAGTCTATAGCCCCAAGGGAGCTTATTTTGCACATGGAAGACGGAATCTCTCCGCTGAAGCCATTTTGGGCTGCCCCAAAGTAGTATATTGGGAGTGGTGGAATTGGAAGCGGCCCCTGGAATAAGTTGTTGCTAAGGTGAACGAAGGTCAACTCTTTCCAAGGAAATGGTCGTATGCCTCCCTCAATAAGGTTGTTAGCAATATCAAGATGATCTAGTCTACCATTTCCTACTTCCGAAAACCATCTCGGTATCTGACCGCCAATCTTGTTGTAGGAGAGATCTAAATATCTTAGCTTTTTTAGAGACTTCAAAAAAAGAGGAAATTTGGTCAAGTTGCAAAAAGGCAAGGTCAAAATCTCCAGCTTCGGAGATGTGAAATTCATACTGTTGGAAGCTAGATTTAACTCTACGGAAAGACCAAGGTACTGCAGATTTTGCAGTGTCGACAAGACTCACAGGTCTAAAACACCAGTAAAGTGGTTCCAAGAAAGGCCTAAAGATCTGAGTTGTTCAAGCTTTCCAACAAATGACGGGATATGACCGGTTAATTCATTGTACCCAAAGTTCAACACGGTTAATTTTGTTAAGTTCGCAAGAAATGGGGGAATGGATCCTATCAATTCGCAGTTCCTGAGATCCAGAGTATTTAAATTCTTTAATTCACCGATTGAATCAGGTATTTTGCCCGAGATGTTTACAAACGAGAGGGTTAAGGATTGAAGAGACTTGCTCCAGTTAGACTTCGGAAAAGAAACCGTGATTTCATTGGAATCCAAATGGAGATGAAGGAGGTTCGGCAAGCGGAAAATGTTGGGCGGAAGTTCCCCTCGTAAATCGCATCCAGACGCACTAAAAAACGTCAAGGAGGATGATAAATTCACGAAGGGACTAGGCGAGACAGCAGACATGCCTACGCCATCAAGGTGAAGTCCCATCAACTGTGTTAGATTTTGAACAAGGATTTTGAAACCAGTATTTTCGATCTTAACATGGAATTCTGTAGGCCCATTCCGATAATAATTTCTAGAGAGATCAAGTAAAACCAGTTTAGAAAGGTAAGAAATTTCAACGGGAACTAGACCTGAAAATCTGGAACGAGAGAGATTGAGGTGCCTCAGCTCAGTAAACACACTTAGTTCAGGCGAAATAGGTGAGGCAAGGAAATCGTTAAAAGCAAGGTTGAGGCTCTGAAGACGGCGAAGTGCAAAGAGTGAACTGTCAGAATGGAGGGTGTCCTGAAGACAGCTGGATGAGAGATCGAGGCCGATAACATTACCCGTTACATCGTCACAGGCGACGCCGTCCCACGAGCAGCAATCCGAGCCGTTCTTCCATGCAGTCGTCTTCGGATGGCAGGGTGGGTCCGTATCAGTTTGAACCGCGAGAGAATTGCTGAACTGAAGTAACGCATCCCTTTGGGCAGGACGACATAATTGTGCTGTTGTGAAAGGAAGGTTGAATAACAATTGGCCCGAAAGGCAAAAGAGGAAACAGAGGGACAGGAGGTAGAATTCCATGTTTCTTCGGTCGAGCGCAATGCCTCGAAGACAGCGGTACGCTTATTTATAATCGTTAAGAAGTCAAAGTCTTCTTGAAACGTGATCGCGGGGGTCAAAGTCTGTGGTGGGGTTGCTCGGGTGGAAAATTGTTAGTGCGATGAAATTTCTTCCTTTGGCTGAATGCAATTAAAAATGGTGGAGGAGTTTGTCACGGCGTCCATTCTAGATGCGCATCAACAAATTGGTGCTAATTAGTTGGGTTTCATTAATTATTTTTGCTTGAATATCATACCCGGCATGGAATAGGATTTTTATATACGTACAAGATACAGAAGCCTGCTATGCTTTTTCTTTAAAAGCCATATTAGTCAAGTTTATGGCGGCGAATTTCATTTCACAGATATGTACAGCTATAGTTGTTACCGTCTGACAAACACATTTGAATAATCTATAACGAAGAAAACAATCTTTTACAAATATTCTCCGATAATATAATTTTGAATCTCTAATGCCCCTCTTTACTATTGCAGACCAGAGTGATGACAGCTACAAATCTAAGATCTACCAGTCATCTGCATGCTCTTCATAGGCAATATATGCTATGAACTATGATTCCCCATTAAGACAAAGGGATAAAATCTCTAAAATCATTAAGTGCTTGTCAAACATTTCATGGTTACATTAATAATATTGATCTTTGATATGAGGAAGTTCTCAATTGCTCAGACGCCGTAAAAGAAAAATTCTTAGTAAATTTCATTTGAAGTATTCATAAGGATGAGTGGACCCTAATGTTGCAAAGGTTGGAAGAGATCGAGAATCTTCATCAGCTTCAGGATGCAACCATGGATGGAGTCGTTGGACGGAAGGTTCAGTCCATTAGGATAAGTTGCGCTGAGTCATAGTCGCTCTGCCCATCCTGCCGGCCACAAAGAAAGGGAATTGACGTCGTTCCAATCCCAACCCCCAAAAAATATTGAGTATGAAATGGATAATTGACATTTGATTTGAAGAGTTTGATACCAGTGATACTGATTTTGATATATGGATAAATCGGTATTTTCACAATGAATATAGTTATATTGATGTAGTATATTGATGTAGGATATAACTCATTCTACTTTTTGTAAATTTGTTATATTCTAGATTGGTATAAATTAGTTATGTTCTTGAGCTCTAGATGTGTATCATGAATGTTTGATTTTATTTAAAAGAGATGTATTACTCACTAGATTATAATTACTCACTCCATTCGTCTTTCATAATTTTGGGGTCCCAAGTTCCACAAGAATTTGGGGCGAGATGATGGAATGTTCGGTGCTAATCCTAAAGGGATGTATTTCCACGACAGATTCATCCATTAAGACCACCTAGATCGGCTTCCGTCACTTTATCTAATATTCAAGGAGAAATTTATGCACCTGAAAAAAAAAAAGACGCAATCTGTAGATGGCATTTCAAGCTGACGACTTTTTTATTCCTTGATCTCCATGGACAAACCGTTTCCAATTGACATCTTCTGAACAATTTCATGGTCCGTGAAATCTTATACCTTTTGCTTTGGCTTCTGCATCCAATTGGCTTCCCTTTTCTCCATCCTTCTCTTTGTTCACATGAGTGATTTGGGTCTTCTAGTTTCATACCCAATGCTTGCTACGCAGATCCCAATTATGATTTCCAATTAAGGTAGAGTGATAAAATCTCTAGAATCAACAAAGCACTGGTCAAATGTCTTATGGTTACATTAGCTCGACATGAGTGATGATATTGAATATGGGAAGAGATGAGTGGACCCAAGCGTCGCAGAGGTTGAAAGAGATTAAAAAAAATCTCTACCAGCGTCAGGACCCATCCAAGGATGGAGTTGCACGTAAGTTTCCGTCCATTATAATGAAGTTGCACAAGTCTAGGCGCTTCGCTTATCCTGCGGGCCACAGGGAAAAGGGGGAAATCTTTGGCGAAAACATACGCATTTCACTATCTGTGGCTCCAGCTTTTCAGAGCCTTGGATACGAAACCCACATCGTGCTGCTTGAGAAAGACACAAACCACAAGTTTTCTCACTGCATATTTTGAGACTGAACCTGTGTTCTCGTCGAGAGATTAGAAAGGATTGAAGGGATTGTCCGGGCAATTCTTCCAGGATGAATAGCTAGCTTCTTTTGAGCTTTTCAGGTGCTTACAATGGAGTTTAGTTTTATTGTCTCATCCTTCAGAATCATAACCTGTACCACCACATAAGGTCGTGAATCTCCTGCGAAGCACGTAACTTCATAAACGTCGAATGCACCGCAACTCCCTGAGCGTGATTGTGCTATATTGCTAAAATAACTCGTTACGGTTAATAAAGTCGACTCATTTTGTCTTAAAATTTCTACGGCTAGCATATGATTTTAATTTATGCTTGAGTAACAACGCTTCAACCGTGAGTCATTCTCGCTTCGTAGGCAAGTGCCAAGTCACCATCTCTATTTGACGGACAGATAGCGCTACTTCATGAGTAGGCCACAATTCATCAACCTGATCATCCGTTATATAATGCATATAGCTTCCTGTGCCTTCTCCCCATGCTTGGAGCATGGAATACGATAAATCTACGTGCGCACGAAGCGGAAGCCTGCTCCGCTTTTCTTGAAAGGCCTATTAGTTGAGTCTGTGGCGGTAAATTTCATTTATGTGAAACATGTGGCTCTAGTTATTACCGTCCAATAGACAAATTTGAATAATTCATAATGAAAAAAAATAGTTTTTATGAATATTCTCCGACAATATAACTTTGAATCTCTAACGACCCTACTTACTATTGCAGGCCAGCGTGATGATAGGTACAAGTCCAAGATCTACCATTCACCTGCAAGTTCGACAAGAATTTAGGATGAGATGATGGAATGTCCAGTGCTGATCCTGAAGGGATGTATTTCCACGGCAAAATTCATCCGTTAAGACCAGCTAAATCGGCATCCCACGTTTTGTCTATTATTCAAGGAAAAATTTATGCACCCCGAGAAAAAGATGCAATATGTGGATGGCATTTCCAGCTGATGACTTTTTTCTTCCTTGATCTCCAGGATGAACAATTTCAATCGACATCTTCTCAATGATTTCATGGTCCGTTAAAACTTAAATCTAATGCCTACTGATTTGGCTTCTGCATCTAATTGGCTTCCCTTTTCTCCATCCTTCTAACAGTTCTCGCCAGCCATTTGGGTCTTCTTCTTTCATACGAAATGCATGCTGCGCAGATCCCAATTACAATTTCCGATTAAGATAGACTGATAAAACCTCTAAAATCAAATAAAGCACTAGTCAAACATCTTACGGTTACATTGGCTCGTGACATGACTGATGATATTGAACTTCCATACAAGGATGTCCTCAATTCTGCATCATCGTTTCGAATATTGTAAAAGAAAAATTCCTCATAAATTTCATTTGGAGTATCCAAAGGAATGAGTGGACCCGAGTGTCATAGAGGTTGAAAGAGATCAAGAATCTCTATCAGCTTCAGGACACATCCAAAGATGGAGTTGCATGTAAATTTCCGTCCATTAGAATGAATTTGCACAAGTCTAGGCGCTTTGCTCATCCTGCAGACCGCATAGAAAAGGGGGTTCATATCATTCCAAATTCCAATCCCCGAAAAATCTTTGGCCAAAACATACACATTTCATTATCTGCGGCTTCAGTTTTTCAAAGCCTTGGAGACGGAACCCACATCGTGCTGCTTGCGAAAGACACAAACCCCAAAGTCTTCTCACTGCAGATTTTGAGAGTGAACATGTATTCTTGAAGAGAAATATAAAGGATTGAAGGGACTGTTTGGGCAATTCTTCCAGGATTTTTTTTTGGTCGAAAAGAGTGCTTCATTATACAATCAAAGTCATAGGAGTTTGATATGACAAATTAACTACATTCGAACATAGCATCTCCAAAAGGTGTGGCGGGGGAGAGGCAATCCATGTACTAGGCAAGGTCTTCATGCGATGGGCTTTTGCAACCCAATCCACGATACGATAACACTCTCTTGGGTTGTATATGATCCGTAAGTCTGAATAATGTTGTAGATGGGCATGGGCCTCCGAGATAAGTGCTCGCACTTCCCAGTATTGCTGATCTTCACTCGTGCAGATCAACTTCGGCAGATCAAAGCAGTCAGTCTCAACTATTATCCTTCGCTCGTGCAATCCAGAGAAGTACTTTAAGGTTTGAAGGAGGGCAACGACTTCCGCTTGGATCGGAGACGCCACTCGCAGCAGTCGGGCGACACCGTCGAGTAAGACTCCTCCCCTTCCCATGTTTCCCAATCGAAAGACCTGTCGATATTTATCTTAATCACGCCTTCAGGTGGAGGATTCCAGACTGAAGGTGAACTATCTTGCATAATCAGACTGTTTCGTGGCTGTTTTGCCCACCTCTTGATGTTTGCCTCTTCTGTCTTCGCTGAGATGACGATTTGTTGAGGGTTTAAAATTTTCTATCGAAACACTACATTGTTCTGAGCTTCCCAAATCTGCCATAGCAACATTGCAAGTAAGTCAAATGAGATATGGGGGTGTTGAAAGTTTACCAGCCATTCTTCTAGACGATTTATAGCCTTTTCTATTGGTGATGATGTTGATACTGTTCTCTTGCCATATTTGTTGTGTCCACGGGCACAAGAGAAAGAGGTGTTCCATAGTTTCTGGTTCTCATCCCTTTAATATTTCCAATCTCCATTTTTCTTTTACGTAACTGACAGGGCATTTGCAATTATAATGAACAGATATGAGAAGAGTGGATCACCTTGTTTTATCCCTTTAGTCGGCTGGAAGACAAGTAGTGTTTCTCCATTTACTTTAACACTATAGGAAACTGTGAAAATGCATTGCATGATCCAAGAAACCAAATCTGAGTTGAAACCCATTTAAAGCATAATAGCTTCTAGGAAATCACATTATACTCGATCGTATACTTTCTTTATATCTATTATAAGTACCGCCTGAAATTTTTTCCTCATCTTTCTAGTTCTTAATTAATGTAGAACCTCTTGGACAATCAAGATATTATCTTGAATTTATCGTTCTTGGAGGAAAGCACTCTGTTCTTCATTAATTAATTCTGGAAGCCACTGTTTGAGTCGTTGGCCAGCACCTTTGATATAATTTTATACACAAAATTGCACAGGCTGATGGGTTGATATTGATCAATCCCCACTGGCCGTGGTACTTTTAAAACCAGTGTAATGTATGTTTTGTTTAACTCAGTATTTAGTAGTCTTGAGCTAAAAAACTAATGTACTTCCCTGTAAATATCTCCTTGAATATCTTACTGATGGTGCTGGAAAAATTTTCCATTTAGTCCGTCTGGTCCAGGGGCTTTAAGTGCTCCCAGCTGAAAGGTTGCCCTCTTCACTTCTTCTAAACTCACCTCTTGGACTAACATGTTGTTCATCTCTTCACTTAGTACACTAGGGATTTGTTCTATGACCGGTGATATATCCCTGTCTCTTGTGGTCGTATATAACTCTTGAAAAAATTGATTCACCATTTGCTTCAGCTGATTTATTCCTCTGCCCCATTCATCTTTGTCATTTTTCAGTATAACAATTCTATTTCATTGTTTTCTTTGGATTGTTGTTGCATGAAAATATTGTATTTTTATCTCCTCATTTTAGCCATTGGACTCTTGATCTCATTCTCCAATACATTTCCTCTTGTCTTCATGCAATCTCCACTTCCTTCTTCAACTTTTCTATTTTGCTTGTGTCTCCCGTCAGATTCTGCTTGTTTGTTAGCTCCTGTATCGCCCTCTTTAGTGTACTCATTTTTGCTTCTCCATTTGAAAATCTTCTCTTACTCCATTAGAACGGATTATCAGCCACCTGTTTTAATTTTTTAACTAGATTAGTTTGCTGATTTTGAGTGATATGCCATGAATTTTTCACAATCTGCTCGTACTCGTCATTCTCAAACCAGAAAACCTCGAATCTAAACATCTTTTTTCGTTTCTATTTTCTAGATAGAGATTTAATACCAGTGAACTATGGTTTGATCCAATGGTAGGGAGAGCTAACACAACAGCTTCAGGGAAAGATATTCTCTAGTTTAAGGTACATATCGCTCTATCTAGTCTTCCCTTGACCAGGTCATCCCCTTCTCGATTATTTTCCCATGTATATAAACAGCCTTTACTTTCTATGTCCATGAACCCACATGTATCTAGAAACCCCTGGAAAGCTGTCATTCTGTAATTTTCCACTCTCCTCTTGCCTACTTTCTCCCAGTAGTATAATACTTCATTGAAGTCCCCTATGCACAACCATGGATCTCGATTTTGTTGGCTGATTTGGTTTATTTTCCCCTATAGTCTCAATCGTTGTTGAAAGTTAGTCGGTGCATGTACAAATGTAACCCTCATTTTCTGATTTGTCTCCTTCAATTCACACACCACATCAACAAACTCCATAGAGTGGATTTCAACATTAATGCTGACCTATTCATTCCACAGAAGTGCCATTCCCTCGGCTAGACCCTTTGGACATACTGTAAAACAGTGAGCAAACAGCAATCTTCTTTGCAATCTTTGAATTACTATGTCTTTATTCTTTGTTTCCATTAGAAACAGGATAGTAGGCTTTTCTTGAGCCACTAGGGCTCTAAGGGCCTGAATTGTCAAGGGAGAGCCTACCCCTTGACAATTCCAACATAAAAGTTTCATTTGTAACCCAATGGGTTATTAAGGCTAGCCACCAAAGCCTGTCCACTTTCTTCTTCAACCATCAAAGATAACTTTCGCCTATAAAGTCCTCTATTTTTTTCATGTAAAACAAATTCTAGTAAAGACTAGATTCATTAGCTTTCGCCTTTAGCCATGAGCCGTATAGATAGTTTTCATCTGAATAGGGGAATTCTTTATGATATTGCGCATAGTGTCCTAGTTTTCCACATGCATAATAGTAATGCGGGAGTCGTTGATACTTGAAATCTAGCCATAGGTTTTTCCCCCTGTTGCTATAAATCGAACCCGATAATAGCTTTACTCTAGCTTTGCCAACTTTATATGCTGTATATCCCATTGTTTCTATTCTAACTTTTAAGACCCCCCCCCCCCAAATCTCTTGAGCCACCTTATGAATCACCTTTTCTGTAATCCATTCAGTTGGTAGTCCATAGATTTGGACCCATAATTCACAAACTGAAAAATCATAGCAGGTAGGGGGTATCGGGTTCCCACATTTTAAGTAGCAATAAGTGGTTAGCAAAAGACCATTGGCCCTTGTTCTAGTATTCTGTCTCTATCACTAGCAGACCAGAACTTAAATTCAAAAATCCCAGGGGCGATTTGGCCTATTTCCACGTTCTCCAGTCTCCACGCTTTCCTCGTAGTGTTCTGGAATGCCTGTAAATTCACTTTAGAATTTTGGTGCAATTGCCCAATCAAAGATAACTTACATTCTTTGATCTTTTCAGCAAATATTTCCTCATCCAATGCTACTATCTGCCGCTGAGCCCAAAGCCCTCCTAGTTCTTGCATAGTGCCGCCAAGCGCAGGGAAGCTTCTTCGGACTCATACATTGGAGAATTTCGTCGAGATACAAGGGTTTGTTCAAGCTGGAGCTATACTTCTCTTTGTGGCAAATTGCTGGGGAAGTGGGGGTGGGAGATGGGGTTCCAGGATGAATAGCTAGCTGCTTTCGAGCTTTTTAGGTATTGACAAAGGAGCTTAATTTTATTGTCTCATCCTTTGGAACCACCAACCACCCATGGGCCATCACCAAGCACCAACCAATGCCATCTCTCCCCTTATATCCGTTTCTTTGGCATTATGTGAGTTGGGTCAGGCTGAGCTTGGGACGTTGAGACCAACATCGCTAAGCCCAGGCTTAGCTTGCCGTGTGAATCCCAGCCCTTGAGCCCTCCTCGGTCCTCATCAAGGACAAGAGAGGAGAGATGGAGGCCTTCTTGGTGTTGCCCTAATAAGGCGGCAACCCTCAAGGTGGTTTTAGCCATAATTATCACAAGATGATCGATAACTACTCGTAAATTTTTTGTAACAGAAGACATGTTCTAATAGCTTAATTTTACTTATTTTCTAAAAACTCCATTTTTTCCATTAGATTCCTTTTGAAAAGTTCTACAAAATCAACCCGACCGTCCAAAAAATTCTCAATGCAATGAGATACACGCTCCCAAAGTTTTGCTAAAGGGAGAGGAGAAACAGAGAGATTATGCCAGCAAGCTATTAAGCTAGTTGGGTGATCTCAGGACGATGCATGATGGAGGCAACTAAGTGGCGAGTTTAGGGGCGCGTTGGGGGAGGGGGGGGGGGGGGGAGGGGTTTGCAAAGATATTTTAGTTCAAATAACAACTTAACATGGTATAAGTAAAATTACACAATTACTTACAAGGATCCCAGTCATTTCCAAATAGTCTCATCTAATTAATTGTCAAGTCGACCTACTAAATCAACTAAGATTTAGCATGGATATGGAATTTTCATGATTATGTTCAAGGCTTGTTGCTTCTTTCCATTATTGTTTTGGCGCTGAAAAACAAGCGCCATGCGAATGTAAAACCACCTTACTCAATTGTCAATAGATATGGATAAAAGTGTGAATGTTATGCATATCTATCTATATAGTAGAGGGAAAAGAGACTTTCGTGTTTTTAGATTTGCTAAACTACGATTCTTTTACATGGTAGAAAGACGACAGATCTCTTCATCACTAAACTCATAAATAGCCATCAATGTTCTTTTTAAATAGCCACCAAATTTCCTTTTATGCACAATCATTAAATAATCTATATGATCTAAGAATAGGCAAAAACCCAACAGGTTTGACATATTTAAGAAATGCCTTTTTATAATGTGTGCATGCATAGGTGTTCAAAAAATGTGTGGTGCCCGTAAAATTCTAATTCGATTCATACTTTTAGAGCAAATATGCGCACGCATTGTTTGTGCACAAGAAATTGACATTTGAAACTTTAAGCGCGTTCATGATATTGCGAAATGTATGACTCGTTGAGCAATTCAGAGAACCTAGTGATAAGCATGTGAAAAGAAAAAAAAATATTATGAAATTATTTAGAAAATGTTCTTAGCAGAATTGTTTTAGGATAACATTAGAACATTTGAGAAGGGATGTAAAACTTTGTGTTCATGCATTTATCCATAAGGAAAGAGAAAAGAAACTATAAAAATCCCTTAAAATAAGAGCTTTTGTGTAATATTATCGTATAAACAATGTTAGAATTCAGATTCTGTGGTCCCTAGTGTAGTAATTACAATACAAGATCCTGCTTTCATCAATAAAGCCGTACCTGCCGCGCTAGATCACTGTTTTAGGTCTTTTCTTGTAAAAACAAAAGCCCATCTCAAGGACGACCATACTGATTTAGGCTCAACACTAAATCCACCGCACCTATGGAAACATAGGCTTGAATTAGTATCCCAGTGAACCAACTATCTAGAATCACCTCCATCTAGACAACTTATAGGCTGGTAATTACGCGATTAAGTAGATTACCACACCTCGATGAGATAAGTAAGGTATTTCAAAGGTCTAGGCTTTTCATGGATGGTACTCTAAATTTATGATAAGAATTTATCTAAGCAGCACGCTAGCACTCACCCTTGTATGCAAAATGTTATATGACAAGTCATGCATTGGGCAATTTAGGGTTTGTCCAAATACTCATTTAATGCTTTATCGTAGCCTATTTGGATCGTGGTATTTGGCCACAAAGACCGCAGCCTTTGGCAACTCGCTCACATGGTATGATACAAAGGTATTTGATAATGGATATGGTAAATATAGTCAATTAATTCATGACATTGGTATTGTGGGTACAAGTTTCTATATCAAATTGTTCTTTCGGCTCTTTTGATGTGATGAAGCCCAATGCGACACATGGGCTTTGTGTACAATGAAGCCCACTCGCCATTCCCCCCGTCCAATTTTTGTGTTTCTTTGGTAATAAGCAACACTCAGCCTCCACGTTATACCAACCATTCATATTGTATACATTAGAACAAAAGAAATTTAGATGAAGAAGTTTGATATTAGCCGGAAATGCAAGAAGTACAATGTGAAAAATTCTCAGAACATGTCCTAGTCATGCTATTCTTGACCTGGTGATGATGTCCCGATATATATATATTACATACATAGCAAATGCTAACCTTTTTTAGTTTTTGATTGGTATATATGCTAATCTTGACCTTCCCACAAATATGCTACCAAATCAGACGCTAATCTTGACCCAATAACCCTGCTCCCAATAACAATTTCACCATCATCGATAAATTGAGTAGACATGGTGGAACCACCCATATCACCAAGTAAATCACGACTAATTAATCCACAAAGAAAATAAGATTGCCACATAGAGAATTTGGGGCATTTTTTACATTAGTATCAAAACCGCTGTTTGTCTCACTTTTTGCTCTTCAAATTGCACAAAAAATTAGAATTTCCCATAACTTTTTAGTGATTACTCAATTCACACATCTATGTTAACTAATTGTTACGTATCAACCCAATTAAATAATCACTCAATTTATCAAAAAGCGGGTTCTTTTCTCCCCAAATATAAACAACCGGCTATCATGCACACGCGTCATGGTGCCTCGATGCTAGCCTATATATTTAATCCAAAGTTGATTCTATCTCACTTTTTGATGTTTCTAACGTTATTCTTGAAAAAAAAAATGAAATAAGTTCCCAGAAGAAACAAGGATAAAATTGTAAACTGGAAGTTATTTATTTAGTTTCTGATTCCGTTCACTAACAAAAACTGTAGAACTCGATAGCTGCCGATGAACATTTACTTGCAGCTGATGCCTTGCCATGGCTTCATGCAGCAAAGAAGAGAACACACCCTCTCTTGGTTTTGTTCCCATATGAAGATCAGAAAGGCCTATAAGATTGACTTTCATTATTTGTTTTTTTACTTAATTTGAATCTTGCAATTTCTGCACTTGTAATTTTTTTTAAAATGCAAAACACTCGAAACCCTCATAACATGTGTATATTAACATGTGCATTCAAATACAATTTTTATAACATTATCGAAAATTTTGGGCACGCTTGGTCTTCTTCATCTATTTTCCCCCCAACAAAGAGAAACGAATCTGCATACACATCGCATGATTCAAAAATTATTTAGATCGAGGGATACTAGATGAGTTGTGTTGAGAGGGACTAGCATTGGAGGAGATGAGAAGCTGGGAAGCATTAGCTGATGTGGTTATTGGAAGATATATGAGATGTAAAAGAAGAAGATAATAATATGTGAGATTATTGGCTCTTGAAAAATGGTAGAAAATGTGCAAAGAAGAGAAGATGAAATATAGACACTTGGGCAACAACAACAACCATAATTGTACAATCGATGGAAGTGCTAATTAAGGCTCCGTTCGTTTCACGGAAAATATTTTCCAGAAATTGTGGTATCCGGGGGCAGAAAATAACTTATCAAGGAAAATATTTTCCAATCAAAGAAAATGTTTTCCTCCTTCAAAAGGAATGAAAACATTTTCCAACCCTTGACATACGCTCCTTCAACTGTAACAACCTCATTCTCTCTCTTTTCTCTCTCCTCTCCTCTCCTCTCTCCTCTCTCCTCTCTCCTTTCTTCCTTTTCTCTCTCCTCTCTCCTCTCTTTCCCCTCCCCAGCTGAACTCCTCTCTAGCCGTCTCCCTTTTCCCTTCTTAATGTACTGACATTTCTCTCTCTTCCCTTCTCTTTTACCTTCCCAATATTTTCTATATTGAATAGCAAAAAATATTTTCCGGTTCACTTTTAAGTTTCAAGCGAACACCGGAAAATATTGTCATTTTTCAGGAAAATGACTTCTTGGAAAATATTTACCGAAAATATTGTATTTTCCGTGGGACGAATAGAGCCTTAGTGCTTTTGGATGAGAGTACACTTAATGGATAAAATAAAGGCCAAAATAATAAGCATATAATCTATCTAATGGCAGTTCAGCATGCTTATTCATCTTCTTACGATGAAAGGAACAAACAGTCAAGATTCTCATCTTTGACAAGATCTACGAGCATTCCTCCGCCGCTTCCTTCTCATTCTGGCTCCTTTCTCTTCAAGCAATTCAGCAAGCCATTGAAGTCTTTTGGATTCGAGAAGAATGTATGCTAGAGAGATTCCAGCTACGATTCCACACCCATAACCCATCAATATGGCTCTCCACTCAAACCAGCCTCCATGCTCTGTTTCCATTTCTTGAGGGATGGTTATTGGTGGAGTTTCTCGTGAACTATTTGAACAAGTCCCTGGCAATGGAAATCCACATAGTCCAGGATTCCCGACAAATGAGTTGCTCCGAAATGTGTTGAATTGAGGTCCCCGAGGAATAGGTCCGTTGAGATGATTATATGAGAGGTTCAAGAATGCAAGATACGTTAAATCTGCTAGTTCTTGAGGAATCCTTCCGGTGAACTTGTTTGAAGAGAGGTCTAGCCATTCGAGTTCAGTCAAGTTCTCGAAAGACGGAGGCATAGAGCCTGTGAGACTGTTGTGAGACAAGTTCAGCCCTTTGAGTGACTTCAGGTTTCCAATATGGATGGGAAGCTCCCCAACAAAATGGTTGCTTGATAAGTCAATACTCACGAAAACAGTTAGAATTTTCATCAATTGTATCTCCATTCCCTTCATGGTCACTGTGACTGAATCTTGATAATAATCTTCTCCCATATACTGCAGCTTGCCTCGTCTTGTATTCTGATTTATCATGGCAGTGAACTTCATAATATATCTAACAGGGAAAGGACCACTCAAGTTGTTGTCGGACAGGTCGAAAATGCGCAATTCAGAAAATGCACGAGCTGCTTTAGGACTACTCAAGGAGCCACGGAACTTGTTGGACCTCAAAACAAGAACTTGTAGCTTGGGAAGGGTTCCTAACCAATCTGGGAACGTATCCTTGAGTCCATTGTTGCCAAGATCCAAGACTTCCAAATTTTCACAATGTCGTAAGGACCGTGGCAATGTCCCTTCAAATCGATTCCGACTAAAGTCAATAGTCCTCAATTCGCTGTTCTCAGCAAATTTTATGGGGATCACACCCTGAAACATGTTCATTCGGAGGTTAAGCACCGAGAGAACATTGCTAAAGCTCATCAAGCACTCTGGCAAGGTGCCCATCAAACTGTTATTGGACAAGTTGAGGACTTCGACGGTAGTGGCATTGCATATCAAAGGTGAAACCTTTCCACTAATCTTGTTGTTTGCAATGGAATAGAAGATGGTGTAGGGTGGTGGAATTGGCAGAGGACCTTGAAATCTATTGTTGGATAGATCGACCATCTGCGGAGACCATCGGTGGAGAAAGTATTCTTCAGGCCATTGACCCCCTAAATTATTGTTAGATATGGAAAAAGTAGAAAGCTGGGAGTAAAAAGACGGAGGAGTCGGAGGATCGATTTGGCCATGGAATTTATTGAACTGGAGATCGATGAACTCCAATGAGGGGGATTCTAGCAACCACTTTGGAAAAGTATCATTGATTTTGTTGAAGCTGACGTTGAGAAACCTCAATGATACACAATTGTCCAAAGACTGCGGTAATGTCCCTTCAAACTGATTGGCACTCAAGTCTAACCACCCGAGGTTGGTTAAATTTCCCAAAGACTGCGGTAATGTCCCTTCAAACTGATTGGCACTCAAGTATAAGTACCGGAGGTCAGTTAAATCTCCCAAACATTGTGGAATAGAGCCAGAGAGATTGTTTTGAGCCAAGGATATTCCCACAAGAGAGCTTAATTTGCACATGGAAGATGGAATCTCTCCGCTGAAGCCATTTTGGGTGGCCCGAAAGATGCGTATAGGGAGTGGTGGAATTGGAAGCGGCCCTCGGAATAAGTTGTCATCAAGGAAAACGAAGGTCAACTCTTTCCAGGGAAATGGTCGTATGCCTCCCTCAATAAGGTTACTAGAAATGTCAAGAGACTCTAGTGTACCTTTCCCTACATCCAAAAACCATTTCGGTATCTGACCGCCAATCTTGTTATTGGAGAGATTTAAGAATCTCAGATTTTTTAGAGAGTTCAAAAAAAGAGGAAACTTGGTCAAGTTGCAAGAAGGCAAGGCCAAAGTCTCAAGCTTCGGAAATGTGAAATTCATACTGTTGGAAGCAAGATTTAACTCGACCGTAAGACTAAGGTATTGCAGATTTTTCAGTGTCGACAAGACTCCCAGGTCTAAATCGCCAGAAAAGTAGTTCAAAGAAAGGTCTAAAGATATGAGTTGTTCAAGCTTTCCAACAGATGATGGGATATGACCAGTTAATTCATTATGCGAAAGGTCCAACACACTTAATTTTTTTAAATTCGCAAGCAATGAGGGAATCGATCCTTTCAATTGGCAGTAAGAGAGATCCAAAGTATTTAAATTCTTTGATTCACCGATTGAATCAGGTATTTTGCCCGAGATATCTATACCCGAGAGGGTTAGGGATTCAAGAGACTTGCTCCAGTTAGACTTGGGAAAAGAAACCCTGATTTCATTAAGATCCAAATGGAGATCAAGGAGGTTCGGCAAGCGGAAAATGTTGGGCGGAAGTTCCCCACGTAAACCGCAAGCAATCGCACTGAAGAACGTCAAGGAGGATGACAAATTCACGAAGGAACTAGGCGAGACAGCAGACATGTCTACATAATCAAGGTTAAGTTCCCTCAACTCTGTTAGATTCTGAACAAGGATTTTGAAACCAGTATTTTCGATCTTAACACCTGCCCCATAATAGTTTTCAGAGAGATCAAGTAAAACGAGTTTTGAAAGGTAAGAAATTTCAACAGGAACTACACCTGAAAAACTGGAAAGAGAGAGATTGAGGCACCTCAGCTCAGTAAACACACTTAGTTCAGGCGAAATAGGTGAGGCAAGGAAATCGTTAAAAGCAAGGTTGAGGCTCTGAAGACGGCGAAGTGCAAAGAGTGAACTGTCAGAATGGAGGGTGCCCTGAAGACAGCTGGATGAGAGATCGAGGCCGATAACATTACCCGTTACATTGTTGCAGGCGACGCCGGCCCACGAGCAGCAATCCGAGCCGTTATTCCATGCAGTCGTCTTTGGATGGCAGGGTGGGAACGTATCAGTTTGAATCGCGAGAGAATTGCTGAACTGAAGTAAGGCATCGCTTTGGGCAGGACGACATAATTGTGCTGTTGTGAAAGGAAGGTTGAAAAACAATTGCCCCGAAAGACAAAAGAGGAAACAGAGGGACAGGAGGGAGAATTCCATGTTTCTTCGGTCGAGCGCAATGCTTCCAAGACAGCGGTACGCTTCTTTATAGTCGTTAAGAAGTCAAAGTCTTCTTGAAACGTGATCACGGGGGTCAAAGCCTTTGGTGGGGTTGCTCGGTTGTGGAAGATTAGACTGATTAGTGCCATAGAATTTCTTCCTTTGGCGGAATGCGATGGAGGACAGTGGTGGAGTTTTCACAGTATCCATTCTAAATGGGCCATGACAAATTGGTGCTAATAAGTCGGGCTTCAATAATTATTTTTGCTGGCGATATCATGTCAAGCATGGAATAGGATAATTCTACGTACACGCGACGCGGAAGCCTGCTCCGCTTTTCTTGAAAGGCCTACTGGTCGAGTCTGTGGCGGCAATTTTCATTTCACTGAGACGTGTGGCTCTAGTTGTTACTGTCCCATTGACAAATTTGAGTAATCCATAATGTAGAAAATAATCTTTCATGAATATTCTCAGATAATATAGCTTTGAATCTTTATTGCAGATAAAGATGACGATAGTTACAAGTCCAAAATCTAACAGTCACCTGCAAGCTCTACAAGAATTTGGGGCGGGATGACGAAATGTCTAGTACTGATCCATTAAGACCAGCTAAATAGGCTTCCTTCCTTTTGTCTATTATTCAAGGAGGTATTTATGCACCAATGGATGGCATTTTAAGCCAACGACCTTTTTTATTCCTTGATCTCCATGGCGAACGGTTCAATTGACATCTTCTCAACGATTTCATAATCCATGATGCCTCTTGCTTTGGCTTCGCTTTTCTCCATCCTTCTCGCGGTCCTTGCGAGCCATTTGGGTCTTCTAGTTTCATAGGCAATATATGCTATGAACTATGATTCCCCATTAAGATAAAGTGCTAAAATCTCTAAAATCATTGAAGTGCTTGTCAAATATTTTATGGTCACATTGATGATATTGAGCTTTCATACTTGGAAGTTCTTGATTAGATGCCGTAAAAGAAAAATTCCACGCAAATTTCATTTGGAGTATTAGGAGGGATGAGTGGACCCTAGTGATGCAAAGGTTGGAAGAGATCGAGAATCTCCATCAGCTTCAGGACGCAACCAAGGATGGAGTTGCACGGAAGGTTCCGTCCACAAGGATGAAGTTGCATGAGTCAAAGGCGCTTTGCCCATCCTGCCGGCCACAAAGAAGTTGGGACGAGATGATGGAATGTCTGGTGCTGATCTTAAGGGATGTATTTCCAAGGCATATTCATCCATCAAGACCTCCTAAATCGGCTTCCATCATTTTGTGTCTTATTCAAGGAGAAATTTATGCACACACACAAAAAAAAGACGCAATCTATGGATGGCATTTCAAGCCGACGACTCTTTTATTCCTTGATCTTCATCGCAAACAGTTTTCAATTGACATCTTCTGAACAATTTCTTGGTCCGTGAAATCTTATGCCTTCTACTTTGGCTTCTGCATCCAATTGGCTTCCCTATTCTCCATCCTTCTCTCAGTTCTCACGAGTGATTTGGGTCTTCTAGTTTCATAGGTAATGCTTGCTATGCAGGACAATTGCCAAATAAGTCTTAAACCTTTTGCTACTTTGCCGATTCAGTCCTAAACCTTTTTTTATGCCAAATAAGTCCTAAATTTTTTGCAACTTTACCGGTTAAGATAAGAGTGATAAAATCTCTAAAATCAACAAGGCACTGGCCGAATGTCTTATGGTTACATTAGCTCACGACATGAGTGATGATATTGAACTTCAATCTGTCCTCGATTACTTCCACTTCTGCTTCATTGTTTCGGATGCCGTAAAAGAAAAATTCCTCATAAGTATCATTTGGAGTATGGGAAGGGATGAGTGGACCCGAGCATCGCAAAAGGCTGAAAGAGATCGAGAATCTCTACCAGCGTTAGGACCCATCCAAGGATGGAGTTGCACGTAAGTTTCTGTCCATTAGAATGAAGTTGCACAAGTCTAGGCGCTTTGCTCATCCTGCCGACCACAGAGAAAAGGGGGTTCATACCATTCCAACTTCCAATCCCCGAGAAATCCTTGGCGAAAACATACGCATTTCATTCTCTGTACCTCCCGCTTTTCAAAGCCTTGGACACGGAACCCACATCGTGGTGCTTGAGAAAGATGCAAACCACAAGTCTTCTCACTGCAGATTTTGAAACTGAACCTGTGTTCTTGTAAAAAAAAAAACCAGAAAGGATCGAAGGGATTGTCTTGGCAATCCTTTCAGGATGAATAGCTAGCTTCTTTCGAGCTTTTCAAGTACTTACAAAAGAGTTTAGTTTTATTGTCTCGTCCTTTGGAATTATAACCTATACCACCACATAAAGTCGTGAATCTTCTGGGAAGCAGTTAACTTCATGAACGTCGAATGCACCACAAGTCCCTGAACGTGATTTTGCTATATTGCTAAAATAACTTGTTACGGTCAATAAAGTCAACTCATTTTGTCTCAAACTTTCTACAGCTAGCATATAATTTTAATTTATGCTTGAGTAACGAAGCTTCAACCGTGAATCATTCTGGCTTCATAGGCAAGTGCCAAGTCACCATCTCTACTTGACGGACAGATGGCGCTACTTCATGAGTAGGCCACCATTCATCGACCTGATCATCCGTTATATAATGCATATAGCTCCCTGTGACTTCTCCCCATAGCCTTATCCTGTCAATATGGTAAAGAGCATAAACTGAACATTTATTGGAGTTGCTAAGATTGCCAGATATTCGCAAGTCAGGAGGCCCAAGGAGTTGTTTGCTTTCAATAACAGTAGGCTCAAGCAGAAGCCAAAAGCAAACCAACTTGTATGGATGCAACGCTTCACTATTTGAGATTTGAGCAGCAGGCTCATCGTTTTCAATCACTCCCACCCTGGTAATCTATCCAAAATTCCAATACACATGCTCAGATATATTCGATATGCTTGCATGAGTCATAGGCGCTTTGCCCATCCTGCCGGCCACAAAGAAAGGGAGTTGACATCGTTCCAAATCCCAACCCCCAACCCCAAAAGAAAACTTTCGGTGAAAACTGTAACGTTGGCCTTCTTTGACCGGGTCAAAATGGTTGTAGTGGACCCCACAAGCAATTCCAATAACAAAAATAAAGAAACGTTGAAAAGCAAAAGGAGAAGTGAAAAAGTGGACTTCCAGAGCAGCGAAGGCACAAGCGGAGAAAAGAGTAAAAAGAAAAAAGAGGGGAAGAAGAGGAAGGAAGGAAGAAGGCACAAACGAAGAAAAAGGTAAAAAGAAAACAGAAGGGAAGAAGAGGAAGGAACGGAGATAAGGGAAAAAAGCGGCCACGCATGCCTCAACGAGTCAAATTTGTTATGTAGCGAAGCGTCCAATAAGTGCTCCTACCTTCATTCATATAATCTAAGAAGTTTTTGTAATCAGGACCTTGTTATCAAAGGCTGAGTGTTACATGGCATTCTATTTGTAATGACCGCGTTCGGGTTCGGTTCGCGATTTTGGCTAAATATGAATTTTCCGGGGAAATTTAATAATTTCCTTTTATTTCGCGAAAATTGTGAAAGGCTTTGAATTTAATGAAAATTTATGTTGGAAAATTTATTTGGGCCCAAAATGTCAAAAACTGCAATATATGATTTTTCCAGAAATTTTCTGAATTTTTAGGAATTTTTAAAGCAATTTTCCAATTTTCGGGAATTAAAAATATATTATTTTAATTTAAAATTCCGAACAAGCCAGCGAACCGGCCTGCCCGACCGTGCGCACCGCCGGTCTGACCGGGCCGCGTGGCGTCAACGAGCTGATTTTCAGCTAGCCTCCCACCTGCCTCGCTCGGTATAAACCGAGCTTCCTCCCCATTTCGAGCTCGGTTTTCTCCGAGCTCAGACCTCCTCTCGCCTTACAGCCGGTGCCATTGTGAAGCCTGCAACGCCGCCGACCCGAGCTCCGACTCGCCCTGTACCGTCGCCGGCAGCCCTCGACAGGAGGCACCGCGACTAGGGTTTTCTGGAAAATTTTCCAGAAAACTGCTGGGAAGAACCAGCCAAAGACTCGGTGAGTTCTCCTCCTTCCCGACCTCCTTATCTCGATTGGTTAGTACCAATCGATTCCTTCAAGCTTCTAGTTGTTGTCCATGGTGTTTAATTCGCTCGGTTTGGTCTAGAATCCATGGATTGAGGCTTCGAAACCCCGAACCCTCTCGGAAACCCTAAAAACGAGCCGACGGCCTTGTGGCCAGATTTCTCTCAGCTCCGACCACCTCGGCTCAAGCCACCACCACCGTTCGACTCGCCGGCGAAGCAGCTCTCAGATTCAGCCGGTCTCAAGCTTCGATTTGGCCGGAGAACGGTGAACGGCGGCCAAACCCGAGAAGACCTCTCGACCCGACGCACGACCCGACTCACGATCCGGAGTCAGGGTTCGCCGGAGAAGACAACCGTCGCCGTCGCCGGAGCCGTCGCCATCACCGTCGCCAGAGACAGAAGACAGCCAACGGGCTAGGCCGCCAGCCCAACAGCCCAGCCCAGTCAGCTGGCCCAGTCAACGGCCCAGCCGACTCGGCCTAGTCAGCCAACCAGCCAATCGACCGGCCCAGGCCCAGGCCCAGTCAGCCAGCCAGCCAATCAGCCGACCGGCCCAGGCCCAGTCAGCCGGCCCGGCCCAGATCCAGCTCGCGCGGCCCAGAAGGAAAAAGGAGAAGAAAAAAAAAGAAAAGAAAAAAAGAAAAGAAAAAGGAAAAAAGGGAGAAGAAAAGAGAAAAAAAAAGAAAAAAAAAAGGGAAAAATTTAATTTTTCCTTGGTTTTCAACCAGAAGTGCAGCAAGGGGATTTTAGCCAAGAAAACTCACAAGTGAGTGGACTCTAAACCTTTATTAGGCGCATTTACTGTTTTAGTAGAAAATGGGTAGAAACGGTTAGAAATGGCTAGGGCGAGTAGAACGGCTAGGATTTCTTGTTTACTCGTCAATTTCATTGATTAGTTAGATTGGTTAGCAGTATTGGATAATTGTTAATTGTTGACCACTTAGGTGGTTTAGTTCGACTCGTGTCGACCCAGGGATCGACATCTCACGTTTTACGAGAAATGCCCTCGTACGTTTACTTGTACTCGAGCGTAGTCAGAGTTGGGACCCCTCGATGGGAAGGGAGTGTCGGCTTGACACCTTTGTTTAAATTTTAGAGTTGTTTAACTCATTTATTTCTACAATTTAATTCAATTAGTCATTTATCATTAAATGTCATTTCGTATAGCATTTGATTAATTTAGTTAATAGCCCTTTTTGCTTTTCAATTTCATTAAATTATTATTGTAATCAGTCAATTCTAGTATTGCTTTGTGTATTTAAATTTTGCGCCGCTTTTATTTAATCAGTTATGCCTACATAAATTCTGTATAGTCGCAATTAGGTTCTCGTTAGTAGATCTGCCCCACCCTGTAAATTGTTTAGACCCCAATGACGTTCGTTAGTCTACCTTTAGCTTAGAAATCTAGAGGTGGGGAGTTATTCGACTTGGGTTGGTAATGAGTGTTTCTGCGCGGAGCTTGGGGACCTTGGAATGAGAGATTTACAGCTAGGCTTGCCTAGGGTCGACTGACAGGCCAACGGAAGCCCGAGAGTTGGGAGGATCGATTTAGGGACCCTAGGGCAAGGGTGTTCCTAATTTAGGATTAGGGTTCGTTCACTGGGATACCAAGTATCTCATTCCACCACCCCACCATCCCAGGACCCCCGTATGGACCCGGTTCAGGACCTATCAGACTTGGAGGACCAGCTAGAGGAGGAGGAGCTTATGGAGGGAGACCCTCACGAGGAGGAAGCTTGGAATCTACTGGAGCTGGAACCTCTGGACCCGGAGGACTGGGAGCAGCAGCTGGAGCTGGAGCTGGAGCTGGAGCTGGAGTGGGACCCTCAGGATGAGGAGGATCAGGAGAAGGGGGATCTGGAGCCGAATATCCCCTTCAATTTGGATGAAAAAGAAGAGGAAGACGAAGAGAACGGCATGGCGGCAGCCCCCGTTCCCCCTAGAGACATGGGAGATGTCATAGACATAGAAGTAAAGGAAGATGGATTAATCCAAGAATCCCACAGCACGACCGGTTGGATTTGGAGCACCACGAAGCACATCTGGTACCCACATCAACACATTAGCGTGTACACGGGCTTTCATGAGACCGAACTAGAATTGTTGGTTGAAAGGTGTGAGGTACCACAGGGAGGCTACGAGTCCGGCTTTGAAGACCCTGATGGGGCAGACAACTCAAGGGATGGCACCGTGGACAACCCAAAGCCTTCGTGTGTGCGAGACTGGCCCAAGCCGGTGGATGCAACGTAGGATTAGTACTCTCCCTTTTCTTTTCCCACGACTTTTGATTGTATAGCTGTGCGGCAACCGTGACTCTAGGCTTTTGTTACGCCTTCTCCTGTTCTCTTCCCCTTTTGTATTTTGGCCTGACTTACCCTTTGTATCTATGGGAAGTAAGCTTCTTGTTCAAAATTGAATATAGTGCCCTACCTTGGGAACAAATTACCTAAGAATTAAATTCTTTTGCAAATCTTGGAGTAAAGTTGGATCCTGGAAGTATTACTACGACCCCGAGGAATTGGGGCGTGACACTATTACTAATATGTGTAGTAAAAGGTTGAGTGCTATGAGCCACCTCTAGGGTCTCATGTCGTTAGAATCTCATGAGAGCCACCTCTAGGTCTTTATATTATTAAAATACGTTGGTCAAGGACTAAGTGCTATAAGATAGCACAAATTCCTGGGAATCACCTCTAGAGCCTTCAGTAGGATATTGAGTATGAAATGGATCATTGACATTTGATTTGACGAGTTTGATTATTGAATTGGACCAATAAAATGATTTTGGTATATGGATGAATGGGTATTTTTGCAATGAATATAGTTATATTAAAGTAGGATATGACTCATTTTATTCTTGTAAGTTTGTTATATTATAGATTGGTATGAATGAGTTCTTCTTGAGGTCTAGATGTATATTGTGGATGTTTGATTTGCTTAGAAGAGATGTACTGTTCACTAGATTATAATTACTCACTCCATTCGTCTTTCATAATTTTCAGGTTCCTCGATTAGTGGCAGATGGGCGAAAGCGCTATTGGTATGGCATTTTTGGTAGTAGAAATTTGGGTATGTTTCAAGGAGTTGTATTTAATTGTTTATAGTTTGTTGAGTTGGCTTCGTTCTAGTTTTACATATTCTTTTTGATAGATCAAAGAAACTCTTATGTGTCTATCAACTTATATGTTTATCTAATATGTATAACAAGTTGTTGGTTATTATTTGAGACTACGTCTTTCGGGTGGAAGAACGGTCATGTCATCTTCCATTCTTGTTGGCTTCAGGATACCACAAAAGCACACATTTCATTCTTTGTGGCTCCATTTTTCTCATAGCCTTCGACATGGAACCCAGCAGTATGCTTCTAGAGAAAGACGCAAACCATATGTCTTCTCACTGCAGATTTTGAGACTGCACATGTATTCTTGTAGAAAGAAAGGATTGAACTAATATTATGGACAATTCTTCCAGGATGACTAGCTAGCTTCTTTGTAACTGCTCAGGTATTTATAAAGAAGTTGAGTTTTATTGCCTCATCCTTTTAAGTTGTACCATATTCCACCACATTAGGTGGTAAATCTCTTGAGAAACCCGTAAGTTCAAGAACATCGAATGCATTACAAGTCCCTGAACGTGATTACGATTGATATATTGCTAAAATAAGTTATTGCGGTTAGGAAAGTCAAATTAATTTGTCTTAAAACTTTGTCCTTTGACTGAAATCACGGCCAGCATATGATTTTCATTTATGCTTCGGTAACAAAGCTTTAACCCATAGCCCATCTGGTTTCATAGGCAAGGGTCATGCGATCATCTCTATTTGACAGACAGATAGCGCTACTTCATGATTAGGCCACAATTCATCAACCTGATCATTTGTTAACTGATGCATATAGCTTCCTGTGCCTTCTCCCCATAGCCTTATCACGTTAATACGGTAAAAGCTATAAATTGAACATTTACTGGAGCTAAAAAGATTGCCAGATCTTTGCAAGCTGGTAGGGCCCAGGCTGCTGTTTTCTTTCAATATCAGAAGGCTCAAGCAGAAACCAAAAGCGCCCACTGTGAGTGATCAATGATCTAAATCAGGACTTTGAACCAACTTGTAAGGATGCAACGCGTTCAGTATTTAAGAGTTGAGCAGCAGGCTCATCGTTTTCAATCATTCTCACCCTGATAATCTATCCATACATGCCAATACACATGCTCAGATATGTAGATGCACGAACACTCAATATGCTTATATCCTTACTAAGAAGAAATCAATAAAAGCAGCCTCCCACATAAAAAAAACATGCACCCTCTTTGATGGCCATCTTCTCAAGCGAAGGTCACTTTAAACAAAGTTCACTGGTCTGATGACAAAATACAACCAATAAGTTCAGGAGTTCTCAAAACAACTTCACACCTGCTACTCTCACAGAATCAATGACTGCCTTAACTTTGCCATGATACTTTTGTTGTCTTGTCCAGTGGACGGTGACAGCAAGGATGCCCTTGAGCAGCAGCCTCTCTCCCAGTATCTTTCCTATCTTCGCAGCTGCGGCCACATCTCTAGTCGATTCCACGTATGTTAAGGCCCAGTATGTTCGTCTTTTCAATCCCCTCTTTATGTTAAGGCCCAGTATGTTGTTTTGGTTGTATAGAAGTCACCCTTTTCATTAAGAAGAGAAGTACGATCTACAGGCCTTAAGCTTGCATTGCAGAAAACTGTAGAGAGGTCCTTGCTAATAGAACCATGGTGGAAACAAGATCCTCATAAATAAGTAACTTGGGGGTCCATTAATTTCACAGAAAACTCAAGATTTGGAAAATATTTTCTGAAGAAAGATCCTCGTAATATCGTCTCCTCTTTCACAACTTCTATCAAACAATCATTGTGCAATTTCTGTGAGATCATAACCAAGCAACCAAGAAAACTGTAAAAGGCAGATTTATGTGGCGAACTAAGAAAGAAACACAGAGTGAATTGATATCACGAGAAACGGAGTGAAAAACAAAAGCCCAAATTTGTCCAAAATTTCCAGGGAATTATTATTCAGAAAATGCAGAACAGGTAGGTCTATCTCTGAACCCCCAATACACATTCACTCAAGGTTGAGAGAGCACCACCAGTGACAGAACCTTTCGAGAGGAATTATCACGCCGACGAAGTCACGATCGAGCTGTGAAAATCAACCAACCATGTCTTCAGAGAAAGCGAGATACGAAGAAGGGGAGGAGCGCAAAGGAACCAAGTGAATAGAAGAGCACTCGGAAGCATAATCCAATCGTATTAGAATTGTTCCCTTCTTTTCCATCTTTCTTTCCCTTTTTCCCATGTGACCCTGCCGATCCATGGGCCCATCCACGTGCACCAACCACCGCCAGTCTCTCCCCCTATATCCATCTCTTTGGCATCATTTGGGCTGGGCTAGGCTGGGCTTGGGACCTCGAGCATGACATCACTAAGCCCAAACATAGCTTGCCATGTGGGTCCCAACCCTTTGGCCCTCGTCTGTACTCGTCAATGACAAGAGTGAGATGGGGGCCTTGTTGGCATCGCCTGAGATAAAACGGCAATCCTTGGTGGTTCCGGTCATTTCTAAATAATCTCATCTAATTTATTTATTTTTTGTCGAAAGAAAGATTCCATTCATTTTGTAGAATAATACATGAGAGGTACACAGGAATCTTTCAAGTCTAGTAAACCTACACAGAACAAAGCATAACTAATTGTCAAGTCGACCTGCTAAATCAGCTCGACAATTGTAAAGAAAAAAAAAAGAACTTGCTTGTTGCTCAACTTGCTTCATATCTTTATCTTGGTGAGAACGGAAAGAGAAAATCTAATGGATTTGGAGCATTTTCATGTATCATATGGACCCAGCCAATGGGGTCATGGCATGGTGGTTAAGATTCAAAAGTGCATACAATACCTAGAGAAGATCCACCACAGGCATTGTCCGCCAAGATAAAGTTTCTTCTCAAGTAACTTTATTCCTAATCGATGGAGATGAAATCAGAAGATAGTGAATATTTCGACGTGTCCAAATTCTAAATAGAAAATTCAGGCTATAATGTGCCAAAACGTGGCAAAATGGGTCAATGTTGGGAACAAATTCTCGTAGATAGAAGGAGTTACTTTGGAGATATTGATTATAGAATGCCAGTTTCAAATTTTGGCTTGTATATTGAAAATGCATTATTCTTTAGCAACTTAAGATTTGTGTAATTAAATATTTGCACAACTTCAATGAGATGTAAAATAAATAAATTCATTCTATTCGCAACTTGCCCCTGCCTCAATTAAATTGACTTTCCGCTGGGTGATGAACAATCTCGGGAATATAGGAATGACTCTCTAATCTTCGCCTCTACAAAATGCCGGCACTTGAACAGCTTTGCTCAATAAAAAGTCTTGATTGGACTAGGTTCAATCAAGTGCTTACTAAAAAACAATGCACCATGCAAATGTAACAACCACGAGATCATCTGGTTTTCATCATCATTGGCCATTATCATCGTGTAGACATGTTTCGATTTGTTAGTGGAGTACTCGGTTTCAACTGTTGATCTGTGTTCTAATGTCAATTTGAAGCTTCTCACCTATATTACGAATTAGTGGCGGCAACAGGGTCGTTTAAATTAGCAATAGCCATATTTGAAACTTTACGTATTTTTGTAGATGTGGAATTCTCATGATTATGTTCAAGGCAAGTCACCGATGCTATTCATCTCTTTCCATCCTTTTTTGGCATCTAAAAAAAAGCGTGATGTGAATATTAAACCAACTCACTTTATTATCAATAAACATGGCATCTAAAATTACGAATTAGTGGCAGTAACGGGGTCGTTTATATTAGCAATAGCCATATTTGAAACTTTACGTCTTTTTGTAGATGTGGAATTCTCATGATTATGTTCAAGGCGAGTCACCGCTGCTAGTCATCTCTTTCCATCCTTTTTTGGCATCTAAAAAAAAGCGCGATGCGAATATTAAACCAACTCACTTTATTATCAATAAACATGGATAAAAAGCGTAGATTGTATGCATATCTATCTATATGGTAGAGAGAGAAATGAACTTTCATCTCACTTTTTAGATTTCCTAAACTACGATTCTTTTGCACAGTAGAAATATAAGAGATCTCTTTATCACTATAATCATAAAACAGCCATCAATTTTATTTTCTATGCATAACCAACAAATTTTATATATGATCTATCTATCTATATTATAAAGTCAAATAACCATTTGTCTTACTTTTGAAGTACCAATATTCTCCATAACACTTCTTTACAATAATAGAAAAGTGATAGACACTGTTGTCATCACATTTGTTCGAAGTGTATTCTCGACAATTAACCTTTTTTTTTTCTTGAGTAACCTCCCTTTTACACCTACGCGATTCTCATTTCTCATTACATTAAATTAATTCAACGTATATAATTTTATTGTAGAAGTAATACTACACATGTAGGAGAACTAGTCTATTTTTTTAAGGGAAAAGCGACCGTCCTCTCATTTTTAGATTTTCTAACCTACCTTTTGTCCCTTTTTACAATACCATATACCAAATTTCTTAATCACTTACTTCGTAAATAATCACTTGCTTGTGCTCTTTATCCATAACCCTCTAATTATGCGAATTGCATGTATCATTTCTATTTTTAGGCGCCGTCATTCTATAGACAAAGCCTGAACTACTCTTTGTTTTAGTGATATACATAATCTCTTGCAATCAATTAGCTAGTCTCTCTATATTCAAAAGCAACAAAGATAGAAATTATAGAGAAAATGGAGTTCCTCGACTAACTTAAGTACAGGCAAAAGTGCCGGTAACATACTACTCTATATATGAGATCTCTCTTTTGCATCGAAGATCAATGAGAGGATATCATGGACGAAGAGCATTCTGAATGATGTCGTATATTTGAGATAGCTTGTTAGTTTAACCTCTTGTTTTTCATAAATTTTACGGCTCTCACAATGCAACTTTCACTAATATCAAAAATAAGAGCAAGGTCGTACTAAATCGGCAAAGTCTTTTATGTAATATTTACATCAAGTGACGGGTTATAATTTTGTTACCTATTAAATTATCATTTATCTTGATTCTTGAAATATGCATCAAAGATAAAGGATACACGACATGACAAATGATTTTGTATCGACATGGCAGAGTCGATTAAAATAGTTACTCATCTAACTTTCTTCTAAATGGAATTTAAAGAGCAAAAGCCACTTTCTCTTAATATATATATATATATAATATAGTTTGTTTTCTTTTCTCTTCTTCTTGTTTTTTTTAGGGGGGGCCGGGGGCGCATCTTTTTGCATAGAGTCGAAGTCATTATGATTCGAGAATGAGCCGTGGACTTGAAAATATATCATTCAAAGAAGGTGGAGGGAAAATATTTTTCTAATCGTTGTCTGATTGAATGACCCTTTCTTGTTGTATTGCGAACCCAATTAGTGAGAGAGAGAAGCCCACTCGACATAATAAAGTTAAAAGAGCTCGATGTGCTTTTGATACCCCATTCGAACTTAGTCGTGATTTTTGTATCTGCCCATCATGGTTGATTGGACAAGTGAAAGCTCGAACTACATGATTTGATACCATCACGGGGGAGAGAGAGATGCAGAAGATTCTCTTGAGCTTCATTCATCAATAGGATTGGCAGATTTCGACTATGGTTCAAAATCTTGTTTTTAGGTCCCACTATATGCCGGGCGAATATAAATTATTTGGTTTGATTAGAATAATATTGATATCGTAAATGTAGAACAGGAATTTACAAAAGCCCAACATGTTTGACATATTTAAGAAATGTCTTTTATAATATGCACATGCGTTGGTGTCCAAAAGAATACATGTTGCAGGTGAAATTCTGATTTGATTCACAATTTTAGAGCAATATGCACATACGTTGTTGTGCACAAGAAATTGACATTTGAAACATTAAGCACAATCATTATACACTACGAAATGTTTATATTGTTGAGTGATTAAAAGAAATTAGTGATAGACATGCTAACAAAAAACAATTGTATGAAATTATTAAGAAATTTCTTTAGCAGAATTGTTGTAGGATAAAAATATCCAAGTTTTGATATTAGAACAAGTGAGGGGTAACATAACCCTTTATGTTTGTGCATTTGTCCATGCACCAATATTTGCAATCAAATACTTATGGATGGTTAGGGAAAGATAAAAAAATACAGAAATCTTTAAAATAAGAGCTTGTGTTATATATATATATATATGTCCCTCTCAAGGATGACTCATATTGATTAAAGCTCAGCACTAACTCCACTTTACCTTAAAAAGCATATACTTGAATTAGTATCCCAGTAAACCAACTTTCTAGAATCACCTCCATCTAGACAAAGGCTGATAATTACTCGATTAAGGTAGAGTAAGTAGACTATCATAAGTTGATGCAATTAGTAAGGTAATTCAAAGGTATAGGGTTTTCATGGATGGTATACTTGTAGACAATGGGTTTGTGAAAATAATTTATCTGAATACCGTGCTAGCACTCATCATTGTATGCAAGATATTATACAACAGACAATGCATTAGGTAATGTAGGGTTTGTCCAAACATTATATATGATGCTTTGCCATAGCCTAGTTGGGTCAAGGTCTGCAGGCATAAAGGTCGCAGCCTCTGGCGAATTGCTTGCAAGGTATGATATTGACTAATTTACCAAGAAAGAAAATAAGATTTACAATTAGAGAATTTAGGAATATTTTTCTACATTAGTCAAAACCACCATATGTCTTGCATTTTGCTCTTCAAATTGCACAAAAAGATAAAATTTCCCATTACTTTCTCGTGATTACTCAATTCACATCTATATTGACTAATTGGTACGTATCAATTCATTACAAAAAAAAAGACTAATTGGTACATATCAACTCAATTAAATATCACTCAATTCATTAAAAAGCGGATTTGTTTCTCCTCAAATATAAACCACCAGCAATCATGCACACAAAGTGCGTGTGCCTTGACACAAGCCTATACATTACATCTAAGGCAATTTCTATTTCACTTTTTAATGGTTCTAGTTATCCTTGGAAATAAAGAAAATAAATAAGTTCCCAAAAGAAATGGGGATAAAATTATTAACTGGAAGTTATTTCTTTAGATTTTGATTCCGTCCACCAACAGAAGCTATAGAACTCGATAGTTGCCTATGAACATTTACTTGCAGCTAATGTCTCGCCATGGCTTCATGCATCAAGAGGAGAACACACCCTCTCTCGGTTTTATTCCCATATCAAGATCAGAAAGGCCTGTAAGATTTACTTTCATTATTTTTTTCTACTTAATTTGAATCTTGCTATTTGTTTTATTCCGAAAACACCTAAAACGCAGATAACTTGTGTATATTAACGGGACAATTGCCATTTAAGTCCTAAAACTTTTGCAACTTTGCTGATTAAGTCATTCCATCAGATTTTGGCTAAAAATTACCTACGTGGCGACAACGTGACGCGACTGGCCGTCGCCGTGAAGACGTGGCGACAAACTTTTACCCCGAAAAAAAAAATTTCTAAAAAGAATACTTGGTTGGCAAGCTCCACCAGCCGCCAGAGTCGCCGGCCACTCTAGAGGGTGGCGAAGCCCTCACTCGGGGTGGGCGAGGCTGACGTCACCCAGATCTAGGCAGGGCTCTGCCGCCCTCACCCTTGATTAGCGAGGGCCGGGCAAGGTCGACCTCACCCAGATCTAGGCAAGGGGTCATGGAGGGACTTGCTTACCACCTCTCTTTCACATTCAACAAGAAGACTAATCACCTCAAGATCCTCCTTAGTGTCCTAGGTTGCCATCTTTTCCCTGTCTCCATCCATCAAAAGACGCCACTCTATGAGGTGAGTTGACTCATCGAACCGTTCCTCTTGCTGTGTTTTCCTCCATTGGTGGTGTTCTCTGGGAACTGTAAACATGGCATTGCCCTTGCCCAGATTTGGGAGAGGCCAGCCTCACCGGCCACAAGTAAGGGTCGCGACGACCTCCCCAGACCCCACCACTCTCGCCCTTAGCTGGCAAGGGCTTCGCTGCCCTCTAGAGTGGTCGGCGAGCTCCTCTGTTGGCGGAGCTCATCGGCCAAGTATTCTTTTTAGAAACATAAGAAAAAAAAATTGGGGTGAAAGTTTGTCGCCACGTTATTGCCGGGGACGGCCGGTCGCGCCACTTCGTCGCCACATAGGCATAGGCATTTTTTAGCCAAATTCCGTCGGAATGACTTAATTGGAAAAGTTGCAAAAGGTTTATGACTTATTTGGAAAAAAACAAAAAAAGGTTTAGGACTGAATCGACAAAGTTGCAAAAGGTTTAGGACTTAAATGGCAATTGTCCCGTATATTAACATTTACATTTATATACAATTTTCGCAAATTTTTTTTACAATCTATATAACATTCCGGATTTTTTTTACTTAATTTCAATTTTGTGATTTCTGCACCTCTTACATATATTTTTTTTAAATGCAGACACCCGAAACGCAGATATCGGGTGAGTTTGGTTTGGTTTTTGGGGAAAGTCATTGGGAAAATGCAAACACCTTTAGCTTAAAGGGGTTTGGTGAAATGCAATACTGTTTGGTAAATTATAACTGAAAACTGCCTTGAGATGCAACTTTGAGGAAATGCTGTTTGGTAAACATATATTTAGAAAGTGCTTTGTTGTAACTAATTTTAATTTTTTTTAAACTTTAATTTGTTTGGAATTGAAAAAAAAACAATGACATTAATATTTTTATTTTCACACTTAGAGTAATATAAAAAATACATATTAACAAATTTATTAATAAAAAGTTCACACTAAAGGAGATCTTAAAATTAAAGAGCAAGGTCATTTAATCATACTACGTCGCGTGTGATAATCGAATACTTGAACTTATCTTTGTTAGAAAATATAATTTCCCTTTCTTTCATCATTTTGACCTAGAAACTTATGCGTAATGATAAGAATGCCCTTTGAAGTGGCATTCATCTTTTCAAGCTAAGTAAATGCGTCCGTATCAAGTATAACCATACCCTAACACAATGGTTAGCAAAACGATAAACACAGTTCAAATGATGAAAAAAATACCCTCTAGCAAAAAATTTGTATATACTCCATCAGCCCTACAACAAAATTGTTGCTGGGGTTTCTGTTGGTAGACTACTTTTGGACCCTATAAACGAGTTCCTTTTTCTACCCAAATTGACACAAATTCAAGATTATCATAGATCTTCGCATGACTATCAAAATGAAGGGGGCAAACTAGAAACCAAGATCGATAGGAAACAAAATTATGAACCATATGCACCCCATCACCCCTGACAAGCTCAATGTACACAAATGTGAAGTTGCTGCCTAAGAATCTGTTATCTTCTCTCCCTACCTTCTAGTTCTTCCTGGTCCTCCAACTGGACCTCCTCTTTAGTTACATTGCTGCCTCCGTTTTCATGAGCTGTGCCGCAGCCACTATGCCGGAGAAACAACCCAGATGATGAGGTGTCATCTTCATCAAGATCTTTGTCGTTTTCCTTCTCTATCGAAAGCGAGGTCGGTGTCGGTGTTCATCCAAGCCGCGCAATGGTGGACAAAGCCAAGAGCTTCGTGAAGGATAGAAGCGTGGATGTAGATTTGGCTGGTTCATGGCTTGAGCAAGAAGATTCAGGGACCGGATGAGAGAGAAAAGAGAGATACATCATTCAGCTTACCCAAGAAAGATAGAGAAACTATGAGAAATGAGTGCCTAAAGGAACAAAACTGTAATCTTATGCTTCAGATCCCAGAATGCAAAACCAAATCAGACACCGACAACCAGATGAGCGCTATTTCCATCCACGCAAATCGTGTAATCTCTTTGTGAACATGTTCGCTCGATTTGACAAACTAAATCATCCCAATGACAAGGCAAACACTCACATCAGTCTCCACATCAAGTCAGAACCAATTGTTCCAAATACCTAAAATACTAGCAGGAGACAGCCCAAAACCCACTTGATCAATTCAACAAGACACAAATTAAATCCAACTCACAAAAAATGGAAAAGCAAGAAGCAAACTAAGAGCTTCAAATGAATCCCGTATAAAAAGGGCAAGAAATCTAGCCGCCATATAATCATATCAAAGTCAACCTCATTCTCTCTCGACACCCATCGCACAATCAGGGCAAGAAACAATTATCAAGTGCAAAGAACCAGAAAAGCCACGAATAAAGATGGGTTTCACGAAAAAATCGCTACCTGAGGATGGAAGAGCGAGGGAACAACAATGCCACCAAAATCACAATTTACTCACGCAGTAACGCCACCAAATCAAAACCTATCAGCAAAGGAACAACAATTAGACAATAAAAACAAACAAGAAGTTTTGTCATACAAGAAGTTTTGTCATACAAGAAGCATATTGCGTTATCTACTAAAGAGATACAATATCTATCGTACTCATTCAAGATTAAGAAAGTCGTGGAATATATATAAATTCATCACCAATAAAAGAAGATTGCAATATATTTTGAAATAAGGATTCACCGTGATGAGATCTTATCTCGCTGAGTCGGTATATTCACATTCAGACATATTCTTTAGTTTAGTTAAGTTGTTTTCAAATACATCAAAGGCTAACAAGATCAGGCATACTAGCAATGTAATGATTGCAAGGGACATATACACCCAACACTGATCGATACATAGGATGCTGCAAAATGATACTAACATGTCCATGGTCATAATCTCAGCATTCAAGACACTGAAATAGATTGTGCCAAGCAAATCAAAAACATGCTCTGCTTCTTCTTCTTCTTCTTCTCGTAATAAAGATTAAAAAAAAATCAACGACGCAAAACCTACCGCATTGTACTCGATGGAATATGTCAACTCTTACTTTCCACACTCTTAACAATAGAAACCCCAAATTCGTAACCTCGCTCGGTCTTCTCACGTAACCAGGGTGTTGATTGCAGTTATATAACTGAGAAGCTTCAAACATCAGCTTGCTCGAAGATAACACTATTCCACTAAAAAGCGCAATACCCAAATTCTCAACTTCTACTAGCACAGAACTCTGACAAACGCGATGTATAAGCGAACTTGAATTCATTCATGACCACAACCGAACTCGGCAAAGAGCTCAGAAGCACGGAGAAGGCGGCGGCGGCGGCGGTGGCGGCGGCAACGGCGTCGACACGGCGACCGGCGAAGAAAGAGAAAATCGGAAGGGGAGCGAGGGGGTTACTTGAGAGTGATGAGAACCAAAGCCTTAAAGCACGCGGGATGGCTATGGAGATAACTTGAAGCTCTCTTCAAGACAGACGAGAGTCGTCATCAAGGGAAGCGGGAGAGGGGACGAGCGAAGAGGCGTCGCGACTGGAGAGTAACAGGAGGGCGAAGGCAGGGAGGAGGGAAGCGGCAGAGGGGAAGAACACGAAGAGGCAACCCAAGTCAGAGAGGATAAGAGAGGAGGAGCCTAGGGTTTCTTAACTGGCAGGGGCAAAACTTGGAATTTGTTTAATAAAAGAGGGCGAAATGGGAAAGCGACATATTTTCATTAATTCCTTGGAGTTGCATGCCGAGAATGCAAGTTGAGAATGCAGCTCAAGAGATCCCTTGGCCTAAAGGCCTTTAGAGGGCATTCAAGATGCAATTGCATCTCCACAAAGTTGGCCCAAATGCTGAACCAAATATCAAATATTTGGTCAAATGGGCTTTCAAGGCCAAATGCCCATTCCGAAAGCCGAACCAAACGGGCACAACATGTGTGTATGACTTTCAATTTTTTTCAATTTGTATAACATTCTGAAATTTTTTAAAAATTTCCTTTTGGCAAACGTCAAACAAACACGCTTGGTCTTCTTCATATTTTTTCGCCCAACAAAGAGAAACGAATCGTGCACACACATCGCGTGCTTTAAAAATGATTTAGTTCGAGGGAAACCAGATGAGTTGTGTTGAGAGGGACTAGCATAGGAGGAGAAGAGAAGCTGGGAAGCATTAGGTTGATGTGGTTATTGGAAGATGTCTGGGATGTAAAAGAAGAAGACAATAGGATGTGAGATAATTGGTCGTTGTACAAATGGGAGAGAATGTGCAAAGAAGAGGAGATGAAATATAGTTAATTGGACACTTGGGCAACAACGACAAACAACTGTACAGTCGATGGAAGTGCTAACTAAAGTTTGCTGAATCAAATTGTTAGTAAGTGCATGCATACAGGATTCCGATAAAAGCAATGAAGATAAAGGAGTTTTCAATAACTACGTACTCGAAATTCCGTGTCCGTTTCATAATCTTTGTCGATCGACTTGTTCCCGGATATATTGTACTCAATTAAAGTTCAATCAAGTCTCTTGCTGATGTTGACATAAGAATTTTTTACGTGCGTAAGTCACACAATCACTCTTGAAGTTAGCTGAACGGGAGAGAAAAAGCAAAGTATCTATTTTCCATATTACCTCAGGGATATGTTCTTCCTTTCTTTCTAATTTGTCAAAGATGCATAGGGATTGTTTCGATGGTGCTAAAAGTACACAGAACCTTATGAAGGAAGACCTAAACACAAAAGTATTATGCCAGTAGCAGGTGAGTTTGATTCGTCATTATGCATTTGACTTATCAACGATGCCATAGGCTTGATATATTCATGATCGGAATCGCAAGGATGGGATCCTCTATCAAAACTTTCTCATTTAATAAGTTTATATGTTTGTGCTACAATTATAAATTTAGGCATACGACTAGCAAAAGGATTTCAAAGTCTTGAAGATGAGGAAAATTATACCTCACTTAGTGTTTTTGGATGAGAGTACTCTTAATTGCTAAAAAGGCCAGAATAATAAACATATAATATATCTCATGGCTATTCAACATACTTATTCATCTTCTTACAATGCAAGGAACGAACAGTCAAGATTCTTAGCTTTGATAAGATCTACAAGCATTCCTCCACCACTTCCTTCTCATTCTGGCTCCTTTCTTTTCAATCAATTCTGCGAGCCACTGAAGTCTTTTGGATTTGAGAAGAATGTATCCTAGAGAGATTCCAGCTACGATTCCACACCCATAACCCATCAATATGGCTCTCCACTCAAACCAGCCTCCATGCTCCGTTTCCTTTTCTTGAGGGATAAGTACTAGTGGAATTTCTCGTGAACTATTTGCACATGTCTTCGTCAATGGAAATCCCCATAGTCCAAGATTTCCAACAAATGAGTCGCTCCTAAATGTGTTGAATTGACTTCCCCGAGGAATAGGTCCGGTGAGCTGATTATCTGAGAGGTTCAAGAATTCAAGAGACATCAAATCTGCTAGTTCCTGAGGAATCTTTCCGATGAACTTGTTTGAAGAGAGGTCTAGCCATTCGAGTTCAGTCAAGTTCTTGAAAGACGGAGGAATAAAGCCTGTGAGATTGTTGTGGGAAAAGTTTAGCCCTTTGAGTGACTTCAGGTTTCCAATATCCATGGGAAGCTCCCCGCCAAAATGGTTGCTCGACAAGTCTATACTCACAAAAACAGTTAGAATTTTCACCAATTGTGTCTCCAATCCTTTCATGGTCACCGTGACCGAATCTTGATAACAATCACCTCCCATATACTTCAACTTACCCCGTCTTGTATCCCGATTCATCATGACAACAAACTTCATAATATATCTAACAGGGAAAGGACCACTCAAATTGTTGTTGGACAAGTCGAAAATGCGCAATTCAGAAAATGCACGAGCTGCTCTAGGACCACTCATGAAGCCATGGAACCTATTGGACCTCAAAACAAGAACTTGTAGCTTGGGAAGGGCTCCCAACCAATATGGGAACGTATCCTCCAGTCCATTGTCGCCGAGATCCAAAACTTCCAAAATTTCACAATGTAGTAACGACCGTGGCAATGTCCCTTCAAATCGATTCTGACTAAAGTCAATAGTCCTCAATTTGTTATCCGTGGAAAATTTTCTGGGGATCACACCCCGAAACATGTTCATTCGGAGGTTGAGCACCGAGAGATCATCGCTAAAGCTCATCAAGCACTCTGGCAAGGTGCCCGACAAATTGTTATTGGACAAGTCGAGGACTTTGACGGTAGTGGCATTGCATATCAAAGGTGAAACCTTTCCACTAATCTTGTTGTTTGCAATGAAATAGTAGATAGTGGTAGGTGGTGGAATTGGAAGAGGACCTTCAAATCTGTTGCTGGATAGATCGACCGTCCGCAGATTCGACCAATGGAGAAAGTATTCTTCGGGCCATTGACCCCCTAAATTATTGTTAGATATGGAAAAAGTCATAAGCTTGGAGTAAATAAATGGAGGAGCCGGAGGATCGATTTGGCCATGGAATTCATTGGACCGGAGATCGATCAACTCCAATGAGGGGGATTCTAGCAACCACTTTGGAACAATATCATTGATTTTGTTGAAACTGACGTTTAGAAGCCATAATGATGCACAATTGTCCAAAGACCGTGGTAATGTCCCTTCAAACTGATTGGCACTCAAGTCTAACCACCCGAGGTTGGTTAGATTTCCCAAACATTGTGGAATAGAGCCAGAGAGATTGGTATGAGCCAAGTTTATATACTCAAGGGAGCTTATTTTGCACATGGAAGATGGAATCTCTCCGCTGAAGCCATTTTGGGCGGCCCAAAAGAATTTTATTGGGAGTGGTGGAACTGGAAGCGGCCCCCGGAATAAGTTGTTGTGAAGGTCAACGAAGGTCAACTCTTTCGAGGGAAATGGCCATATGCCTCCCTCAATAAGGTTGTTAGAAATATCAAGAGACTGTAGTCTACCATTGCCTACTTCCGAAAACCATCTCGGTATCTGACCGCCAATCTTGTTGTTGGAGAGATCTAAATATCTTAGCTTTTTTAGAGACTTCAAAAAAAGAGGAAATTTGGTCAAGTTGCAAGAAGGCAAGTTCAAAGTCTCCAGCTTCAGAGATGTGAAATTCATACTATTGGAAGCTAGATTTAACTCTACGGAAAGACTAAGGTACTGCAGATTTTGCAGTGTCGACAAGACTCCCGGGTCTAAAACACCAGTAAAGTGGTTCCAAGAAAGCTCTAAAGATATGAGTTGTTCAAGCTTTCCAACAAATGACGGGATATGACCAGTTAATTCATTGTCCGAAAGGTCCAACCAGCTTAATTTTGTTAAGTTTGCAAACCATGGGGGGATCGATCCTGTCAATTTGCAGCTCATGAGATGCAGAGTATTTAAATTCTTTAATTCACCGATTGAATCAGGTATTTTGCCCGACATGTTTGCCGACGAGAGGGCTAAGGATTGAAGAGACTTGCTCCAGTTAGACTTGGGAAAAGAAACCCTGATTTCATCGTCATCCAAATGGAGATCAAGGAGGTTCGGCAAGCGGAAAATGTTGGGCGGAAGTTCCCCTTGTAAACCGCATCTAGACGCACTGAAAAACGTCAAGGAGGATGATAAATTCACGAAGGAACTAGGCGAGACAGCAGACATGTCTACATAATCAAGGTGAAGTTCCCTCAACTCTGTTAGATTCTGAACAAGGATTTTGAAACCAGTATTTTCGATCATAACACGGAATGCCCGAATCCCACATTTTCTAGAGAGATCAAGTAAAATTAGTTTAGAAAGGTAAGAAATTTCAACTGGAACTAGACCTGAAAAATTGGAACCAGAGAGATTGAGGTGCCTTAGCTCAGTAAACACACTTAGTTCAGGCGAAATAGGTGAGGCAAGGAAATCGTTAAAAGCAAGGTTGAGGCTCTGAAGACGGCGAAGTGCAAAGAGCGAACTGTCAGAATGGAGGGTGCCCTGAAGACAGCTGGATGAGAGATCGAGGCCGATAACATTACCCGTTTCATTGTCGCAGGCGACGCCGTCCCACGAGCAGCAATCCGAGCCGTTATTCCATGCAGTGGTCTTTGGATGGCAGGGTGGGAACGTATCAGTTTGAACCGCGAGAGAATTGCTGAACTGAAGTAAGGCATCACTTTGGGCAGGACGACATAATTGTGCTGTTGTGAAAGGAAGGTTCAACAACAATTGCCGCGAAAGACAAAAGAGGAAACAGAGGGACAGTAGGTAGAATTCCATGTTTTTTTCGGTCGAGCGCAATGCTTCCAAGGCAGCGGTATGCTTATTTATAATTGTTAAGAAGTCAAAGTCTTCTTGAAACGTAATTATTCGGGTCAGTCTTTGGTGGGGTTGCTCGGCTGGGGAAGATTAGTGCGATAGAATTTCTTCCTTTGGCGGAATGCGATGAAGGACTGTGGAGGAGTTTTCACGGCATCCATTCTAGAATGGGCCTTGACAAATCGGTGCTAATAAGTTGGGCTTCATTGATTATTTTTGCTTGCAATATCATGTCAAGCATGGAATAGGATAAATCTACATACACATGATGCGGAAGCCTGCTCCGCTTTTCTTGAAAGGCCTATTGGTCGAGTCTATGGCGGCAAATTTCATTTCACATAAACGCGTGGCTCTAGTTATTACCTTCCAATGGACAAATTTGAATAATTCACAACAAAGAAAATAATCTTTTATGAATGTTCTCCAATAAAATAACTTTGAATCTCTAATGACCCTGTTTACTAGTGCAGGCTAGCGTGATGATAGGTACAAATCCAAGATCTTACCATTCACCTGCAAGTTCGACAAGAAGTTAGGGCGATATGATGGATTGTCCAGTGCTGATCCTAAAAGGATGTATTTCCACGGCAAATTCATCCGTTAAGACCAGCTCAATCAGCTTTCCCTCGTTTCATCTATTACTTGAGGAAATATTTATGCACCCCGAGAAAAAAGATGCAATATGTGGATGGCATTTCCAGCCGATTGATCTCCATGGCGAACAGTTTCAATCGACATCTTCTCGACGATTTCATGGTCCATTAAATCTAATGCCTACTGCTTTGGCTTCTGCATCTAATTGGCTTCTCTTTTCTCCATCCTCCTCATAGTTCTCGCGAACCATTTGGGTCTTCTTCTTTCAGACACAATGCACGTTGCGCAGGTCCCAATTACGTTTTCGATTAATATAGAAATGATAAAATCTCTCAAATCAACAAAGCACTAGTCAAACATCTTACGGTTACATTGGCTCGCGACATGAGTGATGATATTGAACTTCCATACAAGGATGTCCTCAATTCTGCATTATCGTTTCGGATACCGTAAAAGAAAAGTTCCTCATAAATTCGGATACCCAAGTGTCACAGATGTTGAAAGATATCAAGAAAATCTATCAGATTCAGGAGCCATCCAAGGATGGAGTTGCGCGTAAGTTTCCGTCCATTAGAATGAATTTGAACAAGTCTGGCGATTCGCTCATCCTGCAGACCACATAGAAAAGGAGGTTCCTATCCTTCCAAATTCCAATCCCCGAAAAATCTTTGGCGAAAACATACGCTTTTCATTCTCTGTGGCTCTAATTTGTCAGAGCTTTGGACACGGAACCCATATCGTGCTGCTTGAGAAAGACGCAAACCCCAAAGTCTTCTCGCTGCAGATTTTGAGACTGAACCTGTATTCTCGTCGAGAAATAGAAAGGATTCAAGGGATTGTTTGGGCAATTCTTCCATAATGAACATGTTGGAGTTGGCGAATATTTCGGCAAATCCTTATTTCTCATATCGGGCACATACATATAAGTTTAGAGAAATCAAAGTATGAACCAACACTACGCATGAAATGACGGGGTTCCGCTCACCAGTGAGTGAAAGGCTGCTGCACTCGCTGGTGAGCAAGCGGAGGGGTGTGAGGGCCCAAAAACAAAATCGATTTAAATTTATATTTAATGGGTCTGTTTATTGTGGGATGAAAAGGGTTAGGATGAGTTTAGGTTTTGGGTCCACTTATAAGCGTTATATATTCTACTTGTATGAAAGATCATTGTAACTAATTGAGTCGCTGTAAAATATAGTGAAATTTTTTATTGAATGTAACTTTACTCTAAGTAAACTAGCTAAACCTTTGCGTCATCTTATTTTTCTTTGTATGATCTTTTTTTTTCGATTTATGATACAACCCATCAAAATAGCTAATTTCTTTCGAGCTTTTCAGGTATTACAAACGAGTTTAGTTTTACTGTCTCATCCTTTGGAATCATAACCTGTACCACCACATTAGTTCGTAAATCTCCTAGGAAGCACGTAACTTCATGAACGTCAAATGCACCGCCAGTTCCTGAACGTGATTATGCTATATTGCTCAAGTAACTTGTTACGGTTAATAAAGCCAACTCAATTAATCTAAAACTTTCTACGGCTAGCATATGGTTTTCATTTATGCTTGAGTAACAAAGCTTCAACCGTGAGCCACTCTGGCTTCGTAGGCAAGTGCCAAGTCACCATCTCTATTTGACGGACAGATGGCGCTACTTCATAAGTAGGCCACAATTCATCAACCTATCTTTTGTTATGTAATGCATATAGCTTCCTGTGCCTTCTCCCCACAGCCTTATCCTGTCAATATGGTAAAGAGCATAAACTGAACATTTATTGGAGTTGCAAAGATTGCCGGATCTTCACTAGTCTGGGGGGCCAAGGAGATGTTTGCTTTCAATAACAGTAGGCTCAAGCAGAAGCCAAAAGCAAACCAACTTGTATGGATGCGGGGCCTTCACTATTTAAGATTTGAGCAGCAGGCTCTCGTTTTCATCCCTGATAATCTATCCAAATTGCCAACACACATGCTCAGATATATGTACATGCACAAACATTCGATATGCTTATATACTTACTAAGAAGAAATCAACATAAGCAGCCTCCAACATAAATATCTCATGCACTCTCTTCTATTGCCATCTTTCTCAAGTAAAGATCACTTCAAACAAAGGTCACAAAGTCTTAAAAAAATACAACCAATAAGTTCAGGAGTTTTCAAAGCAACTTCACACCTGCTTCTCTCACAGAATCAACAACCGCCTTGACTTTGCCATGATACTTTTGTTCTCTTTTTAAGTGGATGGTGACAGCAGGGATGCCCTTGAGCAGCAGCCTCTCTCCTAGTATCTTTCCTATCTTTGCAGCTGCAGCCACGTCTCGAGTCGAGTCCATGCTCGGTCTCAAAGCCTTCTCCTGTGAGCTCGCTGAAGATGCAACAGTAGCAGTAGGGGAATGGATCACTTGGGCACTTACGAACTTGTTAGTGAAGTGCATCTTCAGAACATAAGGCTTGAGAAAGTTTATTATTCTCGGTGGTTTGGCTGGCGGTGGGATAACCATCTCTGATTTGGGGAGTCAATGAAACAAACTTTGAATTGCTAGAACCAAAGCACCAAAGTCAGATGAAAGGAAAATAATCAGAAAAAAAAAAATCGGAAACATAGAGTGTTTGTCTTTTCCATTCCCTTTTTGTTTTAAGGCCCAGTGTGTTGTTTTGGTCGTATACAAGTCGTCATTTTCATCGCAAAACAAGAACTATAAACCACAACACGGGTCCTTAGTAATAGAACAATGGTGGAAACATAATACTTGTAAATAAGTAACTTATAGTGCGTTTATTTCATGAAAAACTCAAGATTTGAAAAACATTTCTGAAAAATGATCTTATATCACTTACATAAATGAATGGATGAATGAGAATTATTTTTATCGTCTACAAAATAGTTAGTCATAGCGATAATGAAAATATTTTCCACTACTACTTCTTCTAGGCGATATAACCAATTATCTTTCAAAAAATGTTTTCCAAATCTTGAGTTTTTCCTAGAACAAATGTGCACCATTAATTCCACAACATAGCACTAGAACAACGAAAAGCATTAACAGCTGAGATACAAAATATTGACCCTGACTGCAAATAAAGTATCTCAAGAAGCAGTCATACAACTTATATACATGATGCATATAGAAAGCTATGATTGAACAAATCGATTGCAGGTCACGACAGAAAAACCGTCCGAACGCAACTCAAGTTTCGATTGGTTTATATCCATGCCACGTTTTAACGGCGTATCATGTGCCAAACAAGCGAGTTAGTTTTCTTCTATATTTGTCTCCTCTTTCACGACTTTCATCAAACAATCAGCGTGCAATTTCTGAAAGATCAGAACCAAGCAACCCAGAAAACCGTAAAAGACGGTTTTAAGCGGCTAACTAAGAAAGAAACACACCAGCGATTCGATATCACGAGAAACGGAACCAAAAAAACACAAAATTTTCTCGACTTATGCCGGGGAATCAATCGGGAAATGCAGAACATGTAGGTCTACCTCTGACCCCCTCAATGCACATTCACTCAAAGATGAGAAAGCACCAGTGAAAGAACCTTTCGAGAGGAATTGCCACGCCGACGAATTCACGATCGAGCTGCGAAAATCAACCAACAATGTCTTCAGAGGGCGAGATGCGAAATGGGGAGGAGCGCGAAGAAACCGAGTGAATATAAGAACACTCGGAAGTATCTTGATAGCCCCAGACGGGCGACCCAAATAGAAGATCCGACCCGACCCAAATTGGCTGAGGAAAGTGTAGAGCTTGCGAACAACTCGATCCACATTCGAAAGAAACCGAATCGTTCAATCACTCGATCCAACCCGGCCCGCAAATAAAGAAAGCAAAATGACTTATATCTAGACCTATCAAAATTGATCGTAAATCCAATTCTTTAATCTATATTTAATAGGGAATTGTTATATGGATTAACTATGTTTAATAAATAGGCTGTAAATGGATTTCAAATGGAAAATGTCAAAATAATATGGCATTAAATGGATCACAATTTTACTTAAACATAATCTACATTTGTGACTCTCTTTTCACTCTCTTTAGCCCGCATTTGATCTCATGTTGATTCACTCATTGCTCTTTGAGTATGAATTTTCTTAAATTGAGTTACACTTTAACGATACGGGTTAGGTCAGATATAATCATTGGATTCTTATTTTATCAAAATAGGTCAAAACTAGTTAAATAAATCAATTTGCGTTAGACCATTTTTGACCCAATTTACTTATTTGACAGATCTACTCATATCAAACACTATATGTATATTTTAATTTTAGATAATGTCATTTCGAATTTAAGTTGCTTGAAAAGATAGATAATAATTACCAAGTAACTAGAACATGTTTTGCTCAAATTGTTTAATTTGTTCTTCCAAGTCTTCGTTTCGATATTATAATAGATGTATGCATACGAGACTCGAAAAATAATTGTATTCATATTCTTTAAACAATTACTAAATTATTTTGCTGAATTTTTTCAATTTGTTCTTCCAAATATAAGTTATAGAGGGGTATTCATAAACGAGACTTAGAGAGATATTTCTGTTAATTTGACAACGTTAATCAACTTACTATTATCAGGGGACAAATGTAGGTCTTCACACATATTAATTTATAAGAGAACGTTGTAACTATCATTGGCAGTCAAGTTGGTTTTTTTGCGAATTATGTCTAGTTTAAAAGCTAGACCTACAACTTATATTTGAGAAATATGTTTGTACTTTAGTTATAGAAAGATATAATCGCCAAGGAGCTGTATATAAATATACATATTTTTGTGCGCGCACATACGTTTTATTTCTTTTGCTAAGATTGTTTGAAGAATTATTCACATCATTTTGCTGGGGTTGTTTTTTTCCCCCTTCCTAATTACGTTTTAAGACCATAGATGGATATATGCAAAAAAGACTTGATAGATAGCTCTTTTGACAATGTTAACTGACGCCATATGTCATTAGCATTAAGTTACAAAGAATTTAAACCATCATTAGCAATCAAGTTGATTAATGATTATTGCAGATTGAGTCTATTTTAATAGCTAAAGTTGCAATTAGTTAAAATAGATCTAGTTGCAAAAATAACAAGACATATTGGGAGATAAAGTTTAATTGTAAGATTTGAGACGACCCAAAAATACTTGATTATAATGATCCTTGTAAGCTTACTTGGATCCTAAGCATTTACTTGCAAGAATTAAATTCCTTGAAATGGGTAATTGCAACTGTGAAAATTGGAATCCGATCAATTTATTCTATATAAATTAATATTCTACGAATATTGATCCATTCAGTTTATTTAATTCTTACTTGAGCTAGATGATGAAGAATTATCATGCCCATTTCCTTCAGTAGATGGATCTATAAGAATTCACCTATCCTAATAACAAAAATTCATGACATAACCGATCCTATATTATATATGTTAATTATAGAAAACGGTGATTATCAAATAGTCATGCATTATGTTTCAATAAGATCGTCTAAATAATTTGTGCTAAGCTTGTTTTATTTATTGTTCCCAATTATTTTTTCATATCATAAATAGATACATATGAGCAATATTTGAAAAATATGTCTATCAAATTGACAATGTTTACTCACGTGATTTCATCATGGGACAAATGTAGGTTTTTACAAATTTTAAATTACAAAAAAACATTGCAACGATCACTAACCATCAATTCACTAATGTTGTTGCGCATTGAGTCTATCGATTCAACGTCTATTCTTCTTAACTAAGAGGAGTAAAAATATAGATAAGTTTATAGTAAACATATATTATTTTAATCCTTGGGTAGTCTATATATTTTGACATGTGAAATAATGTAAAGTTAAATGGAAATTTAGTCACATAATGAATTTAGATGTACTTCTAAATCGGAAAAGTTGTAAATACCAGTAGATAATCACGAGTTACATTGATATTTTATATTATAAAACATTTTTAAAATTATGGATTACCATCTATATTAAAAAACCTAAACATACAAAGTATCTGTAATAATGTATATTTAAATATGTTATTTGCAAATTATTTGTACTTACCATGTATATTAGAATAAATGTATATGCAACATATATTTCAAAAGATTATATGAATAGGTGGATCAACGGGGCGGGCGGGTAACTTGGCTCGGTGCCCCGCCATTTTCTCCGCGGCCTGCTTCGTGCGAGGAAAATCCATCCGGTTCGGGTTTGGCCCCACGCAACCATCCATATGTGCTTTTTTTCCTGCTAATCTTTTCTCCCTCTAATTTTTCAATTGCTCTTCGAACGGCTCTCGTACCAAAAGAAAATCTATATCCTCAGTTGGCATGTGTAACTTGTATGACTATTCAAATGTGGCAGCTTGGAAGTGATGGTTTAGTTTATATGTAGATCGGACAATAGCCTCTTCTTAAATCAATTTGCAACTTCGGATTGTTAAAATTATGTCTTGCGTTTGAGCCAAGAAAAGAAACTCGTCTAATTCAAGTAACTTTCCTATTTTGAATAGGTTTTCTAATTAAATGGTTTCTCAATTGAAGAAATTTTCCAAAAAAAAAAAGATATCGTCTATTCTTGATCCAATTGTTGCCTATATATAAGTAGTAGATGTTATATTCAAGAAGTACTCGAAAAAAAGCTGCATACAAAAAATGAAAAAAAAAATAATGTACGAAGAGAAAAAAGGACAAACGTCGTTCTTTGTTCGTGTAGTACTAAAAGTTTTTGCTTTTGGGGCTTGAACATAGCACGATATTGTGCTGTAAATTTTACATCTAAATACTTTGGGTTTTGGTTTAATCTAAGTGTAAAAATCAGTAGAACATATAAGAAATGGTAAACTTTGATTCTCCGAATATAGGGAATTATTTACTGTTGGCTCTCCCCGTGGATGTAAGTGTCGATAATCTAATCGAATTATGTAAATCTCTAGTGTCTTTATTATTTCTCGTCTATATCTCTAGTATATCGAATTGACTTAATTTGTAAGATCATATTGCTCTTCGCATTAAAATTTCACAACAATGAGTATCGAAGCTTGGATCGGATTGTCCATATTTTGATTTAGAGCTTTTGCTTATCTGAATATTACTTGAAAATTCTATCATTGTAATTATGGCTCGAGCAAAGGTTGAAATAAAGAAGTTTAATGGAATGAACAACTTTAGGTTATGGAGCATCAAGATGCATGTAGTATTGACAACTCAAGGTTTGGCAAAAGCATTAGATGGCGAAGATGAGTTGCTGACTATAATGAAACCTATTGATAAGGCAGAGCTAATGGAGAAAGCAAAGAGCATAATTTTGTTAAATCTATCGAATGAGGTATTAATAGAGGTTGCATAGTAAGATGCTACAGCTTTATGAGTGAAATCTATATATAACAAAAGGTTTGAACAATCGTTTGTACACGTCCAAAAGAATGTTTTAATTTTGATATAATGAAGGTACGTCGATCATATTCCATGTAGATGAATTTAAATAACATCAATAAGATTCTTGATAATGAAGAGCATATATTGTTAGCTTTTTTACCAAAATCATGAGAGTATTTTACCGATTCACTACTGTGAGGGCATTCTATGATTACCTTTCAAAGAGGTAAAATCTGCTTTATTCTCTAAAAATTGGTAGAGAAAGTTGCAAGATCATAGTCTAGCACGAGATATTGCATGGAGACTGGTGATTCGAGATAGAAATCAACATTTAGAGATAAAAGCATATCAAAGTCACACTATAAAAAGTCTGAGCGACACATGAAGTGTTTTCAGTGTCACGAGGAGAAGCACATCGGAAGAGACGGTCCTAAGCTAAAAATAAATGTAATAAGCAAAATGCCACAATTAGTGAGGTAAACATTGCAGAAGAGAGCATTAGTAATGTAGAGATTGTCTTGAGTGTGACTACTAATTCGTCCTAAATTTGGGGTGCTTTTATCATATGACACATTGTAAGATATTATTTACTCCTTACCAAACTAAAAATGGCAGTAGAGTTCTAATGAGAAATAACACAACTTACGAGATTGTAGGGATAAGAATAGTTCGGATTCGGATGTATGATGGGGTAGTGCACACATTAACAGACCTGAGGTATATACTAGAGCTAAAAAAGAGCCTTATTTCTCTAGGGACACTCGATGATATTGGGTGTAGGTAGACTGCTAGACCGCTGAAGGTGAAATACTGAAGACCTTTCGAGGTGCCATGATAGTAATGAAAGGAAAGAAAGTGAATACTCAATATTATTTACTGAGAGAGATCGTGATAAGAGCTAATGTAGTTTCATCAACTATGTCAAACTCTGACTTAAATCAATTATGTCATATGTGGTTGGGGCACATTAGTGAGACATTGATGATGATACTAAGTGAAACGGGATTGTTGAAGGGTCAAAGGACAAGGAAATTGGATTTGTATAAGCACTGCATCTTTGTGAAGCAGTGCTTGATTAAATTTACCACAACTTTTTATTCGACCAAGCAACATGTTAAGTACATTCATTCAAATGTCTAGGGCTTGTCTCCAGTTCTTTCAAAAGGGGTGCCCAATATATGATGATATACATCAACGACTACTCAAGGAACACATGGGTATACTTTCTGAAGCATAAATTGGATGTGTTCAATTGGTTTAAGAAATTTAAGACATTGATTAAGAACCAGTCAAATAAATAAATCAAGTGCCTAAGAACCGATAATGGCATGGAGTTCTATGATAAATATTTTATCATGTTCTGCAAGAAATAAGGGATTGTGAGATATCGCATAGTACTCAGGACACCACAGCAGAATGGCATAGTGGAACGGAATAACATAACTTTACTAGAGTAAACTCGACGCATGCTTTCACACACAGTACTAGGCAAGTAATTTTGGACCGAACTGTAAACATGGCATGCTACCCGGTTAATCAATCTTCATCTTCTATTATCGAGTGGAAGACTCCTGAATCAATCTTCATCTTCTATTATCGAGTGGAAGACTCCTTAAGAAGTATGGTAAAAAAAAAAAAATCTACCGATTACTCTGGATTACGAATATGCCGATATCATACGTATTCTCATGCAAGTAATGATAAGCTTGAACCAATGATGAAAAAGTGATATTTATGGGTTATGCACATGGGTTGAAAGGCTACCGGCTGTCGTGCACTAACCTCAAATCACCCGATTTTCCAATCAGCATAGATGTGATCTTCAACGAGACTGTAATGTCTCAACAAAAGAGTTTTCAAACATAATAGCAAAGCAAACAATCATGGTTTCAATAGGGAGATGGAGCTTTAGGTGAAGACCCTGGAGACTTAGAGGTTACAGAAGCAGAGACTATAGATGAGGCCACAATTCCTAAAAATGATGATAATGAACAACTAGTAGAGCCACATCACACTATAGCCGCGAGTAGACAGAGAAGGCAATTTAAACTACCGATGCGTTATTGTGATATATCTTAGTTATGCTTTAACTGCTTTAACTGTAGGTGACGAAATAGAGACAAATGAGCCTTCATATTACTCTAAGGTGATTGCAAGTTTTGCGTCGTCACAATGGCTAAAGGTTATGAGTGAAGAGATGAAATCATTTCATTGAAATCAGACATGGGAGCTGGTCAAAGTATCGAAGAGTCAGAACAATGTAAAAAAATAAATACGTCTTTAAACGGATGGAAGGCATTCTTGGTGTTAACGCAGCGAGGTATAAGGTGAGACTTGTGACAAAAGGATATGCACAACGAAACGGCATTAACTACAATGAGGCGATCATTCATGTAGTAAGACATACTTCTATTAGTGACTGCCTTAGTAAGTGCACAGGATTTCGAGTTGGAGCAGCTAGATGTGAAAACAACATTATTTCATGGTAAATTGGAGAAACATATGTACATGAGGCAATCGAAAGGATTTGTTATTCCGGGTATGGAAGACAACCTTTGTTTGTTAAAGAAATCTTCATACAGACTAAAACAGTCTCTTAGACAATGGTATGAACGTCTTGATACTTTAATGGCAAGTCAAGACAATTCGAAGAGTCAGTTTGACAGTTGTGTTTTCTTTAGAAGATTGGAGTGTGGGTCTTTGATTTATTTGCCAGATATCTTGACGAAGGGTAATGTTATTGTGAAAAAGATCTTTACAACGGAGAACCCGCAGACAATATGACTAAACTTATTCTTTTGGAGAAGCTCAAGCTTTGCTTGAGCAAAATTGGCATATGTGAAGAGTGAGCGCTCGTAGGGGAATGATAAGCACTATGGCTATGGCTTCAAACGTCGAGTCAAAGTGGAGAATTGTTAAAATTATATATCAAGTTTAAATTTAGAAAAGAAAGTTGTCTAATCTAAGTAGGTCTTCTTTTTTAAATAGTTCCTAAAAAGATATTTCCTATTCTAGATCTAATTCTTGCCTATGTATTGGAAGTGGATGTTCTATTCAAGGAGTACTTGAAAAAGAGCAGCACACTTAAAAGAGCCAGTGCATGAAGAGAAAAAAGGACGAACATCGTTCTTTATTCGTGTTGTACGAAAAGTCTTTGTTGTTTGAGCTTAAACATGCGGAATTTTGAGCTATAAGTTTTACATCTAAATAATCTAGGTGTGAGAAACACTCGAGTGTGTGATCGATTTTAAGTTTTAATTTTCCGATTATAGTGAATTATTTGCGGCTGGCTCTCCCCGTAGATGTAGGTGCCGATAATTGGACTAAACCACATAAATATCTTATTATTATTTTTCAATTATTTCTTTGATATTTTCACATTGACTTAATTTGCAAGATCTCATTACTTTCCGCATTAAAATTTCACAACATTTCCCCCGCCTTGACGCTTCTTGGCGTTCTCGACGTGAACTCACTCGTTCAACCAGAGAGGACAAGAGAGGGAGTTTTTTCAATGTGCAAATTCGTCACATGAGTTATTCGATTCAGAATTCATGTATGTGAAGCCAAGTGAAAACAGTTGGCTGACTGATAGGAACCATTTGATTACTTATGGACTGAGACAATCGAGGACATGATTGTTGTCGCGGGGTGAACAGAGATGGCAACATGGCAACAAAAGCTTCGCTCTAGGTTCGCACATACACCTTTGCTTATCCTCATTCCATGTCCATCGCTAGTTTTAGGGTCGCTTCATCCTCCCCATTAAGAATCTTATGCCAGACTGGATCAATGAAGTTTCAAGTTTGTGCACGCGTCGATATGAACGATGCTTGCAACTATCAAAGTGTATGCCGATCTAGCCGAAACTGAACATAAGTAGGAAAGCCATCGATCCTGTGCTTACCTACCTGATTTTAATGATGATAGGTGGATATATTGAGCTGGGCATGATTGCCCTATTTTTTGCACAGGTTTGTCTTATTAAGGCTCGTGACTCTTGAACGTTGCTGCATCTGCAGTTGATTTTGGGTGCTGTTACTCATTTATAAGTTCGAATGCCCTGTCCAAGCTAAGAGGGTCTACTTTTTTTATTTTTTTGGGCTGAACCAAGCTAAGAGAGTCTAGTTATGACAAAAGTGATGCGCTCTGCACTCCGAACATGTGATTTGAGCACTCAAGCCTCACTATCAACTGATCTATTGCGAGTTCTCATCGTCACAAGCCATGATTCTTGGCATGTCTACAGCAGTAGCAATCCTTTCACTGGGAAATCCACTCCCTCGCTGCCTAATTTGATTTAAACTGTGGTTGTGGTTTACAGCTGATAGGAGTAGGAGATGTCGTCATGGGAATATAAGGTGAACATAGATCTAAGTTACTAGCCATGGCAATGGAGGGAGAGGCGAATGAGAAGCTGCTGAAAAAATCGGTGGCAGTGGAAGTCGGTGATGGGTTTGAGCATGAGCCACTGAAGGACAGGATATGGAGTGAGACCAAGAACATGTGGATTGTCGCAGCGCCTGCAATATTCACCAGATTCTCCACCTTTGGGATTTATGTCATCAGCCAAGCTTTTATTGGCCATATCGGGTCAACCGAATTGGCTGCCTACTCTCTCGTCTTCACTGTACTTGTGAGATTCGCAAATGGCCTCCTGGTATGTCTTAAGCGTGTTTACCATTACGCTAGTTGTCTTTTTTTTTTTTATACAATATAAACATGTAACATGGTATCTTGCTTCTGTTCATCTTACGTTAACATTTTAGATTTGCAAAAATTTACTTCTTTTTCTCTTTATTATTGTTTATAGATGCTTCTTAAGCACATGTGGAGCGCCAAAAACATCTCCATGCATATATCTTTTATCGCCTGTCTGAGGAACCTTTCGTCATGTGGATCATGTGAAGTTGTCGAGAAATTTGAGTTTTGAAATGAGTAACAACAGCTTCTGTTCATCGAACTTGCAGCTTGGCATGGCAAGTGCTCTGGAGACCCTATGTGGCCAGGCCTATGGCGCAAAACAATACCACATGCTTGGAGTGTACCTCCAGAGATCATGGATTGTCCTAACAATGTGCTCCATCTTTTTACTCCCCCTGTTCATCTTCACCGCGCCACTTTTAAGGGCCCTAGGCCAGGATGACAAAATTGCAGAAGTCGCTGGAGACTTCTCGCTCTGGTTGATCCCGGTCCTCTTTGCCTTCATTGTATCTTTCACCTGCCAAATGTTTCTCCAAGCGCAGAGTAAGAACATGATCATTGCTTACGTAGCAGCATTCTCGGCAGGGGTTCATCTATGCCTCTCGTGGCTATTGACCGTGAAATACAAGTTTGGAATTCTAGGCGCTATTGCTTCCACCATTTTGGCATATTGGATTCCTAATATAGGACAACTCATGTTCGTGTTGTGTGGAGGTTGCCGAGATACGTGGAAGGGTTTCTCGCTTTCGGCTTTTAAGGACTTGTGGCCAGTGATCAAGCTATCGCTTTCATCTGGCGCCATGCTATGGTAAGTCAGCGTTTCATGTCTGAGACATGAGATTTTGTTCATGAATTCAGACTAATTGATACGTTTCTTTGTGGATCAGTATTACTTTAGTTGGTCTAACCATATGGTATCTACGTGCCTAATGGATGATTTACAAGTCAACTATCTTTTGTTGTTCGAATAATGGTGAAATCTGAACACTTGAAATCTCAAATGGATGGCAGCTTGTTCTTTCTTTTCTCGTTCAAGATTTTCACTAAATACTCATTGTTTGCTTATCGTCAGTCTCGAGCTGTGGTACAACACGGTGTTGGTTCTTCTAACGGGCAACATGGAAAATGCAGAGGTTTCTATTGACGCACTCGCCATCTGGTACTTGTGTTTACACTCCTCTCTTTCTGCTCTTAGGCGTTTTCCATTACATTAGAGAAATGCCTTGAAAAAAAAAAAAACATCTTTAGCAAAGGCTAGTTCATGAAAATGAAATAGCATAATTTCATTATATACTTGCAGCCTCAACATCAATGGTTGGGAGATGATGATCTCTTTCGGTTTCTTGGCTGCAGCAAGGTACAACCGCATGAGTCATGACTCCTGTTGACCATTAATTCCTCCTCTAGAATTGAATTTTATTGGCAAAATATCTGAATTTGCATGCTTTTTCAGCGTACGAGTATCTAATGAACTAGGAAGAGGGAGCTCAAGATCAGCGAAGTTCTCGATCATGATTACAGTGCTCACATCATTCGCCATCGGATTTGTTCTCTTTGTGTTCTTCCTCTTCTTCAGGGGGCGTCTGGCTTATATTTTCACAGAGAGCGATGAGGTCGCCGATGCCGTGGCTGATTTATCGCCTCTTCTGGCTATTTCCATACTTTTGAACAGTGTCCAACCGGTGCTTTCCGGTACTTCTTCTTCACTTTTCCCTCCTGATCAGATTAATAAAAGTACAATATTCCTTAAAGAAGTTCCTCATTTTTTTTTTATCGTTGACATCAGATTAACAAAAGTACAAAATTTTCATGGGGTTTATGTTTCTGTTGTTTGATGTGAGCGGGAAATTGGTGGATTAATATCGAACCATTTGTACCTGATTGTGATTGAACTTTAGTCTCAACATTTATTCATCAGGGGTAGCCGTTGGAGCTGGTTGGCAGAGCATAGTAGCCTATGTCAACATCATAAGCTATTACCTAGTAGGGATTCCCGTGGGAGTTGCGCTTGCTTATTTCTTAAATATGCAGGTGAAGGTAAGCGACTAATTTCCTTTCTTAAACGGTTTGCAATGGCAAATTTGCATGTCAAGCAGTGATACATGTCAAAATGGGCTGAAGCTCTTGACCTGCAACTTCTAAGATGAGATTCCTAAGACCTGATCATCTGTCTTGTAGGGCGTCTGGGTCGGAATGCTGTTCGGAACTTTTGTACAGACTATAGTCCTGATGGTTATTACCTATAAAACTGATTGGGATAAGCAGGTGCACGGATCTTAGTATTCTCCATTAATTCCTGATTATTATGAGGGTCAACAATTCTCAATGTCCTTCTGCAGGTATTACTAGCTCAAACACGCGTTAATGAGTGGTTCGTGGCTGAAGATGCATCGCGCGAGACCGGTGCGGTAGTCTGATTCGATCGTTTTCTCATTCTGCTGCTATTCTTTTGAAGATAGCGAAAAGTTCCGTATCAGATTTAAAAATCTCAATTCTCAGCAAGGGGATTGTCCCGTAAGATGTGTATCAAATTGTCAACTAAATAAGATAGGCGTACGAGCAGCAGAAATGGTATCAAAACATTAGTTATTCAACCTAAATTAAAGGAACGATGACATTCCAGCGAATCTATGAAGAGGGCAATTGAAATGAGAAAAGACATGCATTCATAATTTGGACTCTGTTTCTCCACCTGTTATCCTGTGTCATTTCGTCAAAGCGAGCAATTTCCCAACACGCCGAACATCTTTATTCAAGAGCACATCTTGATTTTGATGATGTTGCTCTTCGAGGAATAGAGTTTCAGTTCCCTTTCGAATTAATTGATTGTTAGGAAATGCTAATTACTCAATATATGTTATCTGCTCGCGAGTAGTTTCAGCACACGAGCTCACGAGCTCGAGCCTGGAGTACTGTCACTGATTATAAGGGCCAAAGCGAAAATTCACAAATCAGTACAAGGTCTAGAACGAGTTCTAGAACAAAAAAAAAAATTTCATTTTGGAACAAAAACAAGTGTGTATCATGCGGACCCATAGCCTTTTTGCAATCCCTTTTATAAAGCATTTCTCAAATCATTTTACAACAATCAACTCATTAATCATTTCCCAAAAACATTTTACATGCCAAAAGAGTAGTAAATGTCGAATCCATATTTGATGCGTTAAATATGCAATAAATATCACTTTTGCCTTTTAAATAAATCATGCTTTTTGCGTAATATGTCTAATCATTTTCATTTTTAAAATATAAATTTGGAAAATCTAAAGAGGTATAGCACCACTAAGCTAGGAATATCCAAAATTAAACAGCATAGCTATACGAGTCATGATATCGTAATCATATCAATTATATTAGAATCAATGTCGAAACCAAGTAAAACATTACCTCAACTATGTATTGGTTACTAACAAAATGACTCATTCCCGATAAGAAATCGTTGACAATTATTCAAAAGGGATAGAATGCTTTCCAGGCACTGTGAATCATGAGTTATCTGACCTGACGAGGTCCTGGTAGAGTGAACGCGCAAAGCCCTCTTTCTTCCTCTTCTTTCCTCTGTATATTCCCTTCTCTCCTGATGGGCGCTCTCCCTTTTCCCTTTTTGTCTCTTCTTACTATTTTATCTTTTATGTCCCCTATTGTAAAGACTACTTTTTAACTAGGTCCAAAAGTAAACGGACGACCGTTCTTGGCAGCCCAGGCAAACACATTTGATTCACAATGCCATTTATCTTTAACACCGAGCAAAATCTGACATTCAACGGAGTAAATACCGGTTAGTTCTCTGAAATATGGAAATCATGTCCCTTGGAAACTAGGGTTTCAAACCATTCGAGATATAATAGGAATCACGAGTATAGCTTGTTTGATTAGCTTGGAAGTGAATGAGTAATTTAGCCCCCAGATCTGAAGAGCTCCATGGCAGCATCGAGCTCGACCTCCAAATCTGGTCACGAGGGCTTCGCCACGACATGGAGCTCGAGGGCCACATGGTTCAACTCGTTGCCGAGGGTTCGATGAACGAGTTAGGGAGGGGCTAGAGCGGAGCGATCCAGATTGGGAGCTCGGGGATTCGGTTGGCGCAAGCACGGCTAGACATTGCTTGACCTGGTCATTGCGTAAGGCCAGCCATCATAAGTATAGTGCTTCTCGAATTTGTGGTGAACTTAAGTGTTTCGAGCCAATCGTTGTTCTCGCAGGTTGACGATCCACATTCTTAATTGAAGATGGACATTTTTGGAGGTTGAAGACGATCCAACGAATGGAAATATATGAATGGTAGTCAAAAAGAAAGAAAAGAAGAAATAAAAAATAGAATATTCAGAAAATTAAGCAAATGATCTCTTTAATACTAGTGAAATTTGTCTTAATTGAACATTCAGACGAGACAATGTCGTTTTTCCCCGAGAGTTATTTTCTCCCTCCAATTTTTCAATTGCCTTTTGAACAGCTCTTGGACCAAAAGAAAATCCACATCCTCAGTTGGCACGTGCAACACGTCGGGTAACTCGTATAAGTACTCAAGTGCGGCAGCTTGGATGAGACCGTATATGATATACAATGTATATAGAAAGATGTTAACCAATCAATTCGCAACTACATGCGATTGCTTCCACCGTGACGTTTCTCGTGGATCGATCTGAACGCGAACTTACTCGTCGGACCAGGTAGGACAACAGAGGGAGTCCTTTCAATGAACATATTCGTCACGTGATTTTCTGTTTCAGAATTCATGTATGTGAAGCCAAGTGACTGTCGTGAACCATTTGATAGCTCATGGACAACAAGACAATCAAGGACGTTATTGTTGTCGTGGGGCGAATCAAGATTCCGGATGCCTTTTGGCCATTACGTACATAAACATGCCAACAAATGCATAAGACAACTCTCGCTCTGCCACTTTCCGTGAATCTGGCTTCTCAATAGGTCAAATCTGAGTTTAACTGCTAGAAACTTTGCTCCAGGTTCATGGAAAACACCTCATTTCATGTCCATCACTACTTATTAGAGTCACTTCATCCTCACCATCAAGAATGTCATGCCACACTGCAGTAAGGAATTTCTAGTGTGTGCGCCTCTTGAAATGAACACTGCTTGTAGGTATGGACCTCCTTTAGGCTAGTCTAAAGGTAACTGCAAAGAAGAAGGAAAGCCATCAATCATGTGCTTACCCGTGCCAAATTTTGGTGGTGATTGGTTGATATATTGAGCTGGGCATCATTGCCCCCTATATTAGCACGGGGTTGTCTCTTTCGTGCCATCTCAGTTCTGCACTTGACAAACTTAAGGCTCGTGACTCGTGAATGTTGGTGCATCTGCTGTTGAGTTTTGGGTACTGCTACTCCATAAGTTCTTATGCTTTGTCCAAGCTGAGAGAGACTTCATATTTTTTCGCTGAACCAAGCTAAGAAAGACTAGTTATTGAAGCAGTGATGTGAAGCGCAACTCCAAACATGTGATGTGAGCGCACAACCTCACTATTAACTGATTTGTTGTGAGTTCTCATCGTCATAAGCCATAATTCTTAGCATGTCCACACCAGAAGCAAGTCTCACTGGGAAATCCACTCCCTCACTGTTTAATTTGATTCGAACTGTGTTTCTGGTTACAGCTGATTGGAATAAGCGACGTTGTCTTGGGTCTATAATTACTAGCCATGACAATGGAGAGAGAGGCCACCGAGAAGCTGCTAAAAAAATCTGTAGCAGCGGAAGTTGGTGATGGTGGTGAGGATAAGCCCATGAAGGACAGGATATGGAGTGAGACCAAGAAGATATGGATTGTCGCAGCTCCTGCAACATTCACCAGATTTTCCACCTTTGGGATTTCTGTCATCAGCCAAGCTTTTATTGGCCACATTGGGTCTACTGAACTGGCTGCCTATTCTCTCGTCTTCACAGTCCTCCTGAGATTCGCAAACGGCGTCCTGGTAAGTTTCAGCATGTTCTTCATTACTTTAATTGTAGATTTCTTTACATCGTTTAATTATGGGAATATGGTTTATTGCTGTTGTTCATCTTCCATCAACATTTTCAGTTTGCAAAAGATTATTTCTTTGACTCTGTGCTTATTGTTTATAGATGCTTCTTAAGCACATCGTGTGCTGTTGAGCCCAACACAGAACAATGAATGATGATTTATTTCATGGAAGCAGTCTTATGTCCCTGAAATAATAATGCTCGATAGAGAAAAAAATAGCTGTGGCAAAGCACTGCACCAGTACCAGCTTCTCATGGAAGCTGCTAGTCAGCTTTTGATCGACTTTCTGAATATGTTGGAGCCAGTGAAATTGTAATGTAGATGAGGCATACAGAAATCGAAAGGCAAAAGGGAAAATGAGTTTGGAGTCGACCCTAGGACCTTTTCATTGAGGCTATGGCTTTGAATTAAGCAATACTGTGCTATTGTAGGAGAAGAGCATGAACAACAAGACTTTGAGTGAATTTGCTGAAGATATCTCCATGCATTGCTTTTTATTGCCTATTAGAGGAACCCTTTGTCATGTAAATTATGACGTTGCTCAGAAATTTGAATTCTGAAATTATTTGAAACATGCTTTTGTCCATGGAATTTGCAGCTCGGCATGGCAAGTGCACTAGAGACCCTATGTGGCCAGGCCTATGGTGCCAAACAATACCACATGCTCGGAGTGTACCTCCAGAGATCATGGATTGTCCTAACAATCTGCTCCATCTTTCTAGTTCCTCTATTCATCTTTACAGCGCCACTTTTAAAGGCATTAGGCCAGGAAGATAAAATTACAGAGGTTGCTGGAGAAATCTCGCTCTGCTTGATCCCAATCCTCTTCACCTTTATCTTATCTTATACCTGCCAAATGTTTCTCCAAGCGCAGAGTAAGAACATGATCATTGCATACATAGCGGCATTCTCGCTGGTGGTTCATCTGTGCCTCTCATGGCTATTGACCGTGAAATACAAGTTTGGTATTCTAGGCGCTATGGCCTCAGCCACTTTGGCATATTGGATTCCTAATATAGGACAACTCGTGTTTGTGACGTGTGGAGGTTGCCAAGATACGTGGAAGGGTTTCTCAAGTTCGGCTTATAAGGACTTGTGGCCAGTGATCAAGCTCTCGCTTTCATCTGGCACCATGCTATGGTAAGGCATCATTTCATCAACGAGACGAGATTTCATTCTTGAATTTAGACTAATTGCTAAATCTCTATGCAGACCAGCATTGGTCTAGTTGGTCCATTTGCTTAGTATCTACATGCTCTAAAATGTATGACTTAGAAGTCAACGATCTTTTGTTGTTGAAGAAATGGTGAAACTGAACACTAGCAATCTCGTATCAGAAGTGAATGGCGGCACATCCTTTCTTTTTTCATAAAGATTTCCACTGAGTTCCTATTCTTGGCTAATTGTCAGTCTCGAGCTGTGGTACAACACGGTATTGGTTCTTCTAACAGGCAACATGGAAAATGCGGAGGTTTCCATCAATGCGCTTGCCATCTGGTAATGCCATTGCACTTCTGCTCTTCAGTGTTTTTTATTTTTACATTAGGGAAATGCCTTGAGTTATTAAGACATTTTATAGATGACTTGTTCTCCAAGATGAAATAGCATAGTTTTGTCATTTGCAGCCTCAACATCAATGGATGGGAAATGATGATCTCTCTCGGTTTCTTGGCTGCAGCAAGGTAGCATCACATGAGTTGTGACTCCTATTGACCATTAATTCCTCCTCCGAACTTGCACTTTACCAGCAATTCTGAATTTTGTATGTTTTTTCAGTGTTCGAGTTTCCAATGAACTCGGAAGAGGGAGCGCAAGATCAGTAAAGTTCTCAATCATGATGGTGGTGCTCACATCATTCGCCATCGGATTTGTTCTTTTTGTGTTCTTCCTCTTCTTCAGGGGGCGTCTGGCTTATATTTTCACAGAGAGCGATGAGGTTGCCAATGCCGTGGCAGATTTGTCGCCTCTACTGGCTATTTCCATACTTTTGAACAGCATCCAACCTGTGCTTTCTGGTACTTCCTTCTCCACTATTCCCTCCCAATCAGATGAACAAAAGTACAATATTCCTAATAGAAGTTCTTGATGGTTTGCAGTTATTACTGACATGACTGGACACAAAGTTGATCAATCAGTACATAAAATTTTCATGAAATTCATATTTTTCTTTTGTGGAATTCAGTGAGATCCAGTATAGTATGAGAATATGACGAACCATTATATCGCATGAGCAACATGTGGTGGACTTATATCAAATAATTAGTACCTGACTGTCATTTAACATTAGTCTCAACAATTATTTATCAGGAGTTGCCGTTGGAGCTGGTTGGCAGAGCATAGTAGCCTATGTCAACATCATAAGCTATTACCTAGTAGGGATTCCCGTGGGAGTCGCACTTGCCTATTTTCTCGGTATGCAAGTGAAGGTGAGCTACTAATTTCCTTTTTAAGGATGTCTGCATTGGCAAATCTGCATATCAATGAGTGACCCTTGTCGAAATGGGCTGAAGCTCTTGACATGCAACTGCAGATTGAAATTCCTAACACCTGATAATCTCTCTTGTAGGGTGTGTGGGTCGGAATGCTGTTCGGAACTTTTGTTCAGACTGTAGTATTGATCGTGATTACCTACAAAACTGACTGGGATAAGCAGGTATGCGTTGTATTACTATTCTCCATTAATTCCTGATGATTGTGGAGGTCAAGAATTCCTTATGTCCTTCTGCAGGTAACACTAGCTCGAACACACATTAATGAGTGGTTCATAGCTGAAGAAGCGTCACACAAGGCTGGCACGGCTGTATGATTCAATTTTTCTGGTTCTCCTCTCATTCTTGTGAAGATAACAAGTTCTGCGTCGCAATGGGAACTGACCTTGACTTTATTACGGTTAAGTGCCTTAATTATATGATGTGCCATATTATGTGTATTCAATTTCCACTTGGTAAGATAAGCTTGCCAGTAGTTTTAAAAGAGGAACTGCAAATCAGTGGAAATGCTGTCAAGACCTTATTCAAACTAACCTAAAGCTATGATGACATTCTAGCCAAATTTATGAAAAGGGCAATGTGCTTCCTTGATTTCAACTCTGTTCCTCCTCGTGTGATCTGTGTTATTCTATCAAAGTGAGCAATTTCCTACCACATCGAACATTTTCCTTCCGGAGCACATTTGAGTTTTGATATGCTCTCAGTTCTCTTTCGAATTGTATGAAGGAAAAGTTAATGGCTCAATATATGCAATCCATGCGAGTAGATTTAGCACATGATCTTGAACCTTGGGTAGTTGACATTAATGTAAATGGAAATGCTAAGCTCAATGTCAAAAGATGACTAACAGGACCTAAATTAGTCGCTGCAACAGGAGCTGGTTTTGAGTTGTGCAAGGAGCTTTGCGTGATGACATTTGACTAAGCTTCTTACATGCATCCAGTAAGATTCTTGACTATACCTAGAAAACCTCCAAAATGCTAATGCTTTTGGGATGACATCTATGCAGTTCTCAGTCTTGTGTGTGTTTTTTCCCCTTTTTCGTATTAAATTAAGTCATGGTCTTTTGCTAGGTTCGCTGTACCTGCACGAACCCTTCCTTACAAAAATCTGCCATTTTCTTGTAGAAGTGCTCGCTCCTTTTAACGAAACCATGGATCCAATCGAACATGTTGTCATAGATAGAGTACAACTTGCTTTAATGTCTAAAGCAAGAGTATACAGATTCAATGTGCGATCTGTCGGACATCACCAGTGTCTTTGGTCTTCTGTAGTATTCCCGGTGCTTTGGTTCAACATCTTGCAGAGTTTCTAAAGCCGACAATTGCGGCATCCCAATGCCCCTAATCACCTGTAGCAGGAAGGAGCTAGTGTTTATAAGACTGTGATATGGGAAGCTAGGGAAGAAAATTACCATAATGAATTTCATTAAGTGCGCCAAATTCAAAAGGCTTCGAACTTCAGAGAAGTTACCTGTTCAACCCAATTTGTTGTCCATGTCATGTAGACAGAGAGCGAGCAGTGAAGTAACCCCAGAAATCATTCCTATCCCTAATGTCTATCAGGGTGAATCCATATGGTTCTGCAAGCAGATTACATAAAACTGTTACATGGAAGTGAACAAAGTACTGAAAAAGAAAAAAAAGAGAGGAATGATTAGCGGGGATATTTAACATATGAACTCTGACTCAGATCTTGATCTCCGAATGACCAACATATCCAAGAACAGCTCCAATGGGGATACCAATCAGGTAATGACATCCATTATCAACAAATGCAACCACACTTTGTCATCCTGCTCCTATGGCCACCCCTCCTTGCCTCAACCCGAAAAGTTTTAAACCCATGATTGAATAGAAGGACTTACTTCAAATAAACATCGCCAGCATGATGACTCGGTATGGCCTTGATGTGACTATATTGCTCTTAAAACTTCGGCAAGATGGAGATATTCGTAAATGCTCATGCTTGCCTGCGACGACTGGCCGAACACCGATAGTCCGAGTGGATAAGAGAGCTTAGCCACGGATCATCGACCTCCTTGCAGCTTGCGAACAACCGGGCTGTTTGGTCATGTGGCCGGGACGATAATGTCTTTGATGGTGGATTTTGCAGCTTCGGTGTTTCCTCTCCCCCAGCTCAATCGAGACCCTTAAATCCCTTAAATGTGCTGCAGATCTGAGACCCAAGAACCATGTCTTATCGAGGTAACGTTCACGTGCTGTAGTCATCAATTCTTGCATGTAAGATAAGCATGGTCGTGGGCAATAATGGCATGAGAGAAGTAGATCTATTGAAATGGGTCATAAATTCATTCTTTAACTCATATTTAGTAAATTTTGTTATTGTACCATTATATGACTATGTTTTGCCTTTACTCATTGCATTCTTTCGTTCGATACTTTATCATCAGTTTAGATATGAGCATAAATCAAATATGGTCACTAAGGTCACTTTAAATTGGACCATTTTCAATCAGACCTAATTTATCGGTTTGACGAGTTGAAAAAGGGTCAAACGTTGACCGAAAGTTGCCAAGATCAAAAAAGAGAAAAAAAATAATGAATTTAACAAAACCCAAAAATAATAATTATTAATAATAATAAATGACGACGAGGAGAGAGAACGGTCGGTCGCTCTTAATTCTTCATCGTGACGGGATTTTTACTGGATCAACTGTGGTTCAACGAGGCGTTTCGAAGATCGCATCCGCCCTTCCGATTCCCATAGATACTCGCGCGCGCGCGGGCAGATCAGGAACCGACGGGAGAGCGCCGGAGAAGATCGCCATCGGAGACGGAGGAGGATTTCTGTTTCTTTGGTTTTTGGTGATTTGATGTGGAAGAAGATATGGACGGCATATTCAGCAAGCTCAGGAACCTCGATGCGTATCCCAAGATCAACGAGGATTTCTACAGCCGCACACTCTCCGGCGGCGTCATCACCCTGTTCTCCTCCATCGTCATGGCCCTCCTCTTCGTCTCCGAGCTTCGTACGTATCGTCCGTTCTCCCCGCGCGCGTGGGTTCGCGACTCTGTGTGTTTTTTATTTTATTTTAGGGCTCTCGCGATCCTGCAATTGCGCGGTTCCGGGGGTTGATTTTGTATTGTGTTCATGGTTCTGGATGATTTCCGCTTGCCGGAGGTTGGAAGTGTTTGGTTACTGCTAAGAGTCGGCCGCGTGCTATTGACCGTTTATGAGCCGGAGTTTATCGGCTCCGGATTGTGCTTGAATAGCTGGAACGTTCTTCTCTCGGTGTTGGATTCAGCTGTCTGGCGATGCTCTCTTAAACCTCGATGCACGACTTAGTGACTAAGCGATTGATGCTCGGATTACAAGTCGTAATTCTTTCTTGCGTGCTCGTGGGAACTTCAGTGATATTGGATTGATTGAGAGTCATCGAGCTTCAGTTGATTGATATGCATATGTGTCTATACCTGGGGGTGTAGGTGCTTTTGCCTTGCTTGTTGGTCTTTTCATTTCGACTCTCTGTATCTTGCTTGCAGGATTGTATTTACATGCAGTGACTGAAACAAAGCTAGTGGTGGACACATCAAGAGGAGAACATCTACGTATCAATGTAATGTGTTTCCCTTCCCTATAGAGGAGTCTAATCTGTACTATGATCTGTGGATCTGCTTGTCATCGGTTTTTGGCTGAATGTACATTGATCTAGATTTTGGGCCTACTATAACAGTACTGGAAGAGATTAGGATTATCTTGGCACTGATATTGTTGTTAGTAGCTCATTGTTAGTTCAATTTTAGGAGAATCAATGATTTTAAGGAGGTATTTCAGTTAAGTTTGAGGACTCTGATTACTGTTCTGGAGATTTATCATTGATAGTGACGTAGTTGTTATCTCATTGTACTCATTGAGTGCTTGCTTGATAACCGAGTATTGCTGCCTTTGTGATAATTGATGCTGCAGTTTGATGTCACGTTCCCTGCATTAGCTTGCTCTATGCTCAGCCTGGATGCTATGGATATCAGTGGAGAACAACACCTTGATGTAGTATGTATTGGAGTCTACTTGCAAACCTCTTTCATGATAAATATTCAATTAGTACATATTGGCTTGCTGCGGTCTTTCTAAGGGGCAAGCCTAAGTTTCCAATCTCATTATTTCTCATTACTTCAATGAGCTTGAGCGTGTCTGGTGCCTCTGTACCTGCAGAAGCACGATATAATCAAGAGAAGATTAGATCCTCATGGCCAGGTGATAGAATCAAGGCCAGACGGAATTGGTGCTCCGAAGGTTAGTAATGTCGTATTCCTAAAAGTTAGTTGACGTGAGCTCATGAGTTTCTTATACATGATTGAGTTTGGTCTAAAAAGTTCATGCATTTTAATTGCAACTGCATTTGACGTAGCTGTTGTAGTGTTCTGTTGGAATTATTTTATGGTTGGAATTGCATGTAGTCTGGCGTAGATGAGATATTCTGGTCAGTTTGCTTCTTTTTTACATCTCTAGGGCAGGATATGACTCCTGTTTACATGATTGTCATTAGAAAATTCAGGATTGTTATTTTTTTTAATCTTGGTGAAGGTCAATTAATCATCACATCCTTTCTCTATTATTCTATTATCAAGCTTCAGTGTCTTCTCAACACATATATTTGCTCTGTAATCATTTTAAAGTCTAGTTGCATTTAGTTTGTGCCACTAAAATACTCTCACATGCAATCTCTGATTCAATTTTGCAGTTATATGCAATTTTCCATTGTTAGAATATTTAAACAATATACTACGGCTTTATCTAATTGCTTTAGTTAGAATAATTGGCGGTGGTTCCACAAAATTCCACATGGTATCCAATTTGGGAGCTCTTGAGTTCTAGTCCTTTATTTGTCTCCCCAATTGCATATTTCCACGCTTTAGACTAAGGGCAAACTCTAGCCTACGCATGAAGAGTGTTAGAATAATTAAATAATAAATCACCGCTTCATTAATACCCTAAATTTTTAGAACAAGTAGCAGTGGTCTCATGAAATTGCAGTCGTAAATACTCTTTACTATGTCACCTCAAATTCAGTTATGCAGTAATCTGCAAAATAAGATCCTATAACATTCTTTCTGGATGACATGATGACGTGACATCCTACTCTCCTTCATCTTCACAAGAGGTCCATTAAATTTCTCTGCATGAATTGTGTAGTCCCTTTCAATTTTGCAATATGCTTATACAAGGTATTTGCATATCATGGTGACCTTCATATGGCTCTTGCTGTTTGAGCAGATTGAAAAGCCCTTGCAGAGACATGGTGGCAGGCTTGAGCACAATGAGACATATTGTGGATCATGTTATGGAGCAGAAACAGTAAGTGTTTTCTTTAGCTAGTGGTATATGGTTCAAATTTACATCAGCTGTAGTAAGCATTTTGCTGTATGCAACAAGATTTCCTTGTTGAATGTTTTGTTATGTTATAATATACGAAGCTTTTTCCTTTTTGTTCTTTTTTGTTGCACTCTGCAGTCAGATGATGAATGCTGTAATTCGTGCGAAGAGGTCCGTGAAGCATATCGAAAGAAAGGTTGGGCAGTTTCGAATCCAGATTTGATGGATCAAGTAAGTGTACAAGATGACTGGTTGAGGGTATATATGTGTCTCCCATTTAATTAAATGACTTTTTGACATGGTCTTGTGAATGGTACCGCTTTTGTGATGGGCGAGGTGATACTATGATCAGAATCAACTTCACCTTGTCTGTTCAATATCTTTTGTAGTCTGCCATATTTAAGTTAATCGTCTGCTTTTTCTGCTCTGTGGATTGAGAGTCCTGCTTTTGGTTTTAAATATGTTGAATTTCGTGTCCTCTGGCACATCCAACTTAATATACGTCCTTTCCTGCTTTGAGATTGAGATTGAGCCTGCTTTTTCTGTGTTTTTTAAAATCTGTTAGTATTTCACAAACTCCAGTTATGCAAAAGAGCAGACTGTGCTATTGGGGAAAGCCCGTGGCTCAAATCTGGCACCTACAGGTTCTTTATCCCTTTTGGCATGAAGAAGGATTGCATTCTGCTCCTCATCAAATTTCTCACATCAAATTGGGTGGAAGGAACAGGGACCTAAAATTTATTGTTCGCAACCATGCTTATGAGCAAGTTTTGATGACAATGGCACATGGACATTACTTTGATTAGACTGATAAACCTTAGGCCATTTATGGCTTTAACCATTGTTGAAGTGAATTCCCCAAATGCTAAGGGTTTGTAATGACTAGCGCCAAAAAGGGGGCTTCGCGGGTGACCCTTTCGAATGAGCATATAGTTCACGTTTCTGTTTATAGAACTGGCAAGAAATTTGTAGGCAGGAAACTGCACATGGGAATTTGACTCCCTCCGTAGTCCATACTTCTACTTAATAGAACCTCTAAGAATATCTGAAAACAAATCGACAGGGTGTTGATGGTTTGGGAGACTGTTAGTTGCAATCAGATAGCTTATGGTTTCATTTTGGTTTTGCTAGGATTGAATAGCTTAAGAAGTTCCCTCTCAGATGATTTTCTTTTTTAGCTTTGCTTTATAGTTGATTTTTTTCTTTTGTTTTCTCTTTGCCAGTTCATGGTTTTAGGTAGTAATATCATGTTTTTATATAACATTGCTTGTATGGTGTTTCTGTGGCATGCAGTGCAAAAGAGAAGGTTTTCTACAAAAGATTAAAGAAGAAGAAGGTGAAGGATGTAACATCTATGGGTTTCTGGAAGTTAATAAAGTTGCGGGGAATTTTCATTTTGCTCCTGGAAAAAGCTTTCAACAATCCAACGTTCATGTCCATGATTTACTGGCATTTCAGAAGGATAGCTTTAATGTAAGTTGTGGTGATGCCTTTTACTTTCATGTTTTTATTATGTGTAGTTACTTTAGCAGTGGATATGCTCAATTGGCCAATGTATAGTGAACACGTTGCTTTTATATTAGCAAGCATCTTATAGTATATACAACACAATGCAGATTAGTCACAAGATCAACAGGCTATCTTTTGGAGACTATTTCCCTGGTGTGATAAACCCACTTGATAAGTAAGCTTATCTTTTTCGTCCATGCTGTCAACTTTCATAAAAGTCGAATTTTCTAATTTTATGATGCATGACCTATCCAATGCTGTTCTGTTTCATGCAATCCACTTCAGTGTGCAATGGACGCAAGAAACACCAAGTGGAATGTATCAGTATTTTATAAAGGTCAGTACTGCACCTTTTTTTTTGGGTAAATGTCAGTACTGCACCTTTGATGTCTTCACAATTTTGTAATTCTGAATGTCATCGTCCATGATATGTTGTCCCCGAGCCTTTGACGTGATATTTCTGGTTGGAAATGAAAAATCCTGGAGTCGAGCTGATTTGTGCCATTTGCTTTTGCTTTTTGTGATTCCCTTCTCCAATATTTCTAGGATATTAGTGTAGAAAAAAGAAGTAGAATGAGCACCAAGCTATCTTCTGGAAATGCCATGAACTAATTATCGCTTAGTATGTCGGACTTTTCCGCAACGCCTGGCATTACCTATTCCATTTACATGTTCACTTGTCTTCATGAGATAGAACATACCTCTTGCTTGATCCATTTTAGTCATTCTCGTGGTTTGGAGCATTGCTCTTCATATTTATAATCTCAAAATGAGGCCAGGGACTGCATATATCACTTGTTACCTGTTTGATGATGACGAGTCACTCTTGGATTATTTTGAGTGTGTCATGCATTAGTATGAGTGGAATGGGGCATCTGAAGAACTTGCAGGTTTAGATGATGTGACTGGAGATTTTTCTTAGCAAATTTTCCAAAGGCATGCAAAACCACCTTAAGTGTATGATGAGTAGGACTTTGCTAGATCTGCAAGACATTTATTCCCGAATGTATATCTTGTAATGTAACTTCATATACTTTTAGGGTTCCATTATGGCATAAAGCATTTTGGACCAAGTTCTGAAGTTGTCTATGTTTTCTGCGTCGGTGGTGTATCTGCTGCTTTTCAAGAGTTGCTTTTGCCTTGTGGGCTGTATTTTTTGCTAATAATTCAGCTGTTTCAATAAAAATATTTCTTTTTTCATTGAAGTGATGTTGGTTTAGCTTAAATCTTAATTTGTCCCTATATTACCATTTCTATTGCATTCCTTTCCAAGTCCTTCCCAGTTATTAAAGGATGATCTCATCAGTGAAGCAAATAAATAGTATAGTGTCGACCATAAAATATCCTCCTGGTCTAACCCTGTCAACTGTCACTATCCACCTACTTGCTCTAGTCTACTTGTGCGACTTTTTTTTCTTCCTTCTTTTGGTGCGTAAGCTGGAAAGCGAATATTTCAGATGCAGCTTTAGTAGATTTTTTTTTTTTTTTGGTGCTCTCCACCTTACAAAATTCTAGGTCGTAGTTGTGGGTCAACTCTATTCTGCCTGATTGACATGTTCAATGTTATCTCTGAAAGATGTTTTCAATAGTTAGTGCATAATCTTAATGGTAACCTCTTTCCAGTTCATTTCTTTACTGTTACATGTTTTTTCTCAAAAGCAGTGGGTCTACAGCTGCAATCTGCTGGAGTAGTTGGCAAGACTGTAAAACTTTAGTTCTTTGCGTTAGATGAAGATGTGCTATATGTTATGCAGGTGGTGCCAACGGTTTATACAGATGTGAATGGGCACACTATTCAGTCAAATCAGGTAATTTGGACAGATGAAAACAACTGGGTAGTGTTATATTGGTGCACTATGTACAGTGTAACACTCAGAAACTTTTTTGTTTATGTTGTAGTTCTCGGTAACAGAGCACTTTAGGAATGCAGAAATAGGACAGCTTCTGTCGCTGCCAGGAGTTTTCTTCTTTTATGACCTCTCTCCGATTAAGGTTGCTACTTCCTGTTCTTGTTTGTTTATGTTTAATCTTAACTTGTTGATGTGCAGCCTTAATGCTATATGGCTGGTAACAAAAGTTTCAAGCAGTTCTTAGTGAAACTCACAAAATTCTATGGCACTCGGTTTCGTTGTGCAGGTGACTTTTACTGAGGAACATGTGTCATTCTTACACTTCCTAACGAACATGTGTGCTATAGTTGGAGGTACCTTCAAAAACCCTTCATATGTAACATCTCCTATCAAGACGAAATTGCCTCTTTCAAATATCTCCTTTATTTGAGGTAGAGTTAAGTGAAGGAAAGCTTTTTATTTGCCCTTTTATGGGTTGGCTATAAGTAATTACACTTCAAATTATAGTACTTAATATTGAGTTAATTAAATAAGCAGGAGGTTCCCAGTAAACTCACTTAGTCATGGTCCATAGTCATTTAAACATCTTTGTATGAGGACTCACATAAACCCAAAAAGAAAGAGAAATTCTGATTGAGTAAGTCATGAGATGGATCACTTGTTCAGTATATGGCTCATCGTATGAGTTAATATGTTCTTGTGGCTATGACTTATGATGCTAAATGGCTTGCTGGCTTATGCTTCCTAAATTTTGAGTAAATCATTAGTTTGTAATTCTTACACGCGTCTTTTTTCCTCATTTATGCTTTACTAATATGTACTCGTCTTACCAGTCCTTTGAAGACATTGAAGTTTAGTGTCAAACTCCAAGCTGGCCCCTTTCAGATGTTTTAAATGGAATTGTGATATCAGGTTTTTGTTTTCCAGGTGTTTTCACGGTTTCTGGCATCCTAGACTCTTTCATATATCATGGTCAAAAGGCAATCAAGAAGAAGATGGAAATCGGCAAATTAAGTTGAAAAGTGAGCTAAGGTGAAGCTTCTTGATTCGGCAGCATGATTCCACGGATGGATCTTTCTGGTAATTGACCTGCGGGAGAGATGAAAGCAGAGAACAAAGATGGCCAAAGTGGTTGTCTTTGGTAGGTTGGGATGTTTCTTTTGATCTATGTTTGATTGGTGCCGATCAATGAAATAGACTGATGCTATCTGGGTCAACCATCCTACAGTTTTTTCCTGCTCTTTGCCCACTTCCATCGAGTCAGCATTTGAAGTTGAACGGTTATTTTGGGTTCTTCTCTTTGAAAGTTATAAAGAAAGTGTACACTAGAATGAGAAAAGTTCCATTCTGTCTTTTAACATCAACATCGGTTTGGTCTAGTATAGTTTGGACAATATGTTAGGACGAGATGTCCATTGACTTTAGTGTTTCAGATTTGATTTTATTTTTTGGTAAAGATTAGTGTTTCAGATTTTTGGTTTCTTACTAATCGTTAAGTCAGTGATCAGAAACGTTATCTTGGCCTATTGCTGCAAATTGTTGAGGTGATGTTTCTGTAAGAATTATTAGCGGGACGACAATGGTTCTTAAGATCTTGATTAAGAGGGTAAAAAAATCCAAGAGCATAATGTCTGTTGACAAATTTGAGGGACAATAAATTCCTGCCTGACTTATTATACTTGACTTAGCTCAAGACCTCTTTCGTGCATGCAGATTGGTTTATTTCATAGCAAAACCAAATGAAGCTAACACAGAATAACTCGTATAACTCCTCCGATGTTTTCTCCCTTCGAGTCATAAAGAACTAAGTGTGGCGACGAGTACGGGCGGCAGGAACTGTTAAATGAACTCTCGAAAAAACACTTCCTTCTCGATGAAGGACCTCATCCTGGAGAAGGAACTCCCATAGACAGTAACTCGCACCATGCCCCCACCTAAGTTATACAAGCTCCTGCTGCTGGGTTCGGCCCCTGACCTCATGAACATACGTTGACCACTATAGGATGAAGCCTAATGTCATTCATTAGTTTCATGAATCAATACTTGACTCGGTGTTCTGACAGTGTGGAGTGTAATGGTAGAGCATTGGGTTTGCAAAGTTTGGACTACTGCAATATCGATGGCGTGGCATTATTTGACGAGCGAAAATCTTAGCAGAGTTCCAGAGATCGACAGGAAGCGCAGGATATTATGAGTTTGGAAGGCAAGTGCTTCTTCCGAAGGGTCTGGTGCCAGCGGCAACTGCATTAGGAAGGCAGCGAGCTCTCTTTTAAGATTTGAGGCTTCTCTCGACATCGCCCCAATTTGTCTGCTTCCTCTCGAATTCGTATAAAAAGGACACGAGGGGTTCGGATGGATGGTGAAAGCTCCGTCTTCCATGTGGCCGACCATGTTTGTGGGCATCACTTGAAAGATGGAGGACGTTGGTTTGCGTAGAAATCTCGACATGCTCCACAGTATTCTCTTCATTTAGAACGTCGTGCCTCACAAGAACATCATCAATTTTCTATGAACAATCAAGATTAACATATCCTTTCATTATTGGACGGTCATGAAAAATTCGTCTGAATTGACCAAGTTCAGACCTGGTGACTAAAACTAGTTTTCGAAATTCTCAAATGACCCGAGCAAAAGTGGAAACTGGTCTTTACCAATTTAAGAGATCCCATATTCTTAAATCAATTTTCTCCCATCTGGCAATTTCCATTTCCGAGCTTGCGTTCCTCGATCTCTTTCTAAAGGGAAAAAGGTCGCAGAAGCACCGCCGCGAATTGCGTCTGCCCTGAAACGGGGGCTGAGTCGGACCTGACATGGCGACTTTTGTCTTGTCCTGAGCCACGATATCGTCGCAACCAGCAACGCCACGTTATTCAGACACAGATATCTCACCAACACATTCGACGATGCAATAAATTTTTTCTCCACTACAAAGTTAAAACATGAAATGCACGATGACGATCCATGGTGTCGCCGACTAAAACCCCGGCTGACCATGGTCGGATTTACATGACGACCGACGGTTTAAATCTTTGACTGGACAAGGCTAACAGCGGCCCCTGCAACTGTCAAAAACTCCATTGCAGCAACCCCTGCTTCCTAATTACTCCCTAAAATATTACATACTAAGCTTCTTGAAATGCGGAAAAAGGATAAAAGACTGAGAACGAACTACTCAAGAACTGAACATGAACAATATGATGAGATTCAAGAATAGATAGCAGCCCAATCGATCTCGGACGGGTACTTCTGCAAGGAGAAGTTCTCAGGCACCCCCACACTGTCCCACTGTGGCTCCACAAAGTCGTTGAACGTCAGCTCCGACAGCGGCGATGACTCCTCCACCGAGGCGTCGTCGCTCTCCGGGGACGACGTCACCGTCGACGCTCCCACCTCCGTCTTCACCTCCGCCTCCGGCCGCTGCGGCAAGGCAGCCTTGCTGCCGCCAGCAGGGCCCGAGCGCCTCTTCCTGCCCTCGGCCGGCTTCTCAGCCAGGCTCTGGCAGATGGCTTGGAGCTTGGCGTCCACGGAGGAGTGGAGCGGCTTGTAGTCGCCGAAGTCGCCCTCGATGTGGGAACCCTTGTGCTTGAGGTGAGGGAAGTTGAGCCGCGCGAAGTCGCCCCTCAGCCTGTAGGCCGCCTTGTCGTAGGCGAGGGCGGCCTCCTCGGCTGTGTCGAAGGTGCCGAGCCAGAGGCGAGTACGGTTCTTGGGCAGCCGGATCTCGGCGACCCACTTGCCCCAGTGCCTCTGCCTCACTCCCCTGTAAAGCTTCGCGGGCTTCTGGACCAGACCAGCCTGCTTCATCGGCACGGCCTTCGGCCCGAGAAACCCAGCACCGCCATGATGATGTTGCTGCTGGTGATACTGATAATAAGAAGACGGAAAAGAGGAAGAGTCTTGAAGGTGTGGTTGAGGTTGGATGATATGACCCATCTCGGGTGTTTGGATCGGGTAGTCGAGGTTGAGCCCGGTCGGACCCGACTGCTGCACCATGAACCCGTTGGCAAATAGTTGGGTCATGGACGTGGTGGAGCAAGGGTCCGGGTACGACGTGGGCTGCGAAAGGGAAGAGGATGGCGTTGAGAAAGAGAAGTAATTGCAGGAAGGAGAAGAATATGAAGGGGTTGATGGCGAAGCACTCTTGATAAAAGGGCTAAGTGCTTCCATCAGCTCATTGCCACCAGTATCGAATGACTCTGATTCAAGAGCTGTTGCCGTACTATAGAAATCCATGATCGCTGCCATAAATGTCTAATGTATGTACCTGCAAATCAAACTCAGATCTGACTAAGAAGACGGAAAGGGAAGCAAAAAAATACGTCCTTTTTTTTTTCGTGCAACCTGCTACTTACCAAAATCAAAGCACAGGTCGAAGATTTTTTTTTTCCAGAAAAGCAAGGAAAAGAAGCGATTTTGTGGAACGGATATGGACCAAAGAGGTCTTTAATATACAACCCCTTCACTCCGGAAGCTTAATTCAAGATATCAACCTTCGAGGGACCAAAAATCACCCTGTGGGCTGATTTAAAGCAAGAAGAAGAAAACACCTGATCTAGCAAGGAAGAAGTGAAAAGAAAAAATTAAAAATCGTTTCTGGATCTCGATTCTGAAAACACCTGGCTTTCGAGAGTTCCTCAGATTCCAAGTTTCGTCTCTTTTTTTCTCGCGGAAGAAAAAAAGCCCAAAATTCAGAACTTTCTTGTTCTTTCTGAAAGACAGATGATTCGCAGAAAGGGATTCAGAGAAGCGGGGATGTCATAGAAGGGGGAAGAAGATCGAAGACTGAACGAACCAGCAAACGCACACTGAGTATCTCTCACGCTCTGTTTTTTCCCTCTCTCTCTCTCTCTCTCTCTGTCTCTCTATCGGTGGAAGTTCCTCTCAAGCCTCACACACACTCTGCTCCTCACGAACCTGCTGGCGCAGCTATTTATACAAAGAGCTCCGCGCCCACTGTGTCCCTCGTAATCACGCCAGTTGATCCCAATTTTAAGCCATTAATCACCCACGTTTCTTACGTCTGCCTTCCGCTCATTGATTGCTCCCCTCCACCAATGGATAGCCGACGCGTGCAGCGGGAACCTCTCGACGAGCGACACGTGCCCTCCGCGAAGGTCATCCGGTGCAGTGCGCTGCCCGGCCATTGGTCCATTCCGTCTGATGTTCCTGTTGACTGTTGACTAGCAGCGGCTAAGTGAAGGGCACAAGCCGACGAGGCGAGACGAGGAGAGGCGAGGCGAGGCGTTCACACCAGAAGACCTGGTCTCGCCTCACGTTAATAACGGGGGTGAACAGCTTTGACGTTGTCGGTCCAAAGACACAAAAGAGGCGACGGTTTCCACGATGAGCTGTTCTCCAGAGAGTCTTGGTTGGTTTCTCCTTCCCTTTTCCTTTTTCTCGCAAGGAAAAAGAAAGGTAGAGATTGAATCTAAACCTACCTCCTCCTTCACTATGTTATCCAATTTAAGGCGCTGAGGAAATATCGATTTGCCCGTCGAGCTCGTTGCAATCCACCCCTCAAGGTTTCCTGTATATCGATGACTGACCGAGGCATCGGATCGGCAATTCACAGCTTGCGAATCAAATCTTCGATCACTCAACCGAGCATTCGTTTGGGAGTCGATAAATTTTCCCACAAAGCTAGGATGGTATACTAAATTTCGAGTGACAAAGAAGCAGCTCTGCTCAAAAAGCACGGACGGTTCTTATTGATTTCATATCATATCTTGTTTATAGCTCGTGTCAATTTGTGTAAATTAGATGTTGTGCATTGCACAAATTATCATATGAATTATGCAAAATTTAAACATAAAAACAATATTCTCTTAGTATGTTAGTAGTTGTAAAAGGTGTCCCAAAATTCTAAGTTATCGAAATTTGAAGCAACTAATCAGATTTTGGTTATTTCATGAGAAATGAATTATTTTGAAAAATGATTTTTTAAAACGTGATCACTCGCATCGCTTAAAATAATAAATTAACGATAAAATATTTTTATTATTGAGAATAATTTATATTTATATATTTTTGTGGACAATGAAAAAATCATTTCATTTATTTTTCATGAAATAAATGACACCTTAATATAGATATAGAAGTTCACTAACATAGTATGAAATACGATATTTCATAAATTATATAATATCTCCTAGTTGCATATGGAAGCCATAGAAGTTTTTGTCTAGTAATTAATATACAAAAGTACTTCAAATCACGTTAAAATAAACAATATTTCTTAGATATAGACGAGGTACAATTAGATAGGAGAACAATGAGAAGAGAGGAAAGGGAAGTGGGGTTAACACATTCATGGCCTTAGGTAGAGAAGGTCTTTAGCATTGCAAGCTTGGGAAAATTGGGAAAAGAAACTACATCGAAACTCTAAGATCGTGTCATTTGCGATAATTATCATATCATTAATTGACATATAGATCATAATTCCGAATGCGCATATCAAGTCACTCGATTAGGACGAGATCATACTAATTTTGGTCAATATATGAGCCTCTCTATGACATGTGTTGTCTCTTGCCATGTTCTTATCGTGCGAACGGATCGCAATCAATGATGCAAACTCGTGGAAGAGAAAATTTGCTTTGGAAGGAGTTGAACGTGCAAGGTAAGCAAAGCCTTCATGACCAAAATGACTACGGAACCCTCCAAGATTGAAGAAAGTGAGGCATTTTATAGACAAATTCGGGATTTCGTTCACTTTCTTCTCAAAATTTCTCCACATAGGATTGACTAAGGAATTTACCAGCCCCGGCGCCGGTGTCTTCCCTTTCATCATTCATCCAATTTTCATTGCCCCTACCTTTCCGAACAAGAGAAAGCGACATTCTTCTTCTTTTATCTTTCTCTACTTCACAATAAACTTCTTCACGTGATTTTTCTGCTTCTTCTTTTCACCCTAGGCCCGCTCGGACCGTCCTTATCGGTGACTAGGAGTGACGGTTTTATCAACCCTCATGAGAAGCCGCGTTGCCCCACCTCGGCCGGGGCAACCGGGCCTTATACTTAGTAGTGGTGGATGGAGATGTGCAATCAATTAATGGGATGTACCAAAACCAAGCTCCTTTTTACCTCTTCCGAGTATTTATTTTCATTTATTTATTTAATGGTAGTAGTATTTTTTTTTCTTCTATACATCTGTGCTGTGTACTATTAAATTTCTTCTTATATCCCATTCATTGTACAAAATATTTTTTAAAAAATAGCTTATCATTTGAATGACTCATTCGAATGTGCGAATGATGCAGCAACACGAAATTGCATTTCCATGGTTCTTTTTCCCCGAGGCCCCGCCCAGATGATTAGATATCAACTAGATAAGTATAAGAATACCAATAATCTTTCGTGATTATATCGATAGCACTCACAGTATTATTGGTCCAATACATTTCCCTACTTCTGGCCAACATGGCATGTACAACCAAGATGGCACTCCTGGATTAACCTAATCAATGTATTGTTCATTTTCGCTCGTCTCGTATGGAACTTCAAGGTTTTTGTTATTTGGCATAAGTCACCCATCTTGAAAGTGCTCATCCCTGACTATGCTAAACTCTGAAATTTCAAAGCAAAACTCTCCATTAAGTCAAAAGGTACTTTCACGAGTTAATTTCATTTTTCACACACACACATATCACAAGGCACGCCTTCCCTCTACTTGGTGTGTAATTCGATTTATTCCTACCCCTTTACAATATCGAAACCCTATCATGAGCCGCTTCTTATCCGAACTGTTTAGTCTCAGTGACCATCCCACCCCTGTCAAACCAAGTCATTACATGTCCATTAGCTTTCGTGTGGTTTGTACCCAAACCACAAACCTACTGGAAAGGGTCCCACTCTAATGCCATATTTTGACATACTTGGATTAACTTTCACTCGATGTGTTATTGTCCACTTTGGTTCGTCTGTCACCATGTCTCATGGTTTTTGCCTTTTGGCGTACATGTGAATACTTTCACAATAAGTTACCCATCCTGATAGTACTAACCTAAACACGCTTAATTACAAAATTCCAGAGTATAGCTTGCCGTTATATCAAAATGTGTTTACGCGAGTTAATTCTAGTTTCCTCAAATATATCACATGCATGATTTTCCTATGTTCTGTTTGTAATTTGGTTCATTCTTACCTCATTTGCCATCTTAAAAATTTATAGAAACCGCCCTTGGGCCAAGCCTTCTGGCCCCTGCAACCACTCCCTATCCTCATCAAGCATGCCATTACATTATTCTTATGCAATTTTGATGATGATGAAATAATTTGGAATAGAAACCAGGACTTTCCGAAGGAAAAAAAAAAGTAAAGAAGTACCCTTAGACACTCATTAAACCTAACGAAAAGTACGTTGGAAATCCAAAATTTATTATCTGAAGCAAGTGATTTTGTTAAAACGTGTAGTTATTCCATTACTCAAAAGTTTTTTGCGAGATGTTACGTCCAATTTCTGTTAAAAAGTCTCTGTGGCTGGTGATATGACCCCTTTTCTGGAGTACTAAGTATACCTAATCTCAAATTATAAAATATAAAAGACTACGAGAGCACTCAGCCAATTTGCCTCGGATCAATCCCAATTGTCAACTCCTCCGTTCCTTTTTTGACAATTTACCTCCATGCTCATGAATCAACCTATCGAGTGCGTCGCAAGACTTAAAAGATATGAAAAGTAATTCGCACGGCAACAAGGAGCTGTGCCCAACTCAAAGCATTCGATGGAGGTCAAGATCAATCCAAATGGTCCACCCACCATTTCCCCATAATGGCTACCTTAGCTGTGAGTTTGACCTAGGGATTAATAAATATAATGATGCAACATCAAACGATAAGGTCTTGGAGCACTATAGGATAATCTCAAGATGACATTGATGCAAACGTAAGTTTGTGCATGATTGGGATAAGATTATCTGTCTCGAGAGCTCGCATCCACAAATTTGATTGGTCCTCACGGGGGATTGATAGGGACAGCCCTGGAAAAGAAGGGTCTTAAATTAGAGATTAGTGAACCACTTAGGTTATCATGCTTGTTGATGATATTGTATTATATTTAAGCTAAGGTCACCGGAACATTATCCTAAATTCAGTTCCAATCCTCTCCACGACCGTATAGAAAACATAACTAAACTCCGGTTCCGATGGTCCAAGACCTAATAATTTTAAGGGGGGATCATGATGGCAATCCCACAGAAAGTCCAAGAAGATGGGCATGGTGGAAGATTTCCATTAGAGATGACCTAGACAAAAACGTCTCTTTCTGTTTCGTTGGTTTCGACGTCATTCTTCTACCTTCGGATGATACCATGGGTTGTTAATGGCGTCCTCCTTCGGATGGATCTGAGTAATGCAGCCGGCGAGCGACGGAGCTGCCTCGGATGAGTGAAGTCAGGGCCGAGCTACGATTTGAGTTAACAGTGCCTTCTGGTCATGACGTCTTCCACGGTCATCCCCGCGCCGTGATTAGGGCTTTTCGGGTGCGTGCAAACGAGATGACTTATGTGCATCTGTGAGGCTGGCCGAGTTTGAAAGTTTGGACCTTTATATCGTAAAATAGTAATCAAGTGACGCAATGATAAATTAGTGAGTAAATGTCATTAGATATTTGGATCTACATAAGCTGTCCTCAGATCGCTCGTGGATATCTACTTCCATGTTAGGCTACCACACTCATGTCCACCTGCTTCAAGGTTAAAATTGCTGATGCCCGTTAAGAATGGACGGTTTAAAAATCAACAGGAGCATACATCAGATCATTTCTGGTGGAGAAAACTTCTTTTTTTTCTCAAATAATAAAGAATTACGTGATATTTACGACAGATTGTGATAATTAAAATTTCTCTATGTGTCATGAAAATGCCAAATTAAAGTTCTTCCTTCTGTCGTGAACGTGAATTGGGGACGATTTAAGGTCATTTCTTCCCCCTTTTGGGTCATAGAACTTGGTGCAGCTCCAGACTGCGAAGAAAAAGAACAGATTGTGTCGTAAGAAGCTGAATCATCTCTCGGAAAAATATGCTCCTCAAGTCGAATCGAATGAGTTGCGTCATTAGCCATCCGATTTGATCATCCTTTGTTGATCACTAGTCGAACTAATCGAACTATCTAGATTAGAAAAATTTACTGTTTTCAATTGCATATACTATGTGCTTGTCCTACACCCAAGCACGCATTATAGTCATACATGCACACATCAGCTTAGACTTTTCTTAATTGCGAACTAAGAATGGAATTCAAGGATATGCTTAACAAAATTGGGAATTTCTAACAATGATTACTTATTTATTTAAAGACACAAATATTTTTTTAAATTTTTTTCAATATACAATGTAGTCTCTAAATTTTAAAATTTATACGATGAATCCTTTAAATTTTAGTCCGATATGCAATAATGTTTCTGTGTCCAATATGAGCCAAAATTCTAGAATTATTTGCGTTATCCACCATTTATTTGTTTATTGTTCTCTCTCACTGATTGCGCACCGGGGTCTAACTATAGTTAATTTCGTTGACTGTGGTTAGGTTAATATAGCTGTGCGCAGAATCCGAGGAAGAGCCAGAAGCGCGTGGAGGACACGCCACGTGGGGAGCGAGCGCACGACAAGCTCTTCAATTGCGGCGCCCGCAGCTGCTCGGCACTCCGTTCCGCGCGCGGGTTGTCAAGCAGTCGAACCCCCAGACGCCCTTTCGTCCCGACGATTCGACGCGCCTTCCTCGGGACGACCCCGTGGCATCTCCATCGGGCGAGGGGCGTCCACCGAGAGGTCCCGCGAGTGGGCATCGCCATGAGAGGAACCGTAAACCTAGTTTGCTGGTTAAGTTAGTTGACTGGTCCGAGGGCTAACCCTTCTTTGACTCTACGAAAATTACTTTTCTTAGAAATTTCTGAATTCTTGTCGGAAATTCCCGAAATTGCAATGCACTACAAATCTTGCTCCGATGACGGCGGAAGCAAACGCTGATTCGTTTCAGTTCAGGCGAAGAAAGTCTATTTCTAAGCTGGATTTTAGGATTCGAATTCACATATCGTGATTATCTTCTGTAATCATTTGAAGCCGTGTCACGAAAAAGATCATATTTTTGTAATAATGATATGAATCTAGAGCGCGTCAAATTCATGTCGCTTTTGAATTTGTCGATTCATCATGCTTAATGTGCGCTAATTCGTGTCGAAAATGGTCGGGTCCTGGCTGGAGAGCTTGAGAGGTACGTGAAGTGAGCTCCAAAAGCCTCCAATGGGGTCGACTTGCTTCGCGCCCCCGCACTTGTTTCATAGGATTTGATGAGATTTTTTCTGACTTTTTTGGGGTGTGATGAATGGACAAGAGACATTGGCTTCGAAGGGAAGCAAAGGGCTGTCTGGAATTTTTGCGGTTTCGGACCCACTGATATCGCCATCGTCGATCTCAAATGCTTTTAGCACAATTGCTTTCTCCTCCTCGTCTTCCTCCTCGTCTATTCCGTCACTTACCTTTTACGACCCGTAATTGAATGAAAGTGAACTCTCAACTTTTTATTTAATAAGTCTATGTCGTATGCAATTGGAAATCTATGAGCGTCAAGCAATATTCGCCCCCAATGACTCCATTTACGGCATCAGTATTACATCTAGATGAAAACATATATTTTCCAGTATAGAGCTCTAATTCACGAAACAAAGTCGCTGTGAATAATGTTTCGTTAATTGGTTTCTTCATATATATATATATATATATATATATATATTGGTTTTTTGTAAAGCAATTTTATGGTCAGACGTATATACTTTCTAAACACAGATGTTGCGTGAACTCGTTATCTGAGTCCAGGAGAATCCTTTCGGAAGAATCACAAGGATAAGTTAACGATCACGTGACTAATCTTTGTTTTTTATGGAGCGAGCACGTGACATCCTTTTTCCCTGAGCTCTTGACTTTCGTGGCGCTTCACGTGAGTTCATTTATGGGGCAGCCATATCTGCTTCCTTTCATTTATAATTGAATGCCGAATACATGCTTTTCAATGAAATAAACAAATAAAAGAAGCTTATGAGGTCACCAAGCGCGGCAAACAGATACAGATCAATTATGGAAACGAAGTCAAACTGATATAATTCGAGATCACTGGGCACGTCGCTACCAGTTTCACGAATTAGGTCGACTCTTGGATGGATTGAAGAGACATCGAGCTCATATTTTATTTTGATACACCAATCAATGGAGAGATATTTCTCAGCAAACAGCCATGAAACGAAAACCTTCCATCTGCCGATGGAAATAAGTCATCTAGCGAGCGGTAAACGATCGTACTTGTCGGTGTCTGAACCTTGTTTGTGTAGTGATTTTCTTGTATCACGGTTGCACCGGACAAAGTCTGTTCGAATGTCCTTTTACTTGCTGGTTATTCTTTTCCTTTTCCTGTCAGCCTTCATCAAGAGAAGGCAGTCATAAGTTTTTTCTTGATACGAGGCATCTGAGATCACTCTCGCCGTCATGCTTTTCAACATTGCCAAGGTTCTATACCCGCGTAATCTCAAGTTAAGATTCCACGCTATTCGTTGCACATGCGTTTACACTATCCCTCAATCACATGATCACACTCGCACAGTCCCCCAAATTTCTCCTTTTGTTTTGTAAACGGAATCAAAACTGAGAAACCCTAATGGTATCTTTGTATATCAAACAAAACTAGATGATTAGGGCATTAAACTAAACCCTAATCCTTTGGTCCTTCTTCTGCGCAGATGCATGAATCGCCTGAGTAATATACTCGGAAGATTTGCGCACTGTCCCCAGAGAAACGCTTAGACGTGAAGACAGGTTCTCTGGCTTGGCTTTGAAGTCAGTGCTTCCACGTTGAGACATGGAAATAATTATTGCGTACAAGAGTTTGCTATGGGGAAGAAGAATACATTGATTCCCGAACACATTCTTCTTACCCATCTCTGCCATTGGTACGAAAAATGAGATATTGACTCTGAAACAGCACCATCTTTTGCTTCGAGTTCATGGTATTGTGATGATCAAGGCTTTGTCACATGATCTGCAGTGTACTTTCTATCGTTTCCTATCCCTCCCTGTCTCTTTCTCTGTCTGATCGAAGGCAAAGACAAAGGCAAGAAGGCAAGAAGCCCACAGTTTGATGTTCTCGATTCCCGCTGTGAAGTGTGAATGCGTAATGCTCAACTATTGTTATATTCCAAAGTACCGTTGATAAGTCACAGAATATTGCTGATAATCTTCTTGTGACCTTAATCGGGACGGCTTTAGGCTAGAGTTTAAGCAAAATATGGATCGGCTGCTCAATGACAGCTTTCTTTGATGGGGCTTGAAGAGGGAATTAATCAATCTCATGAATTAACAGAATATCTAATTTGTCGGGATAATTACATGAAAAAACTCGATCCATGATTACCATCACTTTCCTCACATGAGTTCATTGTGAAGCCCTCACGTACCTGAAGCATCGCAGCTATCAGATGAAAATGAATAACTTCTTGAGGGAATGGATGAGATTGAGAAATCACACGAGATATATCAATTGCTAAAATAAAATCTATGTTAACATTCAGATAATTTTTAAAATTATATGTTGATGTGTTTATCAATATTCTTATATTTTGAAAGGTCTTGGAGGTTTTGCGTCGAGAAGAAAATAAGAGAAATTGCAAGAGCCTCAAGATCCGGAAAAAGATTTGCATGTGAATAAAATATTGCCAAACGGAACTTTCAAATAGCAGCTTAGACTGGGGAGTTTGATCAACGGACTGCACTTTCTGAAATCCCTACTCATACTAGACTTCATAGTTTTGTCTTGTGGTGTATAGATAAGTACCTTCGTAGGAAGTCATTCGTCGTGTTCTCACTTGAGCACACCTCACATTGAAATTCCGATGCTAAACTTATCATTAGTTATTTAATTATAATTTCACACATAAAGCTCTTTCATGTTTGGTATGCAATCCAATTCATTTTTGTCCCCTTACAATTCATTGTAAGATACTTATCAAATCTAAATTTGACCCTATGCCCACATCAATAGCTTGGAAAGCTAATGTTTTTAGTCGATGGCCACTAATTAGACCTGAACCCATATAAAATCCATTCGCTTTGCATCAAATTAAACCACATGCTCCACCGCTTAGTCGCAATCCCATGGGGGTGAGCTAGCTTCACAAGCCTTGTCCTCAATTCGAATGTTGATTTTTAATAAGAATTGGAGTTATCATTATTCGTCTATCGTAAAAACTTATTAGGAACCACTTCTTATCTGGATTCTATGGTCTCGCAATCACTTTTTTGCTCTTGTCGGACGGAGTCCTTATGTATGTTTTTTTTCCTAAATATATCCCTTTTCCGGTTACTATCCACCCAGAAAGAGAAACTAAAGAAGAAAAATAAGCTCATGGAGGGGAAATTAAATGAGGAACAGACTCAACCGTTGGCTTTCACATTGTCAAGGGCCCCCAAGACGAGCGAATTCCGGCACGGAAGTTTGACCACGCACTGCACTGCCCGTGTGAACAGATCGAGATCAAGGACGAGAACGGCTGTTTAGCCTTACAATTATTGTCGTCCGGTCTGAGATCTGCAGCGACGAGGATTTTGACGTTCATCAAGTATTCTCCAGTATGCGTCGAAGCTGCTGGTCCTTGCGCTGGACTGTAGATGAACGGAGCTCTCAAAGTCGATGACGATGATCGCTCGAAGAAGCGCCAAAGAACTTATGGACGCAGTGAAAACTTGTCGTTGTCGTTTCCGATTCATGTCATTATTGCCATGATATCATTTCGATCTGGTGGGGTTCCTCCTAGCCTTTTTGACCTTTCGCGCCTCGAAAGTTGACGAGGATGAGATATTTTGGGAGGAAGAAAAAGGTTTCTTTACGTTCTTTTCTCTCTTTTCTTGGTCCTGTGTTCAAGTTCTCATTCCTCCTTTTTGGTTCCAGAAGGAAATTGACGAGGAGGGTTTTTTTTAGCATCTGACGTTACACATCTGTCCCCAGAAGAATTTATTCTTTGGACTTTAAGGCAGAAGCTGATCAAATTAAGATCGGGGTCGGGCCAAAGCAAATCAGGGTATAGGAAAAGTTCGAACTTTGCGCTGTTGAATTAACGTCATGTGAACCGAATTAGGTGCCCGATGCCGAGAAGCAAGTGACCACTTTTTGGTTGGAGCCAAATGGGACATTGTTTAATAAGAAGTGGGAGGGAGGAAGCTGCCATTGATTCAGCTTTCTGCAATTGGGGCAAGTGGGTGGCATAAGCGTCTCGCCTAACGATGGACTTTTGAGTTCACACTGGGAGACAGAATTCGGCGAATTCACTTGTCTCGTTTCTCCTTCTAGAATTTTGAATGTCTCAGACAGCGCAGATCGTGACTTTTTATACCAATGGTGAGTAGAATGTCCGTCGCGTCTTAAATAGAGACGTATGTGTAATGACTACATCTGACTTTGGGCCGACAGCCCCTGGGCCTGGGCTGCAATGGCCCAAAAGCACTTTCAGGCTGGCATATAGTCACGAGGCCCGGTCCCAATTGGGCTCGAATCAGGCCCACCAAGCCCGCATGATTATGATACGTCTTTTTCATTATGAATGGTTCGAGCGATACCTTGAGCCTAACCCGACGGGATCGAGTTGGACCTGACTAGTTCCTTCAGTAGACACTTTCGTGCAACAGGCAAGCTAGATCAATTTTCTAAGCCTGATTCGAGGGCCCGGGTCAAACTCGCTAGTTGATCACCTCTAGCAATGTCCAAGGTTACATAAAATGCACATCAAATTTCTCTTACATCCCTTCCTTTTAGTAACCACTCGCAACATGGCTACAACTCCAGAGTTCACGCCAACATAATCATTTAGTCCATTATCGCTCCCCCATAATTGTGGTGAGATGTGAACGTCCATTGAGGAGGACCACCAATGTTAGAGGCCTCCATCTTCAATCTCATGTTGGGGGTAAAGTTGGCACCTATCACCACCTGAAATAGGAGGCCTTCAACGTCCGATCGGCGGCATCCTCAAATCATATGTCACCATCTTCGGCATTCGTCCCCCTCCCCGGATACACACATGAAACCTGATCATGGACACCCGCTAGGCTGGGCCAAAGGCATTTCGAATAATGTGGATGAGGACATTTTATTGAGAAAACTCCGCTCGACTCGGTCCGAAAATTCGCATATAAAATTCTATAACTAGCGGCGCTTGCCGACATTTTAGGCTCGATTTTAAGGCCCGACTAGGCCCGGGTCACCCAATGATCACCTCTGATACGTGCACGCGCATGCAGAGTACAGAGACACATCGTGTCGGAGGCAACGCTAGATGAGGCCGGAGGCCTGAGTGGTGGTGCCGTACGAATCCATATTTTGGTTTTGATTTGAATGGAAAGGAGCCAAAAGAGAAAAGACATCTATATTACTCGAAGTCAATATAATGTGTCATTCCCATTTGAGTATCAAACCATATATTCCACCAGGTTTGTTATTCACCGGTTTAGCTATTTCAAGACGAGATCGAGGGGCGAGAAGTTTAGGAGTGGATTTGAAACCCCACGGTGCTATTTCAGCGAGCGAAATGATTGAGATTTTGTACTTTCATATGTCAAGCTCAAAATTTTCTCTCAGCAAGTATTATTCCTCGAGAGTTGCAAACTCGACAACTTTATTGTTATAAGAAAGAAGAAAGGGAAGCAAAGGATACAAGCACTGTCGGAAAACACGGGCGTCGTTCAAGTTTCAATCAAATTCGGGCAATCTTCGCTTGCGCAAGTTCCGACGCAATGGATGTAGCAACTCATAGAGACGGTGAAGCAATGCACATATAGGGATCTTTGAAAGTTGTCATAACAGTTGGTATGATGCATGAAATCATGCAATTTCCCGTCTTATCAAATGGGTAAACAAAGTGCAGCGGCAAATCGTGAACATGACTACGCACGGAAAGTCAGCTCTTGGGCATTGCTTACGGACCGACAAAGCGATTCCATTTGCCTTGCCCCCCGAATGACAATGAACCGAATTTGGTCAGAGCATGGTCGATGGATTCCCACTATGATGATGCACAGATAGGAGTCGCATCGTTCATCATGGACGCTTGAGGACACGCCACGGATCCTCGCATGATGGATTAACAATAATGTGGATTGCTGCAATGATTTCCCGTGCTAAGCCATGATGATGTCCCTGAGCATGCTTTCGATCTGATTCGTTGGATAGTGAGTGGAAGTTAGCGCGCCCACGTTAAGTCAGTCGAGAGAGAGAGAGAGAGAAGGTGAGAAGAGCTTCGTGTTCCCCCGATTGGATTTGGAGATGACTTGACTTCGTGCGGTGCTCTCCATTTTAATGGTGGAGTGGTTGATATTTGGGGTGAGTGGGATGACGAAGCCAAAACCTAGTCTCATGAATGTCATAGTTCGGGTTGGAATCGGGTCAGCGTCATGCGGCGACCAAAGGTCACACCGTCCATCGTCCTACGCGGAGTCGAATCATCCCATGAGCGAACTTTTGGACTATTAACACTTAATATGTTTGACTATTTTGTGAAGAGATTTCCTGATTTGTACCATCTGATGTGACATTGACATCACGATCATGGGTTCCTCGACCTTGGATTTTAGATTTTTTAGTGAATCCGGTGATTCTGATCAAACCAAGCATGCTGCTATAAATGTTAGATTCTGATAAGGGCTTTCTTTTTCTCCATAAGAGAAGAGGTATATATGCCTATACTTTTGGTTGATAATTTGTTGAAAAATTATGTTGAGCAAGCCACTTTCTCTGCTTTTTGGAAGTCCGTTCTTTTTTCAATCAATGAGACTAAAATATCACAAAAAAAATTCTAAATTTACTACAACTATGTCAATTTTGCAATAAACATTTTGTACTTATGTCTATTCAATCCATTATTTCTAATATAAACATACTATCTTACATAATGTAGCCGACACGCGCATAGATAATTTTTAATGATAATTTAATATTGCTTCAGATTATGTATTTCTTTTGCTTATTCTTTTCTTTTTTCCTTTTTTTATGTTCTTTCTCTTTCTTTGTCTTCTTCCCTACTTTCTCTAGAGGCAAAGCAAAGTACCACGAGGTTGTCCTTATAGGCTTTCGGCAAAGCACAATCCCACCCACTAGTGAAGCTTGCCCTTGCTGGCCATTAGCAAGGGCAAAGTCGACCTCACTATCATTAGGCGAGTTGGAGCCTTGCCATGGCAACGAAAAGGTTAAGCCTTCAATAAGGGGTGGCGAGGTCAACCTCACTTAGCAATGGAGAGGGGCTTGACATGGCGGTGAGGCCGATCTTGCTTAGCGACAACGAGGTCCAACCTTACTAGGGGTGGCCCATGCTCCCCCTTGCCAAAGGCCAATCGAGGCTAAGTCTGCTAGAGGCCTCCTAGGCCCTCACCTTTGGTCAGTCGCTGAGGTCCAAGGATCGACTAGAGGAAGAAGGGAAGCGGAAATAACAAGAAAAAAAAAAAGCAAGATAATTTGTCTTCTATGCCCTAGGCCCTAACATTTGTCTTTCGTATGAATTCACTTTACACTTAACAAACATCTTTTACATGTCATATTATACTTAAAATGAGTATGTCATGGTCCGATTTTCCTTTTGATTCGGCATGATGATTTTGGCGAGTTTTAAGCAATCATCATTCTTTAGTCAAATGAAAGTTACTACAGTATTGCATTCTAGTATAAATTTATATTGTATACAAGCAAGATAATTTTTATGCTCTATGTCATAGCATTGATTCATGTTAACAATTATAAATAAATTCTCTACCACACAATAGATTTTGTATATTGTAGTCAAGGTTGCTATAATGATTATTTTTTCTCTGTTCTCGGGATGTTTTCACATGAGTTTAATCTATTTTTGCCACAAAATCTATAGTAAGCAACAAAAGTCAATTTTTCTCTTTATATTGTTGCATAGATATATCTTTGTATTTTTCCTTTCTTTCTTTGGCCTAACATGTCGGTCCAAATAGAGTCAATTTTTCTTGAACTCCCAAGCATAAATATTTTCTCATTATAAGTCTAATTTTACTGCTTATGCTCTAAATATTATTCGGTATTATGGTACTCATGACTATGCTAATTTTTTTAAAATAATCTTCTGTTATATTGTTGTATATAATGCATAGATAAAACGTTACAATCTAGTTATCATTTGCATCTAGATTGAGATTTTAAGAGATTCTCCTTTGATCTTTTGCTATTATTGAAAAATTGATGAAATTTTTAATTTGGAAAAAAATTATACCTTCATTATAATGTTAGAAAATGACTTTTACTCTAAATTTTCAAACGTGATATGGCGGGCGGATCATTTTAAAGGGATCTATTTTATTTGGTCCCACCGGGTTAGTTGGGCCGGCTTCATTATACTCTTAAAGGCCCGAACCCGATTTGAATCTGTCCCAGGTTGGGCCTTTCAGTGTTGGGCCTGCCTCTACTCAATGTGGCTGCTAATTGGACCCGGTCGCGAAGATTATTAAAATATATGTGGACAGGGTTGGTTGGGCCGGCTTCATTATATTCTTAAAGGCCCGAAGCCGATTTGAATCGGTCCATAGTTGGGCCTTTCAGTGTTGGGCCTGCCTCTACTCAGTGTAGCTGCTAATTGAACCCAGTTGCGATGTCCATGATCCAGGAACCGAATTATATCATCTTGAAGAAAAAGAAAATTATTGACTACTAAAAAATATATTTGTGTATCCATATATCCGTCCATCCTTCTCTACCTATCATCCTAAACTAGGGCGGGCTCTGGTTGGTAATGTAACTTTTGCATGTACTTTAAGGTATATAAATATTTAATAAATAGCCCATTGAGAACAGAAAAATACCAAATAAAGGAATTTCTAAATTGGACATTGTAATTCGCAAAATTAATTGAGATCGCCATATGTATAGATGGATGTGGAGATCATTTTATGCCCGATTCAAATGTCGAGGCATAATCTCCCTTTGGATGAGGTGCTAGGATTGAACCTTGGCTATTTACATCCAAGCGAGTCATGAAGCACGTGTTTATGTGAGCAAAACCCTGATCAAAATTTCGAATCAAAAGCTATATCCTTATACATAGCTGGCAACATAAAGTTCGTAAAATCAACAATAAAGTTACTAGCCCAATCGACATCACACGATTGATAGTGCTAGTTTCTCGAGATACAATAAATAATTAGTATTTACTCACGACGGGAAATTAGCCGATACGTGGAAGCACTTTTTATGCTAAGCACGCCAATTAAGGTGCAATCCTGAAGAAACTTTCTGATGCTTAACAGTCTGCCGAAAGATGGTCCTCTTAGGAACGGGGCCTTCGTATCAGCTGGAATTTTCACAAACATCCGTCGGGGATGGAACTCTGCTAAGATCAGTCAGGAAAAGACCCGACTTCCTTCCAAAGGCGCTTCTTTATGAACATCGAACCTTATCGTCGCATGTTTCGGCGGCATGATCTTTAACATCAACCTCACCCTTTTCCCTCCTGCTTTTTCTCTGTCAGTTACCGGTTGCTTCCTCCCCTGGAAGTGCCGTTTCTTTTCACTCCACCCGCTTTTTCAAGTCATCCTTTTCCGTGACCCATTTGCTGCTTTTTTAAAGACCTGTTCTTCAAACCTGCCGCCTCTTATACTAAACCGTAGACGTTTGACTTAAATCTTGGAGAAAACAACAGGGCATGACGACCCGATGGAGCAGTGGCCACATGGTGTGATCGTGTCAAATCGAAGTCGACAGGGTTCGACGGTTGGTTGAAGCATGGAATGGGCGGCACGAAACTACAGATGAAGGCATTAGGTGGTCAAATCTTCAGTGCTCAACGCCACGAGAACGAATGTACCACGCAACTACCGACACCTTAGCGGACGTAAAAGTCCGGAGTTCTCTTTCAACACACAACGCACACGTCCACGAATATCGTCGGATCTTTGTTAAAGACGACCATGAATCCCGTGCTCACGCACGTCCGCATTTCCCGCCAGGTGGAAACTCCCCTCGGGACATAACTCTGTAATGACATCAACATCAATTGGATCTTTAACCACCGTTAAGAACCTTGGATGAACCCGACTAAACAATCATCAAATGTAAGGAACAGATGCAAGAAAAGCGAACGTTACCCAAGATGAAATGAGAAAGAAACAACAATTAAATTGAATCAGCAACTAGTCTTCCCAAATACACACGGAACCAACTGAAAAAGAAAAACAATTTGGAAGCCTACATTACTAAGATAGCTCTTCAACCCGAGGCCAAAACTGAAATCTATTCACTCGCTCATCTAACTTCGGCCAGACAAGTTCAAAAACTAGCAACGTTAATCACTGGCCCATATGTATGCACATAACCTTGTCCCCATATATATAAAACCTATCATTTTAGGGCTTCTTATCTACACTTTCTGCAGCAAACTCTGCATTCACAGGATGGAGTCCAAATAGCTGTTACACCGCCTCCTGTTGAACTCTAACAAACTCCCGTAAGTGCGGTCCGCAATCCCGACAAAAAGAGCTTCTGTATCGGGGCTGAATGATATGCCGGCAATCTCTCCGAACAAGTCGATCTCTTGCCCCTTAACATACCCAGAGTGCGTGTCGAAGATGTGCACAAAGTCAGCAGGCTCGGCCATGGCCATGAACCTGCCGTCAGATGTGAACTTAATGGCTCTGATGGCCCCCATATTCCCCTTGAGAACAGCAAAGGACTGCGACGGATTCCTAATGTCCCAGAGCCTACACGTCGTGTCTTGATTCCCTGTGGCTAAAATTTGGCCATTCGGATGCCAAGCAGAAGCGAAGGAATAATCCAAGTGCCCTTTCAAGCTGTTGATTGTCTGCAGTTACAAAGAAGCATCGTGAGAACACAAATCCCAGCCTAAATGTTGAACCTGCAACCACCAGTGACAATGACTTACTTTTCCAGACTGAGCATCAGCTATCAAGCACTCTTCGCTGTCCCCAAGAATTGCTAGTAATTTGCCATCAGGGCTTACAGAGGTATTCTGTAGATATTGACCAGAGTAAGTGAGGCTAGTATCAAACTATTGAATGCGGACCTCTGAGGGACATTTTGATGTCGGCACTTACATTCACACACCATTCAAAATTGAAGCGGTTGAGGCAAGCAAAATTTTCCGTATCAAAAACCCTAACTTGAGCATCATTATTTGCTGTTACAACCCTCAATGAACCCCTGATGAAAGAAAGACATGTAGGTCAAGCCTCAAAAGAATAGAATCAGAAAATCATGAAACAATCTTTTAAGTCTTCTGGATGAGCACTCACGTTGGGTTCCGCGATATATCCACGCTGTTGGTAATGGCATTGTCATCTGCTGTTACTTTGCTGCAGAATGCCACTCCAGATTGGCTCATGAACTGGGTCAACACAACGGAGGTTAGTAAAGTAGAGAAGCTGTCTTTATAACTGTTTCAGTATCCGAAGTAAGACTTCCATACCTTGCATATAAGCTCCCCTTGGAAGCCTCCAGCAACCAATAAATTGTCTTTTATCGCCATAGTGCTTATTTGAACTCTCGAAAGCGATTGTGATAACAAACCAGGACGCTTCTGTAAAATCCATACAGAAATACACTGAGTGCTTGAATAAGAAAATAATATTCACTGAAATCCCTCATGATTAGCAGACACCTACCAGTGTTGGAACAATGGGTTTAGCCACATTGAGTACCTCCTTACTCCTCCTAAGCAGTGCAGACCAATGCATTACGGAGTAGTTCTGCATGAGGTACACATCGTGCTTGGATGTTGACCACAAAAGATTCCGCAGCTACAAAGAGGCAATGAACGAGTGAGATCATAGTAATCAAGGAAAGAGATGATATAAGTGCACATGCTATGAACAGAAAACTGCCTCTCTAAGAACTTGAACAATGAAAAAGAATTCTCCACTTGATTGAACCAGACAATAGTGCTAGAGTTCAGATCAAAGTTCCTAAAGCCAGAGTTAGAGTTTGGGTTAAAGCTTAAGAGACTTCATTCTCTAATAGAACCCTCAGCCTACTAAGATGAACCAGACCCCTTAAATAATAGTGTCCGAGATAAGAAATGTTTAGCCTGCCTAAAAGCCAAAGTTAAAAAATCAGAAGCAATCCTAGCTGAAGTAAAAGTATATATTGTAGTTAATAACATTAGGTCAGTCAAGGTATAGTATATATTGGATAAGGCAAGTTCTCAAATGACTAACATGTGAGAACGATCGTGGAGCTGAAGAAACAAGTAAAGCTACATAGAGAAGAATGCAATACATGCATAATCAAGAGCCCTAACACAATTAAAAAGTTGCTTTTGGTGAAAGTAGCCACAAGGAGAGACATTTAGATCATTACATATCACAAGTGTCAAGCATGATCCAAACGTATAGGTGCAACAGTTATAATTTGCCAAAATTTACAGACTGATAACCATTTATGAGAAACATACAAATGTGAACAGATGAGCAAAAAAAAATAGAGGAAAATGACAAAGAGAGAGAACAAGACACTGCATGGACGAACCAAATTCAGGAAAGATCCTAATAACAATCCAAATAGCTAATAAACACTACTTAGCCCCCTTATGGCCAGCACATATTCTCACAACATTATTCACCTAAATCTCAAACATTTTCCTATCATACCATATAAAAAACGTATCCTTATTGCAGCAGCTGCTCAGATATTACCTCCACCCTGCTTTAGAGGCTGTAATAAAGAGTGAGATATAGCATTTCTAGATGCCACAATGAGTTAAGAGACATAATAATATTTAACAAGCAGTAGAAATGATGGGCACAGAGTGATACAAAGTAACAATCTCAACCTTCTATCATAACCAAATCACAGGAATAACAGCAATCCGAATATTGCAACAAATGCCTTCACTGGTTAAGATAAAATGTTAAGCCATAAACCAGATTTATCCAATTCAGTTTATGTGCTTCTATACAAGGCTAACTCATTAACTGAGGATTTCTCATTGGAGTATTACTTATTATTTATTCATAGAGGTATCTTTTCCTGAAGAAATAGAAACTGATCTCATGAAAGCACTGGCATGTACTTATATTTCTGCAAAGCACAACCTGCTATGTTTGCATTCAACCATCAAGTTACTAGTGCCAAAAAACAAAATCTTTGATATCCACGGTCCCCGCAAGAGTTCCTATTAGCAGTTTCTATTCTTGTCCGGAGAAAGTTGATAGTGCCAGATTTACATGTTGCCAAAGAAAGGTCATGGTGCCAGATTCTCATGGTGCCAGAAGTTCATGTCACTCAGTTACCCAGGGTCAGGTCAGCAGTATACATTTTCTGTCGAAAACCACCAAGGGGATTTCTTTGCACTCCTTTTACTGAACTATTTGGTGTACATACAGGACCAGATCCATTTGTTTCTAATGCTAAAATTTTTCACAAGGTAAAACATCTATCAAAACCTAAAATAAAGAGATCTGCAAGCTCCATACCTTCCAACAATTAGTAGGGGCATAGAGCACTTAGCATATATAACAATACCCACAAAGGATACTATCATATTGACAAACCTGCAAGACTACAAGACTAGAGCTGTGATGCAACATGCATGATGATTAATGAAGACCAGTGGCACACCATTAATGCAGCAATCTGGTGAAAATGGATGATGCTTTACAGTTTTTGACAAGCAAGAATGCAGTTCCAATTTGAAAGTCAACTTCCAAACATCATGCCATTAAAATAGCGGTTTAGATGAAATGGAGGAATTAAAATTGAAAGCCCGACAGAAATGCACTTTGGGCACAAATATTGACCCGACTAATCACTAGGTAACTCATGCAATTGGCAGGGACAGTAAATGTGTATTGACTATACATGATGCATGAGAGTGCTTGGAGAACAATAAAGGCTCCCTATTTGGACAAACTTAAAAGGAAGTAACGGCTTAGCACGAAATCTCTACCTGGAAATGCACGATTGTCGATTTGACGAGCCTAGTGTTGAATTGGAAGTCATAAAAGTTCTTCCCCTTCTCAACTTGCAGGCACTCCTGTTAATGAAAGAAATGCTTAGAAAGATGGTAAAAGAAACAACATCCGAAGAGGTAAAATCTAAAAAGTGGAAGTTTCTTCAAGCAGATCCAATCTAATAATCTAATTATTGGCAAAGACCAAAATAATTAAAAGAGAAGGGGAGAGTCCTTACAATTCATCGAACATCTATAACTATAATCAAGATACCAAAACAGAAAATCTAAAAGAGGAAGCATCGAGAAGATCTTTGAAAAATTATATAAAAAATCAAAGTACTGCATTAAGTCGCAAAAAAAAAAAAAAAAGAACCCCACACATAGCAACTCTGGTTCATTACATGGCAAGAAAACTATATTTAATCCCAGATCATTTTGTTGTGGTACTAGAGAAAGCCGATCCGCAGTTCAGATCAAGATGAACTATGTCACCAAAACCATGGGTATATTTCACTGGGATCGGATTAGTTCGAGATCTAATCAAGTTGAATATATTGGACAGCCCCGAATCAAGGGCTGCAAAACTTTTCGAAGATGTTACGACAATGGGAAACTCAAGAAGAGCATATAAACTACAACTAATTGTATAAACAAACGAGGGCTCATTTAATTAGTAACAGATTCTGCAAGTGGAATCAAATCATACACAAGTGAATCTGCAAACTTCACAAATAAACCACAAATTAAATAATAGCAAACGCCTAAGTAGTCAAGTCGAGCGGTTTCAAGGAAGCAAAAACCTCACCTTGTCGAGCTCTTCGCGAGAACGCGACAGACTCTCGAAGTTCTTGTACTGCTTCAATCTCTTCTCGCGGTACTTGTCCCGGGTATAGTTCATCCTCTCCCAGGGTATCCCCTGTATATCTTTCCCATTTCTCGCTTCCAAAGCAGAGGTATCAGTCTTTGGCTTGTTCTGTTGCATCCAAAACCACAGAAAGTACGAATTACATAACAGTATCAGTATTCGCAACACTCAGCGAATATTTATCACGAAGAGACAAGATAATCGAAACACTAAAGACGTACCGATTCGAAGTCGTCCTCAAAATCGGAGTCCGCCGGCTCCACATCGGCGCTGCGAGGCGTCTCGTCATCGGAGAAGGGATTATCGTCGTCGTAGAACTCGTCATAGTAGTCGTCGACCACGTACTCAAGGTCGTCGTTCTGGAATTGCTCCATTATCCTGCAACCATCGGAGGCTAAAGTGATCAGGGAAGTAAGAAAGCAGATTAAATTGCAAATCGAAACGGCTGAGGCGAAACGGATTGCGCCAAAGATCGGACCTTGCGGCGATTTTTTAACAATATCGACGCTTTACGGCAAAAACTGTGGGTACAAAATAGAAACAGAGGAAAACCAGAGGCCTTCTATATGGAGTAAGTAATATGGGAGGAAACAAACAAGAGGGCTTTATAAAATCGACCTGAAGAGGTCAGATCATATGAGAAATATCGGACAGAAAAGAGAATCGAGCGATCGCAAGAGAGAACGAGCGCTCGCTGTTATAATGGAACAAAGGAACGAGAAAAAAAATAGTGCTTACTTTGGCAACAGGACGTTAAGACTCCGAACCGAGAAACAGAGAGAGGACTGTTCAGGAAGGAAACCCACGAAAGAATCGCAGGGCAGCACCCAAGAAACCGGAACAAACGCGGAGGTGGAGGGCGAATCAAGAAACTTCACCGGGAAACAGAGTTGAAAGACTGGGAAAATGACGATCAGCCACGGAGAGCGGGCCAAAAAAAAAAAAAAGAATTCGTCAGGTCGCAGAGGGGAAGCGACGGTGGAAGCGGGTAGATTCAGGAAAGCGAAGGCAAGAGGAGAATCCAGAGAAGAGTCTTCGTCGCCGTCGTCGTCTGCGTTATCGAATGTGAGTATGGAAACGGAAAAGTCACGGCACGCTTCAAGAATCTTTGGACTTTAGCCAAAATGGCGAGGAAGGGGAAGCACCCGGCGCCCTACTTATACACACGCAGAGAGAGAGAGAGAGAAGGAGAGTGGAGAAGATGAAGGCGCGGGACCCGCAGCGGGACCCCCACGAACGCCTTTGTTGCGGATTTTCTCTAAATCTCCATTCCGCGAAAGATATTCGTCGCTCCGAAGAAAAGGAAAAGGGGGAGAAGGAGAAGAATCCGTGGGCTTTTGGGTAGGGGAATTGCCGGGGGAGGGGAGAGCGGGACCCACTCGACCGACCGTTTACCGGCTACTCCGCATCCCGCTTAGTTCGGGGGTTAAAATTAGGCACAGAGAGAGAGAGAGAGAGGGAGGTTAAGTTCGGTTGGGACGATGTTGTGATTACTCGTGCTTAGCTGGCGGTGTGTCCCTGTCGTCTTCTCTCTGCGCTCGCGGGAAACCGTCATTGAGCCGATTCCCCTTCGGCTTATTACTTTTTTTATTGTCGAAAATCTTAAATTTCCTTATTCGAAAAAAAAATAGAACTTAAATAAGTAATATATATGCTACAAATATGTGGATATACTTAATGTATTTTATAACACGTGAAAACATTTAGAATATTTGTATTATAATGAGAATAATTTGGAATTTTACTATGATATTTGGCCCTTTTCCTATTTAAGATATGCTAATATTTCTCTCGCCTCTTTTTAGGCTCCATTTATTTACGGAAAATATAACATTTTTGAATAATATTTTTAGGAAAAAACAATAATATATTCGAGTGTTAGTTTGAAACTTAAGAAAAATTATTTAAAAAATAGTTTTTAATTTTTTTTCCTTTTTTTTGTTATACATTGACATATCGTTAACCACAAGTCTCGTTAAGTTCCCAGGAACTCCCAGCTTGCCATCAAATATCATGAACTTCCAATCCAAGACAAGTCTTTAGCTCGCCTCTATAGGCTGCCGCAATATTTAAAGGTAATTAATGAAAACCGAAAATGTTTTTCACTTTCAAAAAATGAAGGTATTATTTCTATCAATAGAAAATATTTTCTTTAATTATATTGTTTCCCGTAAACAAACGCTGGAAAATCCAAAAAATATTTTTATGGAAGTTATTTTCTATGAAGCGAACTAAGCTTTAGAAGAAAAAACAAACATTTATGACTGAAGCTGTGCTTGCTTATTTTATGTGAAACACCCACAACTTGTTAAAAAAAAATATTGAGATACGGATTCTGATCTGACTCCCATGTCTTTTTGGACTTTTCCTTTATGATTTTATAACTTTTAGTGGAAAAGCCGATCGATTACGTCTTACTTTGGGAAAATAAAAATTGGAAACAATAATCGGCCATTCAAGCTTTATTTGGCAAGATTTTATTCCCCGAATGTGCTGTTCTTTGTCCAAAGCTCATATTTAATGTAACTTTTTATTCTTATCTGATATGAAAGTAACTAAAAATCTTTCGGATTGTCAAACAACGTCCGGAGTCATTGTAATTTAAATGCTTGGATTTATTTCCTCTTACACAAGTCGCGTGGTGTTCGGGCTAAAATTTTATACCCTGAACTAATCTACCCTTTCAGGCAATTTAAAGTGCATGCAATATTTTGGTAAAGTCCAGGCGAGATCTTTTAGCCCGTGATCTTCAAATATCAATTTATAGTCTAAACTTGATTGTAAGATTCCACTTGTGAGGACTAACCTATCTTTTCTCTTTGTGGCTAGGCAAACTAATATCGTTTAGAAGGAGGAAAAAGTGTTGATAGCCGGGTTGTTAATGTGAACCATTAAAACACTTTTGACTTTAAAATTAGAATGAAAAATCATACAAAAGCCAATTTTGGGCAATTAAGAGTGTGCATTAGATCCAATCTAATATATAAGTTGGTCTAGATACCAGCCATTTTCTAGGTGATTTCAACAAGACTTGGTTCAATTCTTAATTCCTAATTTTTGAATTTGATAATAACTGGTTCGGTTTGGTTTATGATTTATGGGGAGGAATCAGACTGAAATGACTCTATGTATATATATAACTTTTTATATTTCTGATTCAACAAGGGGAAAAAGTACAAGTTATTTGAGGGAGCAATATCGTCTTTTACCAGTAACATCCCTAAAATCTGTACTTACATCCTACACCAAAATAACTTGTAATACTTCCGTAAAGTTTGTCTGAATTTTTTGGAACAAAGTAAAAGATAAACTTAGGTCTAAATAAATTATCAAAATACTTTGATTTATTAGAAAATATTTTCATTTAAAAAAGATTATCTGAATATAGAGAGGATAACGATGGATCCTTTAAAGTTAATTTATGAAATGAATGAACAATTTTGCCGGTGGCCAATGAATGAACAATATAGGCGTGGAACCGGCCAACGTCGGACAATTCGTCGGGCAATCAAGGAAACAGACAAAAGAGTCGGAGATATCCGCTAATTCGCCCTTCCTTTGACTTTCGGTACGGCTTGACTTCTCTCACTCCTCGGGGACCGCATGCGGCTAAGATGACCGACGGTTGTCAGTCGCAGTCTCCCTGTAGCCGCGGAGTCGGTCCGGTCAGTCGTTCTCTATTTCATTTCTATTTTTCCCGCGACAGTTTGAGGAATAGAAGTATGAAAACCGGACTTAAAAATTAATCGTGATGCAAAGCGGGGGAGGGGCGGGGGCCAATAGGACCCCGCCACGCGCCGGGGCCTTCTAGTCCACAAAGCCGCGATCCGCGACGTCCACGTGTCCGTGCTGCATCGACTCTCCCGGAAAGTAAGGCGCGCCTGGTGCCACCACGTGGCTTACGTTAGCTGACATGTCCTCCTATAAACGCCCTTCCTCTCTCTCTCTCTCTTTTTTTGCGCCCTTCTTGGTGGGGCCTCCGTTTTCCGTGACTTTTTAACGGCGTTTCGCACGTTAGGGGGTGGTTAGTTAACCATGGTTAGCTTTTGGGATGTTCACGAGCAACGTGCGTGGCCCCCGTCAGGTGTTGTGGTCGGTCGGAGAGGTGGGGGGGTCCCACGAGGTGGGGCCAAAACTGGGGGTTTTCCCCGGTGTGGTCCTTCGGTTTTGGTTGTTTTCGGGGTTGTTGATCGAATAAAATCTTCGGTCTCGAGTTGGCTTTTCACGGCGGCGACGGAAATCGTCCTTCACTTACGTCGATTGCGACGAGGAAACCTTCGCGAGATGTCCAGAGGGCTCCTGTCCCTCGTAACACCTAATAAGTTCGAATTGTGCATGTGACCATGGACTCGTACTCAACACCCGGAAATACGACCGAGCCATCTCTCGACGCGGGGGTCGATTTGTGAGGCAGGAGAGGGTGATGGGCAAATTGGTTGACGCGTTACCCTCTCAACTCAAGTGGGACATTGGACATTGGGCTCGAGAGTCCGGTGATTACTTTTTCAAACTTGATCGATACGTGCATGCTTAATTTATTATGGAATTAGATTTCTTGACATAGATCGAGGAGAAAAAAAACTGGGGAGAGGGGGGAGAAATCCAAATGTTGAATTGAATCTTGAGTGAAATGGCATTGCTGGAAAAGCGCGGCGTTGGATTACCTAGCAATAACAAGTATCGAGATTCCAATTCCATCGTCCTACCGCCACTACCTTACAGAGAACAAAAATCTATCACAGTCGTCGCTGCCGCCCTCAGTCGCTTCCATCGATCACCGGTATCCGATGGCCACCGTCTACTGTCGTCGCCATCGTGGAGTGTTCTTACTTAAAAGATCAGAACTTTTTTATGATCCAAAATGGCAAAAAGGAACCGGAATCCATTCTGAGGATTTCTGGTCATGGAACCAGACGAGGTCATTATTAAGTTAGATGTGCCGACATGCCCTTTGTCACGATACGACGTAATTACGAGGTTATGCTTTCCTTCTTATTCTTTTTTCTTCTTCTTTTTGTTTTCGGGTCTAAAGAGGATGATGTAAAACCTCGAAGAGTCAAGATAGTGGTCCAATTCTAAATCTGAAAGGATGCATGAAAGGGACGCACGACAGTAGTTGCGCCAATTCTAAATTCTAAGTACGAGGGGCTACACGCCAACAAACAGTTTTCTTAGTGGCGCGTTTCCTTGTCTGATGGGAGCTGCATCTCTTGTCCTGGGGTGTCTAATCAGGGTTTAAGCGCCACTGGTTTTGACTAAACCGCAAAGATCGGCAACATTTGAGTTTGCTCAGTCCTCTGGGCCTTCAGGTGACTATCTGTCTTAGTAAGGGAGATAAATCGCATGGTCTATTTTACCTGACGATTTAAGCTATTGATTTGAATGCGCCAACGTAATTATACAGCCCGTTTTAGATCGAGGTCTTCACACCCCAGTTAATATTGTTTCGCATGCAGTCCTGTGTCTCTCCTCATATGTTCTCCTCTTTCCAATCAAGTTAAAATCTCCAGCAATCACATTCCAATTCATATTTTAAGGCGAGATAATCGTCCCGTCATTTTGATTTCGACTTACATAGATGAGGGGTTTTCAAGTACGTCGCACATCACTTTAACAACAGATTTAAATAAGGACTTCATATACTTGTTAGGTCTCCCAAAGATAACAAGTCAATAGTTTTTTTTTTCTTATAAAAGTTTAGAACGATGGCGATGTTCAGAAAAAAGATAGAATACTACGTACAATCGACGTATCTCGAGGTGCTGTGGATTCTTCTTCTTGCCTCTCCATCCTAGGTTTTTTTGTAAATCGTTATGTATCTACAAGAGACTGATATAATCTAATGACGGATACGCTATGGGCTCACATTAATATATGGGTGTTTAACACGTAGAAATAAAAAAAATAAACATATCTTTTAGTTTTTATTTCAGCAAAAGAGAGTGTGACATCGCCTAGCGCACTCTCAAATGTTGTCGAATGTCGAGTCATCTGTCTCCTTATTGCTAGTGGGGTAGAATCACGCGAGCCAGTTTGATAAATCAAACAGCCCTCACTTATCGGACGTGACCCTGACCCCATTGTTCTTTGTCCGCGCACACGAGCAAATTTTAAATTTTAAATTTCATTTTTGAAGATCCTTTGGAGATTATAGTAAGGAATTTGTCCATATTAAATGACCATGTGAGGGTTTTTTGGCCCGGAAAAGGTGGAAAAGACATGCGAGGAAGGAGGATGCCTTTTGGCATTGACTTGGAAAGTCGCCCACCCCCTCCACCGAGCAACTTCATGATTGATCAATGGAACTCTCTAGATGAACATTATTCCATTCCCGCTCGTGCTGTAGCTGAATGCTCTGCATGTCGTATTCCCGGATGCTGTCGAGACGACGATCACGACCGATATCACCTCGTGAAGCAATATTCTATGTGCGGATCTCTCTAGAGAAGGAAGGGAGAGGACAGAGCGATGGTGCTTGGGGTCACCTCACCATGCTTCGGATGCACGTACGAGTGCCTTGGGGAACATATGAACAGGGCGTGCTTGCTCTCCAAGAAATCTCAGATTCTCAGCAGCAGCAGCAGCAGCAGCAAGCAACGGCGGGACCCCATGTTGACCCACCACGCCCTTAGGCCTGCCCCCGCTTCGATGCTTCCTAGGCATCTTCTTTATTCGACTTTATTTTTTTCGTGAGGATTCGCCATTGCTGCGCGCATGATTATGGACAGAAACCCAAAAGATGCTCGAAAATAACCTGGGATCGTCGAGGGACGCGAGCTTCTGACCTTTATGCTTCGTGTCCCTTTTGGGTCTTTGGAATTGTTCTCGGTCGTGAATGTTAGCTATGGTAATGTTCTTGAGGACTTTGTTGACAAGCCTCGTCTTCGGGACGGCTGTGGAGCACTCAATTAACGAACCATCTAGTTCTCGATCCATCAACTTCACCCGTATTTTGTGCAATTGTTATGCTAAATTCTTTTGGAAAACTGCGTTAAAAAAATCTGAACTTATTGCATCCGTGCCAATTGAGTTCTTATGACTAATTTTGATTGGATATTGTTGACGTGAACTTCAACCAACCTACATGGCACTGTTGTTGCAAATGTGGACAAATTTAAATATATTTTCAAGTTTTTTAAATTTTTTTCCAAGTCTTTCTTCCTCCTTTTGTCGGTGATCGGCCACCACCCAAAGGAGATGGTGGACCATCGGCTATGCTTGAGTGGCTTGGCCTCGCTTGGGCGAGAGTTACCATTGCTTGTCACCAGTGAGGCCCGGTCAAATGAGGGTGAGCCTCGATGAGGACTAGCTCCCCTCGCCTAATCTAGTGAGGCTAGTTGTCACCCAGACCTAGACAACCTCGTTGGGTGTCACCTCCGTGGCCAAAGCCTGGCGAGGCCGCCTTGGCCTAGGTGAAGGCGAGGGCTCCCCTTGCAAGATTTGGCGAGGTTAGCCCTCGTCGGGGTTTAGTCGCACTCGGTTGGGCCTCACCTATGACAGGTGATAGTAGCCCTAGCCAAGTGAGGATAGCCCACCTAGGCATGGCCAAAGGCGGCCATTGCCTGTGGATGGTGATTAGTCACCGGCAAATGGAAGAAGGGCAAAAAGAAAAGAAAAAATATTTAAAAAATACTGGAGAATATTATAATATTGCTAACATTTATCTATGTTAGTGTCGACGGTGCCACGTAGATCGGCCAACGTCTACATCAATGATATCTGCCTAGAATTAGCCGGAATGATTGAATTGGCGTGATTGAACGGTTTAGAATTAAATTAGTATTTTAAAAGGGTTTAGGACTAAATTAGCACATATGTAATAGGATTAAGACTTTATGGACATTTTTCTAAATTCTTTCATGATCGTATCTTTATTCAAAGAAAATCTCTTTAATATTAACATGAATAATCATATATCTTTTTTGGTACTTCCTATAACATGATCACTTTTTAAAATTATTTTCAAACTTGTGAATGAAGTAAAGAAGAAAAATACTTTTTCGCAACTGCCAACAAGTAAGCTCTTCATTAATCGGCAATTTTTTTTTTTGTATGTACTCGGGTTCTAATGGACCAAATCTATCGTATAACCGTTCTTAACTCAAGTGAAGACAAATGCAAAACTTCATTAACCGCTAATAAAAACCGGAATTCCTCACCTTAAACTAATCAAAATTCTAAACCTAATGTAATCCAAAATTATGGGGATCTCAAATGAAACTTTTAATTTCGTTTCTTTCTTCCCACGCAAGAAAATAGAAGCCGAAAAGGGACAAGATAAGGAATTTCAGCGCAAATCAAAAGGACGGGCATCGATGAACATCTCGATTTCCAGATAGAATCTGACTTTCTCTCTTTCTCCAAAACTGTTCTTGACTTGGCTCGATCGTTGATGAGGACGTCAACGACCAAATGTGTTCCAAGTTCAGCACCCCCAGGCCCCCCACGGCGATAAATACAAGACGGGCATGGAAAGATAAAACCAAAGTGTCTTTTCAAGCTGAAAATGCAAAGAGGGGAAAAAAAAAAGGTCGGATAAAGACTCAGATATCCTGACGTCGAGAAGCCGACGTGCTAGAAGTTGAGAGAAATCGATTCTTTGTGAATTAACCGACATCATAAAGAGTTCATCATTGTCTATTCTAGCCAAATCACTCGTCGTGACCATTATGAGTGGAAAACTCATTCTTTCACTCGGCGTATCCGAAACAGATCGATTAGTCATCAATACACAAAGATTTAAGTCCTTTTCCTCAATTTATACTCTATTGTTTTAGTTCCTGTGATTATCAGGAGCGTTCAGAATGATCATTGAGTCGATGTTATCAACTACTTAGCATGTCGGATGGATCCACGGGAGGTTTCTATGGGCAGTCGGTCCACTTAAATAATACTATCGGGTGCGATAATTTGGGGAGGGAAGTAGTAATTTAATGAAATGGAGGGGCCCTAATTCCATATACTGAGATCCAATGGGGATATATATGATTGTTAATTCGAGATGTGGAATGGAAACGTGGTCGATTATTAGTGATCTAGAAGGATGAGGGGGACCCGTCTTCATCAGTCTCTCTCTCGCATATCTATCTTGTTTTGTTCTTCGCAAGCCGGCATATAAAATAATCTTCATTCGACATGTTGATGTTTTATAACGAAAAAGAAAAGAAAAGTTAAAAAGGGTTAAGAATAAGAATAAAGGGAAAAAGATATTTTGATGATTTTTTTAATGGCTAGATAACACGTTCTTTGTTTTTTCCCCAACTTTTGATACTATTTAACTTGGTGGTGCATTGATTTTTTTTTTCCTTGAAGGTATATGATCGAATAGGAGGCAATTTGGACCGCTCGAACCGGAAACTGCTTGGACTGAATCGGATCGGATTGGAAATTTCAATCCAGTCCCTAGTTACTAAAAGTGGAGCCGGTGTCTGGACGGTCCGGTTCCTGTTTCTTAGGAGGGTCAGACCGAACCGGATCGGAAAGAAATATTCTTTATATTTTAGTAAAAATAAAGATGTAAAAAGGTGAAAAAGAACTAAATTTAAATTTCTAAAGTTTTAATCTTTACACAACTTTACCAAAATAAATTTTTTAAAGTAAAAAAAATCAATTTTTAAAATTTCCTCGAATCACAACGTGTCCCATTAAATTTCCTAGGAACCAGATATGACGGACGGGTCCAGTTCGGTCCAGGACTAAGCGGTTCAATTCCCGATTCCGGAGAGAAACCGGACCGTCCTAGATCATGTACACCCTAACGATAGAGAGGGGGAACTGAAAGTGATTGCGCCCCAGCTGGCTTCTTGATTTTTTGAGAGAAAGATATCTGAAAGTACTTCCCGAAGTACTTATTATCTGAATATACTTCCCAAAATAATTATTCTCCCCATAAATATCTAGATATCAAGGTACGGATAGACATTTTGCCAACCGAGCAAGATGGCAAAAAGAGAAAAATAATTGACACCAAAGCTCCATGATCACCTCGTTTGCAATAGATTTCGTACCATACTAGATCGTGACCCGCGTGTTACAACGACGGATCATCATAAAAACAAGATAATCTCAATAATTGATGAACGATTAGCAAGTAATTTTGGATGGTGATTTAGATGTGCGCGTCGAATGTAGATGCCTTGCACGACTATCGAAAAGACTAATGAATAGAAATAAAATTATTTGGTAAGACCTTCTACATCAAGCCCGCACTACAAAATGTCCAAGATAGGAAAACTCAATCTAAGATGATCAAAATGATAGAAAAGCACATTATCGAATTTCGAAACACCTTATACGAATAAACTTGTGAACATGATGCGCTGGTTATTTTATGTATCTAGGAAATGGCTCTTCGATGAGCAATTTTACGTATTTTTACCGAATTCTGAATGAAAGAATATTGTAGTAGACCTCAAAGTTATAGTTATAGTCCGAATTTAAGAATCATGAGACATGAAAGAAATTTCGCATCATAGATAAGTATACTATGAAATGGAAGTTATATGCCCCCTTATATGAAGGGAAAATTGGTTTAAGGCTGAAGATTTTGTAGATTAAGAAACATATTATTGCAATAAAAAGATGTGGCCATAAATCAGGTTAATTCCCTGCCTCTTATTTTTGGGAAGTAAATCTGGAAAATCGAATATGGACGAAAGCTAAAGAAAACTGTCCATTGGAAAAGATGTCATTGCCATAAAAATGTCGTCATTGCGCTGCCAAAAAGACTCGAGCTTTAGCAATGAGACTCCAAAAGCAGACTTGGCAAAAATATGAGCATTTTAAGATAGCTTGGAATTGCTAGAATAGCTCAAAAAATGTATACTTTCATTTATGCTAGATGTTCATTAGCTGCACGCGGATTGTCATATCAAAAGAATAATTATAGTGGAGCATGAAACACGACATGAGTTGACGTATCATTATCTGTAAAACGTACATGCGTAAATAAGTCATTAAAGTAAAAAAGCAACTAATTAGTATCAAAGCAGAAATTCACACATGCGATATGGAATGTATCTCGTAAATCACTATCTCGAATGTATACAAACAATAAGTACCTTTGTGTGCCAAAGCATCGGTTGAAGCCGGTTGATGAAGTTACTTGGAGCGTGGATTGCTACGTACTTGGAACCAAAACAGTATTGCCGAACGTCGCTCGTTGAAGATGTGGCACGAAAGGAGCAGGCTTCTTTTGATCATGGAGTTGGGATAAGACATGGTTTTCTTTTAGTAACAGTCAAGATAATGTAGATAGGTTAATGTATTTCAGACATGCCTAAGTCAATGAGTTTCATACGCAAACAATCCAAAATATTAAGATAAGACATGTATTTTGGGTAAAGAATGTAGTTATGTGCAATGAAACATGCGGAATGCTCGGTTAACACACCAAATCATCAGTGTACCTAGAGAAATAGTGCTTTCTGGTGATCCTCTGCTCAACATGCCGCGATTAGCATGTGATGCTAATCTAACTGAGAATACAATGTGAACCTCTGCATACTTGCTGCGGATAAGTGCAGTTACCGTGCTTCAAGAATACTGGTGGCATCTTCACTGTGGATACCAGGTCGATCCACCAATTAAAATCTGCCAGTTTCGCGCCTTGGGTGATGGTCTGGTCATGCTACACAAGTCAGGTCTCCTTCTGAATGTCTGCCTGCGGAGAGAGCTCGAAGGTTGAAGATAGGGCTCGAGATCTAGGACAGGATATCCCGTGAAGCAGTTGTTCTTGAAAATAAACCACAGGCATACTTCCATGCTCCTTCGCAAGTATGATGATGCTCGTTCTTTTCACTTCCTTTTTTCTCCTCTTTAAAAAATGTTTGGTTATCTTCAGATAAAAGAATTCATAACATGCTTACAGAGCAGAAGCATGGAGTTGTCTACATCACCCTCAAGGTCAATGACACAACGGGTGCTAGTTCATTGATACAAGAGTTAAAGACATGGAACTTGAAGATGGGTAGTCGATTCTGAAAGAACTTCTCGCCTTCGGGGTTTCAGCTACGTGTTTGATGGGTGATGCTACGCTCATTGAAGTGGCAAACAAGCAGTTTGGTATACTAATGTGAATGTGATGGTAGTTTAGAGAAGTAGATGCATAGAATGAGGTGGTGGACTTACATCACAGTTCATCCAAGCCCATTAAATCATTTAGGGAATTCAATTTGGCAGATTCTCTCTTAGTAGACTACTACCACACGTAGCATTACTTGTATCTGATTGTGAACTCGTTTCCTCATGCTCCTGTCCGTTTGAGTTTCCCCAATCATCCGACTCTCTTCAGTCTCATGTTCGTTCATCAGTTATACCTTCTCCACCAGTGGAGATTCGATGATAAACAGGAGAAACGAGAATCTTAGAGTTTTTTTCATTTCAAATTAGTGTATCTGGTTCTGCGTCACAAAGTGACAAAGCCTGCAAATGGATGGATTCACCTTGTCATCTGAATGACTCCAACATCACCACGATATGGCAAACTCATCCGATATAAGGGGCTCAATCTGAAAATGACGAAATAGCCAATGCCATAACCAAGTAGATCTCTGGATGATGTCTAGCTGATCTTTCATAGTGGCAACTCTGTTCTCTCATTACAACCTTCACGATCTTCATAATTAGGAAACACTCCTAGTTATATTGTGGCCAAAACTTCAGATTCCACTGACTTGAGCACCTGTTCACCCATTTGTTTGCATCCTACCAGTGTCTGCATATGCAAGCGTGAGACAAGATTAGTCAACTAATCGAGTCACTACAGTGAATAATGCTTGCATATAATCTATTTTTAAAGGTACAGAGCATACAGGAAAGGCACAAGCATCAAATTTTATAGCTGTTACCCAAAAAGGTCGAGAACTTCTGTAAGTTAATTCGAATTTTATGAAGACTCTTTTCACTCAAGCAAGAAAATAAGGCCCATCAGATCTAATATGATTATTGAAAGACATGAGAGAGAGCTTATTTAATCCATTCTCCCAGTTTCAGTCAGTGTTTTTTTATCCCCAAGGAAAAGAAAAATTGTAGGGCACACACTTTTGCCTGCCATGGATTCAGTTTGACAACTCAAAAGTATTTACCACCCATAAAATCAGTCAAGAATGAAGTCAATGAATTTTCAAGTAAGTCACTGGGAAAGAAATGACTTGCATATGGCAGAAATGAAAGAAATGCACATCCATTGCCTTCAGAATATATGTCACCAGTCCGGAAGCCTCTATTAAGAGTATCAAGCACAGCAGCTTCTATTCGCTCTGCTGCACTCTTCTCCCCTAATCCATACTTCAAAAGCATAGTGGCACTTAACACAGTCGCCAACGGGTTTGCTTTATCCTGTACGATATATTAGAGAACAGAATAAGTACATACTAATCTATTTTGCATTAAAAAACATTTTCACTTTTTCAAACTTAACCTGTCCAGCAATATCGGGAGCAGACCCGTGAATAGGTTCAAAAAGTCCAGGCCCCTGTGTCAACAAAAATGAAGCTTTGAACTTAAAAAAGTCGAATGAAAGCGGCAACTAAAAACCATCGACAAGTTTCTTACCTTCATGGCAAGACTTGCTGATGGAAGCATCCCAATACTTCCGGTAATCATCGAAGCCTCATCAGACAATATATCACCAAATATATTGTTTGTGACAATTGTATCAAACTGCATAATTCATGAGTTATTATGGTTACTGGTCTCACAATTGCAAATTGGTGTATAATAAAGACAAAAAGTAACGTGCATAAAGAGCATACCTGCTTTAGATTACGAACGAGCTGCATTGCAGCATTGTTTACGTACATATGGGTTAGTTCAACATCTGGGTATGCAAGGGCAATGGCTGTGACTCTTCTCCGCCAAAGCATTGATGCCTAACCACTCAAATGAAAGAATAAGTTTAAACTACTCTATCAATTTTATGCATAATAACCTAGTAATGACGTAACCCAGGAAAACGGGACATTATTCAGTATGCTTGTGACAGTCAACGTCTGGCCTATCAAATATAAAGAAAAAAGAGAAACGGAAAGGAAGGGAGAGAGAAGGAGAAAACAATAGAGAAAGAGCTTGACTTTTGGAGAGACAAATTCTGCTTCCTGTCTTGAGGTCATATGAAATTCCCAAATTCAATTGCATCTAGAGTTTCCCAACTTAGAAAAACATCGAAGAACAATAGTAATCTATTTACAGGATTGCACCTCGCAGATAGTTTACTATCTCAAAATCATGAATTTCACAACAGGACAACCATAAAGTAATCTTCCTGAATGATTGAATCGATAAATCAACTTCAAGACTTCCAAGTCCCTAAAGTATAGATTGTGCAAGAATATAAAACTAACCTTGCAAAGAGCTCAACAAAGTTCCTACCTCCAATATGTTAGCTTTGTCAACAGAGCAAAGCTTTCCATGCCTCTTTCGGGCAGTCTCAAAAGCAACTCAAGCAATGCGATCAATCTGCCATTGAAATGTGTTGCCTAAGTTATCATGTTTGTCAAATATCTCAAACATGAAAAGAACAAGAATTAAAACGTCTCAGGACCAAGTCTAAGTCAGTGAGGAAGGAAAAGAGAAGCATGCCCCCAAAACATTCGAAAAGAAAAAAGGAAAAACATGCCAAGGTTAACTTCAGAAGAGCCTTCTATGTCACAATTCCTCTACATCTGCACTATTGAAGATCTGTATCTACCAGTATCCATTATCCACACAGAATAAATATGGTAGCTACTCAATCCGCACAAGAACAGTCCCACAGAGGAAAAACATTGCCCAAGAAGTTTACATACAAAGAAGAAGTGGTAGAATATATCAATCAAAATCCTATAGAAAAGTTGACAAAACATTGATGACTGATGGACGAAAGAGCATTTCAATGCCTATCTACAACATTGCATATGATTTACAGAATGGTGCTGACTACAACTTTATCAAGTTAAAGAATGATACAATGAAATTATGGGAGGTGTAATGCCTTGTAGGTTGAGGAAAAGAGACCCCAATCAAGTAGAAAACGATTTGATTATGTTTACAGTTGTGACAACACAAGAAAAGAAAGTTACCTCACTAGTTGCATATACTTCAGTATTGAAACCAATCTCCTCACCATTTTGATTGGAACTAAAACCCCTCGGTTTCCCTAAGTATATTCCTGTTCATACAAGAAAAAAACACAATCATCAACATCACACTGTTGAAAATTCAAGCATGAAAGAACAAATAAGGTTGGAAACTAACCGCCTGTGAGCTCCCTTACAACCATTAGGTCAACACTTTCAGCAACCTCTTTCTTCAAAGTTGAAGCATCAACTAACTGGGAAGGAAGATCCATATGAAAGACTGAGACTATCTCTTCAGCAATTAAGGTAATACTAGATTATGTGCATACAATAATATACAAAGAAATTCAATTGCAAAAAAGCAAAATTTATCATTATATTAAGAAGCATAGCAAACTAACTAAATACTGCCACAACTCAAGATTGCATCAGAAGTCACATAAGGCATAACACGGAAATCCTTTGAGGAACTTGGACAATTCACGTACATGATCCGATTGCTACTTCACCGATCGTTTCTCCTATTCAATGCCCCATTATAGTAACAGAGGCAGCTTGCCATGTAATATTTAGTCCATAAAACATAAATAGATGACAAAAAAATCTGAACTCAGTGAATTAAGAAAGTGGTAAAAACAACCTGGGGTAATACAGTAGCTGGCCGTAAGTTTGCAAATACTTTAAGACCTTCTCTTAATTGAAGCAGCCCAGTTTCTGGCTTCAAATGTTTTTCATTATTGTCCCACTTATACCTTAGTATAATGAAAAAGATTTATGACTGACGAAAGGAATAGTATATTTAAAAGGAAAGATTTCATGGAAGAAAATTACCCTCCAATTGCTCCGAGAAGAACTGCATCACATTGCTGAGCTGCTGATAGTGTCTCATGTGGCAATGGTAATCCAGTCAAATCCACAGCGGCTTCTCCCATAGGCATCTCTTGGAAACCAAATTCAATACCTAAGAGATAGTACACAAAACACTGAAGAATTCATTACCATGATTGATCTAATAATATTGGACAAGCCACATTTGGGTCTGAAGAATTAGCAAATCAATAAGGATTAAGATAAAGTGGAAAATGGAGGGGGAAAATCAAATTAATGCTATGATTTAGCAGGAAGTCTGATAATTCAAGTCTGGCAGTGCTTTTAAGAATTAATTTGATTACGAGAACACATACTTGCTAGATGATAGGGAACTATCAACCAGCAGTAGCAGTACTTCCTCTTCCTGATATTCATAAAATTTTAGTCTTTTAATAGCAGTGATTTTTAATAAAAACAACTACTACTCTTCAAATAAACGGAGTTAGATTATTTGTTCTTTTTTCACTTTGTTATGGAAGTAAGGATGAACTTTGGTTGAACAGTTCTTTAATTGGACATTCCTCCACGCTAATTTGACCAATTTAACCAAGCAACAAGCTCTTACACCTGAGAGAGCTACACTTCAGTGGGACCCCAGACTACACTATACTTAAAATACTAGTACCCTGAACAAAAAAATAAAATAAAAATGAATACACACATAAAGGAGAGAACTTTGGCATGACTGACTTTGGTGCTCAAATAGCTTCAATCAATTGAATATGATACAAGAAGAAGTCATAGGAGTACTAAGCATTAAAATTTGATATTTCGCAAGGTTACTGTTTCATTGCTAGCAGCAATCTTCTAATTAATCAGGATACATATCCTGAGATTGAGGAAAAAAAACAAACTTAACTTAGTTTTCACACCTAATAGAAGTGAGGACGAATTTCACATTCAGCTAACATCATTTCCCTCGAAATTGCTAACAACCAAATCTTGTTTTTTATTGGTACTTTAGCTTTTCATTTCAACTAGATGAATGGGGTAGATCCCATCAGAAACCCACATCAACTAGAACTAAACAACCCTCATCAAAGCAAAAGCACCAGTATAAGCCTACAACATAGCGAAACTTTACTGAAAACATAAAACGACAAAAATAACAGCATGCAGTACTAAAGCAGCATTCACCTGCGCTTAATAGCACTTATTGAAATGGAAATTCCAATTTGGACAAAGCTGTAAAGCCTGAGCTAAAGCTACCTTATGCCTAAGAGAACATTATCCTTCCAAGATGCATTTGACTGCAAATTTAATCAACTTAAAACACCTGATCTACATTTGGAGCAGAATGCGAATGCATTTGCTCAATCCTAGCTCTCCATAAATAATAATGGCAGGCTTCCAGGCACGTTTTACAAGTATAGCCTCAAACTACAACACTTAGCACTCATCTTGATCCGGTCAAACTCAACATCCCAATTCCCAGGATTTCTATCGATAAAGCATAAGAAAAGTCCCCTTATCCAAATCTGAGCAGAGTAAAACAGAAAGAAGAAATGTGCACGAGAATCCTTTTCTTGACTGCATCAGAGACATAATGGCAGGGCAGAAGCTGAAGTCCATCTCAAGATCCTATCAAGAGTTGGCAGCCTTTTTAAAATGGCTAACCATGAAATGGGACCAAATCTAGGAACATCTGGAGAGAACCAAAGTTACTGTTGCCAATCCATTTTTGGTCCTCTATTCCTAATAAGTTCCTAAGAAATAGAAGAAATCAATACTACAGTACAAGAAGTAGTGCAAAGAACTTTGTCATCACTAAAGAGTTTGTGGAAATAGTTCCACAGAGGGCAGCTTGAGTAACCACCAACACATCTGGATCTGGCATGAGGGCAGTGCTGATCAGAGTTTAAGATAACATCTGAAACCGTAGCAGTAATAGGCAGACAGCAATCATATAAAACTCTCCAATTTTTTTCCAAAGAACTCCATGAGGATGCCAATTATCTACCCATAGATATGGGGAAATATTTAAATAAAAGTAAGATCTGATCTTCAAAAGATTTCTTCAAGCAAAAGTGCAATCAGCAGAGGCTGAAATAGACCATCTGCTGCTTCTTGTCCAAGGAAAGCAATAAGTCCAGGCCATCTAAAGAGAACCAGCCCTCAATAATCTTAACAGATATCTCCTAATAGAAGATGTGTTCCACATCTTATGAAGTCTAAGCCCTCCCTCCTGCTTAGGAAGGCATACAAAGTTCCAACTGACTCTAACCATCACCAGCTGCCTCCTTACCTCTCCCGACAAAAAAATTCGCATTTCACCACTCCTCTAGCAACTCTCTTAGGCAAAAAAAAAAAAAAAAAAGCACCGAATATATACCAAATTGTAAACAATAGATTTTTTCAGCTTTAGTCTCCCAGTATAGGACAGTTTTCTGGCTGTCCAGCTAAAATCCAATTTAGTCAATTCATGCCGCTTGATCTCATACTCACTTGATAATTGAAAGTACTCAGAACTCATGTCCAACAGATCAGGGACCACAAAAGGAGGTAGCTTCAACATAATACAACCTTCAGAGCTCCATGAGCTTCGATCAAACGGCGAGCAAAACCAGTAGGGTGTTACACAAAAACACAAGAAGCAGCGAACAGAAGCCGAAGGGAAAAAAAGGGGGACCTTCAAGTGAACCAACGAGGCTAAGGACGCCTTTGGCGACGGAGATGACTTCGGGTCGCCGGGAAGGAGAGTGATGGAGTATCGTCCGGTGAGTGTGGTGGCGCCGCACCTGATACTGCCCACTTTAGGAGGGCATTGCCCGGGGAGTGAAGCGTGGTGATGACATGGGACTCTCAGGGACTTGAGATGAAGTTGCACAGAAGCCATTGGGTGGTCGGAGAGAGAGAAGCAGAAACGCAGGTTTTGATCTTGCAGACTTCTGATTGGTGTGGAGAATGCACTCATCAAGTTCTTTTCATATTGCCCTTGTTACAGTTTCATATTCTCTGTCCGAGGGCGACCGTCGAGACCACACCTAGCTGCCCAGGACCGGTGAGAGGCCACCGAGGTGGCGCGACCCTAGTCTCGGACTGCCCGAGGTCATGAGAGCCGCTGTTGGCCTGAGCTCTTGGCCGGCTCGGATGAAAAGTTTGAGCTTTTTAAACAACAAAATAGAGAAACAAAAACGCAGAGAAATCTTTACAAGAAGAATTTTGCCAAATACTGTTTGATTCAAAATTCGAAGAAATTTTTAACAAAATTAATTTGCATTTCCCCAACTCGAAATTCATACTGCATGCGTCTTGGTTTAGTCAGCATGCATATAAATTGAGCGATTAATCCATGAAGATTTAAAAAAAAAAACACCGTTTTGTTTGTTTTATTAAATCAAATGATATTGATATCTGGCATATTTGATAATCTAAATTTCCCCCTTCATGATTTTCATCTTCGTATTAAATGCCAATCTTTTCGTCCTTCATAAGGCTTTGTTAGCATAATAACTTTTGGCCCACTTTTAGAAGAACAGCATATTATGAGTCATAATTTCTTAAAAGAATGGATCATATAATAATTATTAATTATATATTATTCATATATTATTATAAGAAACGAGTCTCCAAGTTAGAAAATAATATTTATCCAGCAATATGATGAATAATTTATAGTAAATCTTTCATTCCATACTTGTGATTACCTGTCAAAATCTTTATATACGTAATAAGGAATGTCTATTTCTTTATTATATGACTCTATTAGGAGTGATCTTCTCAATTTGATTTGAGTAGTAGTTTCTATCAACTTTCCTTGATTCTACCCAATCCTCCGATCAGTACTTATCATGTTGCTTCGGGAGGTTGAGCTTAGTCCAGGTGCACCGCTGAACCTACCCTTCAAGCGAGACGCTTAGTGCATGAGTTCATGCGTTAGTCTCAAGATCCTTTGATCAGAGAAGGCAATGGAAGCACCAAACCTAATGCAAAGGAAAGAAAGAACTTCCTGGTCTAGCAAATTCACCTCGGTTCCACTGTGCACACAAAAGAAACAATTTAAGCATCAATGGAGAACTTGGGAGCAGGAGATTTTTCGAGTTCACATGCAAAGCAACCACCGCAAGAAGAAAAATAATCCCAACTGCACAGAGAAGTTACTTTAGCGTCCATTGATCACAGAATTTCAACTATTGCACACAAGAGAAAGTTATAACCTGACAACAGCACATGGATTTAGAGGGGGAAGGAAAGAGGAAAAAAAACCAAACTGGGTCCAAAAATATGTATAGATGGAAAAACCAAGTTTCCTAATCTACTGCTTTGACTCTTGAAAAGTATGCTTCAACTGGCATTTGAAACTTTGCACGACGCTTTTCTTGTTTAAGCCCTCCACTACTTGAGCCTGAAAAGCAAAATGTATTATAGTGAAGTCTCAGATAATTTATCTGTAACAGAAATCCGACTTTGACAAAGAATAGCTGCTGAATATAGGTAACGTACTAGGGACAAATTTGGTACACGTATATAGAGATGCCTCGAGTATGCTACTGGAACATCTCATCCAAGTGCTGCCTGTACTTAGCCAAACTCTACACAGAATATACATTTGCACATTTAGCGTATCTCAACAAAATTGCGGCAACAAATAGTGGATACTTGAATCTGTAAACATTATTATGAGATAAAGAATTGGCCCTCCACCACAATGCAAGCTTATACCTTGTTGAATTAGACGGATAATAAATTCTGTGGAACTCTTGTATTCCTATGGAGGTGAAGTGCTTGATTTTTTTCCTCAGTGAAACAAAAAAAATTGATAGGTTTATCAAGTATTTCTTCAGAAATAGCTATTTAAGTTGCTCATTAGCCCTAGAAAAAATCTTTATAAAATGAGGAGAATCATATCATTGATAGTGATAAGCAAACAAGAATAAGAACTCCCACAATCACAAATTCACAACGATCATCCACATATTTCCAAGGTGAGGGGGAGAATGAACTTTTATTGTGCACGCCTTTGTGCTCTTAATTTAAGATCCTTCCAGCAAGAATTAAGCCCTATCACTAAAAATCCCTTCTAGGCAGACCTGTCCTTAATAAGCCAATTATATTCATTAGCTGCATAAATCCCGAGTGAAGAGATACTCAAATGCCTGCGTGAATATAAGCATTTAATAGATGGAAGACATTGTTTCTGGTTTTACTGATCAACAGACAAGGACAAAGAGTCAGCTGACTCCTATGCAAGAGCGAAACTCTTGTGACATGTATCCTATTTGTTTTATGACTAATTTCACTCCCAGTCTAGAAAAAAATGATGATGCTACATGCAATCTGACTGCCTTTTCAATCTAGCGAACTCGCATATGTATCATATGGTTATACACTCGATGAATAAGTGGATCTTACAGTTAATTTTTTAAACAATTTATGTCTGGATCAACATGTTCAGAAAAAATAGGTCCAAATTCGAAAGAACACCACATAAAGGAACAAGCTGACCTTAGTATATGCATATACTCCAACATCTGTAGGTGCCGAGGGACTTCCTCTTCTAAGGAATTTTCCCTCTTTGAAAATGTACAGCATTGGTACTCCTGTTGACAATTCTAGACTTATAACCTGTCGGTAAAACAAAGCCATTTTTTCAGTTAAATAAGATCATAAAATGATAAAATCACTGATTAAGGTTGTTGCATCACCTCCTGGGAAGTTAATTTGTCAAGGTACATGATGATGGACCTCAAAGAATTCCCGTGGGCAGCAATCATAACATTCTTCCCAGCTAGAAGTTGAGGTTCTATCTGCACAGTGGATTCTGGTGTAAGGTACTACACAAAACAGATAATAAATATTTCACTGTCCCAAACAAGATAGAAAGAAGGCAGTCAGATACCTGATCTTTAAAATAAGCAACAGCTCTTTCGGCACACATTTCCAGACTCTCCCCATTTGGCGGAGGAATGTCATAACTTCGACGCCACTCATGAACTTGTTCCTTTCCATATCTTTCTGCTGTTTCCTGCTTATTCAGACCTTGCAATTCGCCATACCTGAACAAAACATGTTTCATAAAGTGTTAAGACTGCAATGGCAGAAATAAATTATTTGTATGTGTAGGACCATTATTACATTCTTTCATTCAATTGCCAAGCTGTTATGACAGGAATGGATTGTTCATTTGTATCTTCACTGAAGATTTTGCTCCATAACCTTGCCTGGTCATTCTCATCATGCAAGATGATTGGAACCTGTGGGTAGGTAGAGGGAAAGCACGGATTACTGATATGATTAAGTGTAATATCGTAATAAATTTCTTCCGAATAAGATGCTCCCTATCTCCTTCTGTCTTTCTGCCATGTAAAAGAATGACTTTGCTCAGTTACCTTTTTACAACGGTGCTGAGTCATGGCAAGCATTGCCGTCATCTGCGCACGAATCAGTGCGGATGTAAAAATCATGTCAACAGGTATGTTGCTAATTCTTTGTCCAGCATGAATTGCTTCCTCTATACCCTTATTGGTAAGTGGTACATCTACACAACCTGTAAATAGGTTCTTTTCATTCCACAAAGACTCACCGTGCCGAATTAGTATAAGAGCTGCTTCACCTGAGATAGAAAGGAATTGGTCGTCAAATTAATCACAAAAATGGCTGCTGTGTGAATGTCACTTTAAGATACTAGATTTGCATGGAACGATGAGCTACCGCAGTTTTTCCCTCCTGCTGTACCAAGAATCAAGAACATACTATATAAGCTACACTAAGAGTTTCTTTGAGTAGGACATGCTACTAGTCCACAGCACGTGGATTATGAGACCAACATTAGACTTGATGAAAGAGTCATACTTGATTTTTTCTTGGGCTCTGTGGAATCACTCTTTGAGGGAATTATAACTGGATCAAGCACCGGAGCTTGGGCTGAAACTCTAGTGGCAAAAGAATTCTTTAGTTCGGAGGCCCGAGTTCCTCTTATCGACCGACTAGCTTCAAAATTAAAAACTTTCCAAGAAAGTCTGAATGAAACACTGCCCAATTCCTGATGGTTGGAAGATTTGTTGAGATAGCCATGAGGCTGTACAACTCCAATGGCTTGGTTAAATACAGCAGCGGCCATTCTGAAAATGAGAAATAAGCATTGTGACAAAAGTATACAGAGGAGTACTATCTTTTCCCATGCTTTTCAGGAAGTGAAATCATAAGCATATGTTTTAAAAGAACATAGTGTGGAACAAAAATGTCGTACTTTCATTGTCTTTCTGTTTCCTAGACAGAACTAGTACAAATTATGCTGCCGTTGAAGTATGATCACTCAAAAAAGAAAAACACAAGTTAAAACTAATGATCCTCAAAAGGGACGTTTTGCTGACGAACCAAATCAGAGCCGCTTATACGCAGCGCAGTAATTTACAGAGGTAACAGTAACAGCTCTACCACCATGAAATAGACAGCACGGGTAACTTTAGTTGTCCAAAGAGGTAATAAGTGACCCAGAAGGAGCTCACTATTGGGTTGAAATATTAAAACTAAAGCCACATACCCTGGATTAACAGAACAGCAAGAAAAGATTCTGTCGTGTAATAGAACAAAATGTCCAATAACTTTCCCCAATTTCAAGTTTTTAGCTCCAAAACTTGAATTTGCGATGGGCCCGGAACAGACTAACTGATTCAAAGCAACTGAAAAATGAAAAATTCCACAAAACAAGCAAGCTAAAACTGCACACAACAAATGCTTCGTTGCACCCAAGCCTCCCACCAATGAATCACCGAAAATCCTAAAAAATCTCTCAAGCTACACTGAGAAAAATCAATCTTACTCGAACAAGGAGGAGCAGAAAAGACCCGAAAAGCCCCGCGATACCCGAAGCCGGAATGCGAGAAGAACGGAAGCGAAGACGAAGAATGAGCTCGATCGCGATGGGATCAGCACGAAGATCGCGGCTTCCTTTTATAGGACCGAGCGGAAACACCGAGGAAGACAGAAAGGAGTGCAAATTTCCGCAGTTGGGCTTGAGTTGATTACGAGAGACGGGGGCGGAGAGGGAGATGGAGATGGGTTAACTCGAAGCCAACTGTCCCCGACTTCTCCAATTCAAGAAACGCAAGAGGCAGAGGGCTCTCTATGACATCATTTCCCGTGGAAGGAATCGCCCTCTTCTTTCTTGTTGGTGGGTGTGACGTCTCGGATGCGCAAAATCGAAACTGGGTATTGACAAATTCTTCTCTTTGGCAATCTCTCTCTCTCTTTCTCTCTCTCTCTCTCTCTCTCGCAAGCTTGGCAAGGAAGGTCTTTTATAAATGGAGACGGACACTCGTTCTGCGTTCTCTGCGAGCGGGTTTCCCCATCGGTCTCTCGACACTTTTTTGGTTTGGCAACGACTATTTTCTGGTGGGGCCTGTAGATATTACATTGAGAGGAAAATTAAGTAAACAGCTTCAATTTCGATTTCTCCATTGAACTTATTTAATTGTTTTGCATTATAATTGTTTGGGAAATGGACAGAAAATGAGAATATAAGGTGCTATGGAGACTTGTTTATAATTTATTTGGCATGCATTTGGAATTTTCATTGCATCGATTTCTCTCCTCTTTTGAAGAGACACTTAATAGAACATGAGAAAATAGATGATTATTGGATATGGAGAGTCGGGCTTTCGAAATGTTAATTGCTATATTAATCAATTAATAAAAAGGGGCACAAATATACTTGTGCATTAACAAATTCTCAATAACAAAAGTGTGTGATTGTTGAAATATGGAGATCACAAGTGATTCATTTCGTGACGTGAGTATTATATAGATTATATATTATGAGCTTCAATCATGATAATCGCCAACGGCTTATCTAAGAAATAAGTTATTTTTCTTGATGGTGACATATTAAACAATATAGATAACGGAGCACAATGGCTTTTTCTTCGATCATTCATCCCATCTCCCACATAAGATTGATCCTACCAATCAGATCTTGAATATTAATTCAACAAATGAACTTTGATCTTTGTGGCGCTTGAAAAGCCGTCAAGGTATACATAGTTTAGACTTTGTCTGTATATACAATGCAATGACTTGACTTAGCAAATATGATGAGATGTAAAGAGACTTATCATACGTGAAACGTTGATTTATTTATTGAAGACTTACTTATAATAGAAAGTAAACACACATGATGATCAGAATTTTGCGAATCATGTATTTTTCATTAATTTGGGGATGTTCCCCTCAAAGGAATGTCTCTGCCTTTAAAAGCCAAAGTTGTGAGAAAATATAATTATTTCTTTATAGAAGCAATGCGATAAACACAATATTCCTTTTCTTATTTACGTCGTCCCACATGAATAATATTGTGGCTGATGCGTGGGGACATGAACATGATCTCCGTATGATAGACCGTCGAAAAATTGCGGCATAATTAAACAAGAGAGACCAAGTTTAGCAGTGTGAATTCATTTCATATACTAATAATACAGTTGCGAGGCTATAAACCACCGACACGTCAGGTCTACGTACGATAAAACTATATACGCACATCGAAATACTTATCAAAAGAACAAGCGTGATTTTCAACAACCTTTCATGAAGTTAAAGAGACCAACCACCATGCACGCCCCCGCCTCCAAAGAATTAATATGAAACGAAACTCCACCAAACAAAGCAGCCCTTCAAAGCTCCCCTGCAATAAAAATTCGACATGACCTACCTCCACCCTTTCTTCTGTGGCCGCTAGGGTTTTCAACATTGATGTTCAACCTGACATGTTCTTGGCTCAAAGCAAGTTCTGAGAAACCAACAACCCCCGTTCGCCCACCTAACACTTTCCTCGTCTGCCTCGTGAAAGTCGGAGTAAATTGCCCGAGCTCTTGGTGCACGGGCACTGATGAATCTATGCGAAGAATATTCTTCCCAGATGTTCTCTCCCGGCTTTTTCCTTGGAAAAGCAGGTCTCCTCCATGTCCTTTGTCCGCTCCTTAGTTTTGACCAGTTCGTCCTCCATATCATCCGTGGCTTCCTCCCAATTTTGACACGTCTCGAGTTCGAGATTCCTCATGCCGCATGGGGAGGAAATGGAAAGATGATCCCGGTGATTATATGAGTTATCGCGTGACTCGTCTAATATATATTACGTTCAAGTTATATGTGTACTTAAAAAGGAGTCTAAAAAATTCTCTTATGAAGAAGCCCATGTTAAGCAGTTAAATTTAGTGACCTTGACATCCTGTTGATAGCAAGAATTAGGTGAAATGCAAGGTTAAACATGGTCGGTGGCACAAATGTGGATGTTATGGATAATGAACGAGTAGATAAAGTGGTAACTCAGGGCATGCAAAGAAATTGAGAACTATTCGGATCGGGGTTAGAACTAACAGTTCCTATGAGGATCGGTCCAGTTCTTGATTTCAATTTGTTGGAACTGATGAGTACAAGTTGCGTTCTTGATTTTAAATGTGAAACCGCTTACCTGACTAATATATGTGTATGTATGGAACACTTTAAAAAAATTCAATTTTGATGAAAGTGAAAGCAAGAAGTGTAATAATAAAGCAAGCCTAGGGTCCCATCTTATTTTTTTAGAATTAGGCCTATTTTCAGTCATAGCCCATTAAAAGCTCAAGAATTTAAGTCCATTTGTACTTCCCCAAATATTGACTCAAAAAGAACAAATTTAGCCCACAATAGGGCCCGGCCTGAGGTCTCTTGTTCCCCCTTTTCATGTCTGAAACAAAGTAGAGGAGCGCCGCGAGGGAGAACAGAAGAAGGGAGTTAAGCAAATTCTCTTTGTTGCCATGAAGAGGAAGGAGTCCTGCTCCTCTTTCCTTGGATCCTCGCCCTTCTGCCGCCGACGATATAACATCTTAGGATCCGGTATGTCCATGAAATCAATGAGAGGTTCTCGGTTCCAATTTTTCAAAATCAATCCTTAGTGGGCGGCTTTCAATCCCAAGATAGGAATTGCTCACCAAGACCATGCTCACCCCTACTGTGGCCTATAATATCAGGGTAGCTTGTAGATTTTAATGCATTATGAGCATATACCTGGTGTATTCACATTGGAATAATAAGCATTGCTTTAATGTGTGGGCTTATAGTGGACCTTAGAGCATTGAATGGACTATGCTGCCACTCATCTTGATTAGGCACTTGGGCATCTTGGGCTAGTGGGGTGTCTACTTTTCGCTAGCATTGGATTCAATTCTAATTTTTGCATTCGAACGAATTCGAAATTAGAAAAAAAATGAACCGTCGTAATTGTTGGTTGCTTAGCTGCAGATGACCATCAGGTGCCCATGTAAATCGACTTCCACAGATTATGGCATGAGAACAATTGTGTGATTGTGTGGAGGAATAAAGCTAGTAGATGTCTAAGCAAGTGTATGAAATCAGAAGCCACCAGGATGGCTAATTATGTCTTTTTATGGCCTTTTTATTACTTAATATTAGGGTAACGAAGGAATATCCAATAAATGAGACAAAATCCACTTTTAGCTTAACTGTATATTTCCTTTTTCTCTTGATTTATGCTGTTCCAATTTTTTGCCTTTCCTTTGGTTAGGGTTGGAGGTCGACTTTGCGAGAACGAAGTATAAGCTACAAGATAAACTCAGAGCAATATTCCTGAAGGCAATACTTGCCTTAATAAAATGATCACACGTCTTAATGTCTCTTTCGTTAAATTTTTCTTGAAGTTTTCATAAACACTTGTAGAGAGGATGTAAAATGAACCAATGTAGTAAGAACTTGACTAGGCTTGTTGTAGGATTGCCGTTAGCTTTGCATTGGCCAATTGGCAGAATTTCGATCGAAGTAAACCAATTGCAAGAATATAAAAGTTTAGTATATGATTATGCAAAACATAATTCAGTGACCTAATTCGAAAATTCACTAGAATAGAGAGTGCCTAGCAATAAAAATTTTCGAAACTCTCCCAAAAAAGAAGAATAATCCACTTTCCTTTGAATTGGGTGAACATGACTCCGGGTAGAATAAGACCGTAAGGTGAGTCAACATGACCAAAAGTAGTCTTATCACAAATCCACGTTATTATTGCCTTTTGATTTGCGTGCTCCTTTAGGGATAACTTGGAGTCATTCTCGATCGTCTAGCTACAGTTACCCCTTGCTTGATGGATCCTATTTTGTTAAGATTTCAACCTTCTTCCGTGTTTCAAGTTGGTCAGCGCGTTGTGAACTCCACTTGCCCTTCGTTCGTTAGTGGCTTACGATCAATGAGCTATTCATGTATTATGGATTTTGTGATCTATTCGTGTTATTATTATGGACGAACCTTGTTGAGGCATTCTATCAAATGAACTTAATCGCCTGATTTGGGCTATTAGTTTCTTTATATTGAGGTCTATACTTTGAGCCTGGTGTCTACATCACAAAGATTTGGTCTAGGAATTTTGAGCCCATTGCGAAGTGAATAAAGTTCGGCCTTATTAGTCTTGCTAGCGTAAAGAAGAACTGAATCAAAAGATCTGGCCGGTATAAGAAGAAATTTCATATTAATACCGAAACGTGCCCAGAAAGAAAACATTAAAACTACTTCATTGCATTAGAGAACGTTGGTATCTGGTGAAGAGGTGGAAGCAGTTTTATCTCTATTTTTCCATGACCTTGATGTGCAAGCCTTCGCCAAGGTTTAGAATCGGACTTCGGTGAATTTCACCTTTCTTGACCTTTATGTATCTGATCAATTTCCAACACACAGAAAATGTTAGGAGCCACGTTGGTGTAGGCAATGAAACTCATGCGCTCCGGCCTCTTTTCAGGAGATGTTGGCATCGAAAAGGGGAGATGGGTACCTGTATTTCGCGAGCAAAACGTGCAGGAAAGTCACCAAGAAAGCTCTCGCGTACTCCGCTCCAGCACACTGTTTCATTCCCCATCCAAAAGGCATGAAGTTCCTGCGCATGGCATCTGATTCGCAGTCCTGAAACTCGAAAGCCCTTAACAAGTCAATTACACTAAAACCTTTATCGAAATTTAGAACAAAAGTCGCTTGGGACGATAAAGCTTCATAAATATGGCTCCTTCAATCTTTTTTATTAGTCTAAACTAAAGGATTCCCATCTGCAAACCCTGATTCTTCTATTAAATCCAACCTTCCAGCGCCACGGATCAAATGAAGTAGGGTCTTTATACGTCTCGGGATCCAAGTGAAAAGCAGAAGTGGCTATCAAAACTCCCCACTGCGCCGGAATAGTGTATCCTGCGAAGAATTTCGACTACCGTTAAAGTTGTAAATATGATTAGGTAATCAAAGTATTTATGTATATTCTCAGCGCAAATAGGAAGAACATGAATTGACTGTAATAGAAGTGACCTACCGTTCCATTCCACATCGCTTTTTGTCCTCCTCAACAATCCAGGTGAGATGTTACCCAATCTTAGCGATTCGTATATGACCTGGTTTTTTGAATGACAGCGTCAGAAATGACTTAGTACATGCAGTAGTGCTAAAAAATTCGTCCATTTCGCTAGATTGCATACATGAAGAGTGAAAGGCATCGATTTGTAGTCTTCCCATGTGATCGAGGAGTCTGAAGCTTCTCTTCGCTTTATTATGGTCTCATGCTCGTCCTGGAATATAATATAAGTAAAAACCCACTTAAAAATGTTCCAAGGGATTCCGTGTTACACTTAATTCAATATGTAACTAGAAAGGCATACATATATTTCTTGCAACGCTTTAGGATTCTCTTCAAGGAACATCAGAGCTAACGTCAGTGTCACCGAAATAGTATCGGAGATGGCAAAAAGAAGTCCAAATATGAGCTGAACCACTGAATCCTCCATCAAGAATTTCTCTATACCCATTTCTGTCATGATGTGAGAAAGATAGTCGTTGTATGGTGTCTCTGCCAAAGAAACCCGGTCTTTTACAATTTCTCGAATGAACGACAACACCTTCTTATGATTCTGCAGAGAACTAAGTTTAGTACCAATCTCTGTCGTGTATTAAAGATCAAGTTCAAACAAAGAAATTGGTTCACTTTTACCTTCATGCATCTGTAATGTGTTGTACCCGGTATGTTCAAAGGAATTGACATAAGGCCTTGACTGAATGAAAAAAATAAATCGCCTAATTTCTCAGATGATTGTGTTGGATCGTAACTAAACAGTTGCTTTGCACCAAATTCAATTGCCATCTAGCAAACATCAAAAGCAAATGAGTCTTAGATTTGTCGCATCACCCTACTTGGATAAGAGGAAAGTATGATTCAAAAGTTATTGAATTCGACGTTTGGTCCTTACAATTGTGGTGGCATATCTCATGTCGATTGATTCTTGGTCTAGCCAGCTCTTTATAGTCACTTGAGACGCTTCTTCCATCAAGGGAAGCAACTTCTCCCGAAGGACCTCTATGCCAAAGTGCTTTAGAACCGTGCTTCGGATATACTTGTGGACGTTCGGATTGGTGCTCGCCTCGCTCTCTTGTGCGAAGAGCTTTGCGAATGTGTCCAGAGCCCATGAGTCAAACAGCTTCCCGTCTTGCTGAAGGACGAAATGGCAGAATGCCGGATCGGCCGAGACTACTATTGCCCGACCTGCCACGCTCGTCCGAAACGTCTTTCCATACCTGCGTGTCGAAAGAAAAAAGAGCGGGTCATTTCTAGGTATTATCAAGAGTTTAATAAAGTCCGCTTCTAATCGTTAAATGGCCAACGAAATGGTATGAGTACCTTTGTATTCTCTTCTTGAGGAATGGAAGGAGATCCAGAGAGTAACTGGGTACCATCAGCTGAAGGGTCTCACCGATGAGAGGAAGACCAAAAGAACCAGGAGGAAGAATACCTTTACCCTTGGGGTTCTTCCACCTGTAAATCCAGTGAGTGAGCCAGGCGACGATAAATGCCAACGCACACGTTCCGATTATCAACATCGCTTGTTTCTCCGGGAAGACGAGGTGGTAATGGAGCGTGGAGGGTGATGATCAACGCAGGTTGCTCTCTCTCTCTCTCTCTCTCTCTCTCTCTCTCTCTCTCTCTCTCTCTCTCTCTCTCTATTTTTTCATAAATTTGTTCCTGAGACGGAGTAATTTTCCAAGATAGTCGAAAATTCGAAGTACCTTTTACATCTCTTATGCTGTGTTACTACTTGAGGATCACGAAGGAGATTTTATGTCCCCCGACATATAATTTTAACATCTTTGGCCAACTTTCTATCTTTTGTCCCCAGTGGAAAGTAATCAGGGTCGTGTTTCACGAAGCCCACGTCGCCAGCGAGTCAGCAGTTGATTCTTCTTTATCCATTGGTTTTATAGTTTTACTTTCCTTTAAAAGTTTTTGTACCTCTGTACGGTTTCGTTTACATCTATGTTAAAGTTTTTAGCCCATTTAATTCTTACTCTGGTCAAACATATAATGTAATTTTTGTTGGAAAATCTTTGGAGAATATGGAAAATAAGAATTGTTGGAAACTCATAAAAAAAGATGAGAAAACATGATCAATTATGTGAGACACGCAGGTATTGTCTTCAATGATAATTTTGCTCATTAGTGTACCAAACTCGATGTTATACGTTCTACTTGCTGTCCTCTCAAAACATTCTTCTTTACTCCATACAAAATGGTAGCAGAAATGGGAACAACCAAATAATATGTTCAACCTAGCAAAGAGAGGAAAGAAAAAGTGGAATGAGAATAAAGATTTTTATGTTTTTGTATATATCTTTTTAATTATGTTTGGAGTAAAGATTTAGGTAAAAAAAAGAGATACCTGTTATTGTTGTTATTTTTTTGATAACCGATATGTCCGGGTCAGCTTATGCGCACCTCTATTATTCCTTGGGAGAGATTAGCACAATAACCCATCGTTATAACCCATAACAAGCTATTCTCTAGGAAATTGAACCCAAGACCTCAACGATGTATAAGTTCACCATAACCAGTTGGGCTACTCATTGATAGGTAAGACCTGTTATTCATCATCACTTCTTGCATTAAGTTGAAAATTGCTACAAATACTTTACAAATTGATTACAGTCGAGAATATTATAAAATTGTTATATAGCATTACAAAAACCGAGTAGCTTTTGTTGCTATCATGATGTTGAGGGGAAAAGCCACAAAATTTCTTGATTTGTGTATATGTGATACATTTGTTCCAAACTTTTTTTCTGTGATATATAAAATCCCAAATTTGTATTTGCATTACACATTTACCCCACATGCAACATATGCTTGTACAAGACGTCGCTAGTAATGAACTAATGGCGGACCAGCAGAATTGATGACGGCCTTAGTCCGCAATCTTCAAGCCTAATCAACCTCCATATATCTCGATCTTCTTCGTGATTTACTCTATTTGAGGTTGCGAAGTTTGGCTCACATAAATTGTTGCACAGCTGAGACATTTGAGAATTTCATTTGCAAATTTGTTCTTGAAACGGAATGATTTTGGAAGATACCCAAGGACATGATTAGACCTCAAAAAGACTACTTGGAGATCACTAAGGACGTTATATGTTCCCCGACATATCATTTCCGACTCCTTTCGCCAATTATTCACTTGTCCTTTTTGTCCACAGTAAAAGTAATGGGGCTCGTGTTTCACGAATGATTCTTCTTTTAAAAGTTTTTGCACCTATGTACTGTTTTCATTTGCATCTGTTTTGACGTTCTTCGCCCAGTTAATTTCCACTCTTGTCAAACAAGTAATGTGATTTTTGTTGGAAAAGAATTCGAGGGTTTGGAAATAAGAATTGTTGGAGATCCATTGTAATTAACTATGTGTGGCATGTAAGTATTATTATTTACAATTGATTACGATTAACACCACAAATAAAGTTGTTATAAGAACATTATAAAAACATTACAAGAACCATTATAACAATAGATTTTATATTCGTCACAATTTCTATTAAAGCCATTACAAAAAAAAAATGGTTTTCAAAGTCCCAAAGCTATTTTAGGGTATGTTTGTTTTGTAAAAAATATACCATTTTTGATTTTTTTTTTCAAAAATCATAATCATTTAGGGAAAATGACTTTAATTTTTGTTGTGTGGCTAAATCCTATAGAAGATCCATAAAATATTATGTGGTTGTTTGCTAACTTGGGGAAATTTTTTAGCAAATTTGTATTTTCAGTTTTGATTAATTTAAAATAAATTATAGATTTTATTTTTATTTCCATTGTTATTATTTTCATATTTATTTCCTTTTCTTGTCCTTCTTCCTTGGCCTATAGTTGACATGATGAAGAAGGGGGCCAGCGACGAACTAGGGACAAGCTTGTTGGAGGTTGGCGAGGCTCAAGCTCACCAAATCAGCGAGGTCAAGGCATCGTAGGCCTTCAGAGATTGTCGCCTCAACCTCACCAATTTGGTAAGCTTGAGCCTTGCTGCATCCTCCGAGCTTGTCCCTAGCTTGTGGCCGCCCACTAGTCTAGGGAGAAGAGGAAACAAAAGGAAAGAAAATAAAATTCAAATAAAATAATTCAAAATAATGACTAATTAAAAATTTAGAGCCTTTTATTAAATATTTTTAAAAGTGGTGCTAAATGTCAGGACTCAAGAATCAACATTGAGGTTTTTCATACTCAAATGTAGAGTTTTGGGTCTAAGCAACTATATCGAAAGATGTTTTATAATTATTTTAAAGTGAAAGTTATTTTCCCACATTGAAGTTTTGATAAGGAAAATATCTTCCATCGATTCATTTTTTTAACGGAATCAAACACTAGAAAATTAGAAAAATCATGTTCACCAAACAATAGCACCTTATTTATCCAACAAATTTTCCACTTGGTCCTTAAAAAAATATGTTTCTCAAAAAGAAAAAAGAAACAAATATAGTAAACAATGACATTTTGTTAAACCGGTTTTCTTTCATTCCACTACATCATCCCTTTTATTGTAAGCCTGTAGAATTGGATTATTCAAGTAATAGGATACCGATTCCTAGATTTTAATGTATGGAAAGAAAATTGAGCTCGAATTTAGATTCTTCATGGGATAGCATCCCTTAAAGAATATGGATTTGAATTACTTAACTTCACCTATTATGGGGATTGCAGCATCACATATTATTACCCAAAAAAAAAACCATATAGGATACATACATTTGAAAAAGCTTTTGGCAAACTAAAAAGAACAATGAAATAGAAAACAAACATATGCTTGTGCAAGACGTTACTAGTAATGAACTAGCGGCAGACCAGCACCATTGATGAAAACAGCTGTCCGCGATCTTCGACCCCATCAACCTCCATACATCCAGAGCTTCGTCGCGATTTACTCCATTTGGACCTCTGAATTTGAATCACATCTTAAAGTCCTAAGTGATGCCATAGAATATAGCACACCATCGTAGCCATGGAGTTCGTTAGCCTCACGGGACGACAGCTCTAAGGGTCATAACCTCCACATTCATTGATTGACTCAGAGAGGAAGAGAGAATGAGTAAGTGAAACCAGCGGGCATTGGGGGGTCAATGTCATTTGAGGACAGAGGCACGATGGTGAGAGCTTGTGGCAGTGATGGTCAAGTATTGACGTGTCAAAAATGGTCCGACCCATTAAAATTAATATTTATTCAATGCAAATTTAATGATCCGTACTCGACCCGACATGATCCATACCTAGCTCATACCATTGAAACACATATATAATTAATTTCACCCATGAGAACTTCTAACTACTCATTTAAAGCACACTTAAATCCATATTTACAATGCATATAGTTCCCAACTAAAAATTATTTTTTTCCTTCATATATCCGCCTTACTTTTTATAACTATTTATTTTCCGGTTGAAATCAGGAGAAAATAAAGCTAAAATAGTCAAAAGTAAATATAATTATCATTATAGCTAATGAAGATGATTATTTTTCAAAATATGACTTTCATGAGTACCTTGATTATAGTCATCATTTTTATATACACGCAGTGGCAATCTCACCGATGGGTCCTCTTTTTGAGCATATAGCTATAATTTCATGAAGCAACTTATCAAGAACATAGTTCGCAAGCTCAACTCTCACCCTCTCAAACCATCATCTGATCCATCATTTCCAGGATAAAGCCTTAACTGGCATTTCTTCAAACAGCTCGTGAGCAAACCAGAAGAATCACAAGAATTTCAATGTCAATACCTCCAAAACACTCAAAACCAGAGCGCCGAAAAGCAATCAGCTTACAGCAAAGAATTTGTGCCACTTTTAAGAGAATTGGTAAGACATTCACAATCAGATACATGAAAGAAAACATCCCAATCAATGCCATATACATTATAGTGCTAACGCCCAAGTAAACATCTAAGACCATGCATATGCACAGAAGCGAGTAACCCCCACGTGTATCTCAGTTTTCCTCCGAACAAACTAAGGCTTAGGGCTTATACCGACACACATCCTGCGTAACCACACAAATCTAAAGCCCACACCACAGACTGGAGTCGAAACGGTACAATCCCAAAAGTGGCAGACCTTAAAGCAAATTAGGGATCAAAACCAAGGCAGAAAAAAAAGATCTAGGATTTGAGGAAACCGCGTCGGGGATGGTGGCCGAGTCAACCCCGATGTTGGGGGACGGCGATGAGGACGAGTTACCTCGTGATCTGACTCGGAGGCGAGAATGAAGGAGAGCAGGAGGAGAGGAAAGATAGGGATTGGGGGGGAGGGTACCATGGTGGTTGTCGGCAAGAGTCCGATCTGAGGGTCGGGAAGTGAGTTCAGAGTCGGAGGTCGTCGTTCTCGTTCTCTCTATACCTACGACCAAAGAGATTCACAAATAGATTGGGTAAAAGCGTAGACCCATTTAAACCCGCCTAATACTCACATTGGATATCATTTCGAAAAAACATGAGTTACCAACCCATTTTGACACCTCTAATCTCGGTGATGGGCAACAGCCCATCGGCCACACATCATCTACCATATCCATATGGCTGGTTGTCTGTTTCATCTGGACTACCTCCCAATTTTCACGTGTCTCGAGTTCGAGATTCCTCGTGTCGCTTGGGGAGGAAATGGCAAGATGCTCCCGGTTATTACATGAGTTATTGCGTGACTCGTCTATCATATTTTATGTTCGAGTTATATGTGTACTTAAAAAGGAGTCTTTCAAAGCCCATGTTAAGCAATTAAATTTAGTGACCTTGACATACTATTGATAGCATGAATTAGGTGAAATGCAAGGTTAAACATGGTCGGTTGCACAAATATGGATGTTATGGATAATGAACTAGTAGATAAACTGGTAACTTAGGACGTGCAAAGAAATTGAGAACCATTCGAAACTGGCCAGAATTAACAGTTTCTATAAGGATCAGTCCAGTTCTTGATTTCAATTTATTGGAACAGATGAATACAAGTTGCGTTCTCGATTTTAAATGTGAAACCCAACTAATATATATATATATATATATATATATATATATATGTGTGTGTGTATGTACAGAACACTTTAAAAAAAATTCAATTTTGAAGAAAGTGAAAGCAAGAAGTGACAATAATAAAACAAGCCTAGGGTTCCATCTTAATTTTTAAGGATTAGGCCTATTTTCAGTCATAACCCATTAAAAACTCAAGAATTTAAGTCCATTTTTACTTCCCCTAATATTGACTCAAAAAGAACAAATTTAGCCCACAATAGGGCCCGGCCTGAGGTATCTTGTTCCCTCTTTTCATGTCTAAAACAAAGTAAAGGAGCACCGCGAGAGAGAACAGAAGAAGGCAGTTAAGCAAATTCTCTTTGTTGCCGTGAAGAGGAAGGAGTCCTGCTCCTTTTTCCTTGGATCCTTGCCCTTCTACCGCCGACAATATAACATCTCGGGATCCGGTGTGTCCATGAGATCAATGAGAGGTTATCAGTTCCAATTTTTCAAAAATCAATCCTTAGGAATTGCCCACCAAGACCACGCTCATCCCTATTGTGGCCTATAATGTCAGGGTAGCTTGTAGATTTTAATGCATTATGAGCATATACCTGGTGTATTCACATTGGAATAATAAGCATTGCTTTAATGTGTAGGCTTCTAATAGACCTTAGAGCATTGAATGGACTGTGCTGCCACTCATCTTGATTAGGCACTTGGGCATCTTGGGGTAGTGGGGTGTTTACCTTTCACTAGCGTTGGATTCGATTCTAATTTTTGCATTCGAACGAATTCAAAATTAGAAAAAAAAAATATGAACCGTCGGCTGGTTGCTTAATTGCAGAGGACCATTAGGTGCCCTTGTAATGCGACTTCCATAGATTATGGCATGAGAACAATTGTGATTGTGTGGAGGAATAAAGCTAGTAGATGTGTAAGCAAGTGTATGAAGTCAGAAGCCACCAAGAGGGTTAATTATGTCTTTTTTTATGGTCTTTTTATTACTTATTATAAGGGTAGCGAAGGAATATCCAATAAATGAGACAAAATCCGCCTTTAGCTTAAATATGTACAATCCCTTTTTCACTTGATTTATGCTGTTCCAATTTTTGGGTGTTCCTTTGGAGAGGGTTGGAGTTCGACTTCGTGAGAACGACATATAAACTACAAGATATACTTAGAGAAATAATCATGAAGGCAATTATCGCCTTAAAAAAAATGATCACACGTCTTAAAGCCGAAAAGGGCTTTGTGTTCTTTTGTCTTCTCTCTTCAAATTTTTCTTGAAGTTTTCATAAACACTTGTAGAGAGGATGTAAATGATCCAATGTAGTAAGAACTTGACTAGGCTTGTTGTAAAATTTCAGTTGGCTTCGCACTGGACAATTGTCAGAATTTCGATCGAAGTAAACCAATTGCAAGAATATAAAATTTTTAGCATATAATTATGTAAAACAGAATTCAGTGACCTAATTCGAAAATTCACTAGAGTTGAGAGTGCCTAGCGGTAAAGTTTTTCGAAACTCTCCTAATAAAAGAAAATAAGAACAATCCACTTTGAACATGACTCCGGGTAGAATAAGACCATAAGGGGATTTTTTTTATAATTTAAGAAATTGTATTGATTTACTAAAAGGAATGTACAAAGCACAGGATAATTGTCAAATAAGTCATAAACTTTTTTTTATGCCAAATAAGTTCTAAACCTTTTGCAACTTTGCTGGTTAAGTCCTTTCGACGGATTTTGGCCGGAAAATGCCTACGTGGCGCGCCGGACCTCGCCGGTGACGACATGGCGACGATGTCGCACTGACTGGATTCATTTTCTTAGAAAAACAGGAGCTCGCCGGCTACTCCAAAGGGCGGCCCCGCCCTCACCAGCCAAGGGCGAGGGCGGGGGACATCGCCCGCAGCCGGGGAGGGAGCTCCTCCCTCGCTGCAAATTTGCGAGGGAGGTCCCTCGCCGGCCGCCGATGAGGGCGGGGGAGGCCGCCTTCGCCTGCGGCCGGCGAGGGAGCTCCTCCCTCGTTGCCCAGACTACAGTGAGGGAGTGAGGGTCTCCCTCGCTGCAGTGCGAGGGAGTTTCCTTGTTGATCTGCGAGGGAGTTGACCTCCCTCGCAGATCTACAGGGAGGGTTCACTCCCTTGCTACAATCTGGGCAGTGAGGGAGGAGCTCCCTCGCCGGCTGTGGGCGGCCTCCCCCGCCCTCGCCCTTGGCCGGCAAGGACAGGGCCGCCCTTTGGAGTCGCCGGCGAGCTTCACCGGCCGCCGGAGCTCTCCGACCTCCTTGTTTTTCTAAGAAAATGAAGGAAATTTTTTTTTGAGTTTGGTCAGCGCCACGTCATCGCCATGTCGTCACCGGCAAGGTCCGGTGTGCCAGGTCATCACCACGTAGGTATTTTCCGGCCAAAATTCGCCGAAAGGACTTAACCAGCAAAATTGCAAAAGGTTTAGGACTTATTTGGCAAAGTAGCAAAAGGTTTAGAACTTATTTAGCAATTGTCCCTACAAAGCACCGCATGTACTATATACTATGTAATTTAATTTAATAATATTTTTATTTGGGAACTAAATAATTAATCCCTAATTTTGCTATACTATATAAACCCAAATGGGTCATCAAGATTTATGTGTCAACAATCGCATCTCTCAAAGTTGAGACCAAATTTATTGACATTCTCTCTAATTTTTCTTACACATAATTCAAAAATGAGAACACTTTGAATTTTCACAAACATTTGTGTCTTAAACGGGGTATAAAATGACTCAATGCATAGAAAACTAGACTAGGCTTCTCGTATGATTATTGTTTGCATTTCGTTGGAAAATTGTCTTAATTTCAATCGAAGTAAATCAATTACACACATATAAATGTTAAATATGTTAGACAACAAAAAATCAGTGACCTAATTCCAAGATTCACTAAAGTGGAGTGGTCAGCAGTAAAATCTTCTGAAATTTTTTAACTGCCGAAATGGAAAAAATATATCACTTTCCTTCAAACTGAACATGAATCTCCATAAGGAAAAAATAGGAATGATAGATGATCAGAAGTATGAGCTAATATGATCAAAAGTTATCTTCTTTTATTATCACATCACAATTGCCTCCTGACTCGTGTGCTACTTCAAAAATGACCTCTCAGTGTAACCACTCTCGATCATTTAGCTACAGTCATCCCTTGTTCGATGAATCCTCTTTTATTCAAACTCTAAATTCCTTTCATGTTTCAAGTTAATTGATCATCATCACTTGTTGTGAACTCCACTTACCCTTTGATCCGTTGGAGGCTTACCTTGATGAGCTTGAGCACTCGACACATTCCATCGATAGATTTAACAGGCCAACTGTGCTGCTATGTCTTTTCTAATCAGAAACTCGTTTTGCCATCTTATCCAGTGGGCTTATAAGATAAGTGTATTGCCATGACTAAGTTTGGGGCAGTAGTTTCTTTATGCCGAGTTCTAGATTTTGGGCTTGGTGTCTAGCTCATAAAGATTTGATCCATAAATACTTTCAAGTGAACGAAATTTGGCCTCGATAGTCTTATTAGGTTAGAAACTGAACCAAAAGATCTGGTTCTTAAAAGAAGAAACTTCATATAAACAGTGTGCCCAGAAAAAGAACATTGAAACCATTTCATTACATCAAAGAAAGTTGATATCTATTAAAAGGGTGGAAGCAGTTTTATTTCTATTTTTCCACGACCTTGATGTGCAAGCCTTTCCCAAGATTTAGAATCGGATTTCGGCGAATTTCACCTCTCTTGACCTTTATGTATCTGATCAAATTCCAATAGATAGAATATGTTAGGAACCACATCGCTTTTAGCCGTCCAATTGATGCGCTCGTTCATCTTTTCAGGAAGTTGGTGTGGAAAAAAGGGAGACAAGTACCTGTATTTCGTGACCAAGACGTGCAGAAAAGTCGCCAAGAAAACTTTAGCGTACTCCGCTCCGGCGCATTGTTTGATTCCCCAGCCAAACGGCATGAAATTCTTCACATTGGCATCCGATTCACAGTCCTGCAATTCGAAAGCCCTAAACAAGTCGATCACAGTTCTACATTGATCGAAATTTTTAATCAAAATCGTTTGCAACGATAAAGTTCATATATGCGACTCCTTTTGTCTTTTTATTGTCGAAAGTTTAGGATTCCCTTGTCTAAACCCCGATTCCCCTCTTAAATTCAACCTTCCAGCGCCATGGATTGAACGTAGTAGGATCTTTATATGTCTCGGGATCCAAGTGGAAAGCGGAAGTGGCTATCAGAAATCCCCAGCCCGCAGGAATGGTGAATCCTGCAAAAAATTCCAACCATCATCAAAGTTTTAAACACGACGTGGTCATCAAAAGACTTATCTATATTCATGACGCAAATACGAAGCACAAGAAGCGACTATTACAGAAGCGACCTACCGTTCCATTCTACATCACATTTAGTCCTCCTAAACAATCCAGGCGAGATATTTCCCAACCTTAGCGATTCGTGTATTACCTGGTTTTGTAAGTACACACGTTAGCTAAGATAAGTATATGCTGATTGTGAGAAAGAATTTGTCCATTTGGCTATGTTGCATACATGTAGAGTGAAAGGCATAGATTTATATTCTTTCCATGTGATTGAAGATCCCGAAAATTCTCTTTGCTTTAGTAGGGCCTCGTGCTCGTCCTGGGAAAAAGAGAGTAAAAACTCACTAAAAATGTTCGAAGGGATTCAGTTATACATAATCCAATGTGTCACTGGAAAGGCTTACGGTGATTTCTTGCAATGCTTTAGGATTCTCTTCGAGGAACATTAGAACTAATGTCAACGTTGTCGAAAGAGAATCGAAGCTGACAAAAAGAAGCCCAAACAAAAGCTTAACCACTGAATCATCCGTTATAAATTTCTCTTTGCTCATATCTGTCATGATGTGAGAAAGGTAGTCGTTGTAAGTAGTCTCTGGCGAAGAAAGCCGTTCTTTTATGATTTCTCGAATGATTGACAATGCCCTCTTATAGTCCTGCATAGATCTAAGTTCAGTGCCAAGATTTTTCCCATAGCAGAAACCAAGTTCCAAAAAGGAAACTGTTTTACTTTACCTTCATGCATTTGTGGTGTATTGTACCCGGTATGTTCAAAGGAATTGACATAAGGCCCTGGACAAATGAAAAGAACAAATCACCCAATTTCTGGGAGGATTGCTTAGGGTCGTAACTTAAGAGTTGCTTTGCACCGAATTCAATTGCCATCTAGCAATAGCAAAAACATTAAAAAAATACGTGTTAGATTTGTCATGTCACACTTATTAGGGAAAATGAAACGAACTATGCAAGAGCGGTTTTGATCCCAGAATTTGGTCATTACGGTTCCTGTGGCATATTTTACGTCGACTGATTCTTGGCCTAACCAACTCTTTATAGTCACTCGAGCGGCTTCTTCCATCAAGGGAAGCAACTTCTCCCTAAGAACCTCCATGCCAAAGTGCTTTAGAACCGTGCTTCGAATATATTTGTGGACGTCCGTAATGTTGGTGCTGGCCTCGCCCTCTTGCGCAAAAAGCTTTGCAAATGTGTCTAGAGCCCATGATTCAAACAGCTTCCCGTGTTGCTGAAGGACGAAATGGCAGAATTCTGGATCAGACGACACTACTATTGCTCGACCCGCCACGCTTGTACGAAATGTCTTCCCATACCTGTGCCAAAGAACAAAGAAGAGGGTCAATTCTACGGATTGTTAAGAATTACAAAATGAAATCAACATTTTGGATGGAAATGTCCAATGAGATGGTATGAGTACCTTTGTATTCTCTTCTTGAGGAATGGAAGTAGATCGAGAGAGTAACTAGGAACCATCAACTGAAGGGTCTCACCGATGAGAGGAAGTCCCAAAGAACCAGGAGGAAGAACACCGTTGCACCTGGGGTTCTTCCACCTGTAAATCCAGTGAGTGAGCCAAGCGATGATGAATGCCGAAACACACGTTGAAATTATCCACATCGCTTGTTTCTCTGAGAAAACGAGGTGGTAATAAAGTATGGAGGGTACAGTGATGGTCCATAGAAGTTTCGGTCTCTCTTTATGGAAGTGTCTCTCCTTTTTTCTTATGCATGCTTTGCTCAAGTTGTGTGGTTTTCTACACATTTGCACATGAAGCAATTATCTATCACGCATTTCAAGAAGTTGACCTCATTGCTTGTGGATAAGTGCTGTACTCCACGTGCAGTCTCTGGTATTCCGTCCGTATGGATGGTGACGAGCAAAAACCTTTAACGTTCCATAAAATCAAGTGATCGTCATGGATGGGACATAACTCTTATAATAACACTTGTCATACGTGCAACAAGAGAAATCGCTCAATAATACCTAAATAACACATGCATGTGTTGCCCATCGATTCATTAGATATCCATTCGAAGGATTGATGATGTCATGTACATATCGATTAGCTTTTTTATAAAAAAAATTGAAGTGTGATTCATACTTCTTATTGGATAAGAAGGCATGGGCGTTCCACTTCGGCGAGGTCCAGGGGCTACCCCGGTCAGGGTTTGAAGGGGCAATGCCTTTGCAACACCATAGGACTTTAATAATTTGAGCCCGCATTTAATTAGTAGTTTGTGTTTGGACATATGAATAACTGCCGAGTATATAGAGTCTCTTTCTTTTGTAATTGGGAAATGAAATAAAGACACATGAAGTACTAATTATATTGGATTTCTTTGCTAGATATAGCTCCTATGTAAGAGTGATTTAGGATACGAAGATAAGTCTAAATTTCTTTTTCTCGCTTTTATTTTATATTTCCTTGTGATTGAGCAAGAAATCCTAACAATTTTGAGGGTGTAAACAAACGATTAAACATCAAGATAAATATAATAAGGAATTAAATCAAATACCAAATTTATGTGGTTTGATTGGTGGGATCTACGTCATGGGAGAACGACATAGAATTTTATTGACAAATTGAGTCATATGATGAAGATTAGAACCATGCTCGAGTCACTCAAATATTCTTAGTACTTTTGAGCTCCCAATTATATCCAAGAACTCACGCAATATTTAACCCCGCTATTACTTATGAAATAATCTTCCAATCTCACAAAGGAAATTACAAAAATCTTACCTTCTAATCTTGAAGTTCATATAGGTTATTGTACTCAATTTCCCTCATTATGACCAAAGAATCTTGAATGACATTCAAAACTCCACCCTTTGAAGTATGCATACACTCAACTAAATCCATGGCACTCAAGGAAACGAGGTTCTACTTCAATGTTACGGTATGTTGCGCTCTAGTTAAAGTATTTACTTTATTATCATGCATTATGATTATGATATTGCCAACACCCACTTAGCGTTGCTTGCGAACTACGCTTTACTATTATCCATGACTGATGAGTAATAAACTAGTTCCTATTTAGTTTAGTGTGAAATGATTAACCATAACCCATCCGTTGAATGATGAACTCTCAAGGTATGATTCCATTATTCTTCTTCCCTATCACATTTTCCCAACAATGTTTTCAAAAGAGAATTTACAAGTTTAATTTAGACCTATGAGACATTTGAGGATGTTTTTTTATAGTTGATAATTCTTAAGATTGGATACTTTTCTATAATATTCGAGGATATGAAGGATCTCATTCCAATAATACTAAGATAAAATGACTACTTGAAGATTATAAAATAACTTTATAGTTTTCCTCTCGCATTATAACAATGCAACCACCACCAAAACCAGATTTGTAGTTGCGACATGTTGACCAAATCCGTATCATACAACAAGTGCGATGGTGACCACCCCTATCAGTAGCCGAGATGCGACCAAAGGATCGTAAGCGTGGAGAGAAATAGTGAAGGTACTGCGGATTGGAGCCTAGGCGAGGTGTATAGCGGCTGCAATGACTCGATTCGATCGGGGAATGAAATGGAGATTACAACAAGCAAGCAACAAAGAAGAAGAAGAAAGGGACAAAGGTTTTTGTACTTGGAATAGATTCCGAATAACGCCCACGTTCCTCGTCACTGACGATAAATATCTTTCTGTTCAGTTGGCAAACCACACCAATTATGAGATACTTCATTTTTACAGAAGCAGTACATTGAATCGATTTTACCAAGTTTAGGTACTGAATTAAACAAAAAGAATTAGGTATCAAATTGCACATGAGCAAAACTACAGGTGCTTATGATGTCATTAGTAAAGAAAAGCTTTCCATGTTAGTATCTCAGATGAAGTTTGCTATCCTATACTTGGATTGAAGGAACTGAAGAGAATTCAAGAATAAAATAACCCATGGCTCGGCGGATATTTGATTTGCCATATACATATGTGTGTGTGTATATAAGACTAGATTAAAGTGAGAATTGTTGCGTTCAAATATGTTCAATGAGATAATAGATCAGATTGTAATTGGAGAAAAGCCTCATCCCAATTGACTTAGGTTCATCAACACGTGAAAAGTCAGCTCTAACAGCTAATCATGGGCTTCAACCTTTGAATTTACTTGATTGGTGGCAAATGGGATTAAAAAAATAGAAGCAGGATAGATTGCAAAAACTCCAATTCAGTCAAGAGATTATTCTATGAGGAATTACGAGAGTAAAAAATCACGTGAGTTATTAGTATTGATAAAAAACTTGAGAACACTAAAAAATGTTTATGTAACTCAAATTTTGTTGGATTCCCGCTGTATCGTTTGGTTAATAGTGAAATCATGTGTGCTCTCTTTATGAAATAGGTTCCACCCATCAAATCACACAAATCCTGTGATATTTAGAGTGCGTTTGATAACTTATCTCGTCCCGGAAATTATTTTTTTTTAAGAATGAGTTTTTTGGAAAAATGGTTCTCGGATGAGTTTTTGGAAAGAGAAACGTGTTTGGTACTGTGCAAAAATTTTGGTTCCCTTTCTTGTACTGTGCATTTTTGTATATTTTTGTCCGAAAAATAGAAAACTAAAAAAAAATTTGTTCTAATTTCTTATCCAAAACCCATCCTCAACCTTTCTTTCATCTCGAGAACAGAAATTTTAAGGGCATTTGCTAAACAAGTTTCTTGTCCCAAACTCATCTGAGAACGAAAAACCAATAATGAGAATGGTTCCCGAATAGGCCCTCAATCTATTTTCTTATTTTGTTTATTTAATTACTTGATCACTTGTTTTCTGCAATAACTAATAAATTTATAATTATTTTGATTCGATATTTAATCAACGTGATTCCAGCCCTAAAGCTAAGGAAATAATATTGTTTTGTGGGCTCAAAAATCAAGTTGCCAACTTTAAAAAATAAAATAAAGCTATTGACTACTATTTCAAGCATGTTATCGGGAAGTTCAAATCATGGAATCTCAAAATCCATAAGCTTTTTGATTTAATCTTTGGCCAATTTTTCAAATGGATTCGGTTGTGTTCATTAACCAAAATTTCCAAGTGGCTCTGTAGTTGACTCCTCTTTCTTAATGGGTTTCGGGTTTTCTTTGAAAGTTTGATTTGCTCTGGACTTGAGGTTTCATTTGGAACGGTGTCCATCTTTTTAGCTCATTTAGTTTCACATGATTATGCCACTTGGTCATTGCACTTGTGTTTGTCAAGAAGAGAAAACCTAAACCTAGTTGTTCCAAGCTAGATCCTATTGTTCAAACCTAGGTAAAGAACAGGAATGTCAATTCCCTTCTATATCTCCATTCCAAATTTCATTTCATTTCGATGTGATCTAATTTCTTCGGGTAAGAAACAATGCAATTAGGCCTTGCCTGGTGCATTGTTGGCTTGGATTATTGAAGAAACAAAATCCGAAAATGGAAACGACGAGCGCACAGGAGGTTGATGTGAGCGAATGGAGGCGTGACGGCGAGGCCTCGTAAAAGTAATGGTTGAGTAACGTTGCAGCAATGGGTGGATGGCCATCGTCGAGCATCACCTACTGTATCTTCGGCTGGGCCACTTGGAAAAGAAGACCAAAGAGGGAAAAATCAAGAAGAGCAAAAAGAAAGACTATAAAACTTAAGCCGAAGAAGAAGAATACATTTTCCTACTCTGAAATGTAGCGAAACAAGAGTTGCTCCAAGCTAAGATCATTAAATTTAAGCACAGTTGGACAGCTACCAAAATTATCGTTGAGGCAGAAATATAGAGTCGATCCAACGATTCTCTCCTCAGGCTCTACAATGCGAGGTTCCCCATTGAATAGTTTCTGCTGCTCCAATGTCCGTCGACAAATTCTCTCTTCCTTCAACGACGTATCGTCTTTCACAGTCACATCTTTTTAAGCTCATATCGCCATCTGGAAGGAAGAAAGCCTCCTAGCCAACCCAGAACGAAGCCAGCAACGTAATCTTGAACCGGTGGAAGAGCTCGAGCATCTTTTGAAGGACCTAGGCACAGCTGGCCAGGTACCGGTCGATCACGAACATCCTACTAATCACACGAGTTAGGTAAGATGCAAGGCCAAATTTGAAGGGGGGCACAAATGTGGACAGTACAGATGTTGAACTAGTACAAAAATTAGTAACTGTGGCCTATAGTGTAAGTGTAGTTTGCATTGTGAATGCATCTGGAGCAAGTCCCAGATGTGTTTGGCATTACAATAAGCATTGCTTTAGCATGTCGGCTCACCAATGGACCTTAGAGGGAAAAATGGTATAAACAGTCCTAAACATATTGCATGTTTACCAATTCAGTCCTAAACCTTTAAGTTTTGTCAATTTAGTCCTAAATTTCTTAAGATCTTGCCAATTTAGTCATTCCAACAAATTTGTCTTAGAAAATATTTGCGTGGACAAATGCTTACGTGTCCTAAACAAATTTGCCGGAATGACTGAATTAGCAAGATTTTAAAAAGTTTATGACCGAATTGACAAAACTTGAAAGTTTATGACTAAATTGACAAAAATACAATAGTTTTAGGACTTTTTGGACAATTTCCCCTATAATTTCATGAAGCAACTTCTCAAGAACATAGTTCGCAAGCTCAATTCTCACCCTCTCAAACCATCTAATCCATCATTTCCAGGAGAAAGCCTTAACTGGCATTTCTTTAAACAACTCGTGAACAAACCAAAAGAATCACATGAAATTCAATATCAATACCTCCAAAACACTCGAAACCAGTGCGCCGCAAAGTAATCAGCTTACAGCAAAGAATTTGTGCCACTATTAAGAGAATTGGTAAGACATTCACAATCAGATGCGTGAAAGAAGACGTCCCAAGTAAGCATCTAGGACCATGCATGTGCACAGAAGCGACTAACCCACGTGTATCGCAGTTTCCTCCGAACAAACTAAGGCATAGTGCTTATACCGACACAAATCCTGTGCAAACACACAAATCTAAAGCCCACATCCCCAGACCCGAGCTGAAACGGTACGGTCCCGAAAAGGGAGGACCTTAAAGCAAACTAGGGACTAAAAACAGGAACCGGATCACCTGACCTGCTTTTGTTCCTAACCGTCCGATTTCAAATCGGACGATTGGGAGCAAAAACCCCATTTTATGGAGGCCGACGGCTCCCAAAAGCATGTCACCTGACTTGCATCTAAAGCAAGTCAGATGATCCAATCCCTAAAAACAAGACAGCTAACGAGATCTAGGATTTGAGGAAACGGCGTTGGGGACGGTGGCCGAGTCAACCACGACGTTGGGGGACGGAGATGAGGACGAGTTACCTTGTGATCTGACTCGGAGGCGAGAATGAAGGAGAGCAGGAGGAGAGGAAAGAGAGGGATTGAGGGGAGGGGAACCATGGTGGTTGTTGGCAAGAGTCCGCACTGAGGGTCTGGACGTGAGGTCAGAGTCGGAGGTCGTCGTTCTCGTTTTCTTTAAAACCATTTAAAGAATGGGTTATGAATCCATTTTGACACCTCTAGTCTCGGCAACAGACCTTAATCACGCATCATCTACCATATTGATATGACTGGTTGTCCTAAGAAAGAAGACCAGAGCGAGAGAAATGAAGGAAAAAGGAGAAACCACCGATTGAAGAACACATCCCCCGCCCATTCAGTGGCTTACGATGTGTTCTCAGAAGTTCCCCATTCTAAAATGTCTAGCTAAGCTAGAATTGCTCCTACCTAAGATCATTAAGTTGATACAGAGATGGACCACCACAGAAGCTATTGTGGAGGCAGAAGTAGAGAGTAGATTGGGCAGACCAACTTCGACAATTATCATACATCACCATCTGGAAGAAAGAAAATATTCTAGTCGATCCAGAACTAAGCCATCAACGTCAACTCGAATTGATGGAAGAGCACACGGCATCATTTTAAGTTCAATCTCAGAAGAAAATAAGTTCATATTACCACAAGACGGAGACGACACATCAATCCAAGCGATATCCGACTGGAACCACTCCAAGTAATGCTAATATGTAATTAAATTAACAAATAAGAGGCTCTCAGATTGAGGCTTCTAGTCATCAAACTCCTGGTATTGCTGAAGAACCTGGGTGCAGCCCGCCATGGGCTGGTCCATCACAAATCCCATGTTGTTGGCGAATCGGTCGTCTGAAGTAATCCCGTTGTAGCGCGTGAGGATGACACGGGCACGGTCGCGTCCGGCAGCTGGTTTGCTGCAAGTGGGGTGTGGGCTGCTCACGAGCATGGCATCGCAAAGCTGATCCTGGTGATCCTCTGAGACGAACATCTTGTAAGTTCCAGTGGAGTCAGTGGTCGCCTCCTGGCTATACAGGAGCTTCATGCCTGTCCTGTCCTTGCATTCCACTTTTACCTTGGCACCTGCCGAAGTCCAACAAAAAATGTGGTTCAGCAAAGTGATACCAAGAGCAACAACAGCCCAATTATAGGATGAAACACATCCAATTTTCAATCAAGTCCATACGTAAACTAGAGCCAGTCACAATCATAAGCAGTGTTGTGCAAGTAAACACCCACAGTCCTCTCATTCTCTACTTGCCAAAAGCTTTCTTGCATTTCTAAAAAGCTCAAAGATTGCTCCATTTGACCTAATGATGAAGGAAGATAGCTCCCGCATAAACTTAAGCATAACAACTACAAACTGCAGAAACAATACAGAGATTCGCTAATGAGGTATTAATTGCCCCAAAAGATGAAAGGGACACAGCAAGAGGCTCTATTGACAAGGGATGGGTATTCGCAGTTCCAACTTCCATCTCTTTTCAACTAGAACTCATTGAGGCTTGACGGCCACCATTGTTTCATCTATGTCCTGCTTGACATGCAGTTGAAAATGTCCACGAGGGTTTGTGTCTCACTCAATTATCCTCACCCGATTTCCACAAACTTGCAAATCTACTCCAGATCTGCCTGACTCAAGACGATTTACTAAAGAAACGACCACTGTAAATCCCTACACACGGTTAAACGAATCTCTTTCTTTTGACTGGTTCACAGTTGCAAATCTGCAGAATCTTTCCAAACTACCCTCCCACAATCTACAAATGCTCAAATCAATCCTGCCACCAGATAAAGCAACCACGCACGGCAGTCGAATGAAACAACGACATTCAAGTTACACCAGACAGCTTAGCCGCAACTAACAAGTAGCTATCAACTAGGACGCACCCACTATTAAATACCCTGTCATCCACTCCACTCCACTCCACTCCGCCACACAACAAAACAATCGACAACCCAGCAAAGCCACAGACGCAAGAATGCAGCAACGGCACACACAGATCCAAACACCCAACAACCCGATCTGCGCCATATCTGACCCCAGATCTAATCGAAATACCACGAAGTTACGACAAAGCGACTGCAACACTAACGGCAGACTGGACGCTCCGTCTTCCCAGAAAGAAGAAAAAAGGAGCGGAAACGGAAGTACTACGACTCATGAGCCGAAAATGGGTCAGTGAAACGGTGGTTACCGGCGATGTAGGTGGAGGCGGATGTCTCGAAACCGGCTTGGCAGGTGTCGCAGAAGACCTTCCCCCTCACCACGAGCGGGGTCTTCGTGGGCCGAGCCGCGACGGCGATCGCGGGGAGCAAGCAGAGGGAGAGGAGAACCGCCAGCCTCGCCATTTTCGTTCTCAAAGATTCTCGCTTTGGCTCGACAATGGTGGAGATCAGAGTAGTAGGGAAGGAAAGGAGAGCGAGTGTACAAAAGAAAGCGAAGGGAGATGATGATATAAAAGAGGAGAAGACAAGAGGAAAGAAGGAAACGAGGGCGGTGGGTCTTGTACGAGAAGGCGTAGACTGTGCCAGTGCTAGATCGTGCTACGGGCCGCTTGATTGGAGGACTGGGGTGGGTAAGTCAAAAGCGGAGGGAGGACGGAGGGCGGGATGAGAGGGAGGCAAGTGGGAAGGCGCAGCAGAGGAGTTGCACTGGGGCCTGCAAGCTGTCAGCTGTCGGTGGTCACATGGGGGGGGGGGGGGGGGGGGGGGAGTGCTGTTGCCATTACGCAGTGAAGCAGGTGTCATTCGATGTGGAAATGAATGAATCGGCGGCTCATATGCACCGTTAGATGAGATGGGCCCCACCATGGATCCACCCAATTTAACGGTCTGGGTCAGTTGGGATCTCATGGACGACGCACACGAAAGCCCCGCTCGACAACAGGGAGAGGCAGGGTGCAAAAAGAAAGCTGTAATCCCGAATTGCCGCGTTCGGCGGGGCAACAGTAGCGAGGTTTCGAAAACCGCGTACAAATCTAGAACAAAGGAGCCCACACTCCTTTACTCTTGGGCTAAAGCCCAAACTTTTTAAGGCTTTCAGCCCACAACTTCAAAATGAGATTCTGAGACGAGGCCACTCACTTTCTTTGTGGGTGAAGCCCAAAAGTGTTGGGCTCTTAGCCCAAGAAGATAAAATGAGATTCTGAGAGCATTAAAAAAAATGACTTTTGTGTCTGCTCTTTTTCTAAAAAAGAAAATTCTGCCAACTACATTTCCGTCAAAGCGCGTGCATGCAACGTGAGTGGTTACCAAACTGGCACGAAACACCACAAATGGCGGAAGACCGGAATGTGGGGGCAGCAAATTTGTGGCGCTTCCAGCGGGCGGAGGTCTATGGATAGATATAGAGTCGGTGTTGGACCAGCGGTGGGGTGGACCACCACTGTCGCCGCCGCCCCGCGATTCGATTCACTCTCTCTCTCTCTTTTTTCCTTTTTTTAGCGCTTGTTTTTCCGCCTTTTCTTTTGTCGTCGACGATCACATAGTTTCTCGAAGAAGAAGTTTGGTATGTCCAGTCAGTCTAAAGAGCGAATTTCGCTTATGGTCATTGACCACTCTGATGGATTTTGTGATATGATCACTAAGCTCTAATTTCGATCATTGCATGTACAAAATCTTTAGGATTTTCCATGGTCGACATACCGTAATTGTGGTCCGACCGAATTATGATATGGCGCTTTTTTTTTGGCAAGCATGTTGCTGATGTGGTACCTTGTCCACAAAAGGCGAAGAGTTAAAAACATAATAAAAAAATGCAAAGGGAAAGAGGTGTTAGGGTGCGTTTGGTTCAGCATTTGCAAAGCCCCTTCAGCCTTCAAAGCCTCTTTGACCAAGTTTGAGGTGTTTGGTTCAACTTTCAAATGTCCATTTGGCCAAATATCAGCATTTGAAATGCTGAAAGCCCAATGCTGATTGAAGGAGCTTTGGGCTTTCAGCATTTTCGGAATGCTAGTTCTAGGTTTTAATGAATTTTTGTTAGTTCCCATTATGCCCTCAAATTTTTTTCAAAAGTCCACATTTACCCTTACTATTCATCTTCTCTAACCTAAGCCCTCCTCCCACCTCTGCCGATCCTCCCACCTCCGCCGGCAACCTCGCGCGGCTGAGGGGTCGCGACCTCGCCGTCTGAGGTCGCCCGACCCAGCGGCTGAGGTCTGGGGTCGCACAACCCACCGGCTGAGGTCGCGTGGTTCGACGACCTCGCCGTCTGAGGTCGCCGGCCGGACTCGCCCACCTCCGCCGGTCCTCCTTTGCCCTATTCTTTTTTTCTAAATAAAAAAATTAATTGAAAGCCCATTCGGAATTTAGTTTTCCAAACACATAGTTCAATTTAAAACCCATTGTAAATGGTTTTTTACCAAACACATTTTCCATTTTCCCAAGGGACTTTGGGCTTTCAGCATTCCCATTTGCCCAAAGCCCTTTGCAAATGCTGAACCAAACCCACCCTTAGAGGTCCAATGGTCTTAGGACCTCTAGATCGTGCGCTCTATGAGTTGGTACTTGGTTATAGAACTTTAGGATTAGTCTGGGTTGGACCAACCTTATATATGTTACGGATATTTTAAGATATGGATTGTCTTATCGAGGATTTTACCCAGTAAATGAATAAATATAAATGGTGAGATATTTTGTTACTTGTGCTAATGGTAATTTATATTTAAAACTTTTACTAAGTATCAATTATGTGTTTGTTTGTTTTGTTGTTAGTTGTTCTAAAGTTGAAGTAATTATTATGAGCAAGATATGAAGTTGTACAATTTATGACTTATATAATGTATTTTGAACTTCTTATAATTTAGTTGTATTTCATATGTTTTTAATGGTTTGTTGCTTTTAATAAATGGAAATTTCTATTACTATCTTATCTTAGATTTATGTTTGATAAGTACTAATGTTGATAGTTTGATTGCTCAATGTTGCATTTTTTATTGCTATGAAATTTTAAAAGTATGTTTATTCTTTTAAAGAACACAAAAATGAAACAAAAATAATAATAATTGGGCCTGAGTTAACCTTGGAACTAGACTGGACCCATATGGTTGGCTTGATCATTGATCCTAAGTTCGACATGGTCGGTCCTCGATCCCAAAAATTGGGAACCAACATTGTGTGGGTCCATCCTTGGATTAAGTGTCGGACCAGTCCAAACCAAATCATGCTCATCCCTAGCTCCTTGAGGTAAGGGTTCAGGGGGTCCTCCCTAGCACAGTGATCGGCACACCCCTTGCCGGTAACTACAAATGTGATTACCTTGTTGGATTAGGTTCCATTTAACATTTGATGCATGAGAGCTGAATTTGCACATCCTAAGTATAATTATCCTCCTTAAAATCCAAACATGTGATCCGAAATTTGCCAAAACTCTGAAGCGTCTTCCCCACCTCAGGAGCCAAAAAGGTGAAAGCAAAGAGCATAAGAAGGCGAAGCTTGTCCCGTGGAGCCATTCTTGTCCGAAGCTTCAGACCACAGAACGAAACCTCAAAAGGCTCGTGAATCACATGATCATGAGCGTCACGACTCAGCATGTTCAATTAGGTTAATGGCGTACTCGTGATGAGATCGACCGATCGAATTCAACATGTATAAATCAATTTTAATATCAAATAGTCGAACATGCACCTCAACTGAACAATGAACATTCCCGTCAACGAAGTGATCATGATGACTCTTTAACGCAGATATGTATATTAAAAATACATGGACATGGATTGTCGTGTCGTCTCTCCAATATTGAGGATTAACTAGTCAACAAAACCCTAATTCCCGGCTGAATGCTTCTATACTTTAATGAGTTTTTTCGTGATATGAGTTTTTCTTTTTCATTGGGTGATCCTACCATGGCCACATCGACTGATCGCTTGAATCGACCTGTACTTATTATAGGTAACTATCAAATGTGCATGCGCGCTGAATGCATGCAAGAAGTTGATATTTGAAAAATTAAGCAAAATCATGTTTATTACAAAAAAAATTTGAATTTCAAATAATGAAAAGAAAGTAACGAAAAAGTACACAATTTACGAAGGAAATGAGTAATAATAGGTGGAAAGATACAAATCTTTGAAGATATGAAATCATTTTCGAGAAGGCTTTTGCTGGACAGAAAAACAATTCAAAATTGAAATGATAGCATGCGATGAGATTATGTATAATTTTTAACTTATGTATCTTCCCATGAATTTAATAACTGTAGTACACATATTTGAGAATAATTCAGGAAAAAGTATTTAAAATTATCAACGATTATATGGGTAAGTGATGTTCACATTAGTGATTTTCAATCAAAATTGATTGGATATGCTATATTGATAATTTGTTAAAAGGTCTATGACTCAATTGGCCAAATTAAAAAATGATATGCTATATTCCTCGGGATTGTACAAATTGGAATAACACACTAACGGTGTAATTGTCTTATTAACGAAACGTCTCTGACCATAATTAGGTGGTCAGCGGTCAACTATTATGGCCACCCGATAAGATCTGATTTCAAGGTTCCTTTTGTTACGACTGTAGGACCACTTCACCAAATGACTACAAGAAAAAGTCAAATCTCGGGTCTATTCATTTCCTTAAGTTGCAGTAGGTGCAAACTAATAGCACTACTTTATACGTCTAACATCAATTCACAATTGAGCGATAATGTCAGATATATTTAATGTGGTTGTCGGAACATTATTCCCTTGATTTGTTAAAATGCATGTGACATGAATGTTAGAGAAGTCTTATTAAATTGGAGATTTGATGCATTATGGAACGAAAGATATGCTCAGGGCTCATCAGATTTAAGTTCTTGAACTTCAAGTCAACCACATCAAACTCCTTTAAAAGTTGCCTTTGCCGTCCATGCGGATTAGTTTAGTCAACTAGAAAACGATCAGCAATTTGCAACCTTCGAATCCAACCCATCTTGCGGGTCAAAAGTTTCTAGACTATTGACTTTTCTCTCTCACTTCTCTATATATTCTCTCCAGCGTATCACCCTAATCATAAGAAAGGAAGATTGAATATTGGAAATTCCAACATATAGAGAACGACGATGGTCTCAAGAGAAGCAAGACAGCTTCTATTGATCTGCATTTTTTCGTTGTGTTTCACGCCATTCCTTTCTCAGGGGAGGGTCGATCCCAAGTTCAAATTGAAAGCAGTCAACCTCGGAGGTTGGTTAGTCACAGAAGGATGGATCAAGCCTTCTCTGTTCGACGGAATCGCCAACAAGGACTTCCTGGTACGTGTTTTTGCATATTTGCCATGAGTTGCTACCCTTTTGTTTATGTTCATTTATGAATCTTGCTGCAATTATTTTAAAAATTTGACTGGGCTTCAGTTCAAGTAATGAAAAGAAAGGAAAACGAAAAAGTACACAATTTACGGAGGGACCATTGTGGTCGAGTAATAACCGAAAGATACAAATCTTTGAAGATATGGGAAACCTTTTCGAGAAAGCGCAGCTGGACGAGAGAAAACAATTTAGTCGTTTGATCCAAATAGCAATGACTGATGAGATTATGCGTATTTTTAACTTATGTTCCCATGAATTTGCTGTAGTACACATATTTGAGAATAATTCAGGAAAAAGTATTTAAAATTATCAACGATTATATGGGTAAGTGATGTTCACATTAGTGATTTTCAATCAAAATTGATTGGATATGCTATATTGATAATTTGTTAAAAGGTCTATGACTCAATTGGCCAAATTAAAAAATGATATGCTATATTCCTCGGGATTGTACAAATTGGAATAACACACTAACGGTGTAATTGTCTTATTAACGAAACGTCTCTGACCATAATTAGGTGGTCAGCGGTCAACTATTATGGCCACCCGATAAGATCTGATTTCAAGGTTCCTTTTGTTACGACTGTAGGACCACTTCACCAAATGACTACAAGAAAAAGTCAAATCTCGGGTCTATTCATTTCCTTAAGTTGCAGTAGGTGCAAACTAATAGCACTACTTTATACGTCTAACATCAATTCACAATTGAGCGATAATGTCAGATATATTTAATGTGGTTGTCGGAACATTATTCCCTTGATTTGTTAAAATGCATGTGACATGAATGTTAGAGAAGTCTTATTAAATTGGAGATTTGATGCATTATGGAACGAAAGATATGCTCAGGGCTCATCAGATTTAAGTTCTTGAACTTCAAGTCAACCACATCAAACTCCTTTAAAAGTTGCCTTTGCCGTCCATGCGGATTAGTTTAGTCAACTAGAAAACGATCAGCAATTTGCAACCTTCGAATCCAACCCATCTTGCGGGTCAAAAGTTTCTAGACTATTGACTTTTCTCTCTCACTTCTCTATATATTCTCTCCAGCGTATCACCCTAATCATAAGAAAGGAAGATTGAATATTGGAAATTCCAACATATAGAGAACGACGATGGTCTCAAGAGAAGCAAGACAGCTTCTATTGATCTGCATTTTTTCGTTGTGTTTCACGCCATTCCTTTCTCAGGGGAGGGTCGATCCCAAGTTCAAATTGAAAGCAGTCAACCTCGGAGGTTGGTTAGTCACAGAAGGATGGATCAAGCCTTCTCTGTTCGACGGAATCGCCAACAAGGACTTCCTGGTACGTGTTTTTGCATATTTGCCATGAGTTGCTACCCTTTTGTTTATGTTCATTTATGAATCTTGCTGCAATATTTTAGGATGGAACTGGGCTTCAGTTCAAGTCGGTGACGGTAGGAAAGTATCTGTGCGCCGAGAGCGGCGGAGGGACCATTGTGGTCGCCAACCGAACTGCCGCCTCCGGATGGGAAACCTTCAAGGTGAAAGCGCAGCATCGAGAGAGAATTTAGTCGTTTGATCCAAAGTGAAAGCAATGACTGAGAAGACGGGCGTACCTTTTTGTTTTGTGGTTGCAGTTATGGAGGATCAACGAGACACTGATTTTCAACTTCAGGGTCTTCAACAAGCAGTTTGTCGGACTGGACGCGAACGGGGTCGACGTGGTGGCTGTTTCTGAGTCCCCCGTCTACACGTTCGAGATAATCAGGAATTCAGATGACCCGAGCAGAGTAAAGATCAGAGCTTCCAATGGCCTCTTCCTGCAAGTAATAAGATGCTCCATTCTCAGTTTCAAATTTTATTTTCTAACAAATTGTGGCAATCTTATTGGGTGAGAGCTGGTAAAACATTTAAGAGCAAATCAACGTTGAAACTTGAATGAATCCGACATTAAGATGGGTCTGCGCTATTGGTGACGGCGGCAGGTGAAGACGGAGGTATCGGTGACGGCTGATAACAAGGGGGACGGTGGATGGGGCGACGATGACCCTTCCGTTTTCGTGATGAGCTTCGCCGACAGAATGCAAGGCGAGTTTCAAGTCACCAATGGCTTCGGACCACAAAAAGCCCCAGAAATCATGAGGGTAATGAACCAAGAACTGTCTTACTCATTTACTTTATCACTCATTGACATTTTCCGACGTCTAGCTCGTTCTCCTCATCATTTTCCTTTGATTACTTTTTAATGGCTAAGTTGAATGCTTAGGTGTCCCACTCCCCTTCATTATTATTTTTTAATCTTCATCAAACGAGTAACGTGTCCAAACGATCAAATCTGTGCGGCGATCTCTTCTTGATACTGATAATTTTCTTGATACAAGAGAAGAGAACTGTTGACTTCTATCAAGATTTGAGCCTTGACCGTTCCTTAGCACTGTCCAACCGTCCATGCTCAATTTTCGATACCCACCAACGGAAAACTGCTGCTTGTCTACTGCTGGTTGTCGAAATTTCAGCTCTGCCTATAATTACCGACACTGAGCCAAAAAATCTTCTTCATGTATGCTTGAACTTGATTAACGCCTCTGCATAATTAGTTGCTCTTGATTTTCAGGAGCATTGGAGCACATTCATAGTGGAAGACGACTTCAAGTTCATAGCAAGTAATGGGTTGAATGCAGTGAGAATTCCGGTAGGCTGGTGGATAGCAAGCGACCCAACTCCTCCACCGCCTTATGTGGGAGGCTCCTTGGCCGCACTCGACAATGCCTTTTCTTGGGCTCAGTACATCTCACTTCCCTCTAAAGCTCTACATGTCGCATTCGCACTTTCCACTTTAATTTGCAGAGAACCAGACTCCACATTATCCTCACCTTTATCCTCTCCTTTAGCACATTCGATGTCGAATAGGCAACAAAAGTTTTTTTGTCGCGGTCAAGCGTGTTAGCCCAATAATAAAAAAGTCGTACTGTCTTTTATGAGATCACAAGTTTAAATCTTATTATAAGCCATATTTTCGGTATGCTTATAATTTAAACATTTACTTGTTACCCGGCATATACAGAGATTTCCCCAATGCTAGAATGCCTATAGGACTGCAAGTGAGAGTTTCATATGCTTAATGATGAGCCGAGTATCTATGGCTTTGTTGAAAATTAGAAATTGTGCGGAAGCATGGGTGAACCGAATATATATCGTGATGAGTGTAGGTCCCATATGATAGCACTCAAATGAATAGGTTGCGTTGGTTGTCCTTTCACTGATTAAAGAGGAATAAGAGTAAAGTCAGTGCGTCACGATTGGCCAATAAACCGAACTCATCTAGGGTTTATCTCATCCTCAGGTTACCAAACAGCAAGCATTTATTACATGGGGCAATTTTTGATCTTGATACCGCAAGTTTTGGTAGACTTGATATAACCGAGTCGACGATGCCCTTTTCTTTTTCGCCATATCATCATGGGCAAGTGCAGAAGTTTGAAATGGGCCTAAATTCTAGCATTGACCACCTCTTAACATTTCTGTAATTTTGGTAGGAAATATGGTGTGAAGGTCGTAATCGATCTGCACGCAGCACCGGGTTCACAAAATGGGTACGAGCACAGCTCATCAAGGGACGGATCTCAGGAATGGGGGGCCACTGATGCTAACATCCAGCAAACAGTTGAAGTTATTGAATTCCTCACTGCTCGGTAAATACTTCCCCTCACGTTTCATACCGAATGCTATCAGATACAATCACAGCGAAATTAGAAATCTGGAGTTCCAAATGCCATTTTCAGGTACGCAAAGAACCCGAGTCTCTACGCGGTCGAGCTCATCAATGAGCCACTCTCTCCTGGAGTGGCCCTCGACACCTTGACCAAGTACTACAGGGCCGGATACGACGCGGTGCGCAGGCACTCCTCGACGGCCTATGTAGTGATGTCAAATCGCCTCGGCCCCTCCGATCCCAAGGAGCTCTTCCCTCTGGCTAGCGGCTTGTCCGGGACCGTGGTCGACGTGCACTACTACAACCTGTTCTCGGATATCTTCGACAGCATGACGGTCCAACAGAACATCGATTTCATCTATAATAACAGGACGGCACAATTGAGCGATATTACCACGGCAAACGGTCCTCTCACCTTTGTGGGTAAGTCTAACCGCCACGCCTTCGATCGATACTTTCTTACGACGAGAAAGCCGAAGAACTGCAGGATATGAAATGCTTACCAAACTTTGTTGCTGACTTGATTTGCGAATTGGATGAAGGTGAATGGGTGGCCGAGTGGCAAGTGAGTGGAGCATCTAAAGAAGACTACCAGAGGTTCGCAAATGCACAGCTTGAGGTGTATGGAAGAGCAACGTTTGGATGGGCATATTGGACACTCAAGAATGTCAACACCAAGTGGAGTCTTCAGTGGATGATCAACAATGGTTATATAACGCTTTAATCGGTCTACCTATTCGAATTATTTCCGTATTTTCCTATCCATTTACACTCATATAGTCGATTTTCGTGATGATCAATGGTTGACCTAGCGCAATGAAGTGGAATAAATAGCCTGTACTGTTTCTGAATGGTTCATAGCCATGAGAAAGATTGAATTGAAAGGAGGTCTGAAGAAGAAATTGTGAACAGGCATTGCTCGACCAAGAACGTAGGCCTCAGTGTTGGATGGTGCCTGTTACCGTAATCGCACTACACTTCGACTAGAAATGATTGCCACGATGGGATTACTTTGCGGGTCAACTTTAATCCGGTCGTGTTAGACTAAGATTTAACATTCGTAGGGGAACTTGGGAAGCTTGTACTGACGAAGGGCCAAGTCCTTCACGATGTCAAAAGCTTTCAGCAGTGGCTGGTTGCTACCTGTCAGGATAATCTAATTCCTGATGATACAAACGAATCTCAGCAGAAAACTACTCGAATTTGGCACAATCATGAATTTCACTTGAGTCACTGATCCAAAGTATAATCACAAAAATGAATCATACTCGTTGTCCATAGATTAAATGCTGAATTTGTGAGAAGAGATTGCAAATCCGAACATGAGCATATGTCGGGAAATTCATGAATGGACGTTCCTCCAAATTTATCTTATTTGTGTTCTTTCTTTTTTCACTTAACTCACACGCATTCAGTCTCTTATCTACTTCTCTCTTGAAGAAGATAATAGCCGCCAAAGGCAAGAGAAAACAGTAACCGCCAAGCAATTAATTTTTTTTTAAACACAGGCTGGGCTCTTAGAACGGGCCGAACTGGGTTTAGCCCATCTTAGGCGGCCCAAAAGCCCATTAAACCTAACACTACCTCATACGGAAGACTTTCTAAAGTATGAAACGTTGACGGGCTACAATGATAGATGCTTCAACTTTGAACTTTTGGGTTTTTATGGGAATTAAGGGCCTGTTACTTAAATCAAATATATCGAAACGAGTGCCAAATCTAGCAATTATTCGAGGATAGCTGTGCTATTCAGCTCTTACCATATGTCTGCAAATTACAAAATAAAATAAGGTAACATTATTATCACATTCTAATTTACTATTGGATGACAGAGATTAGAGTTGCCGACTGTTCCAGCTTAGTTTATTTCGTGAAAAATGTGATGATTCTAAAAAATATCATTTAGGAAGTCATTTTTTTTTGGAAAAAAGGTGGTAATTTTCAATGTTTAGCTTAAATCTGAAATGAATTGAATTTTTTTTTCATCGTTTAATTAGAAAAATCAAATCAAATAGACATACTCTATTCATGTGCTAGTGATTTGAATAAGAGTAGTCGAAAAATTGAGTACGAGCACTACAACTTTGGATTCGGCCTCGATGGATTATGACCAAAGAGCGGATACTTGGGTCGTGAGCTCAACCACGGGCGCCAATCTGAGGCACGAGTGGATGCAGTCCTGCCATACTCACTGGGTGGAGATTAGTGATGTTAGGGGATTAAGGGTAAGGGAGGTGAAGGGGTGACTTTCCTTATGTAATAAGGGAGCTTTTTGATTCAAGGGTGGAGGATGGGATAAGTCACCTAATATTATGGTAAGTGATCCATTTTCGAGATTAGTCGGCTACGGACACCTTAATGATATGGATATTCTTAGACTCTCTAAGGTGTTTCCATCATATACGAAGCGCGTGAATCTCATGGAATAATTGGGGCAGCCAACAACAGCCCCTGCTCTTCCGCGAGCACAGCTACTTTTGTTCGTTCCACTCCAGGGAAGTCTTTTCTTAGTTATGTCACTCTATGCAATTTGGCCACGGGACACCGAGAGTATGGGACATAATGATCTGCTCCAAAAAGGGAATTGGATCACCTGACCTACAGGGTATACTAGTCAAGTGACTTGCTTTTGAGGGCCGAGGGGGGCTTTTTACTTTCTTTCTTTTTTTTTTAAAAGTGCTTTTTGCCCCCAACAATCCGATCAGGTCACCTAACCTGCATACTCCTTTTTGCTTTTGGGATGTGAGTGGATCCCCCTCTTTTCTTCACCACGTCCTGCCCATTTCCTCGAAATTTCACATTTGTATGACTTCATGGAAATAATCCTTGTATGGTCCGAACGTTTTATGAGCTCAATGACTTTCACCTGTTTCACGGATTGGGTCCTACATAGGTCGACGTGGTCCAACAGCTGTCATTCACTGGACTCATGTGTACTCGTTCCATGAAATTGTTGCTCGCCAATTAGAGATTTAAAGAGACAAAAGTAAAAAGGCAAAGCAACCACAAGTTCATTGGAGAGACAAGGAAAATACTTTGATAGTATAGAGGGAGAGAAACAGACCCACTGACTTGACATGGACGTAGAAGACGGGGCAATAGTATTAGATATGTCCTAAATCAGTTGTATTAGTATTAATTTAGCAATAGATCTTTTACTATTATCAATTTAGTCTTAACTTTTTTTAACTTAGCGCACATCGAGTCATTTGTTGATGTAAACGTCAAGCAACTTGCGTGGCACCGCCAGCATGTGAAAAATTTTAGTAATTTTTTAATGTACTTTCAATTTTATAATTACTCATTCTTATTTTTCTTTCTTTTATTTGTTCATTTCTTCTTTCTTTTGTCAATGATTAGCCTCGGTCATAGGTGATGGCCAGGCGTGTGGGCCTCACTTGGCCAATGATTGTTGTCGCCTGCCATAGGCGAGGCTCGATTAAGAGAGCCCTAGCAAAGGTTGGCCTCTCCCTGGCCTAGGTGAGGATCGACCTTGCTAGATTTGGTGAGGGGAACCTTCGTTGAGGCTTGCCCTTGCCTAGGCTAGGCCTATCAAGGGCTAGGCTCCCTGAGGTTCGCCTCACCTGTGGCAAGCTATGGCAACCCTCACCCAAGCAAGGCCACCCCACTCGGCCATGGCTGGTGGATGGTGGATGGTGATAGATTACCAGCAAAGGAAGAAGAAAGGAAAAAAGAAAAGAAAAGAAAATCATAAAAATAATCAATATATATAAATATTAAAATATTATAAAAAATTATCATGTCAATATTAATGATTCTATATAGACCGAATAATGTCCATGTCAACAATATTTGGCCAAAAAAAGCCGAAAGGATTGATTTAACGGTAAGTCGAAATGTTTAAAACAAAGTTTGCACCAAAGCAATTTACTTGGGACTATTCTAACCCTTTTTTTGTGTGTAGAAAATAAACAACATGCTAAAGAAAAGAGGAAGATCATCTACTCACTTGAAAGACATCCGTTAAAGTGAGCACTTGAAATATTTATAATGCACAGTTAATGAGTTTTCTAGGGACATTTATTAACTATAGATAAAGAAATATTTTCATTTTTGCTAGACTAATCACACATAATACAAAAAACACATCATACATAGCTTTCAAGTTACTTTTTGCGAAGAACACAAGGACAATCAATACATTACCAACAGTGAAACCATCTTAATTAGTTTCTCAATGAGCATCTCAAGAGCAATTTTTAACAAAATCCTATTTACAAGAGTAAAAATAACTAGACAATGAGAGGAGTAGTTAGATCTCTCTGGAAAAGAAGATGAGGAACTTCCTTGAATTTGTCTAAAGCATAAAAAACACCAGCCGTGCGAGAGACGGGGAAGTTGCCCATTTTCCTCACCAAGTGTACAGGACAAAATGATCTTCTCCAGAAGCATAGAACCCCTCCTCTTTGCTTTTTGGAGACGAGTGGATCGCCTATTTTCTTCACCACGTCCTGCCCATTTCCCCGAAATTTCAATTGATTAGTAAAAGATTTATTACTAAATCGATACTAATACAGCTGATTTAGGACATTTCCAACACTATTCCCCTGTTTTTTACATCCATGTCAAGTCAGGAGGTCTGTTTCTCTCCCTCTATACTATCAAAGTCTTTTCCTTGTCTCTCCAATGAACTTGTGGTTGCTTTTCCTTTGACTCTTTGTCTCCTCTAATCTCTAATTGGCGAGCAACAATTCCATGGAGTGAGTACACATAAGTCAAGTAAATAACAGCCGTTGGATCACGTGGATCCTATTTGGGACCCAATCCATGTAACGGGTGAAAGTCATTGAGCTCATAAACATCCAGACCACGCAAGAATTTTTTTTCATAAGTTATACATGTGTGAAAGTTTGGGGAAATGGGCAGGAGGTGGTGAAGAAAAAAGGGGATCCACTCGTCTCCAAAAAGCAAAGAGGAGGGAAGGTGTGCTTGGTTAGCTTTCTTAACTAGCTTTGAGCCTTATGGAAGATATGAAATTTTTTATAGTTAATATCAAAGGATTTTAAGATGAAAAATTGATTTTAAAAATACTTAAAACTGAAAGTAAGTTATACTAACTTTAAACACTTCTCCAAAACTCGTTTTACTTTCTCCCGAAAAACCTATCGCACTCTAGCAATGTCTCTTTAAATCCTATTTATTTTTCTTCTTAGCTTGATAAAAGCCTCTATAAACTATAATTTCTTCTCATACTTAGCACAAGTTTCCTGAACTCTTAAAAAGACAATGGGACAAAAGTGCGGGGATGGAGCAAGAATTCACATCGCAAGATCTTGAGAATTTAGATCATAATATCTTGCAATCGCGATCTGAACATTACAAACCTTATATCGACTCGAGAGCTACGAATCCTTGTGACTACGCAATTATCCAGTGCAGTCGGAGTCGAGGAACTACCACCCTCGATGGGTGGAAATTAGTCGATTGGGGATGCCTGGCGATGTTCGAAAGAAACATCCTTGAATTGTTGAGATGTCTCCATCGAATTCTGTCGAATAATTGCGGTGCCATAGCCCCTACTCTTCTGTGAACCCGATTACCTTTGTGTGTTGCACTAGTGAAGTCTTTCTACATTGTCAATTGATCAAGTCAATCCATCAACGTATTTTAGGTGCCCAAACACTACCAATCATTTTATTGGGAACAGTTGCTCCCATTATTTTGGCTATGTGAGACAAATCCAATTAATTTATTGGACTTTTTTTATTCTGTCAATTTAGTCCTGAATTTTCATGCGAAATTTCGAATTCAATCGTTCCGATTTAATTCTTGCTAGATAATAATTGATGTGACAGAGCGTTATGTGAGACGGCTGATGATGATTTGTCGATGGAAATCAATCGAAATGATTACGTTGGATTTTGGTATAAAGATTTACAACTAAATCGGAAGATTAGGTAATTTTCCCCAATTAATTTTGATGACAAGAGTGCGAGACAACTTGATGCTTCTCGATAGCATGGAATCACTCTTTTATTTCCCGACGACTTGCCCATTTCCGAGAAGTGTCACATACACAAATTCAAAAGATCCTCAATTGGTCCAGTTATTTATGAGCTCAATGAATCCGAGCCGTTGCATCGTGTGGACCCCTCTATAGAATTCACACGATCCAACCGCTGTTATTGACCGGGCTCATATGTACTCGTTCAAGGAACTATTTCTCACGAATTAAATAAAGACTCAAGGAGACAAGAAAGGAGAAAGCATAGAGAACTGAGAAGTTGAATGGAAAAGAGGAAAAGGACGCCGCTGACTTGACTTGGACGCAGCAAACGCACAACACGCTAAAGAAGAGTGGAATAATTTTTGGAAAAAATTCCAAATAAGGGCCTATTATCAATTTTTTTTTTGTATCGATGACTCTACCACAAATCTCCGATGTCCCGACGGTACTAAAAGATAGGGTCTTTATATCTAGAAAGAGACTAGCATATAATCTCAATATCATGACCCCCCACTGCGAGTTTTGAACCCGTAAACAGTAAAATGCAAACATAAAAAAAGCTTAAAGTGATTACTTAATTTAGTTAAGGCCTAGATGATAACATTTCTATTTCTCCTTATTTATGTTATTCTGTTTCTCGAAATAAAAATAGAACAAAAATTCGTTTGGTAACGTCAACTAATTTTTCTGTTCCCCAAAATAGATTATACAAGAACACTTACTTCTTGTTCCCGAGGATAGAAATAGAAAATAATTATATTTTTCCGAAATAGAAACATTGTAATGCGTAGACTTAATTTCACGGGAGCAGGGCCATTTTTGTCCAAAAGTTTTTCTTTTCCAATCTTTCTACTGTTCATCTTCTTCTTGCCTGGGGAGAAGTCGCCGGTCTCAAAGCCAATTTCACACGGACAATTCGCCAAGCAAAGTCGCCTTGAGTTCGTACGGTTCGTTAAAAATTAAAGTCGAATTTAAAGCTTGATTACATTTTCTTTTCCAGTCTTCTATTTCCTTTGCAGACAAACCTCGAAGGTTAACAAATGAAGCAGAAGGATAAGTCAAAACCCGCTTCAAGTTGCAGAAGAACTTCATGAACTCACACCCGACCTCAAGAAACACAAACACCTCCACCTTGAAGAGCCATGGGATCGCAACTCCAACAAGAAAACCCTCAACCGCCAGTCCGGCTATCGCAAGCAGCGGCTCCCATGAAAAGTAAGAAGTTTAAGCCGGCGGCCTCGCCCTCGCACGTCAACCGGAAGCAGTTGGAGCAGAAGGGGCGGGAGGCCACTGAAGCGGGAGCGGATGAAGGACTATCTGCTCATGGAGGAGTTCGTGACAAACGATGATCGCTCGAGCCATGGCCACGCGGCCATGAGCGACCACGGCTCGCTCGCACTGGTGGCCATGGACTTCAATATCTGAAGAGCCAAGCCCTGCATGGTAACATTCTATTTCTCTAGATTCCTGCTCTTTTATTCCTTGAAATAAAATAAAAAACATCAATCAACTTGGTAACTTCAATTTTTTTTTATTCCTCGGAATAAAATAATTTGGAAATAGAAATAATAAGTAAGAAAAACTTAAAAAATAGAAAAAGAGATTTTTTCAGAATAAAATCGTTATCAGCGCAGAAGATCCTTGAAGGCTGGCCAATGGTTAGATCCGAAAAAGAAACGTGAGTGAAGGAGGAAGAAGAGAAGAAAATGTACAAATTTAAAAAAGAAAAAGAAGAAATGTCTTTGGACGATTATGTTCCTGGTCGTGTGATTGAAATGATCATGTGCGCAAAGATTTGACCGGTCGACGAGCTTAGTCCCTCATTTGAAACTAAGTTTCATATCCTTATTTCAGGTAATTCCATTTCGAGCCCTCTTTTGGAAAAAAAAAATCCATCCTCTTTGGGTTTTTATTTGAAAATTTCCCCGAAATCCATTTATTCGGAAGAAATTCGTTGAGTTCCCTTAGAAATATATATTAAGTATCATTTATTTAGAAGATTCTCCTTAGCAACTTCTTTTTTGAGGCACTTGTAAGAAAATATTTTTAGTTTTCTTGGACTAATCACGCATAACACGAAAATCATAGTGTCATGGAAATAATATTGACTTTTCTTTATAACAACGTCTACCGAATTTTTCCACCACCATGACACTTGTTAATAACAATCTATTTAGAGCAATAGAGCTTTCAAGTTAAATTTTTGTACATAACACGAGGACAAGCGATGCATTAGAAATTGTGGGGTTCTCTTAGTTAGTTGCTTAACGCGTTTGGTAACGTTTCTATTCTAGGTAACAATTTTTTAACAAAAACATTTTTTTTTTTGTATTTCTACTCCTTGGAACAATTTTTGAGTAAAATAGAGGGTTTGGTAAAAAGTGTTTTTGGAATAGAAATACGTTTGGTATGATTCACACATTTTTTATTCTTTTCATTTTTTCTTCTTATTCATGGACCCTCGACTGCCGTCACTCAACCGCCACCGCTTCAACCAGACGGCGGCGGCGGTCTGGCGGTACGGCCGATGACAACGTAGGCGGTGGTCCAGCGGCGGGTGGCTCTGGGCATAGCGGCAAGATAGAGAAAGAAAGAAAAAAAATTGTTTCTTAAAAAGTATTTAAGAACAAGAAACAAGGTTTTTTTTTTCTTGTGTTCATTATAAATATGTTCCCAGAAAACAAAAGTGTAAACAAACACGTATCTGTCATTTTTTTGTTCTGGGGAACAAAAGAACGGAAACACGTCTATTTTTAAACATTACCAAACAGGCCCTTGTGTCACCAGGGCACTCCTTAACAAAATCCTATTTAAAGAAGAAAACGTAACTGGATAGAGAAATAGTGGCTTGCTCTACGTAAGAGAAAAAAGAAGAAGAATAAATATAAAATTTTCTTAGTCAGTGGGATCGATTACTAAATGTTTGATCTGAAGAATACGCTACACCAACAAGTGACGAGGAAGTTGCTCCAATATGACCTAGTCAAGCTTTCACATGGATCTCAAATGCACGGCCAAGTTCACAAACTTCAGTATAAATAGAAGGATGGTTTGTAGCAAAATATGTCACACACAGAAAACTCAGCTTTTAAGCAGATTGAGTGAGTGAAGGAACGATCATACCCCTTCTTGCAAGCCTGCATTGCACCTGTACTTCGCCAATTCGAAATTTTGTAGCATCAACATTTCTTACACGAGCACTATTGGACATGCTCTAGTCAGTGCGAATCTTTTGCTGTTCCTTTTGGAACGGTTTGTTGCATGGCTAACGAGCTGTTTTGGTTTTTATCTTGATTTTGAACGGGGAAGTAGGATAACAGAAGCCGTGGAAGTCATCAGCAATGAGTTCTAAACAATCAGCAGTCCATTCCGGTCAAGAGAGGGAGAATCATAACCTTAAAGTAAGAGCAGTTAATCTGGGAGGCTGGCTGGTTACAGAAGGATGGATCAAGCCTTCCCTCTTTGATGCAATCCCCAACAAGGAATTCTTGGTACCGTGCTACCGATAATTGCCTCGGTGTTTTCGTGGCTTTTTTAACTGATGATTCTTTTGGTTTTGAAAAATCTTTCTGATTCCGGAACTGAGTATAATGTGTAGGATGGGACTAGACTTCAGTTCAAATCGATGACGGTCGGGAAGTATCTTTGTGCCGAGTCCAACGGAGGAAGCCGGGTAGTTGCCAACAGCATGGGGACTCCTGCAATTGCCAACCGCCCAGCAGGTTCCGGCTCCGATTGGGAGACATTCAGGGTGAGTTAGCTTTACGCAGATGGATAACATTTGGAACTTGTGGTGTTAGTTTGGTGGATAAGGAACTCACTTCTGTCTGTGGATTAGATGCTCGGTATGTCAAGTGCTAATAAATTGCATGTTTGTGCTATCACCTAAGTTTTGGCTCAAGGTCTTACATAGTCCGGAGTTTGATGGAATTATTTTACAGGGACTTGTATCGAACAACATTAGCGATGGAAACCATGCAATTACAATATACCCTCTCGACGTAGAACTCAAATGTTCAACTAGGAAATAATATGGATATGTTCTCCTATTGACAACAAATTTCTGACTACAATAAGTGTCATTTTCGGAGAAAACAATCTCGTACATTGAGCTATAAAGGATTTGTTATGTTCTGTGTATGTAGCTGTGGAGAATCAACGAGACGCTCTTCCACTTCAGGGTCGCCAACAAGAAATTCGTTGGCCTCGGCTCCGGTGGGGACGGGGTCGATCTAGTGGCTACTTGCGATTCACCAGAAACCCCGGAAACCTTTCAGATTGTGAGAAACCCAGACGATCCAAGCCGCGTTAGAATCAAAGCATTTAATGGCTTCTTCATACAGGTCATCGATCTCTTTTCATTCCCTCTATCTTACACTAGGACTGATGCTAGATCTACTTTGACTCTGACAGGTTGAGAAACTATGGGACGAACGTTGTACATGTATTGATATGTGTACGATCTGTTAGACATTAATTGTGGTCCACTTGTTTGAAGGGCCAACTTATTTGTTTTGCAGGTGAGGATGGAAGAACGAGTGACAGCTGACTACCAATGGGACGAGAGCGATGCGTGGGGAGACGAAGACCCGTCTGTGTTTGTCATGAGCTTCACTAAAAGAATGGAAGGCGAGTTCCAACTCACCAATGGTCTTGGACCACAAGAAGCCCCCAAAGTCATGAGGGTATGTGATTATAAAACTCCTATTTGATAATGGTCAAAGTTTACGCTTCTTAATCTTAAATTTTTTGCAATTGTGCCAATTGAATCTATTCCATTAATTTTGACTGGTAAGTGAAGATATGAATTGTTTTTAATAATATTATAATATTTCTTGGATTTGTTAAAAAAATTTCTTTTTTTGTTTGTTTCCCACAATGGTTGATGAGCTCTCCGGCGACATCCTTGCCTGGTCTTGCTTAAATCTAGGAGAGGCCATGGGGCCTAGGCGAGGCGAGGCTCAACCTCATCATTGTTGGGAAAGGGCAATCCTCACCATGGTAGGGCAAGGTGGGCGAGGTTCGCCCACTACTCTCAGCCAGGTGAGCGCTTTGTGCCCTTGCCCAACAGGTAGCGATGAAAAAAAAAAGGAAAAGGAGGAAGAAAATAAAAAAAAAATAAAGGAAAAATAAAACAATTAAATAAAAGTTTGAGAAATTTTAAAATATAATTAAAAACTATTCATGCCAGTACTATTTAATGAAATTTGCTGGATGTACTAGATTCACATGGATGCAAAAGGTTTAAAACTGAATTTTTTATAAAGAGAGAGAGAGAGAGAGAGAGAGAGAGAGAGAGAGTAGACGATTGAATTGAGATAACTACAATTGATTTAGGATTATGTTGATTTTCATATGATCGGATACTTACCAAGCTCAACATCTATTGTGATCCAGCTATGAGAGAATCTCCTTTATGGAATGGAACTTGATTTAACGATTTCGGTTCTTTTAGGATACATGTGATTTTTGCTTCTATGCATGTGCAACACATGCACGGCATTCCTAGTCCGGTGTTACAAAACCCTTTTAGTTGTATTTTGAATCACCCTTTAGAAAGTGACAGTTGTGAGCAGATCACAATCGTAACAACCTTTTTCCAATGAGAAATACTTAATCTACTAAAATTGACTTATGAAATTAATTTATTAAGTGTGGTGTCAACGTATTATTGGAGTCTTGTCTTGGCTGGAATTTATTGAGCCGGGTCTACTAGAGCCATCCTTGTTGTGCATTTCAAATGTGGGGCATACACGAATCCCACAAAGTTGGCATCTATGATTAATGTGGTCCAATGGACTTGGGTCCATAAATAAGAAATTTCACATTTAAAGATCCGTTTACAATCCGACGTTAGTAAACTAATTCGATATATTATGAAAGTCAGCATTGTTCTTTTCCAACAGCAGAAATTAATTATTTTCCTTTTTGTCGTAGAGCAGGAAAGAGCTAGTAAAGATACCTCATTCATTATTTTTGGTCCGGAAGATGCCTTCTCATTTTATATTACACCTTGCAACTAAGAAAAACCCTCGCAACTTCAGCTTCAATCATGCCTTGTTCCTATTATAGACTACGAAATTCTGGTGTATTCTTTCCTTTAAGCAATATCAATTTGGATGGAGTGATTAGGGGGATTAGAAAGGAAGAGAAAATATTGCAAGAGGAATGAAGTCAACCGGGTTGGAGAAAAAGGGATTAGAATCTGAACATTTTTCTTTTGCCCCTAATCTTCTCAAATCATTCCAAATTTATCTGAAATTGAGTGGACTTAAATTAAATGTATGACTCTAATAACAGGAACATTGGAGTACGTTCATAGTGGAAGATGATCTCAAGTTCGCAGCTGAGAATGGACTGAACGCCGTGAGAATTCCGGTGGGTTGGTGGATAGTGAGCGACCCAAATCCTCCGGTCCCTTATGTCGGCGGTTCCTTGGCCTCTTTGGACAGTGCTTTCTCTTGGGCAGAGTGAGCCTATCGCCTCCTTCTCTTCATCTCATCACGTGCCATTGCAGTTTGGAACACATCATTTGGTTTTCTCACTTGCAGGAAGTATGGGTTGAAGGTCATCATTGACCTGCATGCAGCACCTGGTGCCCAGAATGGCTGGGAACACGGCTCATCAAGAGATGGGTTCCAGGAATGGGGAGACTCAGATGAAACCATCCAACAAACCCTCCATATCATAGAATTCTTAACGTCCCGGTACTTTATTAATCTATGGTTCGTAAACCTTATTTCGAATGCTAGGCATATGATTTTGTCTCGCCTATGTAGATATGCGAAGAGCTCGAGCCTTTATGCCGTCGACCTCCTGAACGAGCCACTCGTGGAGACCCTCCCTCTAGAGACCGTCACTAAGTACTACAGGGCCGGGCACGAGGCCGTCCGCAAGCACTCCCCCACGGCCTACGTGATCATGTCACGCATGCTCGGAGCCTCTGGCCCAGAACTGCTGCTCCCTGTCGCAAGCGGCCTAGACAGGACGGTTGTGGACGTCCATTGCTACGTTATGTTCAGGACGAAATTCGACACCATCCAAGGTAACCTCGATTTCATACAGGAGCGCAAGGGTGCCCAATTGGACGATCTCGCTAAACCAGAAGGACCTCTCACTTTCGTGGGTAAGTTCAAACTTTTAATAAGATTATCATGCCACTGATGCCACACATCATTGTGTATCTGTCTTCCGTTATCTGCTATATACATATAAGAAATGTGGATCTATGTAATATGAAATTTTAGGGGAATGGGTAGTGGAGTGGACGGTGAAGGGAGCAACAAAAGAGGAGTACCAAAAGTTTGCGGAGGCTCAACTGGAAGTCTATGGAAGAGCCACATTTGGATGGGCCTATTGGACTCTCAAGAGCGCCCAAGACCATTGGAGCTTGGAATGGATGATCAAGAATGGTTACATTAAACTTTAGACATCACCTTCAGAAACTCATATATATATATATATATATATATATATATATATATATATATGTATGTATATGTATATATAAGTCTACGCACTTTTTACAAAATTTCAAGTTACGTTGTAGGCTCTGATGATCTTTCACCAAATAAACATTTTGTCATCTTCGAATTAAAGATCATCTAGGCAAAGCTTGATAGCACATGCGACGCACCCAAGCTTGATTGTTTTCACTAACTTCACATAATTTACTACCGCTTCGAATTTACTATATCTTGTATGACATTAGCAACTTAAATTATAATAACTTGCCAATTTTTGTCAGATTAATTATCAAAAGAATTGGGTTACGAACTCTTATTGAAATTGGTAAACCCTCTCATCGTCCCTAAAAATCTTCATCTTTTGGAGTTCTCTGTGAGCTCTCCACTTCAGTTCCTAAAGTTGAGAGCCTACTTAGTCTTTAATTTTCTATTGGTTTACTTTGATTATCTATTCTTTTCTCACCCGATCTATTTTGAGAGTTTTGTGTAATTAAATTTTTGTAGCTAATTTTGAATGAGTGTGAATATCGGTTCAATGATTCGTTTAGTTGACAATTACCGAGGACGATGTTCATGATATGACTTCACAATTTCTTTGAGATTATATCGTTTCCCTCTACCGAATTAGCCTTAGATATAGATCTAGAATTTTCTTATAGGTATTTGATTTGTGTTATTTCAATATATTGATGGCGGTGTCTTTGCATGGCAATGTTAATAAAGATGTCAAACTTAGATGCGCATCGCAAGCCGTTGCAAATAAAGAGGGAGATCTCGGTGTGTACTTATCACTGGATCTGGTGACTTGTCACCGATCATGTACAATGACTAATCCGTTTATGAAAGATGAGAGCGGGTTTCTAGCTACAGTACATGTTTTATTATTTGCATAATGGTATCTGCTTTGTTCCGAAATTACTTGGAATTTGTTAGGCTTGAAAATCTTCTATATACCTGTCGAGTATTAATCAAAGGAACAAATAGAATCTCGCTTTCAAAAAAGAAAAGAAAAGAAAAACTCTTATTGAAGTTCTTACTCATATTTAATTGTTTTTCTTAGTTTGCCAACTTTTCTATTTAGCTATCAACGTTAACTCATTTTAGAGATTACTGATACATATTACCATGAATCACCTACTTCTTTTTCTCATTAAATTACTATTAGAACTATTAACTCTAATTAAATCACCCATGGACATGCATTTGAAACTCAGTGGAACCCACGGGAGATTGAAATTGACAGTGGGGTATAGTTGTAGCCTTCATGCACGCATCATGAGCATTTTGGCCAATGTCCCTTCAGTCGAGAACATCAAATTACTAAATGAAAAGAGAACTCATTTGGGAACACTATTATACTCCCAGTTGGATTTGATGCTTTTCTAAGGAAGAAGGATGCATGATTTCATCACTTGAAATGCTGAATCTTATAGGCTCGAGTAAAGTTTAGATTGTAGGTGATTACTCAATCAATCCTCTCTCTCCTTCATCGTATTAACATTTAGGAATATATAAGAAGAATATGAAGTAGATGCTACTTATTAATAGTTAGATTGCAGCCATCGGGCACGTGGCCTGAGATTGAGGGTGCAAGGTGGGGGTGCCAACCAAGGTTCGATCCTCAACAAAAGCCAAAAAAAAAAAAAAACACTTATCAAATAGATAAAAAAAAAGTTAGGGGAAAATACGAAAAATAATTTCAATTGTAAATAAAATTTTTCTTTACTTCTTCTTTTTAATCATAGCTAACGAGATTTGCTGACACAAGTGTAATAAGCTGAAAATTTTCGATTCTCAATATGAACAAAATATTTAAGAAAAAATCCACCAATCAAATAGCTAAAAAGTTACTTGGACCGAACCTAGCACATACCAATGACACTATATATATATATACTAGTAGACGTCAAGAACAATCGTTTGATGCTTCCATTGGTAGTTTTCATACTATCAAGAATATAATCAGGGCAAGATATTTTGGTTGTGATGGAGGGTCATACTATTACTCGTCCTCCTTGGATGCTGACCTAATAACCATTCACTTGTCCATTCCCAAAAGGATGGACGATGCTCCTAAGCAATGACTTTGTGGTGCGCTATTCGGGATGACCATCAATCGACCAAAGCAAATGGCGTTTAGAGATATCAACTTCAGCTGAGCTGTGCATACCTGTGCATACCCAAGCCCCAGAGGGACACACCGATTAGACGGTTCAAATTGGGGAGGGGCTTTCAACGAATTTGCCTATGTATAAAAGTGGTCTGAAGGCCACTCAAATTAGTTAAGGATGTTGACATAAATAATTCATGAACTTTGGCACGATATATGATGTTACCTTTGAAGTTTAACTCGGTGTGTAATAGCATCCATAAACTTCGACTCAATATGGTATTTGTATCAGTCTTTACACTATGTGAATATGTTTAGTGACATCTTTCCATTAATTCAAATTTAGAGGTAACATTTGACGTTTTCATATTTCTTGGGTACTAAATTGAACATGTATCGACAAATCATAGATCACATTAAATAAATTAAAAGTTCAAAAATGACATTGCACATTGAATTCAAATTTGAGGTTCGCATTAAACAAAATAAAAGATCAATAAGCACATTGTACATTGATCAAAGTTTAAGGACTATTTATGTTATTTTCTCAATTGATTATTAACATTATCAAATTTATTGCATGTTAACTCTTTGAATACATTATTATGCCTTTAATTTTAAGTTGGCATCGGAGTTAGCAATCTCAAGTTTGATTCCTCGCATCTCCTCTGCATAGATTTCCTACTTTTTTACCCTTTTCATTTTGCACAATGGGCTGAACAGATCTTTTGTCCATGTGTATAAGGTTTTTTAACACCCTCGTCATCCAATCAACATTGGTGTAATAAGAAGTGTTAAAGATATCTTTAAAAAAATCTGCGTTGTATTTTAACAATTTAAAATATTGAAGTAAACGGTTGCGCATTCAATTTTAACTTAATCGAGAAACCGCTTAATAATCGCAATTGAGCATGCATAAATTAGTGAGAGAAAAGACGAGTAAGAAATTCGAGATATAAAGCACAGCGTGTGCCTGAGAACGCTCTTGCAACTGGCTTTGGAAAATCTGAAGATGCTGTCCAAAGTGCCGAGTTCAAACACATGGTCATCAAGTGCCATCAAATCTTCCTTGAGAACCTATTTCCACATGCATTTCACGGTTACCACATCTCCAGAAACGTGCTTCTCCAGGGTTTCTCCTAATCAAGTTCCACAATATCTTGTGCAAAACGCTCAGACGCGTCCTCTCATGTCTTATTATTGATATCATCAGCTCATAAATGTTAAAGATCTGCACAAATCTAGTATGAGATTGTGGATGTACACAATTCAAAATGGGCATCAACAATCGAACAATATATGTAAGTGTAGTAGAACAACGCAACAACATAATTGCAAAGAAATAGACTATGTAAACCAAGGCCTCAGTTAGACACATTTTCTTTAAAACAGATTCATCCCCTTCAGTACACGTGTGGCTACGTAGACATATTATTTGTCTCCTCCAGTACACATGAGGCTACGTGACATCTGTCTCCCAGGATACAATGGTTTGCAGCAGCGAAGAACAAAGCTTCGAAGCTTTCAGCGAATTTGAACGACGTTTACACTAAACACTCTCTAAAACAATGCAATGCAATACTTTCACTAACAATGTAATGTTCGAAAGCATTTTGAAAATCGTGTACCCAGGTTTGAAAGAAATGAAAGAGATTATAAAAATAAATTGGTGAAACATTTTGAAATTAATTCTACCGTTACTAAAATAAATCGATAGTTACGGTATTAAATCTACCGTTACAAGCGTTTCGAGTATAATTGCCAGTTAAATCCACTGTTACGACCTTAATCACTGACTAAATCAGCCGCTACAACTTAAATCCATAACATGTTGTTACGAAATGATGGATTAAACTCGTCATTAAAGCTGAGTCTGGCCTTTCTTCAAACTTTGTCACTTGAGTTTGGTGGTTTCTAGACTTTAGCTTCTGAGTCTGGCCATTTCCAGACTCAGAATCAGACAGTTTCTAGATGCATATTCAGACTCTGGTCGTTTTCAGACTCATACAATTTCTAGACCCAGACTCAGACTCTGGTCGTTTTCAGACTCAAACTCCTGAGTCTGGTGGTCTTCATTATTAGGCAATTACCCCGCCGTTACAAAATTTGTAATAGTTTTGAGTTGCAAAGCATTAATTCAGAAGACAAAAAGTGGCTTGTCTCAAAACTCACTTTCCGGGTTTGCATTCATGTACGTGGGTCGTACGCTCGCACCCAAGTTCAAGCTCGTCAAGAACTGAATTTGAACCCCCTCCATGCCTGCGCACGAGGTATAGTACTTATGTTATTAAAGTTACTACTCCAAATGAGTGTAACCACTTATAAAGCACTTTAAAGTATTCTTCCTTTCCATTGTAGTACTAGTGTTTCTCCACTTCACACTTCCAACTCAAGGGTGTTGAGCAATAATTTCTCATTCATTCATCAATTTAATTCCAATTTTTCAACAATCTCTCACATGAATGAAATTTTTTTTGAGTTTATGACAGTGTTCAGCATCTAAAATCTGCAAAGTATAGGTAGGTATCACCCTTTGAACCTTCCCTTATGAAAATATATTTACTTTACTAGCTGTCCAGTATACACGATATCTTTAAACTGTCCTACTTTCTTATGTAAAGAGTCATACACTTTACATAGAAATCATATCATTTGTTCAATTCTCATAGTTGTGTTCGTTTTGGTCATGGACATCGTCTTGGTTTCGCAAAAGTTGCTAAAGAATTAAGCCCTGACATCCTGATTTGAAGCAGCCCCTCTTCTCTCTCACATAGGTGATTCACTTAAGTTTGAGCATGTTATTTACTCTTCTTAAGAATCTTTAAAGCATAATTGCTATCCTTGTTGGTAATGTGAGTTTTTCTTTTTCGTTGGGTGATCCTACCATGGCCACATCGACGAATCACTGGAATCGACCTATACTTTTTATAGGTAACTATCAAATGTGCATGCACGCTGCACGCACGCAAGAAGTTGATATTTGAAAAGTTAAGCAAAATCATGTTAATCACAAAATACTTTGAATTTCAAATAATGAAAAGGAAGTACTAAAAAAGTAGACAATTTACGAAGGAAATGAATAAATCAATAGGTGGAAAGATAGAAATATGGAGATCCAAATGCCTTTTTGCAGGTACGCAAAGAACCCGAGTCTCTACGCGGTCGAGCTCATCAATGAGCCACTCTCTCCTGGAGTGGTCCTCGACACATTGACCAAGTACTACAAGGCCGGATACGATGCAGTGCGCAGGCACTCCTCGACGGCCTACGTAGTGATGTCAAATCGCCTCGGCCCCTCCGATCCCAAGGAGCTCTTCCCTCTGGCTAGCGGCTTGTCCGGGACCGTGGTCGACGTGCACTACTACAACCTGTTCTCGGATATCTTCGACAGCATGACGGTCCAACAGAACATCGACTTCAACTACACTAACAGGACGGCACAGTTGAGCGAAATCACCACGGCGAATGGTCCTCTCACCTTTGTGGGTAAGTCCAGCAGCCACACCTTCGATCGATACCTTCTTATGACGAGAAAGCCGAAGAACCGGACGGTATGAAATGCTTACCAAACTTTGTTGCTGACTTGATTTGCGAATTGGGTGAAGGTAAATGGGTGGCCGAGTGGCCGAGTGGCAAGTTAGTGGGGCATCGAAAGAAGACAACCAGGGGTTCGCAAAAGCTCAGCTTGAGGTGTATGGAAGAGCAACGTTCGGATGGGCATATTGGACACTCAAGAATGTCAACACCAAGTGGAGTCTTCAGTGGATGATCAACAATGGTTATGTGTCGCTTTAATCAGTCTACGTATTCGAATTATTTCCGTATTTTCCTCTCTATTTACACTCATATAGTTGATTTTCGTGATGATCAATGGTTGACCTAGCGCAATAAAGTGGAATAAATAGCCTGTATTGTTTCTGAATGGTTCATAGCCATGACCAAGATTGAATTGAACGGAGGTTTGAAGAAGAAATTATGAACAGGCATTGCTCGGCTAAGAACGTAGGCCTCGGTGTTGGATGGTGCCTGTTACCGCAATCGCGCTATACTTTGACTAGTAACTGCCAAGAATATAATAACTGTCTAACCGCCAAGCAATTATATTTTTGGAACACGGGCCGAGCTGGGTTTAGCCCATCTTGAGTGGTCCAAAAGCCCATTAAAACCCAATACTACCTCATGCGGAAGACTTTCTAATGTTTGAGATGTTGACGGCCGACAATGATAGATGCTTCAACTTTGAACTTTCGAGTTTTGTGAGAAGTAAGGGCCCGTTACTTGAATAAAACATATCTAAACGAGCGCCAAACCTAGCAATTATTCGAGGACAGCTGCACTATTCAGCTCTTGCCATATGTCTGCAAATTACAAAATAAAATAAGGTAACATTATTATTACATTCTAATCTACTATTGAATGGCCGGGATTAGAATTGTTAACCGTTGCGGTTCAGTTTATTTCGTAAAAAATGCGATGATTCTGAACAATATTTTCTAGGAAGTTATGTTTTCAGAAAATGATAATAATTTTCAATGTTTGATTGGAATTTGAAAATGAATTGGAATTTTTTTTTCATCGTTTAATTGGAGAAATTAAATCAAATAGATATATTCTATTCACGTGCTAGTGATTTGGATAAAAGTAATCGAATAATTGAGCACGAGCACTACGGCTTTGAATTCGGACTCGATGGACTCCGACCAGAGAGCGGATACTTGGGTCGTGAGCTCAACCACGAGCGTCGACCCCGAGCACGAGCGGAGCCAGTCCAGCCACATTCACTGGGTGGAGATCAGTCGGCTACCGACATCTTTAAGGATATGGACATTCTTGAACTCTCCAAGGTGCTTCCATCCTGTACGAAGCGCGTGAATCCCGGGGAATAACTGGGGCGGCCAACGACAGCCCCTGCTCTTCCGCGAGCACGGTGACTTTTGTCCGTTGCCACTACAGGGAAGTCTTTTCTTAGTTGTTCTGTCACTCCGTGTATTTTGGCCATGGGACGCTGAGAGTACGGGACCAAATGATCTTCTCCAAAAGCATAGAATCCCTCCTTTTTCTCTTCTTTGGACACGAGTGGATCCCCTCTTTTCTTCACCGCGTCTTGTATGACTTCAGAGAATAATTCTTGTATGGTTTGGACGTTTTATGAGCTCAATGACTTTCACCTGTTACATGGAGTGGGTCCTACATAGGATCGACGTGATCCAACGACTGTTATTCACTTGTGTCATGTGTGCCCGCTCCATGGAATTGTTGCTCGCCAATTAGAGATTTGAGGAGACAAAAGTAAAAGGCAAAGCAACCATAAGTCCATTGGAGAGACAAGGAAAAGTCCTTGATAGAATAGAGGGAGAGAAACAGACCCATTGACTTGACATGGGCGTAGAAGACAGGGCAATAGTGTTAGAAATGTCCTAAATCAGTTGTATTAGTATTGATTTAGTAATAGATCTTTTAATATTATTAATTTAATTTTAATTTTTTTAATTTAGCGCACATTCAGGCATTTTGACTAATTTTTACTGGATATTACTTATGTAGACGTCGGGCAACTTGCGTGGCACTGCTGGCATGTGAAGATTTTTAAGTAATATTTTCATATACTTTTGATTTTTTTTTTATAATCGAGGTGTCCGGGCCAGCTTGTGTGCACCTTGACTATTCCTAAGGGGAGACTAGTATAGCAACCTACCGCCATCACCCCCCACTTAAATCACAAGCACTTCCCTTATTCATTCTTATTTTTCTTTCGTTTCTTTTTTCCTTTCTTCTTTATTTTACCAAGGACTAGCCATCAGTCATAGGTGATGTCTAGGCGCGTGGACCTCGCTTGGCCAATGATTGTTGTCACCTATCACAAGTGTGGCTCTATTGAGAGAGCCCTACCAAAGGTTGGCCTATCCTTGGCCTAGGTAAGGATTGACCTTGCTAGACTTGGTGAGGGGAGCCCTCGTCAAGGCTTGCCCTTGCCTATGCTAGGCCCAGCAAGGGTTGGCCTCACTGAGGCTTGCCTCACCTATGGCAAGCTATGGCAACCTTCACCCAGGTCAAGGCCACCCCACTTAGCCATGGCTGGCGGACGGTGATAGGTCACTAGTAAAGAAAGAACAAAGGAAAAAGGGAAAGGAAAACAGAAAAAATGATAAATATTAAGAATTATTCATGTCAATGAGAATGATTCCACGTAGATCAAATATCCATTCAACAATATTTGGCCAAAAAAAGCCGAAAGGATTGAATTAACGGTAAGTCAAAATGTTTAAAACAAAGTTTGCACCAATGCAATTTATTTGGGACTATTCTAATGCTTCTTTTGTGTGTGTAGAAAATTTAAAAACATTGCTAAAGAAAAGAGGAAGATCATCTACTCCCTTGAAAGACATCCATTAAAGTGAGCACTTTAAATATTTATAATGCATAGTTAATGATTTTTCTCAAGACATTTTTAACTATATATAAAGATATATTTTCATTTTTGCTAGACTAATCACAGATAGTACAATAAACACATCATACATATCTTTCAAAATACTTTTTGCGTAGAACACAAGGACAATCAATACATTACCAACAGTGAAGCCATCTTAATTAGATTCTTAATGAGCGTCTCAAGAGCTCTCTTTAACAAAATCCTACTTACAAGAGTGAAAATAACTAGACAATGAAAGGAGTAATTAGATCTCAAAAGAAGATGTGGAACTTCCTTGAAAAAGAAGATGTGGAACTTCCTTGAATTTGTCTGAAGCATAAAAAAAAAAAAAACACCAGTCGTGCGAGAGACTGCGAAGTTGCCCATTTTCCTCACCAAGTGTACAGGGCAAAATGATCTTCTCCAAAAGCACAGAACCCCTCCTCTTTGCTCTTTGGAGACGAGTGGATCGCCTCTTTTCTTCACCACGTCCTGCCCATTTCCCCGAAATTACAACTGATTAGCAAAAGATATATTAGTAAATTGACCATACTACAATTGATTTAGGACATTTCCAACACTATTCCCCTGTTTTCTACGCCCATGTCAAGTCAGCGGGTCTGTTTCTCTCCCTCTATACTATCAAAGTCTTTTCCTTGTCTCACCAATGAACTTGCGGTTACCTTTTCGCGTTCCACTAGCGATGTCTTTCTAAATTGTCAATTAGTGAGGTCAATCCATCAACGTGTTTTAGGTGCCCGGACATCACCAATCATCTTCTTGAGAATAGTTGCTCTATTATACGATTGTCGATTCAATAATAGACTTTTTATTTTATTTTATCAATTTAATCCCGAATTTTCTTACGAAATTTCAATTCAATCGATCCGATTAATTTTTTACTAGAAAATTATTGATGCGACGGTATGTCACGTGGGATGATCAATGATGACCGGACTACCGCGTCAACGATTTCTCGATGAAAATTGATCGAAATGATTACGTTGAATTTTTATATATAAATTTAGAATTTTAAATTGACAAATTAGATAATTTCCTCCAATTGATTTCGATGACAAGAGTGCGCGACAACATGATGCTTCTCAAGAATAGTGGAATCTCCTCTTTCCTTACCCATTTCCGGGAAATTTCACATACATAAATTCAAAAGATACTCACGTGGTCCAGGTACTCATGAGCTCAATGAATCCGATCCGTTACATCGTGTGGACCCTTCTACAGACGTACGATCCAACCACTGTTGTTGAGCCAGCGCATATGTACTCGTTCCATCGAAGTATTGCTCACGAATTAAAGACTGGAGGAGACAAGAAAGGGGAAAGTAATGGGAAGTCGAATGGAAAAGAGGAAAAAGATTGATTCCACTGGACTTGGGCGCTAATGGACAAGCAGGTGACTCGACGGAATTGACAGCCGTTCGATTGTATGTGATCCCAGTCCAACACGCTAAAGAGAAGGGGAATATTTTTTGGAAAAAATTCCAAGTAAGGGCCTATCATGAATGCATTTTTTAAATAAAAAATTCAAAAAATATGTTATTTCAAATAAAAATTTAAAGTGATTATCTAATTTGAAATAAGAATTTGAAGTGAATAATTTAGTTTCGTGCAACGGGAGTAGGGGCATTTTTGTCCATGAGTATTTCTTGGCTTTCTTTCTCTTTTTTCTTGTCCAACCTTCTTACTGTTCATCTTCTTCATGCCTGGGGGAGAAGTCGCCGGTCTCAAAGCTAAATTCACACTGAAAATTCGCCAAGCAAAGTCGCTTTGAGTTCGTACGGTTCGTTAAAAAATTAAAGTCGAATTTAAAGCTTGATTAAGTTTTCTTCTCCAGTTCCTCTATTTCCCTTGGCAGACGAATCTCGAAGGTTATTAAATGAAGCAGAAGGATAAGTCAAAACCCGCTTCAAGTTGCAGAAGAACTTCACGAACTCACACCCGACCTCAAGAAACACAAACACCTCCACCTTGAAGAGCCATGGGATCGCAACTCCAACAGGAAAACCCTCATCCGCCAGCCCGGCGTCCGCAAGCAGCGGCTCCCATGAAAAGGAAGAGGTTTAAGCCGGCGGAATCGCCCTCGCACGTCAACTGGAAGCAGTTGGAGCAGAAGGGGCCCGGATGCGCGCGATGACCAAGTGCAAGCTCCGGCTGCTGAAGCGGGAGCGGATCAAGGACTATCTGCTCACGGAGGAGTTCGTGACAAACGATGATCGCTCGAGCCATGGCCACGTGGCCACGAGCGACGACGGCTCGCTCGGGACTGGTGGCCATGGACATCCAGATCTGAAGAGCTGGCCAAGCCCTGCATGGTAAGGTTACTATTTCTCTCGATTTCTATTCTTTTATTCTCTGGAAAAAAAATAGCAATTCAATTTTGAAATAAAAATAATAAGTAAAAAAAATTAAGAAAAAAAAGAAATAACTTCTCGGAATAGAAATATTATCATGCAGAAAAGATGCTTGAAGGTTGGTCAATGGTTAGATCCGAAAAGGAGGAAGAAGAGAAGAAAATGAACAGATTAAGAAAAAAAGAAGAAGCAATGTCTTTGGACGATTATGCCCCTAGTCATGTGATTGAAATAATCATGTGCACAAAGATTTGACTCACCGACGAGCTTAGTCCCTTAGGAAAATTGCATGTAGTCCTTTTCCCCTTTTCACGCCCCAATGAAAAAGACAGAAAATCTCCCAATAATGGGGTATCATATGATCTAAAATAAGATGGCCCTCTCCTGCTAACTTACCCTAAGTCATCGGATTGTTAGGTTAGACAATCCAGATCCTAGTCCCATATTCGAACTAAGTGAATTTTTCAAATCCTTATTTCAGGTAATTCCATTTCGAGCCCTCTTTTCAAAAAATCCATCCACTTTGGATTTTTATTTGAAAATTTTCCTGATATCCATTTATTTGGAAGAAATTCATCGAGTTCTCCTAGAAATATTTATTAAGTATTATTTATACAGAAGAGTCTCCTTAGCTACTTCATTTGAGGCACTTGTAAGGAAATATTTTCAGTTTTCTTGGACTAATCATGCATAACACGAAAATCATAGTGTCATGGAAATAATATCAATTTCTCTTTATAACAGTGTCTAACGAATTTTCCCACCTCCATGCCTCTTGTTAATAACAATCTATTTAGAGCAATAGAGCTTTCATTTTTTTTGTACATAACACGAGGACAAGTGATGCATTAGAAATTGTGGAGTTCTCTTAGTTAACTGCTTAATAAGTGTCCCCAATGCACTCCTCAACATAATCCTATATAAAGAAGAAAACGTAACTGGATAGAGAAAAAGTAGCTAGCTCTATGTAAGAGCAAAAGAAGAATAAATATAAAATTTTCTGAGTCAGTGGGTCAATTACTAAATGTTCTATCTGAAGAATAAGATACGTCAACAAGTAAGAGACGAGGAAGTTGCTCCAATATGACCTAGTCAAAGCTTTCACAGGGATCTCAAATGGACGGCCAATATCCTATACTTAAGTATAAATAGAGGACCTGGACCACCTCACTTGTTGTTGGACGGTTGGGGGGCAAAAAAATACTTTTTCGAAAAAAAGAAGAAGAAAAAAGTCCCCATTTAATGGGGGCCGTCCGATCTCAAATCAGACGACCCCCAAAAGTAGGTCACCCTGACCTGCGTACCTGCAGGTCAGGTGATCCAAGTCCATAAATAGAAGGATTGTTTGCAGCAAAATATGTCATACACGCAGAAAACTCAGCTTTTAAGCAAATTGAGTGAGTGAAGGAACTCATACCCCTTCCTGCAAGCATGCATTGCACCTGTACTTCGCCATTTCGAAATTTTGCAGCACCAACATTTCTTACACGAGCACTATCGGACATGCTTTAGTCAGTGCGAATCTTTTGCTGTTCCTTTTGGAACGGTTGGTTGCATGGCTAACGAGCTGTTTTAGTTTTTATCTTGATTTTGAACGGGGAAGTAGGATAGCAGAAGCCGTGGAAGTCATCAGCAATGAGGTCTATACAATCAGCAGCCCATTCCGGTCAAGAGAGGGAGAATCACAACCCTAAAGTAAGAGCAGTCAATCTGGGAGGCTGGCTGGTCACAGAAGGATGGATCAAGCCTTCCCTCTTTGATGCAATCCCCAACAAGGAATTCTTGGTACCGTGCTACAGATAATTGCCTTGGTGTTTTCGTGGCTTTTCTGACTGATGATTCGTTTGGTTTTGAAAAACCTTTCTGATTCCGGAACTGTGTATAATGTGTAGGATGGGACTAGACTTCAGTTCAAATCGACCATGGTAGGGAAGTATCTTTGTGCCGAGTCCGGCGGAGGAAGCCGGGTAGTTGCCAACAGCATGGGGACTCCTGCAATTGCCAACCGCTCAGCAGGTTACGACTCCGATTGGGAGACATTCAGGGTGAGTTAGCTTTACGCAGATGGATGACATTTGGCTATGCAAACTTGTGGTGTTAGTTTGGTGGTTAAGGAACACACTCCTGTACGTGGAATAGATGCTCATGACAATTGTCGAAAAAGTCCTAAACCTTTTATAACTTTGCCGATTCAGTCCTAAACCTTTTTTTTTTTTGTCAATTCAATCCTAAACCTTTTGAAATTTTGCCATTTAAGTCATTCCGACGACTTTTCGCCGAAAAAAGCCTTCGTGGACGTGACGTGGCCCGATCGGTTGGTTGCCGGCGATGAGGTGCCGATGATGTGGTACAAAACGACGTAATTTTGACAATTTGCCCCAAATTTTGTCCCAAAATCGGACCCGAATGAACCTTAGTTTGCTTTGCCCCAAAATCGAACCCTAGCTTGCTTTGCCCCAAATTCGTGCAAGAGTAGGGCTCCTCAGCTACGGTTCTTCTTCTTCAGCTTCTTGGTTCCTCGATTCTTCTTCCGCTGAGTTATCTTCCCCTTCTTCTTGCGTTCTTCAGCTAGCCTGCCTCTCTGTTTTCCTTCCTTCTTCTTCTTGCATGGATTTTCTCGGTTTTCCTTCTTGCATCGTTCTTCAACTAGGGTTCGAATTGGGTTCTTCAATTTGGGGCAAGTCAAAGCACGAATTTGCGGCAAAGCTAGTTAGTGTTCATTTTTGGGGCAAAGCAAGCTAAGGTTCATTTGAGTCCGATTTTAGGGAAAATTGTCAAAACTACCACATCATTGCCAGCGACCAACCGATCAGGCCACGTTGACGTCCACGTACGCTTTTTCCGGTGAGAAGTTGTTGGAAGGACTTAAATGACAAAGTTCTTAGGACTGAATTGGCAAAAAAAAAGTTTAGGACTGAATCTCCAAAATTGCAAAAGGTTTAGGACTTTTTCAACAATTGTCCCTAGATGCTCGATATGTCAAGTGCAAATAAATTTCATGTTTGTGCTATCACCATCTAAGTTTTGGCTCAAGGTCTTACATAGCCCAGAGTGTGATGGAATTTTCTTATGGGGACTTGCATCGAACAACATTAGCGATGGAAACCAAGCAATGACAATAGACCCTCTCGACGGAGAACTCAAATGTTCAACTAGGAAATAATATGGATATGTTCTCCCATTGACAACAAATTTCTGACTATAATAAGTGTCATTTTCAGAGAAGACAATCTTGTACATTGAGCTATAAATGATTTGCTATGTTTTGTGTATGTAGCTGTGGAGAATCAACGAGACGCTCTTCCACTTCAGGGTCGCCAACAAGAAATTCGTTGGCCTGGGCTCCGGTGGGGACGGGGTCGATCTAGTGGCTACTTGCGATTCACCAGAAACCCCGGAAACCTTTCAGATAGTGAGAAATCCAGACGATCCAAGCCGCGTTAGAATCAAAGCATCCAATGGCTTCTTCATACAGGTCATTAGCCTCTTTCTATTCCCTCTATCTTACACTAAGACTGATGCTAGATCTACTCCGAAGGGTTGAGAAACTATGGCACCAACGTTGTACATGTATTGATATGTGTACGATATGTTAGACGTTGATGGTGGTCTGCTTGTTTGAAGGGCCAACTTATTTGTTTTGCAGGTGAGGATGGAAGAACAAGTGACAGCTGACTATCAATGGGACGAGAGCGATGCGTGGGGAGACGAAGACCCATCTGTGTTTGTCATGAGCTTCACTAAAAGATTGGAAGGCGAGTTCCAACTCACCAATGGTCTTGGACCACAAGAAGCCCCCAGAGTCATGAGGGTATATGTGATTATAAAACTCCTATTTGATAATGGTCAAAGTTTACGCTTCTCAATCTTAAATATTTTGCAATTATGCCAATTGAATCTATTCTATTAATTTTGACTAGTAAGTGCTAATATGAATTGTTTTTAATAATATTATAATATTTCTTAAATTTGTTAATTCTTTTTTTGGTTTCCCTCAATTGGTGATGAGCTCATTGGCGATATCATCGCCTGGTCTCGCCTAGATCTGGATGAGGCCATGGGGGCCTAGGCGAGGCGAGGCTCGACCTCGCTATTGTTGGGAAAGGGCGAGCCTCACCATGGTAGGGCAAGGTGGGCGAGTTTCGCCCACTAGCCTCGGCCAGCAATGGTGAGGTGAGGCCAGGTGAGTGCTTTATGTCCTTGTTCAGCGGTCAACGATGGAAAAAAAAAAGAAAAAGGAGGAAGAAAAGAAAAAAAACAAATATAAAAGTTTGAGTAATTCTAAAATATAATTAAAAACTATTCGTGCCAGTACTCGTTGGTGAAATTTGCTGGATGTACTAGATTCGCATGGATGGAAAAGTTTTAAGTTTGAATTTGTTATAGAGAGAGAGTAAATGACTAAATTGACATAATTACAATAAATTTAGGGTTATGTTGATTTTCATATGATGGGATACTTACCAAGCTCAACATCTATTGTGATCCAGCTACGAGAGAATCTCCTTTTTGGAATGGAACTTGACCCAACGTCTTCGGTTCTTTCAGGATACATGTAATTTTTGCTTCTATGCATGTGTGACACATGCACGGCATTCCTAGTCCGATGCTACAAAACCCTTTAGATGTATGTGAATCACCCTTCAAAAAGTTGCAATCGTGAGCAGACCACAATCATAACAACCTTTTTCCAATGAGAATACTTTATCTAATAAAATTGATTTACGAAAATAATCTATTAAGCGTGGTGTCAATGTATTATTGGAGTCTTGTTTGGGCTCGAATTTATTGAGCCGGGTCTATTGGAGCCATCCTTTTTGTGCATTCCAAATGTGGGGCAAACACGAATCTCACAAAGTGGGCAACTATGATTAATGTGGTCCAATGGACTTGGGTCCATAAATAAGAAATTTCACATTTAAAGATCCACTTACGATCCGACATATTACTTAGTAAACTAATTCGATATATTATGTTAGTCAGCATTGGTCATTTCCAACAGCAGAAATTAATTATTTTCCTTTTTGTCTTAGAGCAGGAAAGAGCTAGTAAGGATACCTCATTCATTATTTTTGGTCCGGAAGATACCTTCTCATTTTATATTACACCTTGCAACTAAGAAAAACCCTCGCAACTTCAGCTTCAATCATGCCTTGTTCCTTTTTATAGACTACGAAATTCTGGTGTATTCTTTCCTTCAAACAATATCAATTTGGATGGAGTGATTAGGGGGATTAGAAAGGAAGAGAAAATATTGCAAGAAGAATGAAGTCAACCGGGTTGGAGAAAAAGGGATTAGAATCTGAAAACTTTGTCTTTTCCCCTAATCTTCTCAAATCATTCCAAATTTATCTGAAATTGAGTGGACTTAAATTAAATGCATGACTATAATAACAGGAACATTGGAGCACGTTCATAGTGGAAGATGATCTGAAGTTTGTAGCTGAGAATGGACTAAACGCCGTGAGAATTCCGGTGGGTTGGTGGATAGTGAGCGACCCAAACCCTCCGCCCCCTTATGTCGGCGGTTCCTTGACCTTTTTGGACAGAGCCTTCTCTTGGGCAGAGTGAGCCTATCACCATCTTCTCTTCATCTCATCATGTGCCATTGCAGTTTGGGACCCATCATTTGGTTTTCTCACTTGCAGGAACTATGGGTTGAAGGTCATTATTGACCTGCATGCAGCACCTGGTTCCCAGAATGGCTGGGAACACAGCTCATCAAGAGATGGGTTCCAGGAATGGGGAGACACAGATGACACCATCCAACAAACCCTCCATATCATAGAATTCCTAACGTCCCGGTACTTAATTAATCTATGGTTCGCAAACCTTATTTCGAATGCTAGGCATATGATTTTGTCTTGCCTATGTAGATATGCGAAGAGCTCGAGCCTTTATGCCATCGACCTCCTGAACGAGCCGCTCGTGGAGACCCTCCCTCTAGAGACCGTCACTAAGTACTACTGTGCCGGGCACAAGGCCGTCCGCAAGCACTCCCCCATGGCCTATGTGATCATGTCGCGCATGCTCGGAGCCCCCGACCCGAAACTGCTGCTTCCCGTTGCAAGCGGCCTAGACAGGATGGTCGTGGACATGCATTACTACGTTATGTTCAGGACGAAATTCGACACCATCCAAGGTAACCTTGATTTCATACAGAACGACAAGGGTGCCCAATTGGACGATCTCGCTAAACTAGAAGGACCTCTCACTTTCGTGGGTAAGTTCAAACTTTTAATATGATTATCATGCCACTGATGCCACACATCATTGTGTATCTGTCTTCCGTTATCTGCTATATACATATAAGAAATGTGGATCTATGTAATGTGAAATTTTAGGGGAATGGGTAGTGGAGTGGACGGTGAAGGGAGCAACAAAAGAGGAGTACCAAAAGTTTGCGGAGGCTCAACTGGAAGTCTATGGAAGAGCCACATTTGGATGGGCCTATTGGACTCTCAAGTGCGCCCAACACCATTGGAGCTTGGAATGGATGATCAAGAATGGTTACGTTAAACTTTAGACATCACCTTCAGAAATTTATATATATAAGTCTACGCAGTTTTTACAAAATTGCAAGTTACGTTGTAGGCTTTGATGACCTTTCAACCAAATAAACATTTTGTCATCTTCGAATTAAAGATCATCTAGGCAAGCTTGATAGCACAAGCGACGAACCCAGGATCGATTGTTTTCACTAGCTCACCACTTTTATCGTCACATAATTTACTACCGCTTCCAATTTACTAATTATCATATGAGATTAGCAACTTAAGTTATCCATTATTTGTCAGATTAATTATCAAAAGATTTGGAAATTTGGGTTACTAACTCTTATTGAAATTGGCAAACCTCCTCATCGTCTCGGAAAATCTTCATCTTTTGAAGTTCTCCGTGAGCTCTCCGCTTCAGTTCCTAAAGTTGAAAACCTACTTAGTCTCTAATTTTCTATTGGTTTACTTTGATTGTCTATTCTTTCTCTCATGATCTAATTTGGGAGTTTGTGTGTGATTAAATTTATGTAGCTAATTTTGAATGAGCGCGAGTATTAGTTGGATGATTCGTTTAGTTGACAATAACTGAGGATGATGTTCATGACGTGACTTCACAATTTATTTGAGATAATATCGTTTCCCTCTACCGAATTAGCCTTAGATATAGATGTAAGAATTCCTTACATGTATTTGATTTGTATTATTTCAATATATTGACAGATGTGTCTTTTCACAATGATGGTAACAAAGATGTTGAACTTAGATGCGCGTTGCAAGCTATTGCAAATAAAGAAGGAGATCTCGATGTATACTTATCACCGAATCTAGTGATTTGTCACCAATCATTTACAATGACTAATCCTTTTTTTTAGAGATACGAGTGGGTTTGTAGTTATAGTATGCCTTTTGTTATTTGCATTATGATATTTTCTTTGATCCGAAATTATCTGAAATTTGTTAGGCTTGAAAGTCTCCTAAAATTGAGTATTATTCAAAGAAACGAATAGAATCTCCCCTTCTAAAAAGAAAAGAAAAGAAAAACTCTTATTGGAGTTCCTACTCATATTTACTTGTTTTTATTAATACACCAACTTTTCTACTTAGCTATCGACTTTTACTTATTTTAGAGATTAGTGATATAAATTACCATGAATCACCTACTTCTTTTTTCTCATTAAATTACTATTAGAACTATTAACTCTAATTAAATCACCCACGGACATGCATTTGAAACTCAGTGGAATCCACGGGAGATTGATTTTGACAGCGGGGTATAGTTGTAGCTTTCATGCACGCATCATGAGCATTTTGGCCAATGTCCCTTCAGTCGGGAACATCAAATTAGTATATGAAAAGAGAACTCATTTGGGAACACTATTATACTCCCAGTTGGATTTGATGCTTTTCTCAGCAAGAAGGATGCATGATTTCATCACTTGAAATGCCAACTCTTGTAGGCTCGAGTAAAGTTTAGATCGTAGGTGATTACACGATCAATCCACCATCGAGAAATTTATCCTTCATTGTATTAACATCTACGAATGTATAAGAATAATATGAAGTAGATGCTACTTATTAATAGTTAGATTGCAGCCATCAGGCACACGGCCTGAGATTGAGGGTGCAAGTTGGGGGTGCCAACCAAAGTTCGATCCTTAACAAAAGCAAAAGAGAAAAAAAAAATTACACCAATCAAATAGATAAAAAAAAGGGGAAAATATAAAAAAAAAAATTCAATTGTAAATAGAAGTTTTCTTTGCTTTTTTTTTTAAATTGTCGCCGACGAGAGTCCCAACACAAGTGCAATAAGCTGAAAACTTTTTCGATCCTCAATGAAAGCAACATTAAGGAAAAAATTACCAATCAAATAGCTAAAAAGTTATTAGGACCGAACCTAGCACATACCAATGACTATATATATGCTTAGTAGACATCAAGAACAATCGTTTGATGCTTCCATTGGTAGGTTTCATACTATCAAGAATATAATTAGGGCAGGATATTTTGGTTGTGATGGTGGGTCATACTATTACTTGTCCTCCTTCGATGTTGACCTAAGAACCATTCACTTGTCCATTCCTAAAAGAGTGGACGATGCCTCCTAAGCAATGACTTTGTGGTGAGCTATTACGGGTGACCACCAATCGACCAAAGCAAATGGCGTTTAGAGACATCAACTTCAGCTGAGCTGTTCATACCTGTGCATACCGAAGCCCGAGAGGGACACACCTATTAGACGGTTCAAATTGGGGAGGGGCTTTCAACGATGCCTATGTATAAAAGTGGTGCGAAGGCCACTCAAGTTAATTAATGATAATGACATAAATAGTTCATAAACTTCAACTCAATGTGTAATGTCACCTATGAAGTTTAAGTCAATGTGCAATACCATCCATGAACTTCGACTCAATATGGTATGTATATCTTTGGGACATGTTCAAGTTAGTCTTTACACTATGTGAATATGTTCAGTATTATCTTTCCAATGATTCAAATTCGGAGATAACATTTGCCGTTTTCATATGGCTTAAGGATTAAATTGAACATGCCTTGATAGATCATGGATTACTTTGAATAAATTAAAAATTCAAGAATGACACTGCACATTGAGTTAAAATTTGAGAATCACATTAAACATGATAAAAGTTTAAGGAGCACATTGTACATTGAGACAAAGTTTAAGGACTATTTGTGTTATTTTCCCAATTGATTATTAAGATTGTCAAATGTATTCTAGTTAACTCTTTGAATACATAATTATGCCTTTAATTTTAAGTCGGTACTGGAGTTAGCAATATCGGGTTTGATTCCTCGCATCTCCTGTGCATATATTTCCTACTTTTCTTTTCCCTTTTCATTTTGCACAATGGGCTCAACAGATCTTTCGTCCATTTATATCAGGTTTGCACATTTAACACCCTCGTCATCCGATCAACAATCGTGTAATAAGAAGTGTAAAGATATCTTCGAAAAAAGATCCGCGTCATACTTTAACAATTTAAACTTTTGAAATAAACGGTAGCACATTCAAATTTAACTTAAGTAATCGAGAAACTGCTTTAATAATTGCAACCGAGCATGCATAAATTAGTGGGAGAAATGACGAGTAAGAAATTTGAGATAAAAAGCACAGCGTGTGCATGAGAACGCTTCTGCAACTGGCTTTGGAAATCTAAAGATACCGTCAAAAGGGCAGAGTTCAAACGTGTGGTCGTCGAGTGCCATCAAATGTTCGTTGAGAACCCATTTCCACATGCATTTCATGGTTACCACATCTCCTTAAACGTGCTTCTGCAGGGTTTCTCCTAATCAAGTTCCACAATATCTTGCGCAAAACGCTCGAGAAGCGTCCTCTCATGTCCTATTAGTCACATCATCAGCTCATAAATTCATGCGAAGAGTCGCAAGACTTCACAGTCAAATGGCGTTCTCTGTCTGTGTTATGAGTTTCATAGCCTATTAACTCTAACAAGCTTTAATATAAGGATGGCTGTCTCCAAGACCTTTTGTTTTGGACAATCTCTCGGATGGTAGCTGGAGGAGTGCCACGGAGTCAAATAGTCAATTATGCAGATGATCAAAACAAAAGGTCACAGAACCTTTGATTTCTAAGTGGTAGACGCGGGACCACCTTTCCACACACAAGTTGAGAAGCTGAAGTCCTTCTTTTCCTTCTTTTTATAGCCTTTCCTTTGACATTCATGGGAGCTTTCCCTCCCTCGTCCTCTGATATTTTCCTACTATTCATGTGAATGGCTTCGTTGGAATTTCGCCGCAATTGATCTCTCCAGTGACAGTTCTCCCCCACATATTTTCACGCAAAACCCTTCTTTTGCTGGAGTCTAGGGTTCTTGACACCTAATATAACTTTTAACTTCTAGAGCTTCTGCATCATTTTGGTTGTACTGATATATACATATACATAATTTGCTATACTTTTTCCTACTATATCATCAGGCCAATGAAAAAGGGCTGACTGAAGCAGGGCTCAACCTAGCTCAGCATCATTAGAAGGCATCTTCTTAGACTGCATTACGCTTTTTTAAAACATCAAGTGGCACAAACTTTGTGGGGCTACGCTATCGTCTGATTTGATCCTCCGAGTTCTTAATAAGCATCGGCCAGCCATGAAGAACTTCTCTCTTAATCAAATCGCACCTTGTAAGGGAATTAGCAAGCAGCCACACGTGCATCCTGTATGTCGACTCTCGCTGGCACAGTTAAAGGGCCAAAAGAACATAAATAAGTCCGAGGGTCTCAATTCAAAATCTACGCATCTCCATGCCAACTTTTATAATGGGTCGTATGAGGCACTCATTGATCCAATAAAAGGAAAAAAAATGAATTTCTATGCATGGACTAAACATAGCACGAGGGAGATGATGCACTGAAAATCACAAAATTTCTTTACATGGTCGTTTATCAAGCGGCCTAGCACACTTGAAGGTAAAACAGGGTGATGAATGAAGTGAAATCACTTGGTATATGTGGGACTGTGACTATGTTTCAATTGGTCATTTAACAAGTGTTTACTGATATGCTGTCGCAAACTAAGGAGGATCTGAATGATGAACGATGGATGAAGCAGCAAGTGGGCAGACCAGGGGCTGAGGCAAGGGGGTCCCAAAGGGGGCCCTTAAAAATAATTGGATGGGCAAGTGCATGCCCTGTTGTGGAAAAAGAGGGCACCAACCTGGCGTATCCGGCCAAACCACAAGTTGCCCTCCCTCGCCAATTGTTAACAGCTTTAGATCTTTAGGGTTTCTTCTGTCCCACTCATCTTTATATTGCCATTTGGGAAGAAGAAGATGCCAATTCCTAAAATAGAACTCGACCTAAAACGAATGTCGTCGTTCGCAAGAGAGGTAGAAGACGAGCGAGTTTATGGTCCACAAGAAGCACGGTCCTTTGTGGGCTTTTCACTTTTCGAATCGGAAAGTATAAAATCATGACCGTTCAGACTAAAATCTATTAGATGTTAGGAATTCTTCGCATTTCAATCAGGCTGCGAAATAATATATCAAGTACTGTCGCGTGCAGCTCAATTAATTTACTGTCATATTACGAATAACAATAGAATTAAATATATTTAAATATTTATCTCTACTCCATAACGATATATTGATACTCCATTGGAATTGATATTTTGAAAGATTCTCTCTTAGATCATTACCTTTCTTAATGGAATCTTTGACTTTTATTTAGAAAATAAATGATGTGTCTCGCAAGATGAATATGTTGTATAAAATTATATGTATTACGGGGAATTATTGTAAGATGAGACGTATACATTGAAATGCATCTGGACCATAGAAGTGACTTACCAGCAGATATGGTAGGTCCCCACCAGGTGCAGATTCAATTTAATACGTATACCACACTCCCATTAAAATCCCTCTTATTTTTCATAATATATATACGTATATATATATGCATTTATACATATATACATTCATCACTTCTTTTTCTTGTTTCTTTCTCTTTATCTCTATTTTTTCTCCTTCTGCCCTAACCATTGCTGCTTCTAATTAAAGAAGTAAAAATGCTTTTGGTAACATTTCCATTTCCGAAAATAATTTATCTTCTAATTATATTGCTTTGATGAGTTTCTTTGCAAAAGAAAGCATCTGGCAATCACTATTACCAATATATATATATATATATATATATATATATATATATATATATATATATTAGTATAACACTAATTTGTTGAGACTTTTTTTTACTTCTTTCTTTTTTTTCTTCCTCCTCTAGCCAATTATTGGCAAACAGAAGAAAAAAAATAACTCTAAAGAAATTGTCATCGGACTTATTATTTCCATTATAAATTTATTCTCCGATCAGATTTCTTTTTCGTTTTAATTGAAAAAATTGTATGATGTTACTAAACGGATTTTAATTTTTTTTTATGTTTTGGATAATTAAAAAAATTTAAAAAAGAGAGAGAGATATGAGCATTACCAAGCGTACCTTAAGAGACCCGCTACTTATCTGTAGCGACTCGACCGTGCATGGCACCATTACCCTCATTCGCCTCTGAGCTGCTCGCGCGATAGTGCCCGCCATCATCCAAATTACCCAAATGGTGGAGTCTCGTTCCTCATGCCCCTTCTCTACAGACAATTTGTATTCTTTCCGGATTCGATCACGTCCAGTCTTGCAACCAAGTCGTCCGGGGCACACACGTCCGATCGAATCCAGATCTAACCCAAATCGAGTTAAAGAATAAGAGAAGGTTGCATTCTTATCCCTTGATTTCAATGTTTTTTCCCAATTTTGGAAGGGTCACATCCAAGTTCTTCTTCACTTGCCTCTCGAGCGCTCCTGACATCTAAGTACGTATTTAGTAACTTAGAATTAACACACCGCCAATCCCTCGAGCGTGTGAAGTTTCTGAGTACGCGGTGGGGCCCGACGGCTGACATGGACTCGCACAATCTCGCGAAAGATATGGACGGTCCAGATTCGCTCCTCGCCTGTTGGCTCTTCTTCTTATATTTGCCCCCCACCCATCTCCACCACCTCCTTCCTCCTCCACTTCTCTCTCTCTCTCTCTCTCTCTCTCTCTCTCTCTCTCTCTCTATTCGTCTCTCTCCAATTCCTCTGCTGTTCTTCTTCTTCTTCTTCTTCTTCTTGTTCTTCTTCTTCATCTTCATCTTTTTCCACTTTTTCCATTGTTTCATTTTGTTTTCGAGGGATTATTCATAGTTGCACAGTGAAGAAGAAGAAGGAGCAGTAGTAGTAGATTGAGAGAGTAGAAAAGACAGAGAGAGAGAGGATGTCGCTGGGGAAGAGACCGCGCCAGATGAAGAGGACGACGAGCATGACAGAGATCACCTTCGATCTGAACATCAACGACGAGACGGCGGCCCCAACGCCGGTGAGGAATGGCCAGAAACCGGCTGGGCCCGTCGAGGGGTGGGATCCGCGGCTGGTGACGATGTCCGCCGCTACCTCACCGAGGCCCCACCGGCGTCACTCCTGCGAGATCCTCGACACCGCCCACTTCTTGCGCTCCTGCGCTCTCTGCAAGCGTCGCCTCGTCCCAGGCCGCGACATATATATGTACAGGTAAAAGAAACTACTTCTTTAGTTCTCTTCAATACTCGAAATTCAGCCGGAACTCGCCAGTTATCTGCTACTGTTGGCGAACCAGATCCAGCATAGTCGTATGTTCGTACGAATTTTCCTTTCTACGATGAGCAAGTTCGATTTGAAAATCAGCTGATAATTCATGTAATCAGTCATCTAATCAATGGCGCCAGCGAAGCGGAGGCATTATTATTGGCAGACCAAAAAAATAAGACGAGGAAACAGATCAGTAATTTCCTGACAGACTAAATTTTCCGTTTTGAGGCTCTCCTGACTTTCCATATTTGATCTGTCGTTTGTTTTTTTTTTTTGACCGATAATTATTGGCGGTGAATAAATTCGAAAAGGTTTTCTGATTTTTTGTTTTGTTTTGCAGAGGTGACAGTGCTTTCTGCAGTCTGGAGTGCCGGCAGCAGCAGATGAACCAGGACGAGAGGAAAGAGAAGTGCTCCTTCGCGTCCAAGAAGGAGGCCATCGCCTCCTCCCCAGCCTCCGCCGCCAAGGTCTCCGCCAAAGGGGAGGCTCCGGTCGCTGCCGTGTAGCCGCGCTCCTCCAGTGCCGGCCGCCGCTACCCGAGACGACGATTTTTATCCGCGCCGCTCGTGCACGCAGACCTGGGAATCTCATGAATATATCTCTGGAGCTAGAAAGAAAGGAAGAAAAAAAAAACTAAAAAGTTTCTTTTTGTAAGTGGAAGCAAAAGAAGGTAAATTCATTGGAGAAAGCTTTTGGGAACGATTATTCTTAGGTGCATCCAAGCAAGTTCTATCCCCAGTCTCTCTCTCTCTCTCTCTCTCTCTCAAAATCAAATACAGGGACATGAACGAAAGTGTTTGGAGTTTCCTCGTGCTTGAACGAGGGAATCATGGGTTGTTCCTTCATTGGCAGAAGGGGAAGGAAGTGACTTTTCAAGAATATGTTCGACACCCATCATGAAAAGGAACTGGAATCCCACGACACGCCATAGTAGAGCCTGCGAAAAGTTATGTCTTTTGTTGCTTAGATATACTGACAATAATGGAGGCTCGATTTCCACCTAAACCCACTGATTCAATATAAAGTGATGCGCGCCCATATGCTTATGAAATTGATTGCGGGGTAAGAAACGTGAGAATAATTTCATGGAGACCAGGGTGAATCTTGCACCATCTCTGAGAGAGAGAGAGAGAGAGAGATTCTATATTAAGGTCGCCGTTCTCTTTCATTAACGCTGATTGAAGGAATTTGGAGAAGGAAGGAATCTGTGGCTTAGTCAGCAATGCGTGCGGTGGGTCCCGAGGTGCAAGAGGAATCCATCCGGGGAGAGATTGACGTTCACTTTTAGATGGACTTCATGGCGAAGTAATTGCCATTCAGCCATACATCCTGTGTTAAAAAGCACGATCACTAGATCCGGACAGAGATGGCCCCCGTGAGAGAGAGAGAGAGAGAGAGAGAGAGAGGGAGGGAGGGAGGGAGGGAGAAGAGAGAGAGAGACATTGGTGTTGTGGTGGTGGCATCCCGGTCCCAAATTTCATTATCTCGAAAGGATCGATCCGGGTCGTATTCATCTTTCTCACTCAAGTTATGTTTTTTTCACTAAGTTATGTTTGGACCGTCGTTTTTATGTAATTGTAGACTAAAAATATATGGGGATGATACACAAATTCATGACCGCTAATTAGGATTCGATTTGAGGGGGGGATTAATTACGAATCGATTTCATTAAGATTTTCTTGGAAAGCGCAATCCTTGATTGAATGATTTGCACATTCTTATACTCTTAATTCTTTAGATATCATATTGCCAAGGAACTTTGATATGAAAGAAGCTGCTCTTTTCAATTAATTCTGTGAATCCGGTACGTAATAATTGAATCTAAGGTCTGAAAAGCATTCTAATCTTGTGTGGAGTTAGCTGGACTCAAAGGACAAACATTCCAGGATTACCGTATCAAAAGACATTCCTCCTTTGCTTCAGTGCGGGATTGAATTCTTGAGAGAATGGGATTCTGTCAAAGAAATTAAAACGTTAAATTAAACTCCAATAAAAGTAAATTTCTCAAAAAGTGTGAAATCGAATTACCTAACAATGATTACCGTTTTTATTCCAATTCCACATCCCTAAAACCCTAATACCACTAGCAATAACCCAACTCTATCGATCACTGCCGCCACCATCGGTGGAAGTCCGTCGCTACCGATTATCTAAAATTACCGTCGGTGTGGAGCATTCTTTTTTTTTAAAGGGAAAAATCATTTCTTTCTTTCTTTTTTTTGAAATTACTCGTGCCGTCCATGTCTGTCTGCCTTTTCTTCCATTGACCTAGATGGAGGAAGAAATGTTACTTAATTTGTCCTGGGAGATTAAACTAGTCAGTTGATGACCTGCTGGCAACATCATAGTCCCTTAAAGAAGATCAAAGGGAATAATAATGCAAACAAAGTGGTCCTTGATGGCTGGGACCAATGGCCGAATGATTATGTAGCCAAGCGCTGATGAAATGCTCAAGAAATGGGGACCGATGTGCAACAAGAGGTGACTTGTTCGAGATTATAATTTGCTTTTATTTAAGTCCTCTTCCACGGTTTAAGTATAGAAAAGGACATACCCTAGTGTAAACCATTCTCTTCCCACATGATCAAGACGTCCGAAACATCATTGTGGATTATCCCTGAGAATGGTTGAGTCGAATAGGTTAGATAGTTATACACGTTTATATAAGAACGGACTGTCGAGTGCTGGAAACTTTTCGAGTCAACTTACAAGATGAAGAGTTTTACTAAGTGGACGTTTGCTAATTGGGCCACGAGTTCCAAATTCGTAAATTTTTCTAACCTATAAATGAATCTATCAACTTGCAATTTTTAACCCTAGAGAATACTACATGAATCAATTTAACTTTGTTGAAGAAACTCAATTATCGATATTCTAAGCTTTATATGATTGTGGAGAGAGGCGAGTGGCTCGGGCCACAGAACATGTTGAAGAAGGTTAGGGTGTTGGAAACACCGAGCAAGATTCTCAAGCATCAATGGACCTCAGATTGGCACATTGGAATCAAAGAATGGGAACCAAAGATTAGCAAAATCTCTTGGTCAGAGCACAAGATTTTCTTTCTCCTGGCTAAATTCCTCGTTAACATAAATAAACCTAGCAAATCGGTCTTCTAAGCTTCTGATACGCGCAATGATCTTCTATTTAATCAATCAAGCACCACCTGGAAGTACACATGTTGACATGATTCTAAAGTGGTACTTAAGTTTGCCAACTCACCCAACTTGATCTGAGCACAAGCTTCCGAATGAAGATTTGCTCGATGCTTGGCCGTGCTCTTTAGGTCATTCCTCAGGCACAAAGTTAAATTGACCCCGAATGTTCCTCGAAGGGAAACTGTCCAATTAATCTCATACTTATTATAAAGATGTTAATTCGGTCATAAGTTCTTCGATTTAATCAATTTAGCAACGATTTCAATTCAAGCTTTAGGACCGAATTTTTCCAGTCGTTCATCAATGATCTGACTTTTTCATGGGCCAAGAAGACGGGCATCGTAATCCAGGTAGATCGCTTCAAACCGTAATGGTTATAAAAACAACTTGCTCGTGCAAACTCTGAGCTTCTGTTGAGTTGGAAGTTGCCCTTTATTTGTTCCTAAGTTCTTGCACCCGAAGGGGGGCATTAAAGAATTGTGCTCTCCAACCAATTGAGCAGAGGCCAATTTGGGCAAGTGGGCATGTGTCGCATCCATGGATTTAGCCCTCCTCGGCTTAATTAACACGCCCCTTGATTAAAAATGAAGTGGGGACTTCGATCGTGACAAGGCCCTGCCGTGTATCCGACTCGGGAGAGATTCACGTGTTCCGAGCTGATACAACCACCGGCGACCTTAATCTTCCTTCTAATTTCGTTATGATTAATCAAGGACTTTAGGGTTTGGAAGTGCCACAATTGGGTCTCGATCTAACCCCCGTTGGAATCGGGCGTCCGAGATGAATCGTGGCCAACGACCATATAAATATATTTTACTTGGAGAGCCATGTCGGATTTCCAATGTCTGAGGCCCACCAGATGACGACCTCGAGATGCGATTGGGGCTTTTTTCTGAAATCTTAAAGTCCTCCGTAAATCAAATAAGGAAACCCTTAAGTGCTCATTTGATTGATCACCAAAAAGTTTATAAAAAAATCTTGTTTCTGCACTTACAACCTTTGATTTCCACTACTCTCTACCTTCGTCCCCTTGAAAATTCTTCCACTATAGTCACATTGGCTGGAACAGATCTGAGGACGTAGATCTGTTTCTTCCCCCAAAAAGGAAATTGGAGTCTTCACAAAATAATATTTGTGGTGGGCAGGAACTTATTTAAGATGGAGAAAGTACAGCCATCTTGTGATTATAAGAGCATCAACATGTGCACTTTTGCTTTTGCTACTTTAATGCTGATGGTTGACCTGTGGAAAGTAGACTCCGCTTTCCATACCGACCGTTTATTTCGTGAAAAAAAATAATTAAAATAATAATTTCTCAAAAAATAACTATTTATGTCTAAGTATTTTTCATAAATGATGAAAATATATATGTCCGAAGTGATATAAGCCATTATTTTCGAATCATTCATTTTTTGAATTATTCATTTTTCGCGACATAAATAGAGCTTTACGAGAATGAAACCCTTCATAAAGTTTAACCATATGCATCCATATTATATAATTCATATATTATAATTAATAAATCTTTCATTCGAAAGGAATGCATATATTATATTAATACATGACCAATATTTGATAGAGACCAACACACACTTGCTATTCATTTAAGCCTTGGTAATTGGCATGAGTGAGAAAGGCCATAGTAAAAGGTCTACAATTAGATTATATTGTGCTACAAGAGAATGTATTTTCGTCTTTCCAATGATACATTTCTTTCAATCATAAGCTAGATATTCTAGAAATTTGATAATTTATACTCTATATATCCAAAATATAATATTATATAAATAAAATGTCACCTCCTACTTCGAAGGGATCTTAATATTTTCCCCCTTCCCTAAACTTCCTAAATTATTTAGCTTCGATATATCGTATTCATGAAAATCGCATAACATGATAATTTAAATTATATATTGATGCCCGTCAATATCAAAATCTACATTTCTCCATTCTACAACAACGTTTTTGTAAAGAATTCGGATCTTCAAATATCTTCATGTTTCCACACACGCAATTCTTTTGAAGTTGTGCAAATATTCGCAATAATTTCATTCTATTCATTGATGATTCGAATGTTTCATAATCGATGACGTGATTTCACTTATTTTTCAGATATCGATTCCTTGCGTGCCCGTAATGCGTGTCGCACCAGCCTTTGTCCTAGGTTCTAGTATCGTCTAGCCCGAATCGTCTAAACCCTTATCATGAGTTGGTTTACAGGTATTTCAAGTAGGCGAGATTTCTGTCGAATTGACTTATCATATAGGGCGAAGAAGGCGCCTCGAAACTCAAGTTAATCCCTTGATCATTAAGCTGCCAATCTATTCATTTAGCTTCTCGCATAGCTTTCGGGAAAAGGCAAGATCATAATTGAGAGGAGAAACGACATCAGCATCGTCCTTCCCTATGCATCCCAATATAAACGTCATTTCCAGGCCACATAACATGTTGGGAGATGACACCTTCCATTGTCAATAGATGCTGGACCAGAACAGGGGTAAATGGGGGGTAGGGCCCATTGGGCCTCTCCCTTTCGAAGAAACATGTCCAATCCTCACACATAACGCAAGCAAACAACCGGCTTTAAGGTTTTTTTGTCTTTGATCTCGGCCGTCCGATTCGGTTGGGGGTGGGGCCAACCCTCCGACGTGTACGCTACGTGGCCGACCCTCTCCGGGGACAAAGAACAAGTGACGACCTTTCCCACTTTAAAGAGGCCAACGAGCCCACACTCCATTATTCACGTCACACCATTGCGTGCTTGTCTCTTAGTGGAATCAAGGGGTCGTCCACTCGAAATTTTGGCAGGGGGTATAGGAAGCTTAAGATAGATAGAAGTGAACAACCGATGATGATCTCATCCGACTCGATTCCCGTAATCCTCGAGTCGCTCGAGAAATAATACTGGGTGAGTGGCGATTCCTAATTCGAAGTACGGACTAAAAAGATCGGTTCACCTCGTTTTTTCCAAAAGAAAAACCCTTCTCAACGTAAAAACTATAAATGTTCTCATTTCGAAAGATAATCATCATTCATGAAGTTATTGTGCTGTCAAATCAATTGAAATTTCATTGTTGTTTTCGGGAACATGTCATGAAAACATTGGTGAACCAGAGAGATCGTATCAACCCTCGATTCCGTTGAACATTACCTGATGTGTTTCGATACGAGCACGGGTTTTTTCTTTTCTTTTCTTTTGTATTTTCGAGGGCCAGGAGATGGGCGGACGTGAAGGTGGGGGGGGGGGGGGTAGGGGCAAGGATGCTATGCTTGAATTGGAGACGTCCACATCAGTTGGAGGAGGAACACTTGTCCTCAAAAGAGAGGGGCAACAATAAGTGCTGCCTATTTGGTCATGGAGGAGCCAAAAGAAGAAGAAGAAAAAACAGTCATTAGGGAGGGGGACCAACTCATTGGAGTGAGTGGTTAGGTGAGAGAGGCGACAGTAAAGGAGGCTTTGGTCCCAGGGTCGATGACAAAAAGGTGGGGGTCATCTGTCGAATGATTGATGGGCCTGGGGCCACATCTGGAGGCCCAGGTTGATGATTCTAAGCCAGCGTCTTCATTTCAGGTAAAAAACAGAGGAGGAGGGAGATTCCCTTGGAAGTGAAAAGTGGAGCAGAAGCACTCGATACTGTCAATGACTTTTGGCCACATTTGATTTGGCTTTGGAAATGGATTTTGGAGAAATGTTGAAAATTAATAAAACTAACTTTCATCTTTCGATATTTTCAAGACCAGTTTTTCACCTTAAAACCATATTGAACCTTTTGAGAATGACTGCAAAACATCTCATATGCGCAAAGCAACTTAGGAAAGCTGAACCAAACGCAGCCTCTGTCCTCTCATAAGAGAAAAAGGAAAAACAATTGTGTGAACATAGTTGAAGTGATGGGATTAGGTATAAATATGCTCTCGACAAATGAATACCGCAAAAAAAGATTGGAAGTTCACCTTCCTTAAAAGCCTAAATGCCTCTCGAGTATTCAGGTAGTTGGTTGAGGGCATTGGGAATATGAATTACTCGTTCAAACCCTACTGTTTGCGTGCAACCGTTTTGGATCGGAGCCACCTACATAGCCTAAAAGGCGTCGTCAACTCATGGGCATGTAAAGTGCTCTATGCGACTCTAGACCGTAAAGTTTCCGCCCTCATGAATTTGGATTAGGGAATAAAATGAAGAAGGGAATGAACTCACCAACTTTCCGCAATTAGGATAGAATAAGTGGGCTATATAAATGGGTTGAGCTTTTACAAGACTTCCCAGCCCACCGAGCCTTGCGATCCACCAGCATATGTTCTGGGCTTCACAAGTAGACACAACAAAAGGAGCAACCATCGATAAAGTTCTGTTCCTCTGTTGGCCAGACACCAGGGACAATGTTGAATAAGAGTTAACAAGAATCCATTTTCTTGGGGACTAGGATTAGTCGAGGGTTAACACCTAACATTACATAACATCTAATGCCCATTCTATCTCTCGTGCGCGCATGCACGCATTTATCGTCGGATCACTAACTGGGAGCCCCAGTTTTTGCTCTGGGCTGTTGAGTTAGTACATCGTGCTTCATTTAGGTTCTGCACAGGGACCATGCTACCTGATGAAGTTGTTGATGGGAATCAAGCAGACATAGGAAGTGAATTTTCTATCAGCTCGGCATTCGGAAAATCGCCCATTCGGGAAATTTTTCCAATCGCCCCTCTCCATTTTTCATTCCCCGCCGGTTTCTGTGCAAGCCTTTCATGAATATGTGCCCAAGCATGCTGTTCATAACCAGAGGCAGGGAAAGTGTTCGAGAAAGATAGAAAAAGGGACCGAAGAGAAGTTTAGGGCAGGGGCATTCAGGTGCTCAACCAACAAATCTTTGACTTTTCATGAGGCCTCTCGGCCTCCTACACGCAGAATCTTGGGCTGGGGCAAGCTACACCAAAATTCAAAGTCGACCAGCCTTAGCCCCCTTGAAAATCTCTGTTTATCATTGCTTCCACCGTCAGTGTAACTTTTTGTTGTTGTCCTTTCACACGTTGACTATTGAATGAGTGTCCTTTTATATGAGTTCGGCTACATAGCTATTTCTACTTATTCATGTTAACATTGAGTTTATAGAGAAAATTATTCATATTGAGTATTGACGATGGCCCTGTTGAGCATGGAACACGGTTCCAAGGTCAATCTAGGATCGCTAGGCGAGCAAAATTGAGGTCAAAGGCGAGGATAGATCGAGGCAAAGGAGGCCGAGGCAAGCAACAAGCTGGTGAACGGCAAGGCAAGCGAGGCCGAGGCAAGTGGCAAACTGGGTGACGGGCGAGGTGAGCAAGGTCAAGATGAGAGATGAGCTGGGTGAGTGAGGCACGACGAACTAGATGAGCAAATGGGGCGACACGAGTGAAGCCAAGACGAAAGGCAAGTTGGTGGAGTGAGGCCAAGGCAAGTGACAAGCTGGGCGAGTGGCGACGCAAAGCGAGCGACGAGCTAGGCGAGTAGTGAGCGAAGTGGGTGGCAAAGGAAGGACATGACAAGGCAAGGGAGGGTGATAGCGAGGTGCTTCTATTAAATTGGGGCTCGATAAGAAAAAGAAGGAAGAATGGCTCTTATGTTTTTGGGCTCGACACTTCGCAATATCTATTATGTAGGTACCTGAATAAAACTCCTATTTGCATTGTGCACAATTTGTATCATATAGGGAAACTTAATCAGTTCATCTCATTTTAAATAGTTATATATATCATATATAATATATGTCTGGTTGGTCTGTATTTGACCAACTCGCACAGCGTCGGGGTAGAGATTTCAAGACTAAGGACCGACCCGATCGTCCTAAAAACCTGACCAGGACTGGCCGACAGTCCTAGACCATTGTTCACCCCTACTTTGGATGCAAGCGAGCCTGTGAACGGGTTTCATGCAATCAAAAAATGTCGAGGACAACTCAAGGAGTCACAATATAAATCAAAAGAATGGATGCGATGTTTCTATGGAGTCATTGACTCAGATTTATCTTCCATCCATTATGCACTTTCGACTGTAACAATGCAGAATTTCCATCACCGACTTGTTTTAACAGTCTAATCTAAAATTTTACGACAACAGGTGAAGATCAATCGCATGTATATAAAGACGCCTAAATCCTGTGAAAAAGTGATGTTAAATATTTGACACCCCTTCTCACGTGTAAGTTGGGTTAGAAACAACATGGAACTTGAAGAACGGTGAGCCACACATGCATAATAAAAAATGAAAATATATAATGTAATAAAAACATTTTAAAAAGAAATTGCAAAAGTTGTCCAGGTTGGTGCCTATCATGCCATGTAGGGATGACCAATATCCACATCAGCGATTTCCAGTTGAAATTTGCCGAAATTACTACATTAATAAGTAGTCAGAAGGGTTGGGACTAAGTTGATAGAATTGAAAGATTTATAATTAAATTAATCATCGTACGATGAATTTAAGATTTTGTTGTGACAATCATCCCATCTAGCGTGACACTCTTTGTTCAGAAAATAATCTTGAGGCCACCATTTTACATCACTTGTACGTGTGGCTGTGTTTAGCTTGCAGTAGGTGCATCTATAAATGGATTGTCCATGCACCATGCGACCTCCTTCTGTCTGTGTGGGTGTGACATCGTGGCTTATCTTTGTTCCTTTGATAATAAGAGGGAGAATAAATATTTTTATGACCGTGCAACCAAAAACAGTTCCTCTGAAAATGAAGTACTTTCGTGTGACCATGCTATATTGCGTGCATCAATAATACATCCGCACAGAATCGTCCTTTCTGGCCCAAAGTTCATAATTGCGAGTTTATTATATGCTTAACGAGAGTTCCAGAGACAGAATATCACATGAGGAAGATCGAACGTCAATGTTAATTGCTCTGACGATGAGCGCTTAAAATATAGAGGGTTTGTTCAAAGAATACATTTGGAATGCTTGTCAAGTGGAATGAGGATTCATATGTTTTGAACATGTAAAACAGGAGTTGGCAACTTTCTTTTTCTTTTTCGAATGAGTTAGGATGAAAAGAGTGCTCGTTGTACTCGGATACCCATGAAGACTGCCTTCGTGCCGCTTGTTAAATTTCGTTTGATATGCTTTGGAAATGAAAGGAATGAGAACTTTTGCACAATCAATTCACTAGCATCACGCAAGTGTACTTGATTTCATTCGCTTTCGAACGTATTGGAACTATCTGAAACTACTATTTTGCAATAACATGAAACGTTAAATGAAAATATTTGCATATCAACATTTTTTAAGTGTGATGAAAGTTCATGGTACTTTATGTATATCGAGAGCAATTACACAATCAGTTATAAACTTGTTGTACAAATATCATTTCATCTTACAATTACAATTCTATTGATTTTGCTCTAAACATTTTTAAGCAATTTCAATATAGTCCTTTTGGTCACATTTTGATAAAAATCACTTTTACGTGTTGGTCTGGCTACCGCTAACTATATCGGCTATTTTTGGCCAAAATTGGCTGAATTGACTAAGCTAGAATTTTGCACAAATAGTTACAACAAAATAGATAAAATTTAAAAATTTTATGATTGAACTGACATTCGTATTATGGATCTAAGACCAATTGGACAATTTCCTCCGCATCTTAAAACATGTTGAGAATTCAAAACAATCATATTATTGGTGATTTTTATAATGTGCCCTCATTGTGTACTTTCTATCTTTAGAGTTCCTTAGCAAGGGCTCCAAAGACACAATGAGCATTTGCACATTGTGATACATAATGGTTATTGATTGCAAGTACTATTTGATAATATTAGTACATCATCATAATTCATATGATGTATTACCCACTTTATTTAAAACCATAGTAAAAAAAGTATAATGTTATTACTTGAATAATTCAGATAAGTTAATATTAGAGCTAGCTCGTTTATGACTACCCAAAATCAATTTTTTTCTATATCCCGTCATATTTATAACATCAACGAATTACTAACAAAATCATGAAAAATTATTGAATTTATGCGTCAACTTTCATATATCACGGAAGTTCCTCAAATTAAACTAAAGTTAAAGTGCAAAAGTTGCAAAATTTTTCATCGAGGAAAAAATTAAAATGGAAAAGTCAACACAGATATACTGAAATAAATATAATCAAACTCATGGGATTGTGATGCTTCTAATAGTAGTAGAATATCACTTGAAATCTAATAGCACGATTTTCATAATTGCTATGAACAATTTAACAATCATATGTTTTCAATATTTAATCAAAACAATTGATGGTACGTTTTTTTCCCATGCAAGGCACGGTGCAGAGGTCTAATGTCATGGAGGACGAGGACGAGGACGACAGATAGAGAAGGCTCAAGGCCAGTCGGCGGCGACTAGTGGTGGAGAGAGTGGGGACGTTAGGTTTTAAGGATTTAGAGATAGATATCTTTCAAATCGGGGTAGTTTGGTCTCTTTAAGTGCGAAATTTATATTTGTTTCAAGATAGAAAGATATAATTTCTGAAATAGAAGATTTAAATGGATAGAGATGCGAAAAGTAAGGATTATTGATATCATTTTTCTTTCTGTTAATGATGAATAGTAAGTTAAGATTTTATTTTACATGCATTTGCGTTTCCTAATATCCAACTTCTACTCATATATTTATTTCATCTGTAATACTAAAATTAGGGGGGTAAATGCGACATGCCGCATCGTTGTACAGGGCGGAGATGAGGACAATGAAATTATGAGGTGGGAGGGGATGGGGATCATCTACCCGTTGCCGTCGTCGGGGTAGCCAGAATCCCTAAATCGAGTCTGATATTGAGGCGATCCGGAACGCGCGACCGACCCAAGGACATAAATCAAAAGGGTCATGCGGGTGGGAAGAGACCATCACCAACGCGTTAGGGGTGCAACATGTGACAGTGATTGTGGCTGAACGGAATTTCAAGATTTACAGCCGTGGGGAGAAAACACATTAAATGGAGGAGGCAGAGGGGAGGACCGTGAGGCGGGGGCGAGGATGGCGTGGATAGACCTACCTCCAACCATCTCCCCAACCCCATCGGCACATTCAATCCTCTCTCTCTCACCATTTCTTCCTAATCAATCCCCTCCTCCACCTACACACCCTTCATCCCTCTCTCCGTCATTTAATGATACCACGTCACGTTGACTCGTTCTCTTCGCTCCTCACTCTTTAACAATTGCAGAGAAAACGAAATCGGGCAAAAGAAAAACAGGGAATAAGAAAGAAGAAATCTTGATGGAAAGGATGAGCAAGAAAGGGGAAATAAAATAATGGGTTGAAAGGATCTTGCGAAGGTCCATCACGTAAGCAGGAGCGAAGAGGGGTTGGTCGACCGCTCGCTAACCAACTTACAGTCCAAGACTCCACCCACGCCGAGACAGCACAGCACCCCCTCCAAGAAAGACCAAAACATGGGTCCTTGTTCTTTCTCTTTATTGTCTTCTTTTTTGATGTGGGCGGGTTGGGTTCGTGCATGGTATGCGGGTCCCCATTGGGAGAGGGGGTTATTGTTTTGCGGTTGTGTGATTTGAGTGGAGAAATTGAGGGAGGATGGTTTTTGGGGGTCACGCACTCACCTGTCCATCTCAATGCCTATCAATGGCGAGAATTGGGATTCTAGAGAGAGAAAATGTAGAGGGAGGAGGTGAGAGGTGAGGTGTTGGGGGTAGCTGCTAACTACTACCATCATCAGGAAAACAACCCAAGAAGAAAAATAAAAGTTTTACCAGTAGGAGGGAGAGGATGAAGTGGCAGGTACCACGTGCTCGCTCTCATTTAAATTCCTTCCATGAATTGCATTACCTCCCAATCGCTCTAACTCAGACCTACCACCTTTCTCCCTCTGCTTCTCCTCTCTCTTCCCAGTCCTCGTTTATTGAGAAGGAGGCTAAACGGACGAGTATAGGGCCAACCCATTGGGTTCTTGATGGTGAATTGATCCTGGTTTTAGGCGATTCTTGATTCTCTCGGCTCGTTGATCCAGTCGATGTAATGCTTGATGTGAGCACGGCCTGTTGAAGCGGCGTGATCTCAGCTTCTGTTTCTCCTTTCAAGGTCCGTGAGAAGAGCTCTGACTTCGCTCTCTTGTTTTATATTTTGGGGTTGTTTGTCATGTAATTACTTTTTATTTCCCTGATTGACCAAGTGGGAGTTGGTCTTTCTCCCCCCAGCTGACTTCACTGCGCTTGGTCGCTGGAGTAGATTCGAAGTAGCTCTGAATTGTGGAGAATGTTACTGCTTTACAATGGAATCTCATTATTTGCCTTTTTGAGCAAAGTATGGATTTTGTGGGGGGTTTTGTCAATCATGCTGCTGTTTGGCCAACCATTAAACTGCTTATGGGCATCCCTCCCTTTGTGGAGGCCTTTTATTAGTAATTGAGATTGGTGCAGTCCCATGTATGAGGAATTTGCTCTCTACTTTCGGTTTGGTGGCTTTGAGTTGAAAGTTGATTTCTTTGAGTGGTTGAGGACCTGTGCACTCCTGGATTTAGCTCTGTGTTTTTCGATTGTTATTTGAATTTTACAACTTAGTAATAAGAGTTATTAATGCTTTTGAGGTATCTCCAATGCCTGTTGCTAAACCTGATATATAAATGACTCCCTCTAGTGATTTACTGAATCTGATAAATAAATGGAGAACTATGTTTTGGTTCAACGGGACATGCATTTGCACCGAGTTTAAGTTAAAATTCTTGTCAGGCTAGTACAAATTTTGCATGGCAGCACAGTTCAATTTTGTAGGTTGATTCTTTTTTGTGAAGTTGTGTAAATTCTTTGGTTGCTTCGGGTTAGCCTATCTTAATATGATCAAGGTGGATGAACCAACTTCATTTGCTTAAATCATCATGCTCTCCTTTTGTTTTTCTGACCATGCAGATGTCAGAAGCACAAAGGAAACCATCGCTGACTGGTCTTGGACGTGTAAATGGATTCACAAATGGTGTACTTCCTGTTAGGAGCCCCGTTGCAATCTCTGCAGTGAATGAGTTCTGCAAAGGCCTGGGAGGGAAGAGACCCATTCATAGTATTTTAATAGCCAACAACGGAATGGCAGCCGTCAAGTTCATCCGTAGTGTCCGAACATGGGCTTATGAAACATTTGGAACTGAGAAGGCCATCCTGTTGGTGGCTATGGCGACCCCAGAGGACATGAGAATTAATGCAGAACATATCAGAATTGCTGACCAGTTTGTGGAAGTTCCTGGTGGGACTAACAACAATAACTATGCCAATGTTCAGCTCATTGTGGAGGTATGTATAGAGGCGCCCTAGTAGTGTTTTATTGATCTCCTTTGTCTTAATTGATTTGGATTTGTACTGTAAGATATACTAGGTTGATGGCATGGGTATGCTTTTTCAAAATTTACATTTCATTTGAGTGCAATCTCTCTTGATTTCTATTGTGGTCTAGCCATGAGAAGATTGTGTTCCTTGAGATGATTGGGAAAGATCAAGACCATTGAGAGCTGTAAATCTACATGGTTACAGGCTTGGTCTGTAGTAAGACATTGCCCCGGGTACTAGGGAGCATTACATCGTCCAACTGATGTGGGATTTTTATCTAGGACATATCGTATACATCTTCAAAGTATAGTTTCTTAATACTAGAAGGAAAGCACCTTTACCTAGCAAGATTAAGTGATAACCCAAAATTGTTCAGTTGGTAAAATAAAATCTCTTGAAGCCACGTCAGATATTTCTGTGGACGTTTGATCAAATGCTTTTGCATGGACATTGCAGATGGCAGAGATAACTCATGTGGATGCTGTTTGGCCTGGATGGGGCCATGCATCAGAGAATCCTGAGCTGCCAGACGCATTAAATGAAAAGGGGATTGTTTTCCTCGGACCTCCAGCCATATCTATGGCTGCATTAGGAGATAAAATTGGTTCTTCTCTGATTGCTCAAGCAGCTGATGTGCCTACTCTTCCATGGAGTGGTTCTCACGTAAGTCGAATTTTTCATATTTCTTTAGAATATGTTCATTCTTCCATTTTTTCTTTGGTTCCTAATTTCTGAGTTCACATCTTTCAGGTGAAAATGTCTCCTGATAGCTGCCTGGTATCAATCCCAGATGAAATATATAGGGAAGCTTGTGTATACACGACAGATGAGGCAATTGCTAGTTGTCATGTTGTGGGTTACCCTGCAATGATTAAGGCATCATGGGGAGGTGGTGGTAAAGGAATTAGAAAGGTATGCTCTTGCAATTTTGACATACCATTTTTCCATGTACCCTTGGAGCTGACTATAGTATATTTATGATCAACCATGAGAAATTAAGGTAGTGAGCATATTGAAATTAATGTTCTGCAATTCGCCTCTAGGTACATAATGATGATGAAGTGAGGGCATTGTTCAAACAAGTCCAGGGTGAAGTTCCTGGCTCGCCTATATTCATAATGAAACTTGCTTCACAGGTCAGAAGCCTAGAGTTTCTGAATCTAGCTGAATTTCCTTTTTTTAGTGAAGTCCCACTACTCCAATATCATCCGGTCCTAAAAATTGTTTTTTTGAGCAGAGCCGACATTTGGAGGTCCAGTTGCTCTGTGATCAGTATGGGAATGTTGCAGCTCTTCATAGCCGTGATTGCAGTGTCCAAAGACGGCACCAAAAGGTAAGTTACTTGCTCGATGATATATCCAATATGTGGACTGTGTACGTGTGTATCGTGCATTCCAAGAGAGACTCTGGAACATGCATGCCAACACACCAGTACAATACTCCCAGCTCACTTCATGTAATTCTGGAGACTAAAATTTTGGGAAGTTTCCAATCCTATCCTTGATATGGTGCTTTCTTTGGAATAGATTATTGAGGAGGGCCCAATCACTGTTGCTCCTGTACAAACGGTAAAAAAGCTGGAGCAGGCGGCCAGAAGGTTAGCTAAAAAAGTTAATTACGTCGGTGCAGCAACTGTGGAGTACCTGTATAGTATGGATACTGGCGAATACTACTTTTTGGAGCTCAATCCTAGGTTACAGGTACTCAAAGGTTGCTCTAATATCTAGCTGGGCTTACTTCACTATAACTGGGTATCCAGTCTATGTAGAATTATGTATAGCTCTACAAAGCTCTGATACCATGTCACAAAGCTGATTAGAGAACCCGCAGCAAATAGCAAGAGAGAAAGAAGAAAAAGAGAAGGAATAGAGAGGAGGAGAAGGAGGAATGTAAAAGAAAGAAACAAAAAGGGGCTGTAGATTTCTGTCGTCACAGAAACCCTACACCCATTGTGTTTATATTAAATATAATGTCTATGATAATAATACCCCTATGTAAGTAAAAAGAAAATAAAACTCTAATAATAAAAGAATAACTTAATTAAAGTAACTTAACATCTATATTATGGTACTATTCTGGTGGATTAAGTTGCTTTTCAGTTTTGGAATTTATCTTCATATACATGAGGAAGCGTTCTTTAGTTGAATTGGTGATAGGAGTAAAGACATGCTTGTGTAATTCTTTGGCTTATCAAAGTCTTCTACTAAAGTGGTTGGCTAAAACATAATAAAGGAGCACACTTTTGCACTTGGGCAGGGTGAAGTGTGATCCTCCTGGTCTTATCTTCTCTAATGAATTTTCTCTGGGATGGTTATATGCGATAGGTGTGATGTGTATTTTCTCTTTTGCTGAACTGGTGGATGGATTACTTCTGGTATAGGTTGAGCATCCTGTCACCGAATGGATTGCTGAAATAAATCTGCCAGCTGCCCAAGTTGTTGTTGGGATGGGGATTCCACTGTGGCAGATTCCTGGTATATAATGTTACTCAATGCAATATATGTGTGAGTTCTTTCCTTGCATTAGTTGTCAATCTTATCTATTGTCTTATTTTTGCTTCGTCTGGTTAGAAATAAGGCGGTTTTATGGAATGGAGCATGGAGGAGGTTATGATGCTTGGAGAAGAACTTCAGCTGTCGCTACTCCCTTTGATTTTGACAAGGCAGAGTCTACGAGACCAAAAGGTCATTGTGTAGCAGTCCGTGTCACCAGTGAGGATCCTGACGACGGGTTCAAGCCTACCAGCGGGAAAGTACAGGTTAGCAACCAGTTCCAATGCTTAAGATGATCTCAGTCGACATGGTAATTGCTCACTAGTTGGCTATGTACAGGAACTAAATTTTAAAAGCAAGCCAAATGTGTGGGCTTACTTCTCTGTCAAGGTATCATATTTTTGCAAGTTCATAAAGTAAAGATTGCTCGAAATGCTCGTCTGTTTATAATTGAAACTTACTGTTGCAGTCTGGAGGAGGCATTCATGAATTTTCAGATTCCCAATTTGGTAAGTCCTGATGACTATATAGTCCCATATGATGTATAATTGTTGGCTTAAGTACTTCGTTTGGTAGGAGGATATGAGATCCATGCTTTAATTTTGTTGTCCTGCTTAGCTACTATACTTCTTTGTAATTGCTAAGTTGCTAACTGCTACTGATTTGTTTTGAAACTGAACTGAAGCTGTCTTGATGGAGAAAATCTGACTGTAGAGAGTGCATGTTAAGTGGTACATAACAGTTCATGGGGAGTATCGGTTTTCATCTCACAGCATCATTTTGTTTTGGCTGCTGCTCTTCTATGCTTTGGTAGCGAATCATGCCTCACAACTTAAAAGTTGATGTGTGGTTCGTTACCCTGTAAAGTTACTATGCTTGATGCCTGCTAAACCATGAGAAGTATGCAGGAAAGACAAAGGCTACCATGTCAAGCTAATGTGCATTGGCTTGTGATGCCTATGGATCTGAGAGACTAAGTTGGACCTAAATTAGCAAGTTAGTATAACATGTGATATATGTTGTCTCATTCCCTATTGCATTTTCCCACCAGGGATTCTTTGCTGTAGTATTCCTGGCTAATGACATAAAACTATTTTGCTAAACAACCTATGCATCCCACATAGTCTTAAACCTTGATGGTATAAGTTCTCATATATTGTACCCGTTGATACGTGATGTGCTATCATTGGAACAATACAAACAGGAGGGTATGTAATTTCATTCTAGTCTTCACTGTAAAGGAATTTAATCAAGGAATCAGCCTATTTTTCCCCAGTAAGCGTATGCTTCAGTGTGTATTGCAGTTTTTTTTGAAAGATGTGTCTGCATATTCTTGACATTTTTTATACTGAAAAGTGTCAACTTCTGAACGTTTTACTCTTTCTTCAGGACACATATTTGCATTTGGGGAATCCAGAGCTCTAGCAATTGCTAATATGGTTCTTGGGCTGAAAGAAATTCAAATTAGGGGTGAAATTCGTACTAATGTTGACTATACAATTGACCTTCTTCATGTATGTCTTGTCTAGGCTTTCTTTTTTTTTCCTCTACTTTTAGGTGCGGTTTCAGTTTAAAGGCTATGGTGTTTTGCAGGCTTTAGATTACAGAGACAATAAAATCCACACGGGTTGGTTGGATAGTAGAATTGCTATGCGGGTTAGGGCAGAAAGACCTCCCTGGTATCTCTCTGTGGTTGGAGGAGCATTATATGTAAGTGAAAATATTAAAAATCTCCTCAGTTTCTGAGAATCTTGTGAATATATCATTTACATCTTTTTTTACTTCAGAAAGCATCTGCTAGCAGTGCAGCTGTTGTGTCAGATTATATTGGTTATCTTGAGAAAGGGCAAATTCCTCCCACGGTACTTAAAGCTGACCACACAATAATGATTAAATTTCCATCTGAGGTGTTAGTAATGATGAAGTCAATTGATTTTTTTCCCCAGCATATATCACTTGTCAACTCTCAAGTTTCATTGAACATTGAAGGAAGCAAATATACGGTATGCGACTGATAATCATCAAGATATGTGACTCTCTCCTCTCCTTATGGTGTCTTTGAGCTGTGAGTATAATCAATTATTGAAATCTCGCAGATTGACATGGTCAGAGGTGGACCTGGAAGCTATAGATCGAAGATGAATGAGTCTGAGGTCGAGGCAGAAATACATACTTTACGTGATGGAGGTCTATTGATGCAGGCAAGCATAAATTTACATGACGTCCATGTTGTTTCGCATTATAGCCCTATTGTGGTATCGGTTGGTGTCTTGGATTGTGGGGTAGACATTTTTCAGCTGATGCAAATGAGAAATCTATGTGCCATTCTAAGATCTTCGTACTAGTTAGCACATTGAGATGCTTTAAGAAATCCTGGATCAGATGAGGAAGCCTTGTTGCTTATGGTTGACTTGATCATTTGTGTCTGTGTACGGGAGTGGTGCTGCTACTATTGCACTCTGTTTGTATCATGTGTGGTCCGGGTTCTTAATCATTCCTTGGCAGAAGAAAGACTTTTGTTCTTAGAGAAGTCTACTATTCCGGATCTTGAAAACAAGATCAATTTCTAAACCATTATAAGATCAACATTTGTACTCCAGTGGTCCTTTTACCCCCAGCTTTGTAATTATGCCTGCTCATGCTATTATTGTCCATAACGAGCCTGAAAAATTTTAATTTTAGCTGATGAAAAAGGGTCAGCTTCAAGTAAAAGAGTACCTCCGATGGAAGGGGAGCGTTTGGCTGTGCTTCTAATTCCAAGTGAACAATAAAGTCTTATTATGTTTCTAGTGACAGTTATTACTTATTGGCCAAAAGCCAGTACCTGCCATTTTGTAGGTTGCTAATATCAATATATTGGGATTCAGTGGAAAAGCTACTCCACAATTGGCCTATTTAGTTGTCCTAGACAAATTCACTCATTTGCTTCCCCCCACCCTTATCCTGTTATTTACCTTTTCTCTTCCCTTTTTACGCTATTAACAAACTGCCAATAAGGCCAACAACTGTAATAGCAGGAGTTATCTTGTTTCTGTGCATGGCCTGTTTCCATTTAGACGATTTTAATGCATCGTGCCTGAGTAATTGTCTATTTCGGAAGATTTTAAATTTCATCGTTTGAATATAAAGTTGGGTTCCATTATGTACAGTTGGATGGGAACAGTCATGTCATATATGCTGAAGAAGAGGCAGCTGGAACTCGTCTCCTGATTGATGGAAGAACCTGCTTGCTTCAGGTTAAGGAGACTCTTTCTTGTCGTTTTTGTACTCTTGCCAAACTAGATATTCTTTTGAGTCCATTGACTGATTTTTGCGTCTGATATTTCAGAACGATCATGATCCCTCGAAGTTAGTGGCAGAGACCCCATGCAAGCTGCTTAGGTTTTTGGTTTCTGATGGCAGTCATATAGATGCGGACACACCATACGCTGAAGTTGAGGTTATGAAGATGTGCATGCCCCTGCTTTCACCTGCTTCCGGGAACATACAATTTGAAATGTCTGAAGGTCAAGCAATGCAGGTACATCATGGTGCTGGAGACAAGTGGGTAATGTCCTTTTTGCTATTGAACTTAATATATTACTTCACTGTAGGCTGGTGAGCTTATAGCAAGGTTGGATTTAGACGATCCTTCGGCTGTAAGGAAGGCAGAACTGTTTCATGGCAGTTTCCCTGTCCTGGGCCCTCCTACTGCAGTTTCTGGAAAGGTTCATCAGAGATGTGCTGCATGTTTAAATGTTGCCCGCATGATTCTTGCAGGTTATGAGCACAACATTGACGAAGTAAGCAGTCACTCCTCTTTCTTGAGGTTCTAGATTAGTTTTTCGATTGATGATCCACTTTTCCCTATCCCATCTGCAGAGAGTTTGGCTTTCTTTGCTTAGAGCGCGAGAATCATCTTTGTGATGGATGAAGTTTCTTTCTCCAACTAACAGCCTGTTATTTATCTCAGGTAGTGCAAAATTTGCTTGCTTGTCTCGATAGCCCAGAGCTCCCTTTCCTTCAATGGCAAGAGTGCTTGTCTGTTCTGGCAACTCGCCTTCCCAAAGGTCTCCGAAATGAGGTATAAGATTTTTGGTGAAGTACGACTCCATTCTTACTAGTTAAATCTTGCGCTCAATTTATTTACCTTCTTTTGCCTTGTTAGTTGGAATCCAAATTTAAGGAGCTTGAAAGAATTTCAAGCTCTCAGATTGTGGACTTCCCTGCGAAGTTGCTCAAAGGCATTCTTGAGGTAAGTTCCTCACCATACCTAACTATGTTTCAATCTTGTAGTGCATTTCCCTTGCCGTTTACGTTCCTTCTTTCTTTTCTATTTTTGAATCAGGCCCATATATCCTCCTGTCCCGAAAAAGAGAAGGCGTCCCAGGAAAGACTGATTGAGCCATTAATGAGCCTTGTGAAGTCCTATGAGGGAGGAAGGGAAAGTCATGCCCGAGTAATTGTTCAATCCCTTTTTGAAGAGTATCTCTCAGTTGAAGAACTATTCAGTGACAACATTCGGGTCAGTTCTCTGAACAACTAAGATATTGGGTTTCGCGTCCTAAGTTGACATTGCTTTGAGGTCATAGGATCAAGTGTATATTGCTTGAACTTACTTGCTGGATTTGTATGTTGAGTTATGCCATGGCATGACCATTTTGATGTCTAAGGAGTTTTTATTTTGGATGTGATTGTCTGATAACTGATTTAAAAGCTTTTCAACTTGCTTCTTACCTGGTTTATTTTTTATCATGATTAACTACGGTCAACACCTGAGACAATTTTTTTTTGCAGGCTGATGTGATTGAACGGCTTCGGCTTCAATATAAGAAGGATCTATTGAAAATTGTTGACATAGTCCTTTCTCATCAGGTCATCATTGTCTTTCTTTGGTTGCTATCTGTGATTTGTATTCCTTTTTATCATCTTTTCCTTGATCAGGTGCTGATGTGTGCTTGCTGAAATGCAGGGTATAAAAAGTAAAAATAAGCTGATATTGCGTCTCATGGAACAGCTGGTTTACCCTAATCCTGCTGCATACAGAGATAAACTTATTCGCTTTTCGGTTTTAAACCATACTAATTACTCTGAGGTTAGCCATGGTCCTTCAGTTGTTCTAGCTTAATTGTGTTAGTTTGATAATATGTCGATTCTTGGTTTACCTTCAGGTTGTCTTTCCTTTAAGAATATGTCAATTTATCATGCAAAGTTCATTGTTTCAGTTAGCACTTAAGGCGAGTCAACTGCTGGAACAAACTAAACTGAGTGAACTCCGTTCCAGTATTGCTAGAAGTCTCTCCGAACTAGAGATGTTTACTGAAGATGGTGAAAGCATGGACACCCCAAAGAGGAAAAGTGCTATCAATGAACGCATGGAGGATTTGGTGAGTGCTCCTCTGGCAGTTGAAGATGCCCTCGTTGGCCTGTTTGACCATAGTGATCACACTCTTCAAAGGCGGGTTGTGGAGACTTATGTTCGTAGGCTGTACCAGGTAGATAGTCTAGACCTACCGTTTTCTGTTTACTTAATTATTTTGGTATGCTTTGCTTATCCAATCTATCTCTGCCAGCCCTATCTTGTAAAGGGAAGTGTAAGAATGCAGTGGCACAGATCTGGTCTCATTGCTACATGGGAATTCTTGGAAGAGCACGTAGAAAGAAAGAACGGTTCTGAAGATGAACTGTTTGACAAGCCATTGGTTGAGAAACATAGTGAAAGGAGATGGGGAGCCATGGTCATCATTAAGTCCCTTCAGTTTTTGCCGGCAATCGTCAATGCAGCCCTGAGGGAAACTACTCACAATGTTCATGAAGCAGTTTCAAATGGCTCGTCCGAACCAAAGTGTTTTGGCAATATGATGCACATAGCTTTAGCTGGTATTAACAATCAGATGAGTCTACTTCAGGACAGGTACACTGCATTTCCTCACTCTTATTATCACTGGACTTTGTTACTGGAATGCGTTGACATTAACAAAATTTTACTGCAAGATTTTATCAATTAGCAGCCACTTATGTTCCTTAACACTTGAAGATCAGCTGCAAGTGCAGATTAGTGAGTAATGGGTCTCAGGAAAACAGAATGGACATTTTGTGGTTTACTCGACCTGATATTTTTTATTATTGGAAATTGCATAGTATGATGTAATCAATAACCCTTGCATTGGGATTGCTTGCTTGATTCTATGGCAAATGGAAGCTGAAGTGCAGTTAATACAAAGCAAATCTCAATTTTTATTCGTGTCATGCATTCCTCCAGTGGCGATGAAGATCAGGCTCAAGAAAGGATCAACAAACTAGCCAAGATACTTAAAGAGCAAGAATTAAGTTGCAGTCTACGAACTTCTGGTGTAGGAGTTATCAGCTGTATCATACAGAGGGATGAAGGGAGAGCTCCTATGAGGCATTCCTTCCATTGGTCAGCCGAGAAGTGCTACTATGAGGAAGAACCTCTGTTACGCCATCTAGAGCCTCCTCTCTCCATATACCTTGAATTGGTTTATCTTCTCATCCTTCAACCTATTTTGTTTCTTTGAACCTATATATTGATTCAACTTATCTTATGGACTATAATAAATACAGGACAAGCTTAAAGGCTATGAGAATATCAGGTATACACCCTCCAGGGACCGTCAGTGGCATCTATACACTGTCAAAGACAAGCCCCTTCCAATCCAGAGAATGTTCCTCAGAACTCTGGTCAGGCAACCCACAACAACTGGTGGTTTCGCGTCATACCAGGGCCTTAATATGGGATCATCTGGTTCTCAACTAGCCATATCTTACACTTCAAGGAGCATCTTGAGGTCCTTAGTACTTGCCATGGAAGAGCTGGAACTCAATGCCCATAACGCCACTGGCAAATATGATCATGCTCATATGTACCTTTATGTTATACAAGAGCAACAAGTGAATGACCTCGTGCCTTACACCAAGTAATTTTCTCTCATTTTATTCTGCTTTTTTTTTTGTTCATTTGAATGCCTCTACGAGCCTTAGACTGAGACACTGGCAGGAGAGTGGAAGTAGATGCCAAGCAAGAAGAAGCTGCTGTTGCACAGATCCTGGAAGAGCTGGCACGGGAAATTCATGCATCTGTTGGGGTAAGAATGCATCGACTAGGTGTCAGTCAGTGGGAAGTGAAGCTGTGGATTGCATCTTCTGGGCAGGCAAATGGTGCTTGGAGATTTGTAGTAACCAATGTAACCGGGCACACATGCACTACTCATGTAAGTTTAACTTCCTTATCTTTTGGGAGAATGTAAGTTAAACTTCTTATTTTGTTGTGCAAAAGGTAAAGGAGGAAGCCTGATGTGCACAAATTATATTGACTGTAAATTTTTCCTGAATTTGAATAGAACTCCAGAATAATCGTGGTAGTTTTTCCATCTCTTTCTAGATTAAGTCGCAGTAAACTCAAGGTAATGGTGATTATATGGTCAGAGAATTTTAGCAAAGACCACTGCATTAGAGTTTTGTGTGCTTTCATATTTTCAGTTTGTCTGTTCGTTTGGCTATTTTCCTGAGGATAGACTTCAAAATTGTCATCATTTTTACCTTGGCCTTTTTACTTGGGCTCCTAAATCTAGGGATGGGATCTTTGATGCTAATTGTTTTCCGCGTCGTCAGGTTTACCGTGAACTCGAGGATTCGAGCACCCACAAAGTATTATATCATTCAATCTCTGCACACGGCCCTCTATGTGGAGTTCCAGTAAATGCACCCTACAAGCCCTTGGGAGCTCTTGAGCGAAAACGTCTCTCAGCCAGGACGAGCAACACTACTTATTGCTATGATTTTCCACTTGTGAGTATTCCTTGTACTTTTCTGTAATTCCAAATGATAGCAGAGCGCCGCTTTACTTGAAGTAACTTAAGTTAATTTGGTTGAATTATATTATTCTGCAGGCATTCCAGACAGCTCTGGAGATGGCTTGGGCATCTCATGCTCCAGATGACAACAACATCAAGAATAAGATGCTTCTCAAAGTAACCGAGCTGAACTTTGCTGATAGAAGTGGCAGCTGGGGAACCCCACTAGTCCCTGTAGACCGCGAGCCTGGGAGTAATGAGTTTGGGATGGTAGCTTGGTGCATGGAAATGGCTACTCCTGAGTTCCCTTCTGGGAGAACAGTTCTAGTTGTCTCGAACGATGTAACCTTCAAAGCTGGATCTTTTGGCCAAAAAGAAGATGCATTTTTCCAAGCAGTCACTGATCTTGCATGTGCAAAGAAATTGCCTCTGATTTATTTGGCGGCAAACTCCGGTGCACGTCTAGGGGTTGCAGAGGAAGTGAAAGCTCACTTCAGAGTTGGTTGGTCCGATATATCAAATCCTGAGCGCGGTTTCCAGTACATATATTTGACACCTGATGACTATGCTGAGATGGGTTCATCTGTGATAGCACATGAGCTAAAGCTGCCTAATGGAGAAACTAGATGGGTCATAGATACCATTGTTGGGAAGGATGATGGATTAGGTGTAGAAAACTTGTCAGGAAGTGGGGCCATTGCTGGTGCTTATTCTAGGGCCTACAAGGAGACCTTTACTCTTACATATGTGACTGGAAGGACTGTTGGTATAGGTGCTTATCTTGCTAGGCTCGGGATGCGTTGCATACAGAGGCTTGATCAACCGATAATTTTAACAGGTTTCTCTGCCCTTAACAAACTTCTTGGCCGCGAGGTTTACAGTTCCCACATGCAACTTGGAGGTCCGAAAATTATGGCCACTAATGGAGTGGTTCATCTGACCGTTTCAGATGACCTTGAAGGGGTTTCATCCATTTTGAAATGGCTGAGTTTTGTTCCTCCTCATGTTGGTGGTCCACTTCCAATCTGCAAACCCTTGGATCCCCCCGAAAGGCCCGTCGAGTACTTTGCTGAGAACTCGTGTGATCCTCGCGCTGCCATTCGTGGTGTCTTGGATAGTAATGGAAATTGGGTAGGTGGTATCTTTGACAAGGATAGCTTCATTGAAACACTTGAAGGCTGGGCAAGGACTGTGGTAACCGGACGAGCTAAGCTAGGAGGCATCCCTGTGGGAATTGTAGCAGTTGAGACCCAAACAGTTATGCAAGTCATTCCTGCAGACCCAGGTCAACTCGATTCCCATGAGAGAGTGGTCCCACAGGCTGGACAAGTATGGTTCCCAGATTCCGCCACCAAGACAGCTCAGGCAATTTTAGATTTCAACAGAGAAGAACTTCCTCTTTTTATCCTGGCTAACTGGAGAGGTTTCTCAGGCGGGCAGAGAGACCTTTTTGAAGGGATCCTGCAAGCCGGGTCAACCATAGTTGAGAACCTTAGAACATACAAGCAGCCTGTATTTGTCTACATCCCCATGATGGGTGAACTCCGTGGTGGGGCATGGGTGGTTGTGGACAGCCGGATTAATTCAGACCATATTGAAATGTATGCTGAGCAGACGGCCAAAGGGAATGTCCTTGAGCCAGAGGGGATGATAGAGATCAAGTTTAAGACCAAGGACCTTCTAGAGTGCATGGGTAGATTGGATGAAGATCTGATCAGACTGAAGTCAAAGCTGGAGGAATCTAGAAAGGCTGGAGCTCTTGGTGTGGTCGATTCGCTGCAGCAGAAGATCAAAGCCCGAGAGAAGAGCCTCTTGCCCGTGTACACACAGATAGCCACTAAATTTGCTGAACTGCACGATACTTCATTGAGGATGGCTGCAAAGGGGGTCATCAGAGAAGTTGTTGAGTGGAAAACCTCTCGCTCCTTCTTCTACAGAAGATTGCATCGAAGAATTGCCGAAGCCTCGCTCATCAAAACCGTGGAAGATGCAGGGGGTAATCAGCTTTCGAGGACATCTGCATTTGCCTTCATGAAGAGCTGGTTTTTGAATTCTGATGTGGTGAAAGGTAGAGAAGATGCATGGAATGATGATGAGCTATTCTTCACATGGAAAGATGACGCAAAAAATTACCAGGACAAGTTACAAGAACTGCGGATTCAGAAAGTACTGCAGCAATTGACAGATATTGGTAGTTCAGAGTTAGATTTACAAGCTCTTCCTCAAGGTCTTCGTGCCCTTCTAGACAAGGTACAGCCAAAGTCATGCTTAATCTTTGGTTTCTGCAGATGTTTATGTATTTCTTTGTTAAATATGCGCAAATTTGCATATCTAAGAGCTCAATCGAATTCTTTTTATCAATTAAATGCAGATGGAGTCATCAAGCCGAGCGAGTTTGGTTCAAGAACTTCTCAAGGTGCTCAGTTGAACATGAAGACTGTACATCGCCAATTTTTCACCTCCTTCTGGCATGTGGACTCGATGAAATCTTCAATGTTTTCAGCTATATGAATAATTTCTCCACATTGTGGATGAGATGTAGATCCTAGGACTGGTGTGCGCCAGTATGCTAAGTGTAAATCTAGGATGTAGGTTCAACATAGGTTTTTTGAAAGGGAGAGAAGGTGGCTCGTTTTGCAGGTTGTCTTCCCTTCATGGCTTGAACCATGTCATTATTTCCAATTTCTGTAATTATATTGTCAATAAAAGAATGTAATAATTTTATTTTTCCATATATGATCTCTATCTCAAAGACGTAAGATCATTGGCCCTCCACCAGAGAAATGAGTATCGTGCGTCTTGATACGCAACCTACGATCACAAACACTATGTACAGTGGTTCACTGTTATAATCCCAGCATATTCATGAAACTAGCAATATTAATTTGGTCTGTCACGCATGACGATGTCAATAAAAGTATGTAATAATTTTATTTTTCCATATATGATCTCTATCTCAAAGACGTAAGATTATTGGCCCACCACCAGAGAAATGAGTATCGTGCGTCTTGATACGCAACGTACGATCACAAACACTATGTACAGTGGTTCACTGTTATAATCCCAGCATATTCATGAAACTAGCAATATTAATTTGGTCTGTCACGCATGACGAACATTACAAACGCTGCAGAATACGTCTGAGGTTCCAACGAGTGAGTGGAAGGCAGTCGTAGCTCCCAGACATCTAAGTTTTTCCTTTTTCTCTTCTTCCTTGCCGGTTCGATAGCATAAAGAGGTAATAATGGTAACGCAGAAAATGGGGACATTATCTCGTCACACTGCCCTTTTCATGCAACCTATCTTTAGTAGACAATTGCCTACTAGACATCCACTTGACCACTAATATGATGAGGACCCGAAAGCCCTCCACTCAACTGAAGGCTAAGCAATGGACTCATTCTCTTATCCTCTTCATTCCATTCTTGACCAAACTGTTTTCTCAAGCTTCTTCCACCAGTTTTGGAGAACAAGAAGAGACAGCCTCCGCAACTGTGAGGAATATCCAGTCCTCACCGATTAAGTTTGTGAAACCCGATGAGTGGAGCTTGTGGATGACCGCTGGTCCAGGATTTGCTAGGACAAGCTGTGCAGATACAGAAACAAAAAGGAGCACCAGGTAAGGCTTCATGCTTACTGCTCTTCCAAAACACTTTGTTTTAGGGAAAATTGACATGGAAATGAGCACGTGAAGTCCGAAATGTTCACCTGAACATCTCTCTTTTGAAGACTCTTATACAGCTCTTCCAAGGCATGGATGCCACTGGTGTCGATGTCGGTTACGGCTGTGGTTTAGGAAAGAATAAATTAGAAGCAATGCACATAGACATGCACCATGCTGTTCTTTCACATGAATAAGGAATCTTTAGAAATTGCTGTCAACACTACTTACGTGACATTTCGACTAGCAAAAACTTTATTTGCGGTAAATAAACTGCTTTCAGTAATTCCTCCTCATCTCTCAACCACCTCAATATCCTGAAAATGGAAACTGTTTAAGCTTAAACAAGAATTCATGCACGTTGTGCTAGAAATGAGAAATACTGTTTTCCCCTTATGATATTTTTCGTATTGCTAATAATCGATTCAGGTCAAGAGCTCCGTCTCTGCAAAATCTAAATATCTAGGGTCTTCAACTCCTGGTATGTCGAGCTGTATTTTATATCCATTGACTTCTCCATCTTTTATATTTCATTCTTAGGACGCCAAGGATAGGAATTTTCTCTTCTATTATTCCAGTACATATGAACAAGTCTTCCCCTACATTCAAATTCTTTCGGGTCATGTCCAAGTAAAGTAATGATAGGGTTCTTTTCACAGAAAGAAGCATGAAATAGGTCAAAAGAAAAAAAAATTCACGGATGACATTTGTCTCATATTCTTAAGCCCGACCTTTTTTCTTTTTTGTAAGTAGAAACTAACAGAAAGGAAAGAAAAAGAGAAACGTGTTAGAGGAAGATAAAGAAAAGCAAGATGGCGTGGTTACCTCTCTTTGATGTAATTAGCATTGGAGAAGTACATAGCCGAATCAACCCTGACAATCAAAATGCCAGGAACCTTTATTGCATCTGGGTACTGTTGGATGTTTCTGTATACTGCTGTTCGAGGAATCTTTCCTAGGATTGCTGTTCGTGGTCTCGTCACTTGTAAAAGTATTTTAGCAAAGGATATTATGACCTGTGGCCAATAATGTAGGTATAATGTGAGGAGTTTGAAGAACACATTGGCCACAATATAGCATCTAAAAGAAAACAGAACTGTTTCTTACCGCAATTAGGAGACCTATCTCAACAGAATCGAAAATAACTCCAAGGAATGCCCCGAGACAAGCCACAAAGTCGAGCTTGTCGATCTTCCATATGAGAATTGCTGCATCATAGTCAATTAGGCCAATGACAGCTGAAATAATGATGGCCGAGAGAATTGCATTTGGCGTGTACTTAAAGAGAGGGGTGATGAATTCCAATGTTAGGAACACGACGAAGGACATGATGATGTTGGAGACTGCAGTTTGGCACCCTGCCATATAGTTCACTGCCGAGCGGGAGAACGAACCTGCAACAAATTTTGTGGTTACTTTTAGTACCAAGGAGAGTGATAAATCTTTCAAGCTTATTGAATATTGTGAAGGGTGATCTTATTATGTCTATGTTGGACATAAAATTTCTTACCAGTTGCAACATAGCAAGAAGTCATTGACCCGACAACGTTCATTGTTCCTAGTGCAACCATCTCTTTGTTCCCATCCAGTTGATAGTCCTTCATGGATGCAAAAGTCCTTCCAATTGCAATTGCTTCCTGTTTTGTAGAGCCATAAAAAAGATTAAATAGTTAGAAACCTAGAATCCCAATGACGTGCTTACAGATTTCATAAACATGAAAAGGAGGAGGCAGGATTCCCTTACCGTTAATGCAATCATACTGGCCACGATACCAATCCTGAAACCTTTCAGAAGATTATCCCCACTGAAATATATTTCTTTCACAGAAGGGGGATTGATTCCCTTCTCTATGTTCTTCACCTGCATATTTCACTCGAAATGTTAGTATATTCTGTTACTACAATCCGACTTCTTAATCATCAGCATCAGTATAATATTTTTTGTCAATTAGATCATCAGCTAGTTAAGCACTAAGAAGCAAGGAGTGGGGTGGTCTTACAATTTGAACGCCATGCTTGTCTGCATGGGTTATGTACACGAAGAAAGTAGCCAAGACAACCGATATCAACGGAGCAATTGCAGGAACCCAGAAAAATTTCCTGTTCTTCTTTCCCTGTTTATCACACCCATCCCCAAGTAAGTAAGAGTCGAACAGCAAATGTATTTCTTGAATGAAACTGAAAATATATATACTTACAATGTACTTGGCAAACAGAAGAAAACCCAAAAATGTTGCTCCAATTACTATGGTCTGCCAATTCCACTGAAAAGAACAGCTTACCTTTAGTAAACTCGTCTAAGAAAGATTTTTTTTTTTTTTGAGAGAGAGGAAGAGAGATTACTCCATGATGGACTGATCCCCAAACCGACTTCATAACCGATATAATATCAGTCTTTTTTGTGAAATCTTTTATGCCAAGAAAACCTTTAAGCTGCTGGAGTGCAATAGTAATGGCAGCTCCACCCATGAAACCGACGATGGCAGCATGGGATAGGAAATCAATCAAGAAACCCAACCTAAAGGAAGTAACCTTTAGCCCTTGGACAATAATGACATAAAACTTCCAATACCATGAAATGCATGCCTTCACATGAACATAAAATAGAAAACGCAGAAAGATAGAGCTCCGTCTGAGAACCGAGAAGCTAGCTCTAACTGTACCTGAAGAAACCGAGGATGACTTGAGTTATCCCCGCGAAAAAAGTTGCAGTGAAGGCGAGTCGGCGATACTCAACTGGATTTTGCGTTGGATCAATCTCATTCTGCAGCAGTGTTCCCAACAAAAGAGACACCACAGCAACTGGTCCAATGGCTATATCTCTTGAACTACCCATGAAGGCATATATTAATGGCGGAACGAAACTGGTATCTGAAAACATGCAGGACATCTAGATATCACTTTCGACAGCTCAAGAATATTGGCGAAAAGGATTGAGATTGAGAGCATCAACCAGCTTATAGTCTATAGCCTACAGGTAAGAATACTTACAAAGTCCGAACTGTGGATCCAAATTCGCAAGCTTTGCATACCCAATGTCCTGTTTTTCCATCAAGTGAAATATTAAGGATGTTCTATTCAACTTTCTTGTTATAAAAAAATACGTAAGAATTTTATTTACCTGCGGAATGCAGAGACTTGCAATGGTGAGTCCAGCGATAAGATCTCCTTTGAACTTTTTAAGATTGTAACTTCTTCCCCACTCAAGAATAGGAAAGACGGCCTGAATTCCTAGAACCAGCTTCCGAGACTGGCGTGTGTCCTTGAAAGGGCGTAGAGGGTCGTCAGAAAAGAACATTTCTTTGACAGTGGATGCGAATTCATCGAAGAGTTTCTGCCGGGGAGGAACTCCCACTTTATGAATGAGATGCTCATTTTGCGAGTGTTGGTTCACCGATGACTGTCCTTTCATATTGATTTCTTTCGCTTCATTCTTCTCATCGCTCAAAGGACCAACAGAAGCCATAGTAGATGAATTCAACTGTGTTCAGGGCATGAAAAAACAGGTAGAGATTCTTATAAGAAGGAGTTGAATGCTGAATCACTCTTCCAGCAAAAGCAGATGAACAAAAACTGCAAAACTCTGTCAAAACTATCCTATCTCTTTTGTTTCAGCACTTTTCCTTAATCAAGCAACTGGTAGTTATTGTTCTTAGTAAGAAGAGTAAAGTTCAGACTCACAACAAAGGATAAACTGTTACATAAAAGAGGGTGGAAGTCTAAATTTCAAAAGCTCGATCAAGTGAAGCACCTGGAAGCTAATATGAAGAATTATAGCCAAAGTGTAAGAAGATGGTGTTCTGAATGTGAAAGCCCTTATTGATGTGTAAGAAGTCTGCGAAGCTAGTTCCTGCTTAAATAAGTTAATGAGCAAAACCGGGTCAAACTTCCCCACGAGAGAGAGAGAGAGAGAGAGAGAGAGAGAGGAGTTATCCACCGCCCATCTCATATTATGAACCTAAAGCTCTTTAGTGTCACATTCATAGAGCACATAGAGTAGAAGTTAAAGTTTTCTGCTATATTGATTTGGCTCACGCATGGATTGTTCTACGCCCCTGAAATTGATGGTAGGCGATTGCCGTTCTTCCCATTATGGTTCTCATGGCATAATGAATTAGCACAAAGCGTCCTTTTAGAAGGTCTTGACTCAAAAGGCATGACAGATGGCCACTAGAGAAGTTTGAACAGATGGCCCTTCACTCTTCACTTCACTTCACTTCCCGTTTCACCTTTTTCTTTGACTTTGTTGCAACTTGCCATTTGGAAAATCGAACTAAACTTGTTCCCACTTCAAACCCAACTAGCCACTTGGAAACAGCGTGCCTGAATAAAAACATAGGCTCGACTCTTGCCTCCTGATGTACTTGGACCCAGGAAACTGCAAGAAATGTCTCCCAAGAACCAATAACAAAGTTGTGTAAGAGTGAACATTTGGATTGCACCTGTAGTTCATCCCTATCGGCCCAAATAAAGGGACACTTTTCTTTTCAAGCCTGTTTGGTGTGCGAAGCTAAAATTGTTTTGAGTTTATTGACCTTCTTCTCTCTCACTAAAAGGGTTAATAACTTGCGCATCATCGAAATGAATTTTTTGTCAGTGATTATGTGTGAAGTAGACGCAATCAAGCCCACGGACCTCTGCAAAACAATTTAGCTTTCCCTTTTGGGAAATATCAAAAGCCACCAACGTCGATCAAATCACTCATCCGTTATCAACAATTAACACTAAAAGGCTAATTATGCTCACTCTTAATATTCAACCCCGATACTTAAACACCTAACCCCCCTATCAGCAATCCGTCAGAAAAGCAGCTTGTTCTTGGTACTGCTCACCTCTTGTCCGCAGGCTAAAGTCGTAATAGACAAAACAAGGGAGTAAGCTTTTTCATTGGACCACTATTATGCCGAAGTAAGAATATCTTATTAGTTAGGCTCGTCCCAATTACCTAAAACAGTAACGTGTTCTTGTGTCCTTTTGCTTCTTCAGAGCGAGAAACAAAAGTAGATAGGAAAGTGCATGTCCTCGTCCGAGGGAATAAAGTAATCCTCACCTCCTTCAGATGCTTCTCACAACGACCGCTGGTAGTGTATGGCGCAGAAAAAAGATTTCAGTTCAGATCCTACGCACCAAGGGAGGCCGCCCTTCTCCGACCCGATTCCTGATGATCAGATCACAATCTCTGATACTGTAGGACTCCTCCGGAAGAGAGAAAGCGCAAAAAAGAAACGACAGACGACCAAAAGGATGTTTCGTAAGTCCAATGGACATTATTGTCAAGGAAGAAAGTGGCACGAATCCACGACCATTTATTACCGTTCTTTTCAGGGTCGCGCAACCGCACTTCACGGTCTCCCTCCCCCTTTACGTTCCTCGGTATCGACCAAGATTCGTTGCGTTGCGATGAACTTCTTCACGAATACGAGGAAGATTCACAGAAGAGCCTCAACGTCCACGTTCACCGCATCCCTCACAGGATAGCACGACCTCGCTGTCCAGATTTAGCCCAAGCGGGGAAGGAATCTCATGACAAAGGACGAGGACGATTCAAAGAAGAGCCTCCGCAACGTCCTCGTTCACTGAACCGCTTACCAGAATTAATTAGCGCAGCCTTCGCTGTGCCAGATCAACCCAAATGGGTAATCGATCTTTCCTGATTTCCTTTCCTCCTGTTTGGTTGCCGAGAAAATATGCATCCACAAGCTCTCGGTAACCGGATTGCGCAGACGGGAGAAGGGGAAGAAGAATGAACAAGAGACCAGGGGGGAGGTATAAATATATAAACAGAACAAAATCCCCCGAAAAAATTCCTTACGAAAAGAAAAAAAAAGGAAACGGAAGTAATTCGTGCAAGTTTGTCAAACCGGCAAATAAAATCAAAAGTGATTCGGTCTAAATTGACTCATTTAATTCATTTTCACCCAATGCAAATTTAGTGACCAATCCAGACTCAATACATACCCAACTCGATCCACCATGCAAGTAAAATAATTTTATATATTTAACTTAATATAAGAAAATTTATATTCGAATTGGATTAAAAATGCGAGATAAAAATGACTAGAGACGTTAGATATAAATAAATTACGAACTTATTCAATATCTATATTATTTTGAACTATATTTACCGAACATAATTAACCGATATAACGTTCCGGTCCATCGAATATTAGTCAAGGAACATGACGTCCAATCTTGTGTATGTTTCGGAGTAGTGGTGCGTTTGTCGCCGTTTTCCATTTTGTCTTGTTCCGAGGATTCTACCATGCAGGCGATATTTACGGGATTGCCACGCCACGTGGCGGGGAGAGGGGCCGGATGCGTGGACTTTGACTTCGTTTAATTTAACGGCCTCTGCGTTTTTGCCAGCGCGGTGGGTTTCGGTCGTCGAGATGGCGCTTTTTCTTTTCTCCCCGGGCCCACACTTGTGACGTGACGCTCCGATCTCCGTGGGAGAACCGTCGCTGCGACGCCGTGGGAGAACCGTTGCTCTCTCGGCTGCGCTACCGGAGGCTCCGGGAGGAGGAGTTTGACTACGCATCCGGATGTGATGGCGACCCGATTCATTTCCCCGGTTGGGCCGCGCAGGAGGATTGATAGGGCGTTTCGTAATCGATGACGTAACATCGAGACGTGGTGACTTTTGACTTGTTAAATTTCTCCCTTTCTAATTTTTATTTCAAAATCACGTGTGCTGATTTTCAAGCATTCTTGATGAGTGAGAATATCCGTTTTTCATAGCATGATTCGCGCATGTAACGAGAACAATCAGTGGATAAAAAATTGTAATAATAATTCCTTGTCAATTTATTTCGTCAGAATATATTTATGTTCTTTCAATGACGACCTAGAAATCGCTTCCGTTGTCATACAAGAGATAGGTTGCTATCTGGGATGAGTTCGAACTGGCTACACGCTTCATTGATGTTGTGGTGAAATTCTTCCCTCAAGTGCATGTAATCTCAATCGGGCACTTTGTTGCGTACAAGGTCGCTTCTGGGGACGAGGGCAAAGGCATATTCTATCGCGATATGAGTTTTTCAGCATTTACAGCTACAACAAAAATAAGATTAACATAACATTAATTTGTTGGCCAAACTTAAATGCAATTTCTTTTTTGTTAAAAGAAGTATTTCATTCATTGGTGACTTTTTGCGACCATACTAGTACAATTGAGGTCGTTAAATCATTGTATCGGAACATGTTCCCTTCTCTCATCAATATAGTTTTTCAATAAATATAGATCAGATGTCTCACTTTACCGTTGTTCATAATAAATAACGTACTTAATCAAATATATACTGTTGGGCGACGTCAACCTAAATCACAAGCTAACTTCCCTTCAATCATGATCCATTCTTTATCCATATGGTTCAACATCGTCGTCGCCTTGGAAAAATCAATCCAACCATTGGCCAACACCTAGCAGATTCTCTTGCTAGTGATCTAGATTTAAATCATATGGACCAATTACTTTGAAAGGTCCACGTTTAAATCTTTTGGAAAAGCTTGGACCAGCTATTGCAATTGCAGCGCTCCAAAAACACATCGATCAATTTGTCCCAATCATGCTTCATCATGAGATTGTCTTCGAGCGCAATCTAAGCACCTCCATGTGGTGTCATGCCCCACTCCCGAGCACGCGGCATAGCTCGATAACTTTCTTTTTCCTTTGATAAATGTGAAGTTTCAAGATTTGTTGCCGACCCTAAGCTTAATTAGAGGCAAACGCTTGGAAGCGAGTAATAAAATCACCCCTAATAACACTGGGATATACATGAATTGTACATGTCATATCACAACCGCCCGGCATTTAATATACATACCCTCGAGAGTATCATAACCCACAAATATACAAACCAAAAGGGTGGGTTAGGAGGGTATCATTAGCCTCACTATACCAGATCAAGACTAATTCCTAAAGGCAAAAGTCTAAAAAGAGGTACCCTAGGGGTCTACGATACTATCACCAGGAGGGTCATCTTTCCACAAGTTGAGGTTCCACAAGTCGTACCCTCCCCATGGGTCTTCGTGGTGATCTCACTCCCTCACGAAAGGGCCTCCCTCCTTCACTGGAGTATCTCACCAAATATTGGTGTAGTGCTCAACATTAGAAGTTGTGGTCAAACTCCCATAGAGTACTCTCGTGTCTCTAAAAAATGTAACGTAATTGGTCACAATGGGGTCAATCAGCCACTAGCCGTCTACGGGTTTCTCCTGCCTAACCCGGTCCTTGTCCATTGCCTTCATGCTTGGAACTTGAAAGGTGGGTTAGAACGATAAATGAGATAAAATCTTAGTGAGTCTACACCCTAAATCTAAACTAGGAATGCAATCGCCTTAAGGTCTATAATCAAGTTGTCCAACCTTTCATGAGATTTGGCCCTACTTGTCACTACTGGCCAACACATCACTTTGTTTGGCTCTTAGGTGGGACTAGCCACCCTTACATTGCGTGGCTACTAACTAATACAATTAGCCAACTCATCACGTTGCTTGACATTCAAAGAGTCTTTCCTAACCACTAAGTGTGATTGACCTCATGGCACCAATACACACAATTGGCTCGACTTCCTTTACAAGCTACTACTTAATCCGATATATGACCGAGACTTTGCCCCAAGCCATACCATATGTCTCATCAATTACACACATGCACCAATCAAAGTAATAAGACGGTCCACGACCAGTCTGATTCAACCGATTCAATCAACTAACACATCGCAATCCATTTAAGGTGGGTCAATGCCATTAGCAATTCAAGCTAACCAGTCAGTAAATCTACCCAAGTAATAAATCACCAGTCAACGCCTTACTAGGCGCAATCAACCCACTTGGCCGTTCGTAAGCTCATTCACCACCTAATTGGTCCAAGTTATACATAGTACCACAATTAAGCCTTGCAGTTGCTAGCATCTTAAGTGGAGGGCCATAGTGTTGAGGCCATGTGCTAGTTTCTTCCGAGGTATAAGGGCTCAGCACTTTGGTGCCGTTCGGGCACACCGTCCGGGCATGAAAGGCCCGTCGTATAGTCATCTTTTACCAAAAAAGGAAAAAAAGAAAAACAATGGAATTGTCATCAAAATCAGGTTTAATGTTCATTTCTGGTGGTCGATACCAGGGAGGCTTTTAGTAATCCAGCCCAAGCTCCAAACGGTCGTCCACTGGGCCTTGAATTTTATCCAAGTCCGTTTAAAAAGTCTACCTGCTGTCCAAGATTAGCTCTGCACTCAGAGTTTTGTCACAGAGAGAGAGAGAGAGAGATGGGTGCAGAAGGCGCGGAAGAGAGAACGGAGACGAAGCCGAACCCTATTTCCGAGGCCCAATTCCTCTCTTGGAAGCGTCGAAAGGTTCGTTCCTCAGTGTGCATTTGCCTCTCTTATTCATCGTGGATCCGCTCATTGCATCTCTGCTGTTATCGATCAATCCTGCCGAAGCTGATCAAGAACGTTCTCAGTGCGCTCACCCCTGAATTTTTTTCATTGAAATTGACGGAAGCTCTTCTTCCTTGACGTTGTTGAATGCCGGTATCGTATGAAGTTGTCGTTTCTCGGGTAATTTTGACATGCGTTATGGCATATTGGACGAATTTGTATTAGCTAAAATTTAAATTATATTCAACTGCAAAAAATAAAGGCTTGTTGATGGGTTCTTGTGATGGAATTGCTCTGAAATATTGGAAAACATGTTTAATTCATCGTATATCAAAGCTGGTTGCTTTGTACTCACGTTTTTTAGGGAATCGATGGACCGTGTCATTTACGATTGTTGCTTGTTGGCTTCTTTTGGTGATTTCTGGGTTCACTTGTTGCTGGAAGATCTACAGTTTCTTAACGTGCTTGAAGGAAGCTGATTTATCTTAAGAAAAGCGAGTAATATTTAGTTATTTTCTCAATTTTTCTGAACCAAACCTCACTAGTAGACTTTGAAGTTAGTGTGGTATCTCATCAGTTTCCTTCAATCATGTTGAGAAAGAATAGATCATGCCGCATCAATTATATAAAATGCCACCAAAGTGATGGTAAAATATATTTGACTAAATATATGTGAAATTTTTTCATGCTACAGATAGAATCCTAACATCTGACAAAAATGACAACAGTAGTTGATTGGAAATGCTAGTACTAAAACCTTTCATTCTCACAAAATGAACAGTAAGAAATCTTAGATGCATTCTCCTTCTCTAGAAGGAGAACATTGATAATTCACACTCCTTGCAAGCTTGATATTTATGTGTACGAGAAAGCCTATTTCAGGCAGGAATTTCCATCACAAAACAGCAACCATTGTCAATGACACAGTTAATTAATTACCAAAACAATTCGACAATTGAGCAATAGGCTTTCACATACGATGAATCAAGCATTCTTGCTCGGAGCATCCTAAACCTAATTGCAGTCCTGTAATAAGAATTCATCAACAAAATGTACTTTTTGGCAACTCTGTATAGTTTTGCTATTAGCAAATGTGAATTTGAACTTTGACGAGAATTGTCATGACCTTAACAACTTTACATGATATCGCCATTCGAACAACGTCATGGAAATGGATCCCTCTCACATAGTTAATAACTGGTTTTTAGAGACTATCATGTTGAAAGTCATAATTCAAGTACTAGGAAAATCGGGTTTATAAGTTAGAGATCCATTCACGGTTTTGTTCTCTTGATTTTATAGGTTTATGGTTGGAGAAGTGGCTAAACCATGTAGAGAGTCTATCGGTATTTAATCTTGCAATCAGTTGCATTACAAGCATAAGTCTAAATGGGAAATATAACTGTACTTTGGTCCTAGAATATAAGTTGGTTGGTGAATGTCTAAGGTTGCTGGACAGACTTGAATGAGGAGACGGCAGTGTTTATTTTTTCAGGGTGACAGATTTCTTTGCTTGCTGTGTTTATATTTAGCTAGCTTGTTCATATTTGGGTGATTGGCATAAGTCATTGCCTTAAATATGAAGAGCGCGCGCGTGTTCAGGAAAAGTGTTAAAATAATTAAGAATGCATTAGGAAGTAAAGGAAAGGTTTTGTGTGGAAATTATCGAGGTTTTTGAAGACACTATGCGTGGACATAGACCCCTCTGTGCTGCAGCCTGCAATGCTGCCCATGGTAATCAAGGGGACTTAAAATTCCATTTAAGAAAGCTCTCATTAATAGCATTATTTTGCTGTGAGAGCTACGTCTATTTGTTATCTTATTATATATAGTAAGTCCATCAGCTGTTCTATCCCCTAGAAATGGGAGTGGCAAATTGGGACAACATTATAGTCTGCATGTTACATCTGAAACTGTAAGTGTTCATGAAAATTGATGTTGGAACCAAAGGCGGATTGACGTATTGATTAGTTGGGGCCATTGTCTTCATTTGCTTTTCTAAATTTACATTCAATTCGTTGAAGTTTTTGAATTTTTATGTATGCTCCATTATCTTGGCCAAGAAGAAAAGCTATGCACCTTTGAAATATCTCAAAAAATAGGTAGCTAAGTCCATGCCAGACGTTTTCTTTTGAATTGGCCCCTACAAATTAAGAGAGCATTATGAAACTGTTATTTCTAAAATAATCAAAACCTGCAGAATATCCGACTTTATAAGCATGCAGGCACTATATTAGTTTACTAAACAAACATTTTTGATTACTTTGTACTTAGTGATCAGGTTTTTCCAGTGCAAGGAAAAATAATTTTAGATCTGTTCCTGTTTGGAACTGTGTGAGTTGCTTGTGGATACATGTGACCTTTTATGTCTATATTACTCCGTATGCATGTGCTTTGGGCTTTGTTGTCTATTTTGTCATTAGCTTTAGAAACTACAATACAGCATGTAGAGCGTCGTATGTCTGGAAGGGGAGAATTCGCTGTTCATTCTGTTCTTGCATCCTTTGATCATCGAATGGTTGTAAGCAACATGGGGACTGATTTTGTTGAAGATCAGGTTACTGTGTGAGAATTGCTTCATCCAATAAGAAATTCCTTTGCAATTGTCACTTGGCATTTTTATACTGCCATTATCCAATCCAATATGTTGTGCTATGTTATGAAGTAACAGCAAAAAAAAAAAAAAATTACTGTTTTAAGTATGAAAATTGACATCCAGCTCCAGCAGTTCAACTAACAAGGTTAGTGCCGCTGGAGTCAGGTTGTTGAATTTCTTGTTTTCAATGTTTCCAATGCCGGTATTTTCTAGCCTAATTCTTCTTTGCCATTTCTTGTTCGCTGACATTTTACCTTCTTCTTTTTTTTGGCATTGTATATTGCTTGAAAGTGCTAACAATTTGCCGATGTCTATTTTGATGGAAATCGATGCTTCTGTCGTTGGCTGCATGCTTGTGCAATCCAGTTGGAGGTTGAACGTATCCTTTTCTTTCTTATTCTTCTTCATTACGATGACTTATTGGCAGGATCGGAGTATGCTGGGGAATCAATCCTTCCTTGTATATGGCTGACTAACTTATGTGTATAAATATGAAAACCAAAGTCTGACCCCTCGTTTCTACATGTTACACAGACAAGTAACTTAACGGGTGTTTATCACACTGTCATGTATTGGCTCTTCCATTGCACCATGACATTCAAATGCTCAAAGTCATTCCTCTCATTGTAGGATGCTGAAGCAACAGCGAGGAAAGCTGAAGCTGCGAGAAAACGTTCGGAGGATATAGCTGCAGGAAATGTGCAAATGAATGGGCGGGAGCTTTTTCAGCATGAACCTTGGGTATTTGATAACACTCAGTACTGAAGCTGGTTAAATTTAACAGGGTGTGAGATAGCGACTCCCGTGTACAATATGCATACCTTATATTGAAAGAATGGTTTGCTGCAAGATATGTAAGTTCTTTACTGATGCATCTTGTTTTCGTTTAGAGTTAACGTTCCCATTTTTTTTTTCCCTTTTTGGGTGTAGCAAAAGTTGACATTCTTACTACTTGCAGATAGCGACTCTTGTCCTGTATTCAATCTGCACTTTTTTTTTTGGGGGTTATGACTACATGTGATGGCAGTGTGTAAAGTTCGGTGTTAATAGCCATTTAGGACTTGTCTAGGTAGACTTGTTAGTTTTTCCTTTAATTTAAATCATGCAACGGACAAATATTAACTTCTTTCTTAGCCAAATTCCTGAAATTTTCACAATATACATAAGCTTTGGCCTGTCGATTTACATGTGAATTTTTTCTTTTGCAAATTTGAATTATAGCAAAGAAGTTACATTCTTGTATTTTAAAAGCACAAACAGATTTTTCAAAGGCTTCTAAAATGTCTATTTCCATATTGGCAGTGGCCAAGTAAAAGTAATAGAGGCAAAAGGAAGGACAAGAGAGCATAATCCTAATCCTAAGTTTGTGGAGCCCAGCAAATATGAGACTCCATTGCGGATTATCATGAAGTGCAGCATCACTCTATAGGTCCAGTGCATCCGAATCGTTGAATGTTTTGGTCCGCGACATAAGTACAACAAAGTTGAATTGTACGCGTAATGGTTGTGTATCCAGAAATTTGCATGCTCCATTAATCAATCATCTCGCATAAGGAACTTCAGTATGGAGTAACAATTTAAACTTTTGAGTCAGTACATTCTAACAGGCAAGCAGCCCGCCTTGGATATCATTCTATGGGCGTTCGTATCATGTGTATTAACTCTTACCTTTTGGTTATTGACGTGTTACACTTGATGGTGGATCTTAGAATAAAAATTGAGACTGAAATTCAATATTTCATTACTTTTAAGTTAAAAAACCCCTAAAAATATAAGAATTAAAAGTAATTTGCGAGAGAGAGAGAGAGAGAGAGAGAGAGAGAGAGAGAGAGAGAGTGGCAAATTGTAATAGAGTTGCTTGTAGATTTACTCTTTAGAAGACAAGACCACCACACGGAAACATGACTTAAGATACTAGGAAGGCCTCATGCTAGGACACTAGTCATAACAAAAGATAGCTACCACTAGCATGGACATATATAATGTGTTATCTTATCACAATACATAAACATCACCAAATAAAAATTGATGCTACTTTTACTTGCCCAAAAATACAAATTACACACACGAACAACTTTAACTCGATAATTGACTTGATTTGGCCTCCTCTCTTCTCTAATGATCCACGCTCAAGCACCACTTTTAGGCTTTCATCTGTTCCAAAAAGCAAAGCACATAATAATCTTATTTTCGGGTACCATATAGGCACCTAAGTAAGTTAACGCTATATATAATCACAATACAGGATAATTATTCAAATAGCTAGTCTTATTTAGCAGTAAAAAAACGACCTACGGTTGTTTTGCATAGTTTGTAGGTTGTGCCTCATTTTCTCATTGTCGCTTTGGAAATTATATAATTGAAAAAGAACAATCAAAATTACAAATAAGATTTTGCATAATGTTGAATTTTCTTCTCACATTTGGAAAACCTAATATAGTCGATCTCTTATCTAAAACCTGATGTTTAATGCCATGCCATAATTATGTTAATAGCGTCACATGCACAATAAGGAAAAAAGATGCCAAGATGAGATCCTCTGGAGATGGGACTTATACCATGTACCATATACCTGCACTAATATGGAAGGAGTGCTAGAATGTTAACCAAATTCTCCGTGAAGAGACTATTACCATTCAAGTTTTGAAATTAATGCCTTATGAGTATACGTCCTTGTGCGCTTGTCTTGCTCATCGTGTGCGACAAATGTAGATCAATAAAGTAATTTTTTAAAGAAAAATCAGATCACTTATGTCTTCTTAGCCTCAAATTAAAACACCGTCAAGAAGTAAAATGTGAAAATCATATGTTTAGGGTTCTTCATGTCATTTGCCACACCACCTCTTCCATATCGTTGAAGTCAGCATCATCTCTGCATGTCAAGCAAGAACGAGTGACTAACCATTCATGATGGTCATTACATAATGATGCTAGGATTTTTCTTTCTTTTTTTTCTTTTTGCCCAAAATAATGAAGCCAAGATAGCCAGAATCTTTTCTAAAAGCCACCTTCCTCTTCTCAAGGTAATTACCACTTTAATAGTAACTATTTTTCGATATTGTTCTTTAGGCTTTTACCTCTCTGGTGTTTGATCCGCACTGATACATTCAACATCAACGCTGAAGAGTAAAGGGGCGTCAACTATTATCTTGGAGAATTTCTTTTTTCACTGACATGATTAAATCCCATGTTGACAAGGTCAGAATCAGCATGACATAGGGTTAAATCTGAAAGAAAATAGCATCAGATCTCAACATTTAGTTCGCGGTGCGCAAGGAAGAAGAACCTGTTCCTCAAGATAGGTTGTGGGGCACTAGATGAGCTAGCATCAGAAGAGTTGATAAGAGATACATTGGTGTCTTAGGCAATGCGGGTTTGGAAATCCCTACATCTGCTGGGACGACATTTTCTAAGTCTTGTAGCAGCTGGTCTCGTCTTCTTCTTCCCCGAGACCTAATCCATTCCGATAGATGATTACAATTCTATCGACTTTGGTTTCTGGCCAGACAAGGACAAGCACAAATTCTTCTGATACAGATAATCCTCAATCTAAATCTTATAGAAACCAATATGTTGCTGTTGATTCACTTCAACTTAACCAAATCTAGCTCTAACACGAATGTTGCAGAAGCAAGTGGTTAAACAATAAAATGGATAGAATAAATAAGTAAATTGAACAACAAATTTACATGATTTAATTATAATGATATACGCTCATGAGGAGAGCTGCAAAGAGTTTCATTATTAATTAAACGATAAACATATATTACAAGTATCTTCGAGTCACTTAAACCCTTCTAAAATTTCCTAGCCTCCAATTGTGCCTAATAATGCACACGACTTTTAGCCCCGCCATTTTTTATAAAATAATTTCTCAACCTCACGATGGAATTAACAAATCTTATCATAAGATCTAATCGGTTTCAATACTTAAATTGTTGGCGTGATTCCATGAACAATATCCCCCGAAGATAACCCACGCCAAACACTCGCTTAGAAACGGCCCTTCAAAGTAGGGGTGAGCAAAAACAGGATGGGTAGGTTCCAGACCTGGACCCTATTATAACCGGTTCCCCTTTTTTGGACCTTATGACCCTGTTTACAGTGGACCCTGTACCCGACCCACCCTGTTTTTCTGGTCCGGTTCCAGGGTTAACCCTGTTTATATTGGAACCTGTTTTGTAATCACTCATCCTATATGACTTTCCATTTGTCTAAGTAAAAATCATAACATTACATATACATTAGTAACAAATATGGATCTAATATTAGCCTCATTCACACAATACTACATGAAACTTTTCATTTGTCTAATATGATTAACAAATCTTTGGTGCAAACACATCTCCAAAAGTGAAATCAACATAACTCATCCTCCAGAAATTAGGCAAGCCAATCCACGTGGTACAAAATCTCTAACAAAAACCTAAAATTCATATATAAAGAAAAATCAACAAGAAATCATGCTCTAAAGACATATGCAAAAATTATGATTTAATAAAGTATATTTACTTAAAAAATCAGAAACTAAATGAATTTTATTTTTCTAATAATCCGGTTCAGGGTAGGTTCCAGACCTGGACCCTGTACCCGACCCTGTTTGCATTGGACCATGTTTCCAACCCTGTTTTCAGGGTGGGCCAAATAGGAAACCGGGTTTACCCGGTCCGGTTGCATACCCCTACTTCCAAGTATCAATTCTTCGTTAAAAGCATCCCCTGAGGATGAAGTCAACACGAATAAGAATCCACATCCAGCATCCAAAAGAATTTGATCAATGACACTTTCCATTTCTGATTTCCTTTACTTGGCCGACAATCTAAAGCACCAATTTTGATATTAAAGAGAAGAAAAAATATTCAGACCTCCACACTTAATAATTAACGTCGGGTCGGGTTTTAGTGAAGTACAATGTGAGAGGGAGGAAGGAAAGGGGGTGGGGGTTAGTAAGACAGTTGTTTATAGATCCACATCAAAGACTCTTTGAAAATGAAGATCACAACACAGACAGATAACTTAAGACACTAGGAAGACCTCAAGCAAGCAGACAAGCCACAGCAAAAGATAGCTAGTACCTGCCTGCACATGTATAATGTGCTATCGCAATACATTAACATCTCCAAATACCACCTCATCTACATACGACACAACGCTTGATCATACTTTCAATAACTCACGAATACAAATTAGAAACACAAACAACTCTAACTCGATGATTGACTCAATTTGGCCTCCTCTCTTCTCCCATAGATCCATGCTCAGGCACCATTTTCAGGCTTCCAACTATTCCAAAATGCGAAACAGTTTATAATCTTGTTTACAGGTACCATATTTGAGCTTTAATAAGGCAAAGACTAAGTATAAACAGAATACAAGAAAGATAGTCAAAGCGCTATTTTTATTTTTGCACTAAATTTTTTTACCTTGGGTTGGTTCGCAAAGCTTGCAGATCGCGCCTGATTTCCTCAATCTCCTTTTGGAAATTCTGTAAATGAAAAAGGACAATCAAAATTTCAAGCAATGTTTTGCATGATGTCGATTTTTCTTCTCGCATTTGAAAAACTTAATGCAGCTAGTTTTATACCTGAAACCTAATGTTTGTTGCCATACCATTTTCATGCAAATAGCGTCACATGCACAAAAGGCAAAAAGATAAGCCAAGATCAGATCCTCCAGAGATGTACATATATACCATATATCATAGCGTGTTCGGTAGAAATGAAAGGAGTGATAAGATCAAATTATCTGGGAAGAGACAATTACCATTCAAGCGTTGAAACTAACGCCTTATGCATATTCATCCTTGTGAGCTTGTCTTGCTCATCCTGCGGGACAATGTGGATCATTACAGCAATTTGTTTGAAAAAAATCTGATTACCTATATGTCCGCGCGCTTACGTAAAAAAAAAAACAGAACACCGCCAAGAAGTATAATGGGAAAAGTATATGATTATGATTCTTTATTTCATAGCCACACCACCTCTTCCATATCAGATAACTCAGCATCATCCCTGCATATCAAGCAAGAAACAGTCAAAAAGCATTAATGATGGTCATCGCTCAGAATTTTTTTTTTTGCTCAAAATATTGAAGCTAATATAGCCAGAAACTTTTCCAAAAGCCACCTTTCTCCTCTTAAGGTAATCATCACTTCTAATTTATTTATCTCTTTCGATTGTGTTCCCTAGGCTTTTAACTCTCTGGTTTTTGATCCACACTCATACATTCAACCTCAAAGCTGAGTAAAAGGAATTCAACTATAATCTCGAGATGATTAATCCCATTTCAGAAATGTTAAAATTGACAAAAACTAGGGTTACTCTGAAAAAAGTACTGTCGGATCTTAATAACTAGTTCGATGTGGGCTGGGAATAAGAACCTGTTGCTTAGAATGGGTTGTGGGGCACTAGTTGAGCTAGCATCAGAAGGGTTGACAACAGATGCATCGGTGTCACGAGGAATGGGGGTTCGGAAAGCCCTAATTCTCCTTGCACGATGTTTTCTAAGCCTTGCAGCCGCTAGTCTCATCTTCTCCTTGACCGACACCTTCATGTTAGCCATGGACGATTAAGATACTGTCTGACTTAAGAAGGAGAAGAAAAGTAAGAAGTAGGGCTTTGTGCCTAGTGAAGTGAGATAAACTGGAGAAAATGGTCGGGAACTTATAGCAGAGGAGTGAGCTTTGGTTGCGTTTACTTGGGGTGAGAGCAACTTTTCTAAATTGCACTTTTGCCTCGTTCAACTCTTCATATGAACAAAAGAATGGATTAGATTGCCTCATCGAGTAAGGACGGGATGGGAATAACGTAAAAAAAGTAAAAGCAAAAGAAATTCCAGTAAACTCTACTCAAAGCATGTTGCAATTTCTGGGTCTGAATTTTCCCCATGCCCTCTCTACCCACTTGAGTTAAAATGTTAATGACTATCGTTGTGTAGAGCCAGCTAAAAGAAGACAAATAGTGTAGGTACTCATCTAAAAGAAATCTCATGGACTTATGGTTATCTATCCTAGATTGATGTTTCGGTAGAATCGACCAAATGAGCTATTTCATTTTCTATTTAAATCAAGAAGCATCTACATTCCCTTCCTGGAAATAGTCTTCCTTTACCTTTTTCCTATTTATTTTAGACCTGATCTGCACAATTTGGAAACCCCATACTCTCACGTGGTGGCAATGGATCAATCTCGCTAATTTACTTCCATGATTTCCATATGAACCGAAAAGCACTTTCGGCATTCATAACATGATAGGTGCAATAAATGAAAATTCGTGCATTCCAACAAATTCCAAAAGATAGATGCATGGAGAGTGATGTTTGGTATTATTGCAAACTATATATAGTTATTTTGATCGGATGACGAATGCAAATGATGTACATAATGCGTTACGCAATTTTGTCACCTTATCTCTACTTTTGCTTCTTATTGCAAAGCATATGGTCATGATTATTTGAGAATGTATCCAATAAAAGAAATTCTTTGTTACAAGCTTCTCTCTCAATTTTCTTAAATAACTAACTAGAGGTCACGTTTAACCGCAGAATATTTTTGAAGTTTTAATATACACACATCTATGTACATGTATGATAGTATACGACTCTCTTTTTTGTGTTTTGGAGTATATAATAGTACAGAGGCGAAGTATAAATAAGAAAAATACATCTTAAAGGTCCCCTTCAGCATTAAATTATTTAGGACTAGATTACCCTTGCGAAGAACTTCAATCTAGTTATATTCTAAAAAAAGCCCCCCCCCAACACACACAAAAAAAAAAAATACGAATGCAATAATATGTACTCGCGAACCGTCACACTTTTTGCATGCAAATAAGGACAAATATGTGGTTTGAAAGTGGAAAATGCTTTTTCCTATTTTCCTCCGTTTTTCCAGGCCTCCTTAAAAAGATTCTTGGCTATTTTCCAAGATGTTTTACCAGGTGTTAATGTTCCTGCTTGAATGTTGTCCAAGTGGCGAACGAAGATAAATGAAAGAGTAACAGCAAACTTAAGTCAACTTATAAAATTAAAGCTATGTTTCTGCCCATAAGAGTAATTTGCTTAAAAAAACAAAAACGGTGACAAGGCATCCCATGGAAAGACTTTTGAATAAACAGGGACTACGATGAAATTTTGGCTCATATACATGATTTTCAGATAACATCACATTTCCTATTCATGTAGCCAATTGGCTCATTGTTACTTGTATATTAAGCCTGTAAAAGAAAGCCAATCCTAAGTATGTTTCCTAATTTGAATAGATTTTATAATTTGAGTGGTTTTCTAGTTTGATTAGTTTCTTATTTTGAGTAATTTTCCTAATAACATTTTCCCTGTTATAAATATATGTAAAAGACAGGATTCTACTAGGTATATATTTTTTTAATATACCCCATGGAAATATTTTTTTAATAAATGAGGGACTATGATAAAATTTAGGCTCATATAGATTTTTTCAAATAATATTATATTTTCTATTCATATAGCCATATAGCTCATTCGGTGCTTAAATGTTTTGCCTGAAAAGAAAGTCCATCCAAGTATGGTTCAAAATTTGAGTAGATTTTCTAATTTGAGTGGTTTCCAAGTTTGATTGGTTTCTTAGTTTGAATAATTCTCCTAAGAATATTAATCATGCTCCGAATATATGTAAAGGATGAAATTCTACTAGGTTTTTACATACTAGAGCAAATAAAAAGAATGTCCCGATTTTCCTTTTGAGAATTTTCTGAATATGTTTTGTTTAAGAGATTTTCAGATACTACTTATGTGTTGTGTTTTAATTTAGAGCTAAGAAACACTGAATTGCAAACTTTTCGCACTCTAGATTCAAGGTGGATTTCTTGATAGTTGACGTACCTTTTGAAGTACACCGACAATAACGAGTTTCGCTTATTTCTCCGTAGTTTTAAGAACTTAATCGATTCCATCCAAAAAGCTGGAGATCTATTTATTCTTGGGCTTTTCTAACTAGGTCATTTCTTTCATGTTCTCCAACCATACCTTTAATTGGTGGATTACAAGTTTGAACAGATTTCTAGCTCGAACATTTTTAATGCCACAAGTTTCAACAGATCTCTTGAGAATTTGTATTAATGAGTAGATCGGGACAAATTTTAATTGTTAGTGCCCACTTCGCTCAGTCATTACGGCTACCTTTTTATGTTTCCCTCTAGTTGATATTCATCAGTTCCCATTATTCTGGTGCTACACATGCGACTTATTTTTAATTTCCTTATCAGAAGAAGTTTGCATCACATCAATGCCATCGAAGCAACGTCGTTAACCACCTCATCAACAGTCTTGTTTTGTACTCTCCACGGTGGTATTATTGAATAAAAATTGATCCCGCAATTCAAGCTACAATTAGAATTTTTGAGTTTAAAAAATCCTCCAAGCAAAAGTTCTCAAAGTAATTCGTAGAGAGAGAGAGAGAGTCGTTTGTACATCCACAACAAAAGACTCTTAAAGAAAAGACTACAACAGAGAAACATGACTCACGACACTAGGAAGACCTCACTCTAGGACACATGTAACTGCAAAACCTAGCTACTGCTTGCATGCACATGTATAATGTGCTATCACAATACATAAATATCACCAAATACAAACTTATCTACATATGACACGAGACTCGACCATCCTTTCAATAACTCACAAAGAAAAATCACTAACATAAATGACTCTGACTCGATGATTGACTCAGTTTGACCTCCTCTCTTCTCCCATGAGTCCACCCTCAGGCACCACTTTCTGGCTTCCAACTATTCCAAAAAGAAGACACTTTATAATCTTATTTACAGTTACCATATGCATGCTTGAATAAGGAAAAAAATAAATATAACCAAAATACATGAAAAATTGAACGGATATTTTATGAGTAGTAAAAAATTCAACCTCGGGTCCATTCGCATAACTTCTAGGTCATGCCTCATTTCCTCAATACGCTTTTGAAAGGCCTGTAAATGGAAAACAACAATCAGAATTTTAAACAAACTTTTACATTAATATTGATTTTCTCCCATATCTGGAAAACATAATCCAGCTAGTCTTTCACCTGAAACCTGATGGTCGATGCCATACGATTTTTATCCCAACAGTGCCACATGCACAAAAAGGAAACTAGATAAGCCAAGATTAGATCCTCTAAAGATGCACATATACCATATATTATGAACATGGTCAGTAGATATGGCAAGAGGGATAAGAAGTTAACCAAATTATATATAAAGAGACAATTACCATTCAAGCGTTGAAACTAATGCCTTCTGAATATGCATCCTTTTGATCTTATCTTGCTCATCCTGCGTGACAATGTAGGTCATCAATACAAAATTATAAAAAGAAAATCAGATTACTTATATCTTCTCATGCTTAAAAAAAACACCATAAAAATTTAAAAGGCGAAGAACATAAGTTTATGGTTCTTTATATCATAGCCACGGCACCTCTTCCATATCAGATAACTCAGCATCATCCCTGCATGTCAAGTAAGAAAAAAATCATAAATGATTAAAGATGGTCATAACATAATGAAGCTAATAATTTTTTTTTTGTTGTTGCTAAAAATGATAAACCCAAGATAGCCATAGCCTTTTCTAAAAGCTGTCTCTTCTCAAGGTAGTTACTAGAGTTTATTTTATTTCTTTCGATATTGTTTGCCTCTTTGATTTTTATCCGCACTCATACATTCAGCATCAACGCTGTAGAGAAAAAGGGCTTCAACTGTTATGTTAGAGGAATTTTTTTCCCGAAATGCTTAACCCCAATTTAAAATGTCAAAATCGACACAAAATAGGATTAAGCTGAAGAAAATAATGTCAAATCTTAATAGATATTCAAGATGCGCTAGAAATGAGAACCTGTCGCTTAGAATAGGTTGTGGGACACTAACTGAGCTAGCATCAGAAGGGTTGACAAGAGATACATCGGTGTCACGAGGAATAGGGTTTCGAAAAGCCTTAATTCTCCTCGTACGATGTTTTCTACGCCTCGCAGCAGCTAGCGTCATCTTCTCCTTTGCCAGGTCCTTCCTCGTATCCATGGTTGATTATGAACTATTGACTCAAGAAGGAGAAGAAAAGTGAGGAGGAGGGCTTCTTGCATATAGAATTGAGATCAAGTGGAGAAACTGATTGGGAACTTACAACAGAGAAGTGAGCGTTGGTTGCGTTTACATAGTGCCGCTGGAGTCAGGTTGTTGAATTTCTTGTTTTCAATGCTTCCAATGCCGGTATTTTCTAGCCTAATTCTTCTTTGCCATTTCTTGTTCACTGACATTTTACCCTTTTTTTTTTTGGCATTGTATATTGCTTGCTAACAATTTGCCGATGTCTATTTTGATGAAATCGATGCTTCTGTTGTTGGCTGCATGCTTGTGCAATCCAGTTGGAGGTTGAACGTATCCTTTTCTTTCTTATTCTTCTTCATTATGATGACTTATTGGCAGGATCGGAGTATGCTGGGGAATCAATCCTTCCTTGTATATGGCTGACTAACTTATGTGTATAAATATGAAAAACAAAGTCTGACCCCTCATTTCCACGTGTTACACAGACAAGTAACTTAACGGTTGTTTATCACACTGTCATGTATTGGCTCTTCCATTGCACCATGAAAATTCAAATGCTCAAAGTCATTCCTCTCATTGTAGGATGCTGAAGCAACAGCGAGGAAAGCTGAAGCTGTGAGAAAACGTTCTGAGGATATAGCTGCAGGAAATGTGCAAATGAATGGGAGGGAGCTTTTTCAGCATGAACCTTGGGTATTTGATAACACTCAGTACTGAAGCTGGTTAAATTTAACAGGGTGTGAGATAGCGACTCCCGTGTACAATATGCATACTTTATATTGAAAGAATGGTTTGCTGCAAGATATGTAAGTTCTTCATTGATGCATCTTGTTTTCGTTTAGAGTTGACGTTCCATTTTTTTTTCCCTTTTAGGGTGTAGCAAAAGTTGACATTCTTACTACTTGCAGATAGTGACTCTTGTCCTGTATTCAGTCTGCATTTTTTGTTTTTTGGGGGTTATGACTACATTTGATGGCAGTGTGTAAAGTTCGGTGTTAGTAGCCAATTAGGACTTGTCTAGGTAGACTTGTTAATTTTTCCTTTAATTTAAATCATGCAACGGACAAATATGAACTTCTTTCTTAGCCAAATTCCTGAAATTTTGACAATATACATAAGCTTTGGCACGTCGATTTACATGTGAATTTTTTCTTTTGCAAATTTGAATAATAGCAAAAAAGTTACATTGTTTTAATTTGAAAGCACAAACAGATTTTTCAAAGGCTTCCAAAATGTCTATTTCCATATTGGCAGTGGCCAAGTAAAAGTAAAAGAGGCAAAAGGAAGGACAAGAGAGCATAATCCTAATCCTAAGTTTGTGGAGGCCAGCATATATGAGACGCCATTGCGGATTATCATGAAGTGCAGCATCACTATATAGGCCCAGTGCATCCGAATCGTTGAATGTTTTGGTCCGCTACATGGGTCCAACAAAGTTGAATGGTTCGCGTAATGGGTGTGTATTGAGAAATTTGCATGCTCGATTAACCGATCATTTCGCATAAGAATTTCAGTGTGGAGTAACAATTTAAACTTTTGAGTCAGTACATTCTAATATCATTCTATGGTCGTTCGTATCATGAGTATCAACTCTTACTTTTTGGTTCTTGACGTCTTACACTTGATGGTGGATCTTACAATAAAAATTGAGACTGAAATTCAATATTTACATACTTTTAAATTAAAAGCCCCCTAAAAATATAAGAATTAAAAGTAATTTCGAAAGAGCGAGAGAGAGAGAGGGTGGCAAATTGTAATAGAGTTTCTTGTAGATTTATTTTTTAAAAGAGAGGACCACCACACGGAAACATGACTTAAGACACTAGGAAGGCCTCATGCTAGGACACAAGCCATAACAAAAGATAGCTACCACTTGCATGGACATATATAATGTGTTATCACAATACCTAAACATCACCAAATACAAATTGATGCTACTTTTACTTGCCCAAAAGTACAAATTACAAACACAAACAACTTTAACTTGGCGATTGACTCGATATGGCCTCCTCTCTTCTCTAATGATTCACGCTCAAGCACCACTTTTAGGCTTTCATCCGTTCCAAAAAGCAACGCACATTATAATCTTGTTTATGGGTACCATGTAGGCACCTAAGTAAGTTAACGCTATATATAATCAAAATACAGGATAATTATTCAAATAGCTAATCTTATTTAGCAAGGGTTGTTATGCATAGTTTGTAGGTTGTGCCTCATTTTCTCATTGTCCCTTTGGAAATTCTATAACTGAAAAAGAACAATCAAAATTTCAAATAAGATTTTGCATTATGTTGAATTTTCTTCTCACATTTGGAAAACCTAATATAGTCGATCTCTTGTCTAAAACCTGATGTTTAATGCCATGCCATAATTATGTTAATAGCGTCACATGCACAATAAGGAGAAAAAAATGCCGAGATCAGATCCTCTGGAGATGGGACTTATACCATGTATCATATACCTGCACTAATATGGAAGGAGTGCTAGAATGTTAACCAAATTCTCCGGAACAGACTACTACCATTAAAGTTTTGAAATTAATGCCTTTTGAGTATACATCCTTGTGAGCTTGTCTTGCTCATCCTGTGCGACAAATGTAGATCGTTAAAGTAATTTTTTAAAGAAAAATCAGATCACTCATGTCTTCTTAGCCTCAAATGAAAACACTGTCAAGAAGTATAATGTGAAAATCATATGTTTAGGGTTCTTCATATCATTTGCCACACCACCTCTTCCATATCGTTGAAGTCAGCATCATCTCTGCATGTCAAGCAAGAACGAGTCACAAACCATTCATGATGGTCATTACATAATGAAGGTAGGATTTTTTTTTTGCCCAAAATAATGAACCCAAGATAGCCAGAATCTTTTCTAAAAGCCACCTTCCTCTTCTCAAGGTAATTACCACTTTAATATAGTTATTTTTCCGATGTTGTTCTTTAGGCTTTTACCTCTCTGGTTTTTGATCCGCACTGATACATTCAACATCAACACTAAAGAGTAAAGGGGGTTCAACTATTATCTTGGAGAAATACTTTTTTCACTGACATGATTAAATTCCATTTTGATAAGGTCAGAATCAGCATGAAATATGGTTAAATCTGAGGAAAATAGCATCAGATCTCAACATTTAGTTCTCCGTGCGCAAGGAAGAAGAACCTGTCCCTCTGTGAAAGTACTTAAAATATAAAACCACGTCTTCACCTAACGGCTTAAGCTTTTAGGACAGTTGGTAGTGGTCCTTAAAAAAACTTCACATGGTATCAGAGCCTTGTTTCAAGCTCAAATAACTCACTTCCACAAACTTTCCATTGTTTTCTTCCACTCGTAAATCTGATCATGGCCGCTAGGTCACCGAAATACCCTTTCCCTATTCATGTCAATATATCCAATTTTGTTACAATCAAACTTGCCGAAGACAATTTTCTCCTTTGGCAAGCACAGATTCATAGATTCCTACGTAGTAAGGAACTATTTGGATTCATTAGTGGAGATACACCATCACCAGCTCGAACTTTACAAGTTGAAGTCGAAGGCAGTGAAGTTCAAGTCACAAATCCAGATTACACAGATTGGACAAGGACTGATCAACTCGTCTCTTCATGGATCAGCGGCGTAGTTTCAGAAAATATTCTAAGCTTGATTATTGGCTTAGAAACTTCATTCGAGGTATGGCAAACCCTACTCAATCGATTTACTCAGAAATCGGCAGCTAGGGAGTTTGAACTGAGAGGGAAACTACAAACTTGTCTTAAACGAGATAGATCTCTGTCTGTGTATCTTAGAGAATATAAATCCATTTGCGATCAATTGAACGCAATTGGAAAGCCCGTTGATGATATTACCAGAATTTTTGGTGTCTTAGAAGGTTTGGGGCCGGAATATGAGAATTTCCGAACCACTATGTATTGCCTAAAGCCTCAACCTGAGTATGACGAAGTGATTTCGCAACTGGAAAGATATGAAACCAGGTTGCAAAGTTATTCATCAAATCACTATAATCCTAATCTAGCCTATTTTGGACAAAGGAAATATGTGAGTCCCCAAAAAGGGGAACTTGATAGAGAGTATGTTCAATAGAGCTTTGTTTCTGGAGGTCAAGGTGGTAATAGTTGAGGAGGTCGAAGCTATGGTAGAGGACGAGTTTTCAATAATAGAGGACGTGGTTATGGTATTCTAGGAAGAAGTCAGAGTTTTAGACCAAATAACCTGACTGGTCAGGGGTTTCGACCTTATGCAACTTATTCACAAAGGTATGAAGACACCAAAACTTATCCTTCTCCAAGTGTAGTGTTTAATAAGCACTTACAAAGAGATAAATCCTCCGAGGTTATTCGACTAGAATGTCAAATTTGTAAGCGTCCTGGACATGATGCTCTTCGGTGTTGGTATCGTTTTGACAATACTTACCAAGCTGAAGAAATACCAACAGCACTGGCTGCCTTACATCTTGAAGATACAAAGGGCAGTGAGTGGTACCCTGATACTGGAGCTACAGCTCACATAAGTTCGAACACTGGTATTCTTCAAAACTTTTCTAAATATAGAGGAGCTGATACTGTAATGAGAGGTGATGGATCATGCTTGCCTATTTCTGATATTGGTAGTACTTTCCTACATACTGGTGACATATCATTGCCTCTGAATAATGTCCTCATTGTTCCTGAAATCAGGAAAAATCTCCTCTCTGTCTCTAAACTAACAGATGACTACCCTTGCTCATTCATATTTGATAAAACTGGTGTTTATCTTAAGGAGAACCAGATCAACTCAACAGTGAAGCTGGGAAAAAAAGGTGAGAGGACTATATCAAGTGGACATACAACCTACTGAAGCACTCTTTATACAAAGAAAGAAAGCTGTAGCTGAAGAAATATGGCATCAAAGATTAGTGCATACAAACTCCAACACATTGAAGTATCTTCGAAGTCAAAATTTGATTCATTGTAATGCAAACACTCAGCATATATGTAGAAGTTGTCAAATGGCAAAAAGTCTTGCCTTGCCTTTTCCTTTGTCAGATTCTATGTCTACTGTTTGCTTGGAAAGGATACATTGTGACGTTTGGGGTCCTTCCTCAGTCATATCTTTCCAGGGCTTTAAGTACTATGTTATTTTTGTAGACAACTGCTCTCGTTTTAGCTGGCTATATCCTATGAAGAAGAAATCTGAGTTCTTTGATATCTTCGTCATCTTTCAGAAGCAAGTTGCAAATCAGTTTGCTCAGAAAATAAAAGTGTTTCAGTGTGATGGTGGAGGAGAGTTTACTAGTCACAAGTTCCAGTCTCATTTGCAACAATGTGGTATAAAACAGTATATTTCTTGTCCATATACACTTGAGCAGAATGGCATTTCTAAAAGGAAACATCGTCATGTTGTTGAGTTGGGATTGGCTATGTTGTATCATGCTAGAGTTCCTTTAAAGTACTGGGTAGATGCTTTTATCACAGCAAATTATATTGTCAATATTCTACCTACACCGAAGCTACAAATGGCTTCTCCTCACAGTCGGTTATATCAACATCAACCTAGCTATAATCACCTCCGAGTGTTTGGTTGTGCTTGCTATCCCTGTTTGAGACCTTATGCTCAACATAAATTTGATCCAAGGTCACTCACTTGTGTGTTTCTAGGATATAGTGAACGTCACAAAGGGTATCGTTGCCTTGTTCCTACTGACGGTCACATTTATGTCAGTAGACATGTAGTATTTGATGAAACCTTCTATCCTTTTACAACGCAGCTGAAACAAGACTATACAACTTATACTTCTCTCTACAAATGTTGGACTGCAGAGGTTGATTTCTTCGAGCCTAGACCTAAAGAGCACATGGACAAATGTTTTCAATATAGTCCTGTGCCGAGTGTTGGTCACTTAGATGAGTTACAGAATATTGATGTGCCACAATCTTCATCCTTTTCATCTCTGCAGCCAGACTTAGGTGGTGACACACCACCAACAGCAATTGAAGTACCAATTGACACTGTTGTGAGTCCAGCACCGCAGTCATTATCTTCTATAGATGATCTTAATGCTACCCCAACTGAAGAGCCACCACCAGAGTCTATTGCAAGCTCACCAGGTACTTATTTTGTTCATCCTATGCAAACTAGGCTAAAGTTTGGTATCATTAAGCCTAATCCTAAGTATGCATATCTTGCTGAATACAATGTTCCTCTAGAACCACATTCAGTAAAGCAAGCCTTAGCTGATAAAGGTTGGTATAGTGCTATGCAAGAAGAAATGACAGCTTTATATGACAATCAAACATGGACACTAGTTCCTCGCACTAATCAGATGAATGTCATAGGCTGTAAATGGGTGTTTAAAACAAAACTTGCCTCTGATGGAAGTCTGGACAGATTGAAGGCCAAATTAGTTGCCAAGGGGTTTCACCAAGAAGAGGGCATTGACTTTACTGAAACCTTCAGTCCTGTTGTCAAGCATGCTACCATTCGTATTGTTCTCTCGGTAGCTATGATGAAACAATGGCCAATCCATCAGCTTGATGTTAAAAATGCATTTCTTCATGGTACCTTGAATGAAACAGTGTACATGGCACAACCTCTTGGTTTTCTTGATCCTCAAAAGTCAAACCATGTATGTCTCCTCCGGAAGTCTCTTTATGGTCTTCGTCAGGCACCACGAGCTTGGTTTGAGAAGTTCAGTAATTTTCTTCTTGAACATGACTTCTTTTGTAGTACCACTGATCCCTCTCTCTTTGTGCTTCACAAGGGGTCAGATACTGTGCTCTTGTTACTATATGTTGATGATATTGTGCTGACAGGTACTTCTCTTGAGTTACTAGCACACCTGATCAAGTTAATGAGTCTTCATTTTCACATGAAAGATCTTGGTCCCCTTCATTTCTTCTTGGGCATTGAGGTTAAGCGTACATCTCATGACTTGTTTCTTTGCCAAACTAAATATGCCATTGATCTTCTTCACAATGCCGATATGTCAGATTGCAAGCCTGTTTCTACTCCTTTACCACTTCGACCACTTGTTATGTCGAATGATGATGTTCTGCTTGCTGATCCTCTTGAGTATAGAAGTCTTGTAGGAGGGCTTCAATATCTCACTTTAACTCGTCCTGATTTGGCTTATGCTACAAATGTGCTATGTCAGCAGATGCAATCACCAACAGCTGGTGATCTTCACAAGTTAAAAAGGGTCCTTCGGTATGTCAAAGGTACCACACAACTTGGCTTATTTCTTCATTCTTTCAGCTCTATGCATCTCTATGCCTACTTAGATGCTGATTGGGCTGGTTGCTTGACCACAAGACGTTCCACTACTGTGAAAGTACTTAAATATAAAACCACGTTTTCACCTAACGGCTTAAGCTTTTAGGAAAGTTGGTTGTGGTCCTACAAAACTTCACATGGTATCAGAGCAGGAAGTTCTGAGTTCAAATCTATCCAGGCCCCTATTCTGCCTAAAAAAAAAGTATTTCCACACTTAGTACTGGCAAAAAGACCAGACTAAGCGTGAGGGGGAGTGTGAAAGTACTAAAATATAAAACCACGTTTTCACCTAACGGCTTAAGCTTTTAGGACAGTTGGTAGTGGTCCTTCAAAAAACTTCACACCCTCAAGATAGGTTGTGGGGCACTAAATGAGCTAGCATCAAAAGAGTTGATAAGAGATACATTGGTGTCTTAGGCAATGCAGGTTTGGAAATCCCTACATCTGCTGGGACAACGTTTTCTAAGTCTTGTAGCCGCTGGTCTAGTCTTCTTCTTCCCCGAGACCTAATCCATTCCGATAGATGATTACAATTCTATCGACTTTGGTTTCTGGCCAGACAAGGACAAGCACAAATTCTTCTGATACAGATAATCATCAATCTAAATCTTATAGAAACCAATATGTTGCTGTTGATTCACTTCAACTTAACCAAATCTAGCTCTAACACGAATGTTGCGGAAGCAAGTGGTTAAACAACAAAATGGATAGAATAAATAAGTAAATTGAACAACAAATTTACATGATTTAATTATAATGATATACGCTCATGAGGAGAGCAGCAAAGAATTTCATTATAGATTAAGTGATAAACATATATTACAAGTATATTCGAGTCATTTAAACACTCCTAAAATTTCCTAGCCTCTAATTGTGCCTAATAATGCACACTACTTTTGGCTCCGCCATTTTTTATAAAATAATTTCTCAACCTCACGATGGAATTAACAAATCTTATCATAAGATCTAATTGGTTTCAATACTTAAATTGTTGGCGTAATTCCATGAACATTATCCCCCGAAGATAACCCACGCCAAACACTCGCTTAGAAACGGCCCTTCAAGTATCAATTCTTCGTTAAAAGCATCCCCGAGGATGAAGTCAACACGAATAAGAGTCCACGTCCAGCATCCAAAAGAATTTGATCAATGACACTTTCCATTTCTGATTTCCTTTACTTGGCCGACAATCTTAAGCACCAATTTTGATATTAAAGAGAAGAAGAAATATTCAGACCTCCACACTTCATAATTAACCTCGGGTCGGATTTTGATAATTTCCAGTGAAGTACAATGTGAGAGGGAGGAAGGAAAGGGGGTGGGGGTTAGTAAGACAGTTGTTTATAGATCCACATCAAAGACTCTTTGAAAATGAAGATCACAACACAGACAGATAACTTAAGACACTAGGAAATCCTCAAGCAAGCACACAAGCCACAGCAAAAGCTAGCTAGTACCTGCCTGCACATGTATAATGTGCTATCACAATACATTAACATCTCCAAACACCAACTCATCTACATACGACACAACACTTGATCATACTTTCAATAACTCACGAATACAAATTACAAACACATACAACTCTAACTCGATGATTGACTCAATTTGGCCTCCTCTCTTCTCCCATAGATCCATGCTCAGGCACCATTTTCAGGCTTCCAACTATTCCAAAATGCGAAACAGATTATAATCTTGTTTACAGGTACCATATTTGAGCTTTAATAAGGCAAAGACTAAGTATAAACAGAATACATGAAAGATAGTCAAAGCGCTATTTTATTTTAGCACTAAATTTTTTTACCTTGGGTTGGTTCGCAAATTAGCTTGCAGATTGCGCCTGATTTCCTCAATCTCCTTTTGGAAATTCTGTAAATGAAAAACAACAATCAAAATTTCAAGCAAGATTTTGCATGATGTCGATTTTTCTTCTCGCATTTGCAAAACTTAATGCAGCTAGTTTTATACCTGAAACCTAATGTTTGTTGCCATACCATTTTTATGCAAATAGCATCACATGCACAAAAGGCAAAAAGATAAGCCAAGATCAGATCCTCCAGAGATGTACATATACCATATCATAGCGTGTTCGGTAGAAATGAAAGGAGTGATAAGATCAAATTATCTGGGAAGAGACAATTACCATTCAAGCGTTGAAACTAACGCCTTATGAATATTCATCCTTGTGAGCTTGTCTTGCTCATCCTGCGGGACAATGTGGATCATTACAGCAATTTGTTTGAAAAAAATCTGATTACCTATATGTCCGCGCGATTAGGTAAAAAAACAGAACACCGCCAAGAAGTATAATGGGAAAAGTATATGATTATGATTCTTTATTTCATAGCCACACTACCTCTTCCATATCAGATAACTCAGCATCATCCCTGCATATCAAGCAAGAAACAGTCAAAAAGCATTAATGATGGTCATCGCTCAGGGGTTTTTTTTTTTTTGCTCAAAATAGTGAAGCTAATATAGCCAGAAACTTTTCCAAAAGCCACCTTTCTCCTCTTAAGGTAATCATCACTTCTAATTTATTTATCTGTTTCGATTGTGTTCCCTAGGCTTTTACCTCTCTGGTTTTTGATCCACATTCATACATTCAACCTCGAGTAAAAGGGATTCAACTATAATCTCGAGATGATTAATCCCATTTCAGAAATGTTAAAATTGACAAAAACTAGGGTTACTCTGAAAAAAGTACTGTCAGATCTTAATAACTAGTTCGATGTGGGCTAGGAATAAGAACCTGTTGCTTAGAATGGGTTGTGGGGCACTAGTTGAGCTAGCATCAGAAGGGTTGACAACAGATGCATCGGTGTCACGAGGAATGGGGGTTCGGAAAGCCCTAATTCTCCTTGCACGATGTTTTCTAAGCCTTGCAGCCGCTAGTCTCATCTTCTCCTTGACCGACACCTTCATGTTAGCCATAGACGATTAAGATACTGTCTGACTTAAGAAGGAGAAGAAAAGTAAGAAGTTGGGCTTTGTGCCTAGTGAAGTGAGATAAACTGGAGAAAATGGTTGGGAACTTATAGCAGAGGAGTGAGCTTTGGTTGCGTTTACATGGGGTGAGAGCAACTTTTCTAAATTGCACTTTTGCCTCGTTCAACTCTTCATATGAACAAAAGAATGGATTAGATTGCCTCATGGAGTAAGGACAGGATGGGAATAAAGTAAAAAAAGTAAAAGCAAAAAAAAAAAAAAAATTCCAGTAAACTCTACTCAAAGCATGTTGCAATTTCTGGGTCTGAATTTTCCCCATGCTCTCGCTACCCACTTGAATTAAAATGTTAATGACTATCGTTGTGTAGAGCCAGCTAAAAGAAGACAAATAGTGTAGGTATTCATCTAAAAGAAACCTCATGGACTTATGGTTATCTATCCTAGATTGATGTTTCGGTAGAATGACCAAATGAGCTATTTCGTTTTATATTTAGATCAAGAAGCATCTACATTCCCTTCCTGGAAATAGTCTTCCTTTACCTTTTTCCTATTTATTTTAGACCTGATCTGCACAATTTGGAAACCCCATACTCTCACGTGGTGGCAATGGATCAATCTCGCTAATTTACTTCCATGATTTCCATATGAACCGAAAAGCACTTTCGGCATTCATAACATGATAGGTGCAATAAATGAAAATTCGTGCATTCCAACAAATTCCAAAAGATAGATGCATGGAGAGTGATGTTTGGTATTATTGCAAACTATATATAGTTATTTTGATCGGATGACGAATGCAAATGATGTACATAATGCGTTACGCAATTTTGTCACCTTATCTCTACTTTTGCTTCTTATTGCAAAGCATATGGTCATGATTATTTGAGAATGTATCCAATAAAAGAAATTCTTTGTTACAAGCTTCTCTCTCAATTTTCTTAAATAACTAACTAGAGGTCACGTTTAACCGCAGAATATTTTTGAAGTTTTAATATACACACATCTATGTACATGTATGATAGTATACGACTCTCTTTTTTGTGTTTTGGAGTATATAATAGTACAGAGGCGAAGTATAAATAAGAAAAATACATCTTAAAGGTCCCCTTCAGCATTAAATTATTTAGGACTAGATTACCCTTGCGAAGAACTTCAATCTAGTTATATTCTAAAAAAAGCCCCCCCCCCAACACACACAAAAAAAAAAAATACGAATGCAATAATATGTACTCGCGAACCGTCACACTTTTTGCATGCAAATAAGGACAAATATGTGGTTTGAAAGTGGAAAATGCTTTTTCCTATATTCCTCCGTTTTTCCAGGCCTCCTTAAAAAGATTCCTTGGCTATTTTCCCAGATGTTTTACCAGGTGTTAATGTTCCTGCTTGAATGTTGTCCAAGTGGCGAACGAAGATAAATGAAAGAGTAACAGCAAACTCAAGTCAACTTATAAAATGAAAGCCATGTTTCTGCCCATAAGAGTAATTTGCTTAGAAAAACAAAAATGGTGACAAGGCATCCCATGGAAAGACTTTTGAATAAATAGGGACTACGATGAAATTTTGGCTCATATACATGATTTTCAGATAACATCACATTTCCTATTCATGTAGCCAGTTGGCTTATTGTTACTTGTATATTAAGCCTGTAAAAGAAAGCCAATCCTAAGTATGTTTCCTAATTTGAATAGATTTTCTAATTTGAGTGGTTTTCTAGTTTGATTCGTTTCATATTTTGAGTAATTTTCGTAATAACATTTTCCCTGTTATAAATATATGTAAAAGACAGGATTCTACTAGGTATATATTTTTTTAATATACCCCATGGAAATATTTTTTTAATAAATCAGGGACTATGATAAAATTTAAGCTCATATAGATTTTTTCAAATAATATTATATTTTCTATTCATATAGCCATATAGCTCATTCGGTGCTTAAATGTTTTGCCTAAAAAGAAAAGTCCATCCAAGTATGGTTCAAAATTTGAGTAGATTTTCTAATTTGAGTGGTTTCCAAGTTTGATTGGTTTCTTAGTTTGAATAATTCTCCTAAGAATATTAATCATGCTCCGAATATATGTAAAAGATGAAATTCTACTAGGTTATTACATACTAGAGCAAATAAAAAGAATGTCCCGATTTTCCCTTTGAGAATTTTCTGAATATGTTTTGTTTAAGAGATTTTCAGATACTACTTGTGTGTTGTGTTTTAATTTAGAGCTAAGAAACACTGGAACAATTGCAAACTTTTCGCACTCTAGATTCAAGGTGGATTTCTTGATAGTTGACGTACCTTTTGAAGTACACCGACAATAACGAGTTTCGCTTATTTCTTCGTAATTTTAAGAACTTAATCGATTCCATACAAAAAGCTGGAGATCTATTTATTCTTGGGCTTTTCTAACTAGGTCATTTCTTTCATGTTCTCCAACCATACCTTTAATAGGTGGATTAGAAGCTTGAACAGATTTCTAGCTCGAACATTTTTAATGCCACAAGTTTCAACAGATCTCTTGAGATTTTGTATTAATGAGTAGATCGGGACAAATTTTAATTGTTAGTGCCCACTTCGCTCAGTCATTACTGCTACCTTTTTATGTTTCCCTCTAGTTGATATTCATCAGTTCCCATTATTCTGGTGCTACACATGCGACTTATTTTTAATTTCCTTATCAGAAGAAGTTTGCATCACATCAATGCCATCGAAGCAACGTCGTTAACCACCTCATCAACAGTCTTGTTTTGTACTCTCCACGGTGGTATTATTGAATAAAAATTGATCCCGCAATTCAAGCTACAATTAGAATTTTTGAGTTTAAAAAATCCTCCAAGCAAAAGTTCTCAAAGTAATTCGTAGAGAGAGAGAGAGAGTCGTTTGTACATCCACAACAAAAGACTCTTAAAGAAAAGACTACAACAGAGAAACATGACTCACGACACTAGGAAGACCTCACTCTAGGACACATGTAACTGCAAAACCTAGCTACTGCTTGCATGCACATGTATAATGTGCTATCACAATACATAAATATCACCAAATACAAACTTATCTACATATGACACGAGACTCGAGCATCCTTTCAATAACTCACAAAGAAAAATCACAAACACAAATGACTCTGACTCGATGATTGACTCAGTTTTGCCTCCTCTCTTCTCCCATGAGCCCACCCTCAGGCACCACTTTCTGGCTTCCAACTATTCCAAAAAGAAGACACTTTATAATCTTATTTACAGTTACCATATACATGCTTGAATAAGGAAAAAAATAAATATAATCAAAATACATGAAAAATTGAACGGATATTTTATTTGAGTAGTAAAAAATTCAACCTCGGGTCCATTCGCATAACTTCTAGGTCATGCCTCATTTCCTCAATACGCTTTCGAAAGGCCTGTAAATGGAAAACAACAATCAGAATTTTAAACAAACTTTTGCATAATGTTGATTTTTTCTCATATCTGGAAAACATAATCCAGCTAGTCTTTCACCTGAAACCTGATGGTCGATGCCATACGATTTTTATCCCAACAGTGCCACATGCACAAAAAGGAAACTAGATAAGCCAAGATTAGATCCTCTAAAGATGCACATATACCATATATTATGAACATGGTCAGTCTATATGGCAAGAGGGATAAGAAGTTAACCAAATTATATATAAAGAGACAATTACCATTCAAGCGTTGAAACTAATGCCTTCTGAATATGCATCCTTGTGATCTTATCTTGCTCATCCTGCGTGACAATGTAGTTCATCAATACAAAATTATAAAAAGAAAATCAGATTACTTATATCTTCTCATGCTTAAAAAGAAAACACCATAAAAATTTAAAAGGCAAAGAACATAAGTTTATGGTTCTTTATATCATAGCCACGGCACCTCTTCCATATCAGATAACTCAGCATCATCCCTGCATGTCAAGTAAGAAAAAAATCATAAATGATTAAAGATGGTCATAACATAATGAAGCTAATAATTTTTTTTTGTTGTTGCTAAAAATAATAAACCCAAGATAGCCATAGCCTTTTCTAAAAGCTGTCTCTTCTCAAGGTAGTTACTAGATTTTATTTTATTTCTTTCGATATTGTTTGCCTCTTTGATTTTTATCCGCACTCATACATTCAGCATCAACGCTGTAGAGGAAAAGGGCTTCAACTGTTATGTTAGAGGAATTTTTTTCCCGAAATGCTTAACCCCAATTTAAAATGTCAAAATCGACACAAAATAGGATTAACCTGAAGAAAATAATGTCAAATCTTAATAGATATTCAAGATGCGCTAGAAATGAGAACCTGTCGCTTAGAATAGGTTGTGGGACACTAACTGAGCTAGCATCAGAAGGGTTGACAAGAGATACATCGGTGTCACGAGGAATAGGGTTTCGAAAAGCCTTAATTCTCCTCGTACGATGTTTTCTACGCCTCGCAGCAGCTAGCGTCATCTTCTCCTTTGCCAGGTCCTTCCTCGTATCCATGGTTGATTATGAACTATTGACTCAAGAAGGAGAAGAAAAGTGAGGAGGAGGGCTCTTGCATATAGAATTGAGATCAAGTGGAGAAACTGGTTGGGAACTTACAACAGAGAAGTGAGCGTTGGTTGCGTTTACATGTAGCGTGAGCAACTTTTCTAAATTGCATTTTTGCCTCATTCAATTCCTCATATAATCAAAAGTATGGATTAGATTGCCACATGGAGTAAGGGTAGGATGGGAATAACAAAAAAGAAAAGGAAATGCAAGAAAGTATTTGGTAAACTCTACTAAAAGGCACATGGCAGTGTCTAAGTCTGAATTTTGCCCAAATTCTCTCAACCCATCTGAATTGAAATGTTAATTGAGTATCATTTAAACGCCTGCTAAATGAAGATAGTGTAGGCGGTCAACTGAAAAAAAAAAAACTCATGGACTTATGGTTATCTACCTAGATTGATGTTTTAGTAGACTCAACCAAGTCGACTATTTCATTTTATATTTAGATTGAGATACATCTACATGTAATAATTCCCTTCTTAGAAATAGTATCCCTTTACCTTTTCTATTTATTTTAGACTGGTTTTGCATGATTTGGAAACCCTATATTCTCACGTGGGCCAATATATCAATCTCGATAGTTTTTTTTTGGGTAAGGTAAGTACTTGTATTGATCTTCTAACCAAGCAATATGTACAAGGCATCAGTTCTTGATTCCACAAAACTTACACTTATCATTTGGTAACGTAAGTGTAAGGGAACCAAGGTGTAACTATCGACACAAGATAGGCCTAAGTATCAGGCCTAAACAATGGCCATCGAAGGCCGAAAAATGAAAGACAAGTCCTACTCAAAAAGTAAAAATTCAAGAGAAAATGACGGCATCAATACCCCAATTCTGTTGTATCCTCCTATTTCTGGGAGAGTCCAATACGTGCTGGAATGTCCTTGCTTTATCCTTGACCATTCTAGTCAGCTTCAGCTTGATGACAGGAATGAAAATAGCAGTATTGCGGAACAATGCGTCATTCCGCGACTTCCAAATAATATGGCATAATGCTCCCAATGCAAATCTGGCTATGCATTGATAAAAGCTCTTACCAGAAATATGCTGAGTTACCCATACAGTCATCTCAGCCCATGAAGAACTCCTCCAGGATAGGGTACAATTCCCCGCCCAAAAAGAAAGTAGTCATGATGTGACAGAACATCCAAAATATAGGTGATCCAAAGAATCTGGTCTAATGTTGCAGAATACACAATTAGAATACTCAATTCTACCATAGGATAGTAGAAGCACCTGGGTAGGCAGTCGATTTTTAATCATAATCCACAAGTGAAATTGATGCCGGGGAGTAATCATCTTGTTCCAGACAAAAGAAAACCATGGGACTGCTTGACCAGAAGGCCGTAAAGCTCGCCATGCCGAAGCCACGGTGAACGTACCAGAAGGGTCACCCGTCCAAAGAAAGGAGTCCGGCTCACTGCTTAGTATGGGAAGGATATCTCCCCAATCCTCCAATCTGTGAAGAAGAATAGAAGGTTGACCCGGGTTTTCGAAGAGATCCTCCACCTTGGCATCCCTAGAAAATCCCGATCTGTATATATCTCTATTGGAAAACGACGAGGCCAGGGGGCCCCTAGTATGCCAGTGATCAAACTATAGCGAAATAGATTTACCGTCGCCAACATGCCAACGGAATAGGTGTCGATACTCCTTCCCAAGCTGCAGGATTTTCCTCCACGTCCATGAACAAGAAGTTGGGCATTTGGCCACCCAGAATATCTGTCCATGCAGAAAAGTAAAATGTATCCATTTACACCATAAGGATTCATTATCCGTAAACAGGTTCCAAATGTGCTTCAGCATGGCCGCTTTGTTGCTTTCTCGAAGTCTCCGAATTCCTAGACCTCCTTCCTCTTTAGGGAGGCAAACATCTGTTCAGGATACCTTGGCACCACCTGATCCTAATCCCGGGCCTTTCCATAGAAATTGCCGGCATATTCGCTCAATCTTGTCTATAACAGAGCTAGGCAATATAAATAGACTCGACCAGTAGACCTGGATGGCATGAAGAACTGATCTGACTAATTGTAGCCTTCCGGCAAAGGATAGGAATCACTGTGTCCAGCCTTGGGCTCTCTTCGTGATTCTGTCAACTAGGGATACACAATATGCTTTTCCCAGTCGTTTGGACACAACCGGGACTCCCAAGTAGCGAAAAGGTAAAGAGCCAATCCTGAAGCCAAGCAACTCAATAATAGATGCCCTTAGCTCCTCTCCTCCACCCGAAAGGAATACCTCACTCTTATCATAGTTTGGTTCTAAGCCTGACCACTCCGCGAATCTAGATAATGTTGTCTTCATAAATGTAATAGAAACCTCATTTGCTTCACTGAATAATAGAACATCATCAGGGAAGAACAAATGGGTCAACTTTGTAGATCTGCATCTCCAATAATACATGAAACCCAGCTGAGATGTTTGGCTATCGATGATGCCTGAGAAGACCTCCATGATCAGAGTGAAAAGATACGGCGAGATTGGATCCCCCTGCCTCAAGCCTCTGGTACTAGCAAAGAAGCCGTGTAATTCCCCATTGATAGATATAGAGAACTTTGGTGTGCGCACGCAGGCCATGATCAATATAATAATATGAGCTGGAAAACCAAATGCATATAACATAGCTTCCAGAAAGTCCCAATCGATGGTGTCATACGCCTTCCTGAAGTCCACCTTCATTGCACACTTAGGTAGATATGGCACATGATGAAAATTACAGAAAAGCTCTTGTGCTAGCATGATATTATCGCTGATACGTCTCCCTTTAACAAAGGCATTTTGTGATGTACTGATGATCGAAGGAAGGACTGAAGCCACCCGATTAGCAATTAGCTTAGTGATGCATTTATATACCGTGTTACAACATGCAATGGGACGGTAGTCATTTATTGACGATGCATTAGGAATTTTAGGTATCAATGTTATAATAGTAGTATTCAGTTGCCGAAGCATATTTCTAGACTCTAGAAAATCCTTGATTGTTGAAATTACCGAAGGGCCTACTAGCTCCCAAGACCTCTTAAAAAACTCCGCAGTAAACCCATCTGGGCCCGGTGCTTTCCCCGAAGCTAATGAAAACATGGTATTACGAATCTCTAAGTCGGTAAAAGGCTTAGATGGGTCTCGTACCTGGTCCTCATTTAGTGTGTGCTTGAGGATTGCCCGAATATCCTGGATCGAAGGAGCTACTCGCCCAGACGGAGAAGAGAAAAGATTCTCATAGTATGAAACAAAGATTCTCTTTACTTCTATTGGGGAAGAAGCCATATAACCTGCATTATCCACCACCGAGATGATTCTATTCTGAAGTTGTCTATTCTTCACCGACTGATGGAAAAACTTTGCGTTCATATCACCCTCCTTCAGCCATCGTATCCTCGACTTTTGCCTGTAAAATGCCTCCTCTTGCAAGCGGAGACTCGAGAAAGCCTTCATAGCATCTGTCTCCTCCTTTGCTAATCGAACATTAGTTGGGTCTTGCAATAAGGAGTCCTGAATCACTGATAAACTCTGTCTGGCCAGTCTTGTGCGATCCGAGATATCCGAGAAAGTGTCTCGATTAAAATGTTTCAGTCTTTTCTTGAGCATGCGTAGCTTAGAACAAAGTTGAAACACAGGTGTACCATCAATATAGTAGTTCCAAACTCGATCAACAATCGCCATAAATTCCGGGTGTGACATCCAGAAGTTAAAGAATTTAAAAGGTCGTCGAGCCTGGCCAGAAGGCATAATACGCACAATCATCGGAGAGTGATCAGATATACCCGATGTAAGGAAACTGGCCTCTGAAAATGAGAATGAAGTGCTCCAGCAAGTGTTAACTAGGACTCTGTCAATTTTCCTCTGCTTACGATTCGCTCCTTGGGATGTAGCCCATGTATATCTACACCCGGTATATCTCAAGTCTTCCAATTCAGCCTCTAGCAAACAATTATGCAAATCATCAAATGCTGGGATCCAGGACTCAGACCCTCCCAACCTATCCGATGTATATCGAATAGCATTGAAATCCCCAGCCACCAACCAAGGCATATCAATATTCAATCTACCTCTCTGTATAAGATCCGTCCATAAAGGCCGCCTCGAAACAAAAGAGTGCATTGCATATACAATAGATAGGGCAAAAGACGTATTTGATGCAATCTCACTAATCTGACCATGCATGGCTTGTTCAGATTTGACAATGACTTGATAGGTCACTATCTTCGGGTCCCAACCAACCCAAATCCTCCCTTGTTGGGAGAACTCATAATTAGCACACCATACCCATCCTTGGATGAGATTTGTAGAGAGCTCCACAAAAGAAGTTTCAGAAGCCCTAGTCCCCAGAACACCAATACAACAAAGGTTGTTACTTCTAACTAAGTGCCGCACTTCGGCCTGCTTAAGTGTTGTACCTATCCCTCTAATATTCCAAACTCCTATATTCATATGTACAAGATATAAAAGATAGGTAGGATGTTACCGGTGTTTGGCTTGCCAGGCCTTCCTATCGGATTGACTCTAGGAGTCGGTCTTGGAGGAGAAAGTTGGTTAGGCCGTTGCGAAGACTCATCACCTGTCGCCTCATCCGACTGGCCATCATCATCTGGGGAGGATCCGCCTGTCTTATCAGCCGAGAAGGCTGCCGGATCTGAAGGATGAAGAATATCACCACTAGGGGAGGATATCTCACCCTGAGTGGCCATTAGAGTAGAAAAGACACCAACAAGGGAGGATGTCTCACCCTGATTGGTGATAAATGGTGTAGCACCCTCTAGGGTGGTGAACTTCTTCGAAGACTTCTTTTTCTTCTTCTGGGACTTGGCATGTTGCCAAGCCTCCCCCTTATCTCTATCGTCTCCAACATTAGCCACATCCAAATCATCGAAGAAGACCTCTAGCTGGACGTAAGTCGAGGTCAAAGGGGATGTCACGGGTGGAGATCGCTCTGCACCAGGTGAGTGTCGTACCAGGGGTGACAAACCATCGCCATCGGGAATCGCTGGTTCAATGCTGGTGTATGCTAGAGGCAAGTCCTCGATGGGTGCAATGGGATCCTTACATTTATGGCCAAAAGTGCCACAAATGTTACAAACAGTAGGCTTCCACTCGTACTCCACCTTAATGGGATAGAGATTGTCATCCATGCGGAGTGGAATAGAGGTCTTGAGCGGCTTCTTAGCACTCACCTCTATGCATACCGGAATAAATGAAAGCCTCTTGGCTTTCTCAGTTTGGCTATCCACATATAGTGGCTTGCCAACCTTACTTGCAATGGTACTTATGCTCAATGGTGACCAAAGCGCATACGGAACATTCCACAATTTCACCCAAATAGGAAGGGTATCATGCCTGCATTTCTTGAGTTCCAAGTGCGGATCCCATTGTTGTAGAATGAGTGGAGATTTTGCCACAACTATATGGCCACCATCAATGATTTTCCTCCTAAAGTCGGCATCCGGAATGTGGAAAAAGTAGAAACCTTCCTCATTTGCTCTAACTTCACTCAAATGAGCGCCCCATGTCTTCTTTAGAATAGCCTCCGTGAGCTTAAAAGGAATTCTCTTCCTCATATAGTATCCAACTAGACATTCCTTCCATTTTGGTTCACAAGCTTCCAACATCTCCTTAGTGACAACCAACTCAGAATCATCATCAGTCAGTGAAGGGAAGTGAGTAAGAGAATACCCATTAGTGATGCCCCTTGCCACACTCGCCCAAGACCGATTCGGCTCTCCTCTTGGACCACCACCAACTATATTCGGTCCTCCATTAGTCCCATTAGAAGTACCTGGACCAGCAACTAAATTCGAACCAGTCACCACCCGACCTCGACTTTTGGATCTAGAACCTTGTTGAAACCCCATAGTGCTTGGGCGCCATTGGTCATTACGCCGGGCAATATTCGGTATCGTTGGACGAGTCAGAGTAGGGAACTCTTCAAAATTCAGCCGGTGGGATTGGTCCATAGGAGCTTTACCACGAGTCAGGCTACGCCCCCTAGAAGGTTTGGAAAAACCCGTTTCAACGGCAGCATCCATTTCAACTCCATGCTGATTATCAGTACCAACCGGAGGCTGTTTATCATGTTCCCCGTTCTCCATCACCACATCAACTAAAAATCACAACAACAGCCAACCAACTAGCAAAACAGCTATAGAACCTCAATCTCAGAGATCACAAGCAAACTCCGCAGCTTTGGATGCTCAAAACACCGGAAAAATAGATGCCATATCACCGAGTTTGCAGATTCTGACAACCAGATAGCCAAAACCGCAAGAGTACCAATAACCAAGCTTCTATGGCACCCGAAAAACAGCCAAACGGATCACCAAATCAGCCCATCCCTCAGCAAAATCGAAGCAAACAAGAACCAATTACACCAAACCAGCAACCCCTCAGTAAGTTCGAAGCAAAGAAAACGCACCAAACCAGCCACCCCTCACCAAAAAACAGCCAGAGCAGAACCATCGGCTGGCAAACAAGAACCAAATACCCCAAACCAGCAACCCCTCAGCAAATTCGAAGCAAAGACACTCACCAAACCAGCCACCCTTCACCAAAAAACAGGCACCCCTGAAATTCGTACTCAACAAAAACCCAGAAAAAGAGTTAGAGAACAAACCAGGGGCTGATTTTTGGATATGTTGTAAGGCATGTGGAGCTTAGTTCCTCCACAAAAAATCAGCTCAAACCGATGGTTGGAACTCCCAAAATCGACCACGAAACAGCCCGCCTTCAACCCAGAAAACACAAAGGGAATCTGTAATTTCGTGAGTTGATTCTGGCTGGATGCAGAAGAATCAGAGAAATTCCTTTTATGGGGATGTACACCATTGGAAGACTAAGGCTTCCTCTAAATTTCATCCCAATCCGATAACCGGAGGACAAGAAATCGAAGACATCTCCAATGGAACAGCAGAAAACGCAATCCAGTAGAGACCCTACACCAAAAAGGCCATAACTTTTTGTAGGGACGGAATCTTGGAACGCCGTTCAGAGAGGTTTTAAATCGGGTAGGGAAGTATCATCTCTCCAAAAATCAGCTCATTCCGATCACCGAAGCTCAATCTCGATAGTTTACTTCCATGATTTCCATAATTGGAACCGAAATTTCGGCATTCCTATCATGATAAGTACAAAGAATGGAAATTCATGTGTTCCAAGAAGTTCTCGAAGATAGGCACATGGAGAGTAACGTATGATATTATTTGCAAATCATAAACGAATATTTTAACTGGATGACGAAATTGAAATGACATAGAATTTATCTCTACTTTTGATTTTTATTGCTAAGTATATGATCATGGATATTTGAGCATCATCCAATAAAAGAAATTTTTTGTCTTTCTCTCTTAATTTTCTTAAATAACTAGCTAGAGGTCACGTCCAATGGCAGAATATTACTTAATATTTTAATGTATATGCATCTATTTATTTATTTCATAGGCAGAATATACGGAAAAACAAAATACATGTATGGCTCACATATTTTTGCATTTTTTCAGGTGTATAATAGTACAAAAGCAAAGCATAAATAAGAATTCCCCAAAGATACATCTTGAAGCTCCTCTTGAGCTTTCAATTTGTTAGGACTAGATTACCCTAGACAAGAACTTCGATCTAGTTAAATTTCAGAAAAGGCCCTGCCAAAACAACAAATTTTATAATATTTACTCTCAAGTCCCTTAAGAACTCTTTATTGACAAAAAAGGACGACCGTTACACATTTCACATGCAAATATGGACAGATATGGGGTTTGAAAAGTGGAAAACGTCTTTTCCTATTTTCTGCCCTTTTTCGGGGCCTTCTTAAACAGATTTCTTGGCTGTATTCCCAAATGTTTTGCCAAGTGTCAATGTTCCTGCCTGAATGTTGTCCAAGTGGCAAACAAAAATAAATGAAAGTGTAACCACAAAATTAAGTCAAATCATAACATGAAATTCATGTTTCTGCTTGTAAGAGTGACTTACTCCAACTAAAAAAAAAAAAACCTGTGACAAGGCAACTGGTGGAAAGGTTTTTTAATAAATGAGGGACTATGATGAAATTTAGGCTCATATAGATGTTTTAAGATAATTCATATTTCCTAGTCATTTAGCTAGTTAGCTCATTTGTTACTTGTCTATTGAGTCTGTAAAGAAAAGCCAATCCAAATATATTTCCTAATTTGAGTGAATTTTCTAATTTGAGTGATTTCCAAGTTTGATTAGTTTCTTAGTTTGAGTCATTTTCCTAAAGTATTTCTCATTCTTTAAAAGATGGAATTCTACTAGGCTATTACACACTAGAGCAAATAAAAAGAATGTCACGATTTTCCCTTTAAGAGATTTCTAAATAAGTCTTCTTTGAAAGATTTTCGAATAACACTTGCATGTTTTGTTTTAATTTAGAGCTAAGAAACACTTGAACAATTGTAAGCTTTGCATTCTCCATATTCGTAGTGGATTTCTTGGCAGTTAACTCTTCTTTTGAAGTACACCGACACTCATGGTTTTGTTTTTATTTCTTTGTTATTTAAGAACTTTATCAATTCCACCATAAAAGCTTGATGTCTATTCATTCTAGGGCTTTTCTAACTAGGTCCTTTCTTTCATGTTCTCCAACCATACATTTGATTAGTGGGTGACAAGTTTGAACATAATTCTAGCATAAATGTATGCACATTTTTAATGCCACAAGTTGGAACAAATTTCTTTGGATTTTGTATATTGGGATTAATTTTAATTATTTATGTCCACTTAACTATAGAGTCATTGCTACTGCCTTTTTATGTTTCCCTCTTATTGATATTCATCAATTCCCATTGTTCCGATGCTGCATATATGACTTATATTTAATTTTCTTTATTAGAAGAAGTTTGCATCACATCAATGCAATTGAAGCAACGTCGTTAATAATCTCATCAACAATGTTGTTTTGTATCGTCCATGGTGGTATTATAGAAAAATGATCCTGAAATTCAAGTTACAATTAAAATTTTTAAGTTACAAAAACCTCCAAACCATACCTTGGATTCGAACCATGAACCCAATTGTGGAAAAAGAACATTTCCACCAGTGCATGCATACGTGTGTAAGTTCAATCTCGATAGCTTACTTCCATGATTTCCATAATTGGAACCGAAATTTAGGAAATCTTATCATGATAAGTGCAAAAAAATGAAAATTCATGTGTTCCAAGAAGTTCTAAAAGATAGGCACACGTAGAGTAACGGATGATATTATATATAAGAAGTTCATGTTTTTTTTTTTTGGTAAGAGTAAGAAAATGTATTGATTTTTGCTGAAATTACAAGCTATAAGTAGCCCGACACTACAAGCTCTCGCACTCAAGAAGACGAAGGTGTCAATATGAGTGCAAGGGTGACGTGGTTATTAGAAATTAAAAAAACAACAAGATAACTTATCAAAGCAAAAGCCGGGTAAAACCGGACCTCCTAATCAAAGATAGACAGGTCAATGTTCCACTCAGTTGCATACGCCTATTTCTCAGATTGTTTGGGACATGCTTAAAAGTGATAGCCTTATCATTGACAAACTATAAAAAGTTAATGTTTCTGCCCATAATAGTGTCTTAATTATAAAAAAAAAATCCCACATAGGTTTTCAAATTTGAGTAGATTTCCTACTTTGAGCGTTCTTAGTTTGAGTAAGTTTCCTAAAAATAATTTCCTATTTTGGATATATATAAGATGGAATTGTACTCAATTATGACACACTAGAGCAAACATAAACAGCATCAAGATTTTCTCTTTGTGGGTTTTCCCAGATTCATCGCAAATTTCTTGGTAATTTGGTCTCTTTTTGGAGTAGGCATAAACACTTGGAGCGTTCCCGTAAATCTCTAATTTCCTCATCACTTCTTGTGGTCGTGTTAGATTTGAATTGCAAGATTTGTTTGCTTCTCCGTTATTTCACAACATTTTATTAATTGATGAAACATATTTTTATTGACATATTCAAAGCAGCGAATATATAGGCGTACATGAATTCTAGTTGTATTATTAATTGTACACATACATAGCCTCTCTTTTTTCATACAAGAATGGGGTACATGAACTGCGTTGATAGATGAACTTTCCATGTAGTAGAAACGGGGTACTGCCACTTAAATATATTTCATCTTGTTATTTAGTATTGGTGGTGCAACTTAATCATGAGTGGGAAATTAAAATTACTGTAATAAATGATCGACTCTATTTCTTAATCAGCATTGATACCACTAAGTTGCTTAAACAATAAATTTGATTTCAATTTATTTTTATAGTCAGATGATTGTGTCCACATATATGATTCCGTTCCATACCATTTAGAGATTGACGTACACCTTGTTATTTAGTATTGGTGGTGCAACTTAATCATGAGTGGGAAATTAAAATTACTGTAATAAATGATCGACTCTATTTCTTAATCAGCATTGATACCACTAAGTTGCTTAAACAATAAATTTGATTTCAATTTATTTTTATAGTCAGATGATTGTGTCCACATATATGATTCCGTTCCATACCATTTAGAGATTGACGTACACCTTATCGTCATATTTGTCAATCAAGCATAACTACCAATACCATAAATGGACTCTTTTGAATCGATTTAAAACAGTGTCTGTTCACATCAAACATATACTTTAGCCTCCAAAAACTTTGGTCACATTGAAATGCATCTCTAGTTTACCCAAAAGATAATGACTCCTTAACAAGATATTAAGGTCGAGAAGGGAAAGGCTTCTTAAAGCATGTATTACCAGCTTTAATATCAATTAAAAGGGCGAAACCTCACCCCGAAGAAAAAGAAAAGATCGTAAGTCGAGTTGCTCGACCTGAACAACCACACTATTAGCCTAAAATAAGGTCAATAAAGGAAGAGAAACTTCCTCACATATCGTAAAAGCATACAACTCTGATAAGGAGCATGTACTTATATAGCTACGTCGAGCCCAAATGCAAATGCACCTCATGCGACTACAGAGAATTTAAGCAAATTGATCCACATATAAATAAAAAGGTTGTCAAAGCTTCATGCCTAATTAAACTAGCTGCTAAGTAACCGAGATAAATAGGCAAAGTTTGAAGCTCGAACAAGGGGAAAAAAAAACACCAGGTTCAACATTACGCATGCCTCTCACCCCTACAGGAACTCCCGACGGCATTCATGAAAAAGGCCGCCACAAATCGTTCTTCACGATCTATTGTCCGGGATGCCCCATATGTACGGCTGATTGTGGGATTGCGATGTTGCAGTTTGTCCGAAGCTTGATGGGTTACCTGACAAATGCCATGAACCAAAAGCATGGATAATAAGCACAAAATGGAAGTGCGATATGCTAAAAGTCATCGTCGCGTTATTCTTGTTGACGTGATTCATTGAGTCCAAGATATAAAGTTCGCTTCTAATTACCATGTGCTTTGCTCATCATATAACAACCGTCAAAAATGCCAAATTTTATTATCATGGTGTCCATGTGTTTTAAGATGAGTAAAAATGCTTTTAAAGCAATAATTTCAAGCATTCACCATGTTGACTCGCCAAGAACATCCTCAGATGAGGGTCGACCGGTAAACCAAGACGTTCGTACATCGGGTCATAGACTCTGTTCATGATTCTCCCAAAGTTGTCTCTAGTTCCCCCAGAGTTGCTCCTGATACTTGATCATTCAGACGTCAAAGTAGAGAGGGAAATTGGACATAAACAAGTAGAAGTTACCTAAATTGAAATGTTTTTATTCGGTTATTCAGTGTGTTTTTAGCACATACCATTGAGGCTGAGTACTACTAATAACATGTCCAAAATTCAGCCATGGATGACTTGGTGCTTGAGTGTTTTCATCCAGCTACATGAACCACATACGAGAAAATATCTGGTTAAGATCCTAAGTGCATTTGGTTACATATATTATATCGCTAATCATGATTCAATACAAATTGATATTAAGTACCCGAAATTGCTTGGCAGCCGAGGATGACGACTGTCCTTCCTCATAGGTACTATCGCCAAATCGACATCGCTTTCTACTTCCTTGCTAAAGTTTTTGTCGGGGAAGGCTCCCATTAGTTAATAAAAGCAATGTAATAACGAACTAAAAGATTACCATTTATGAGTCACATTATTTGGAAACTTAGGTACCTCACTGTAACTGTCCATTGTTGTCAAGTGATACGGATTACTAATAGAATAACTTCCACCATCCTACAGCAAAATAGTGAATGTCAAACACCAAAGGCAAAATGAATGAATAGTTTGGGCTTGATAAAAATTTGTACTTTTACCATTTCTGGGTTCATGAATTGGCTTTGCCCTATGTTCGAATTTTGGATAACTGGAAGAGATTCATAAGGGAATCCAGGTGGACTAGTAAAGGGAACCCTGTAAGCAAGTCAATATTCTACAATGTAAGAACTCCATAATGTGGAATGGTACCCAATAAAGAATGCAGTTGATGGAAAGTTGAACGAGATCTAGAAATGGTTTTACAACAGCAATGACGAATAAACTAAACGTAGTTACCTATGAGGTATGGATGATTCAGCAGGTAAGAACAGTGTTCCAGCCTCAGAATTGTCAACAAAATTTTGCACAATTGATGCTTGATTAACTGGTTGAAAAGATGCTGAATGTTGAGGCCTAGATTCATAAAGTGGAAAAAGATTAACAACAATGATAAAGAGAATATAACATGGAAATGACTATGGCGACAAAGATGATCAATGAAAGGATATGGCATATTAACTTTTGTCATGTTTTGGTTCTTGCTAATACTTGCACGAATAAGAAGGAAGACAAAACATAAGCAGTCAAAAAGAAAGTATCATCATCGGAAGCTTAATTAACTAGAACTAACTAGGAAGGTCTGATTGATCCTTACAATCAGGTCAGCCACACATTTCGTGGACATTCATAATACATTATGGCACAAACGAAAGTTATCGACATTAATGTTAACCAAAGGTAATTTTAGGAATACTATCATGCTTTGCTATCTCAAAAAGTGCTCACTCAATCAAAATCACAACTAACAAGCCTCATATATTCGATTGTTTGTTACTTCATGAAGATGTTCCAGCTCAAAAGGTTGAATAATGGATGAAAATGAACTACAAAGACAAAATAAGTCTGACCCAATCAGCATTGGAGTTTCATGTATTGTAGAGTAATGACTTTGTGGATCCAAATCAAGGAGAGGAAGCTGATTTTGTTGCAGATGCTGTCCTCGATAACGACTTTGCCTGTTTATACAATACAAACAAATCTCATATAACAAACTTTTGCTATTATATCTTGCCTGCTTCTCTATTTGCAGTTTGTTACAATGATCGAATGACAAGTCTACAAAAGGAAGAGTAAAGAGTATCACAAGTTTGTTCTTCTAGGGGTAGACACATAATGAAATTTCTGGCCTTTCTATTTCACCTGCGGTTTTCTAAGATTCTTCCTCACATGGACAAAAATGACTTCAACGTTAGACAAGGAAACTATAATTGGATTAAGTCAATAATGCCACATGCACCTCGCTCAGAAAATATAATTTTGATTCATTTAGTTAGTTGATACTAAGAAAGGGACAGATAATGATCTAGATGCACGATAGGAAACTGCACTGTACCAATAAGGCAAAAACTATTGAACAACGAAGAGCTAGCTCTTATTTTAGCAGTTCACGTGCTTAATAATTATCCACACCAAAACACATTATTGAAAATAAGAAGAAAGCCTCAAGCAAGAGTGCTAGTGAAAGAACACATACCAATCCGGGACAGAGGTCTCAGGTAGCAACAAGGATTCATTAACAGCAGCATGTGTACTTGCATTAGATGCATCCGTAAGCACTTGGTCATTGATTTGTTGCTGAGACATAGTACGAGACCACCTGATATCATACAACATACATTAGGTCTGTATTTTCACACAGTTCTCATGATGGATGTGAGGAAAGATACGTTCAAAATATACCAGATAGACGTAGCATTTTGAGATGTCAAAGAGCTAGAATTCTGAGCATCAAGTGCAATTGGGATAACTGGTGATTCATCAAAGAATTGGTGGGACCTGAATTTAAGTAATTTGTGAAAATGGGGAAACAATATGACATCTTAAACCGAGTCCGTGATTCCACAAATTGCATTATGTACTTTCTCTTGACAATATTACATAAGCATAAATTCTGTGGGTGATAGATACATAAAAGGTTAAATTATATACCGAATGTGCGCCTCTGAATACTGAGGGTTAAATATATTTGGGATACTAGGCGCTTCTCCGATAAGATGATGGATCCTGAATTTTCAAAAGAGTTGATGGACATTTGTCACGTATGATTCTTCAAAAGAATTCTGAATTTTTTTTATAGGTTTCAAAGTCGATAAATAAATGTGCTATGAGTATAATACAATCGACAAGAACTCGGTCATATACCCTGACGAGGCTTGGTAAGGAGTCCGGTTGAAGGTAATCCAGTTTTCTTGTTGTTGGTCAGTCCAATGAGGCCCTCCAAGTCCCATCTAGTTAAGAGCAACAGGCACATTCCCATGGTATTAAGTAACATTATATTTCAACTGCATTGTTTTATTGAGCTTCATGAGACTTCTCATATAGGTTAAAGTGATGAATATACTCACTGCAATGTGAGGGAAAGGCCGAGGGATTGGCAAAGTTTGGTCGAAGTCATTCTTTCCATGCCCTACTCCAACTTCCATCTAGTTAAGTACAAGTATTCACATTCACATAGTATTAACACCATTGTATTCCAATTGCCTTGTCATATTGAGCTTCATGAGAGTTATCATAAGGGGTGAAGTTATGAATATACTCACTGAATTGTGAGGGAATGGAGATTGAGGCCGAGAAATTGGCCAACTTTGGTCGAGATGATTGCCTCCAGTCTCCCATGCTTGCTCCCTGCTCGCGTTACTGCCATCTAACAAACCGCTTTGGGGAATACTGTGTTTTCATGCATCAAACATTTGAGAAAATCTTTATAAGAAGCTATGGTACGATTGACACTTCGTAATAAGAAATATGTTTTTAGATGGAGGTAATGTAAGCGCCTTTAAATACTGAAAAAGTTATGATGTTGACATATCGTAACATAAAGTATGAAATAATGTAATTTTGTGTGTGTTTCTAGAAGAAGCTAAGATACAGTCGATGGTATCTTCACATTGCATAAATTCAAATACTACTGATAATAGATATATAAAAGGTTAAACTGAATACCGAATAAGGCCTCGGAATAGTGAGCATTGAGTACATTTGGAAGGTCGGCACTTGGCTGATAAATCAATGGGTCTAGAGTTTTTGAAAATTCATGAGCATAATAATTTCTGATTCTCCGAACTTTCAAAGACATATCTGCTTTTCGCATTTGGCACAATTGACTTTTTTTGATAGGTTTTTAAGTCAATGAAAACATGTGCTATGGAGTATAAAACAATGGACAAGTACTCTATCATGTACCTTGAAGAGGCTTCATAAGGATTAGTTTGGTCGCAGGTGACCCGATTTTCTTCTTGTTGGTGGGTCATGTGAGGTGGTGCTCCAAGCCTCAATCCAAGTCCCATCTAGTCAACACCGTTATATTCCAATTGCATTGTTATATTGAGCTTCATGAGATTTATCACAAGGGTTGAAGTCATGAGTATACTCACTGCCCTACAAGGGACCGGAGTCTGAGGCTGACAAATTGGCGAACTTTGTTCGGAATGACTCCCTCCAATCGTCCATGCTTGCTGGCCACTTGTGTGGCCGCCATCTAGCAAACCCCATTGGTGAAGACTGGGTTTTCATGTATCAAACATTTAGAAATTTTGTAGAAGAAACTATGTTAGAGTTGACATAACGAAATGTGAAATATATTTTTAAAAGTTCAACAAGTTAATTGAAAAGCTCGTCCGTCACGAACCTAATTTCTGGTTGATTGGGTTGCGTAGAACTTATTTTTGCTTGGTGGGACGATTGACCTGGTTCTCGAGTTACTAATCCCAACTGATCATGACCAAGAAATGTAAAAATCATGTACGAAAATATACATTTTAATGTATGTTTATTGATAGTTAATACGGAATAGATATAATAATTATGGTGCATCATTTTGGGGATTAGTCAAATTATTGTTGTACAGTTGGCGAATGGAGGGACTCCAATGATGATGGTTCTTCATTGTCGCGGAGATAGTTCCTTTCTTGCAGCTCAAGGTCTGGAGACATGACCAGAAGATCAAATTCACTTGAAATTGGTGGTGATGCCATATTCGGAGGATGGCTATTGCCATCTGAAGAACATTGCTCCATGTGTTCCTGTACATAATATATAAATAAAAAGAATCAAGTTAAAGAAAAGCCCTTATCAACTAACAGTCCACAACAGAAACATAGAGTTTAGCAGGCAATATTTGACTTTGAAACATATTAGTCGAAAATTACATATTTTTTTTACTTTTCTTCTCTCCTTTTTTTTCTTTTTTTTTCGTTTCCTTTCTATCATTTTAAAGAGATAGTCTCTTCAAGTTGAAGAACAAGAAAATGCCAAAAACAATTTAAGAAAGAACTACGTAATTACCTATTGGACGATTAAAAATACATACCGAGGACATACGTGCTTGGTCTCTCATGACTTGAAATTGAGGGCTTAACATTGTGAAGTCATCGAGCAACATAGCCTCGCTTGATTCCCCTTCATCCAATTCTTCTGGAATTGGTTCCATCTGTGATTATATTATGTAAATAATCAAGTAATTAAATAATATTCTTTTTGCCGGCTTGATAGTAATTATATGCTGAATTACAACTATCTTCAGCGTTTGTGTTTGTCAAAATGGCTATAAGTGATTCAATATAATTATTTTGTACACGGAGTACCTTATCATTAATTCACATGTTCCCTCCATATTGGGGAAGTGGGGGGCTATAAGTGACGACGACAAGGGGATTAGTAAAAATCTCTTAGACTAAGGAACTAGTTTAAGGAAAACGTAAGCGCTACACTAGGAATCCCACTTGAACTTAATCAACATAATTATTACATATTAAAATAAATTTATTTCGAATTGCTTTTCTTAAGAACAACTAAGCAGATTCTTGAGAAAGGTTAAAAGTGAGTAAGACTTTTTAATTTTTTGGATTCACATGTCAGTTTAAGCATTTGGATGACGTTAGAGGCGGTCATCGTCATCTCTCTAATTTAATATGAGATGTTTTTTTATTATTAAAATATGCTAGGAGTAACATAACAAAAAAGAAGTCAGATCCTTAATGACTGAAAACAAAACGACGTCACACTCGCATGTCCAGTAGGTAAAGTTTGACATTATTCACTTTCTGGGTTATATCAAGGATGATCTCCATCGTGGACAAGATGTTAAATGATTGTTCTACCAAAATGGCCAGATCTTGATACATCCATGACTCACTCATCATGTCCCAAGTAAAAGTCTCCTTGCTGAGCTATCTACTATAGTCCTCGACACACTCCTTACCAAAGATCTGGTCCTTTTTCCTCTTTCTTTGAAAGGGGTTCCTGATACCACAATTGGGACCAGATTTATTTGTCAAAGCCTGTTTAGTAGATCTGGTCTTTCTTAACTGGATAGTAGCTTGAGCGTGCCCCCGAGAGAGAGAGATTCCATCAGCAATTTGGTGACAATAAAATTTCTTTAGGTTTCTTGTAGTCATCAAGGTTAACAAATTTTCAAGAAGACTCCGAATTTCTCTGGGTCTTCATTGTCTTCACATTTTAAGGGTCTTTATGCAATAATGTCAGAAATAGATTTTCTACGAAAATTAAACTTAAACATGTCATACAGAGAGATGTAAAAGGAATGATCTTAGATCTGTGAGTGACCTAATTACTTCCACATTTTTAGTGTTAGATGAAATATCATAAATAAATAGAATCATCACAGAAAATGAAACACAGGTAAAGATAACTCTTATAGATAACTGGGAGAAAAAAAAAAGAATTGCATCATGTAGACCTATATATCTATCAGAAATATACTCAATTAGAAGATGAAAACTTGTTCAATAATGAAATCAAAAGAGATAATGAATCATAGAAAAGTATGATAAGTATTATTTTAAGTAAGAGATGAAGAACATATATCCAAAATATATCCCATAGAGGAACTATTGGTGCTTGCAAATGGTGGGTTGTTGGATCTTGACAATTGAAAAGAAATAGAGGAGTGGTTGATGAAATTGGAAGATTTGTTAAGTAGCTAAACTAGTAAGAAGGAGACATACCAGAAGACAGAGTTAGTAAGCTGAAGAGGGGAGGAGAGAAGATATAAAGGCAAAATGACCCCTTCCGATGCTCTCTTGAATGGGACCCTTGGAGCGCATATATAGAAGAACAGAGAAGGCATCAAACGCTGTTTTGACTCACTGCCAATTAAGTGAGATAATCTCATTTTTTTAAGTGCTTTTATATTTCCTTGAAGCAGTACCAACAATTATTTAAAAGTGGAAAATATCTAGGTTTGTTTGGATTTTTCTTGAGGCTTGTTATAATGTTTTCGTTTGCTGTTTATGTGTGGCTGTTTTACGATTGCTCTATGATTGCGATTAATTTTTTTCTCATTAAGATGTTATTTTGTTCATTATAACGCATAACGAACTCTATTAAGTAGTTTTTATGCGGGTCTTTTCGAATAGGTAAATAATTTGTCCTGATCACTCATTAAATATTTGTGATGAACAATTAATTCCTAAATTTAATAACTACATATTAACAAATTACCTTGATAAATTTCCTAGGAAACAAAACCCATACAAAATTAAAATCCATAATTCACATTGTAAATTGAGTTTTTCTTTTTTGAACTAGATCCTCAAAATTATTATTATTACCTTGTTGTGGCCCCAAAAAGATTAAGTTTAAAATAGAGGGAAATTAGAGTAGTCTCCAGGTTAAGGGTTAAAAGGGAAAAAAATTAAAATACGATGAACTATCATGAGCAGAAATGGGAAGCAGTCAATGAATTCCTCGTAAGAGGATCTGTCTCTTGATTAGTTGCACAGATGCATTTGAGGGATTCGGGAGCATCGTATACGTGGCATTAAGTTGTACACGTAGCATTAGGTCATTTTAATAGTGTGACAGGTAACATTTGAATGGAGGATATGTGTCAAAAGTGGATTCAAGTTATTTAAAAAATGCAAAGAAAGGTCAACTCTTGAAAAGCCCTTTTTGTTGTCTTTTTCCATGCCCCGCTTCAACCAACTCTTGCATGGTGCGGAGATTTCGCTCGAGGTGTTGTAGCCGTTAAAGTAGTATCAACATTTTGACCATTAAAAAAAAAGGTAGCATCAACATTAATAGCTAATCGATCGTAATTGGACAAAATAGAAAGAAAAAGGCATTGCCCTTTTAGACCATTGAACCTTTTGGCATATTCTAGATATTTAATAAAGAGAATAATATCACAAAAAATATTTGAACTAGTAAACTCATTATCCATTCTAATCAAACTAATATTTGTATCACAAAAAAATCATAAACTGGGTGACAAATCTACGCCCCACTAGGTTCCAGCAAATAGCCTCTGAAATTGCTAGTATAGAAATACACATGATGAATGACTTGTTTACCTTATGACACACGAAATTTTAAATTGGGTTTATTTTTTTCTCCCGGCTTTTCTATTGTCAATTTAACTTATCATATATCTCAAGAGGTTCACTTTGTGTTTTAAGTGCTTAATTTGGTTGTGGAAAGCCCTTGTTCCAATCATAATAATGGGGTCGTTAGTGTAGATCCATGAGGATGGTCAAGTTGGAAAACACGAATATACCTTGTCCTATAATAAAATAGATAGTATAATACAGAACCATCTTTTGCTAACTTACATTTTCGGGACAACTAGTTATTGTTAAATGATTAGGCTAGATTGAATGCTAAGGGACAATCAGTTTCAGAATGGGTGGGTTTTAAATTTAGAACCTAAAACCTCTCTGGTAAGGGTTGGTTTCTAGTTGTTCGAACCCAAAATCAGCCTTGTTGATCCTAGAACCAGCATGGACATTTCATTCTTTTCCTTTTTAGTTAATTTTGTTAAATATACAACATAGATGTGTCAAGTATGAATGTAATTCTTTCTACTTGTGGATAACAGGTCAATCATATTCAATTTTAACAAATATTTGTATTTTTAAAAGAGAAAATGATACAAATAGTTGCCAAATTTTGGCCAATATATAATATATTCCATGAACTGTTAATTTTTTCAATGTGATATTTCAACGATAGAGTTATGTACAATGTGATCCCTCAATTTTAATTTATTCAATACGATTCTTACATTTCTTTTAAATATGATCAATTTAATCCCTAAATTATATAAAAATAATATTCAATATTTTTATTGAACTAAGTTGAATACATACAAAAATTCCATAAATCTTATTGAATAAATTAAATATCAAGGAACTATATTGTACATCGGATTAAAAGTCACGAATCATATTAAACATATTATAAGTTCAAGAATCACATTACACATTGAACCAAAATTTACAATCCATTTATGTAATTATCCTTTAAAAAAGAATTAACGAACATACTTAGGGTTAGTCCAAGTTAACCCTAGACCAACCTAGTACAATCCATTTATGTAATTATCCTTTGAATGGCATGTAGGACTGACCCTATAAGTTGTAGGGGGCCTGCAAAAGAAAGAAATCGTTGCGTCCACGTCCTCACTCTCGTTGTAATTGCATTTACTAGTGACGTACAATCAGCTTTGCTTAATCTGGAAGCCAAAATAGGAATTCCAAGGTATCGAAAAGAAAGGTTGCCTTCACGGAAACCCAAGATTGCCACAATGGAGTTTCGAAGGGTCCAGGGGCCTCTTGAAATGAAGACATCACTCTTGCTCATGTTTGGTTCCAAACTACTCCATTCTGAGAAAGTCGTGATCGCATTTTTCAAGAGAGATATGGATTCCATATTTGATTCACTGAATAGAAGGACATCATCTGCAAAGAATAAGTGGGTCAACCTAGTAGGTTCGAATCTCCAGAAGTATTTGAAACCTGCTTTACTGGTATAAAGGTGAAGGATGCACAAGAAAACTTCCATAACCATGGTAAAGAGATAAGGCGACAACGGGTCACCTTAGCGAAGGCCCCTACTACTAGAAAAGAAACCATGGAGTTCACCATTAATAGCAATAGAAAATTTTGGTGTACAAACACATACCATGATGAGCTCCACCATCGTAGTAGGGACACCAAATGCTAGTAGGGTTAGTTCCAGAATTGTCCAGTCCACCGTGTCATAAGATTTCTTGAAGTCAACCTTAATTGCACGTCTTGGCCAATAAGAGTCATGATGAAACCCACAGAATAACTTATGAGCAAGCATTATATTATCACTAATACGGCGTCCCTTCACAAAGGCATTTTGGGAATCACTCACAAGAAAGGGAAGGGAAGATGCCAACCGGTTAGCCAAGATTTTAGTGATGACTTTGTAAATGGTATTACAACATACAATGGGCCTGTAATCATTCACAGTGGATGCATTTGGAACCTTTGGGACAAGGGTTATAATAGTAGCATTAGTTTCCCGGAGTAATCTCCCTGTCTCAAAGAAGTCTCTGACCGCATTAATAACTGAAGGGTCAACAATATCCCAAGATTGTTTGAAGAAATCCACATTGACACCATCTGGCCCCGGGGCTTTGCCCGTGGCTAGAGAGAATAGGGTACTTCTGATTTCCTCTTCAGTAAAGGGACTAGAAAGAAACCGTACCTGGGCATCCTCCAACCTGTGATGGATGGAATCTCGAATATCGTTGATGGAGGGACAGCTTCGTTGGGCATTAGATGCAAAAAGGCTTTCAAAATGAGAGAGAAAGCATTGTTTAACTTCGCCTAGGTCGGATAGACGAACACCATTATTATCCTCGACGGAGAGAATTCTATTAACCAGGTGTCTATTCTTGACCGAATGGTGGAAGAACTTCGTGTTTAGGTTCCCTTCTTTAAGCCATTTTATCCTCGACTTTTGCCTATAAAATGATTCCTCCTATAATCGGAGGGTTGAAAAATTCTCAATAAATACTTTTTCCTGTTGAGCCAAAATAGGATTGAATGGATCCCGTTGGAGAGATTCCTGAAGTGAGGAGAGCTCCCTCTTTGCTAACCCCGTACGGCCGGAGATATCAAAGAAAGATTCCTTGTTTAACCTTTTCAATCTTTGTGTTCGTCAAAATTGGACGTGGTATCGAAGCATGGAATACCAAGTCAAACACGTTCCCTCCCCATGGGCAAAGTGGGGGAATAAGTGAGGACATAAAAGAATTATTGCAAATGTCTAAGAGTACAAAAATATTGAAGTAAAAGTCTAAGTGCAATGGTAGAAATTCCATGCTAACTTATCAATTTAATTATTGCACATTAAAATAAATTCATTTCAACTTGCTTTGCTTGAGAAAACTAAGAAAATTTGCAGGAATTGTTAATAGAGATAGACTTTTAAACATTTTGTGTCCACACGTTGGTTTACAATTTAGACAACGTTAGAGGTGGTCTCACGCGTAATTCGAGATATCTATTATATCGTCATATTTTCTATTAATTTGTGAGATTCCTTACTTATTAACCTGTGCAAGGATAGACTTGAGATATATTAACACAATAAAAGAAGTCCTATCCTTATTTACTCCACAAACCAAACCAGGTAGGTAAGGCTTGATGCTATTTTCTTTCCGGGAGTTATCAAGGGGTGATTATCATTAGAGGCAGGATAATGAATTATTATCATACAAAAATGGCTAGATCTTGTTACATTCAAAGCTAACTCATCATGTCCCAAATATTTGTCACCTTGCACCTGTTATCTACTATAATCCTTGACACACTCCTTACTTAAGATTTTGGTCCTTTTTTCGTGAGGAGGTTCTAATACGGAAAGGTGTTGAAAGTTAGGACTTGTTTGTGAAAGCCTATTTAGTAGATCAAAATTTTTTTTAAGTGAATCTACTAAATGCATGTCGAATTTACTACCACATGCATGCATCTACACCTACAAATATGAGAGAGAGAGAGAGAGAGAGAGAGAGAGAGAGAGAGAGAGAGAGAGAGAGAGAGAGAGAAGAGAGAGAGAGAGAGATGAGAGAGAGAGAGAGAGAGAGAGAGAGAGAGAGAGAGAGAGAGAGAGATATTCAATCAACAATTTGGTGACATTCAAAAAAAATTAGTAGTTTGTAACTATCTTTGAGTGAGATAGAGAGTGAGATATTCAATCAACAATTTGGTGACATTCAAAAAAATTAGTAGTTTGTAACTATCAAAGATCTCACCACCTAATTACTTCCACAATTTCAGTGTTTTAGATAGAATATCAAAAATAAATAAATCATGATAGAAAACGAAACATGGACAGAAATAACTCGTATATATAACTGGGATAAAGAGAAAAATTGCATCATGTATACTTATATATCTACCAGCAATCTCCTCAAATAGAAGATGAAATCATGTCCAATGAAAAAAACAAAAAAAAATAATGAATCATAAGAAAGTATGATAAGTGTTATTTTAATTAAGAGATGAAGAACAGATATCCATAATATGTCCTTTGGAGGAACTATTGGTGCCTGCAAGTGGTGGAATGTTGAATCTTGATAATTCAAAAGAAATAGAGAAAGTGGTTGAGGAAATTGGAAGATTTTTTTAAGTAATTAAACTAGGAATACATAAGCATATTAGAAGATAGAGATGATAAGCTGAAGAGGGGAAACGAGAAGGTATCGAGGCAAAATGAGCTCTTCTGTTGTGCTCTTCTGTTGTGCTCTTCAATGGCACCCTTGGAGCGCACATATAGGAGAACAGAGAAGGCATGAAAGGATGTTTTGACCCACTGTAAATTAAGCGAGACAATCTCAAGTTTTCGATGCCTTTATGCTTCCTTCAAGCAGTACCAAATATTATTTCAAAGTGGAAAATATGTACGTTTGTTCGGATTTTTCATGAGTTGTTCTTTTAATTTGCTGTTTTTGTGTGGCTGTTGTTGTGCTTGCTCTAAGTTTGTGATTAAACTCTTTTCCTGTTAAGATTTTGTTTGTTTTGATGGGTAACGTCATTAAGATTTTGCTCCTTATAGCAAGCGTCTTAAGCTGTATAAGGTATAAAATTTATCGTGACGTCCCACAATATAAATCTGATGGACAATTAATTTCTCAATTCCATAATACATATTGACAATTTACTTTGATAATTTTCTTGGATAGTATAATTCGTAGAAAATTAAGATCTCTAATATTTTACAAAAATATTGGTGTTAGCTTGTTTTGGTATAAAAAATACTCGTTTCGAATGGAGAAAAATTAGAGAAGTCTCCAAATTGAGGTGATAAAAAGCAAATTTATTTGTCTGAGCTATTTTGAGTAGAAATGGGAAACAATCAATAAGTTATTTAAGAGAGGATTTGTCTCTTGATTTGTTGCATTGGATGCATTTGGTTGATTCAAGAATATCGACACGTCGCATTATGTTATTTGTGCAGCTTGACAAGTGGCTTTTGAAACAAAGATATGTGTCAGAAATGACTAAAAAAAATAGAATGTGCGAAATATTGAGAGGTCAACTCTTAAAAAGCTATGTGCTTATTGTCTTTTGGCGTGACACGCTTTAACTAATTCGTGCATGAAGTGACAAATTTCATGTAGTGGTGATTGCAGTTAAAATAGCATTGGGTACAATGAATAATTGCAAGACAAAAACGATAAAAGAACAATCAACCTTTTAAACCATTGAAATTTTTCGTATGTTCTAGATGGTTGACAGGAGATAATACCACAAAAATATTTCAAGCCAGTTCACTTATAATAGATTTACTCCAAATATTTTTCATGTCAAATCAAAATTCTAAATCAGTACACATTTGGCAAGTCTACCTTCTATTAAATTTTTTTCCAATATACCCTGTAAATTGCTAATGGGATGGCAAGCAACTCATATGTGTTATCTAAAGAAAAAAAAATCCTAAACTGGGTTTGCTTTTTCTCGTTGCTTTGTAATTGTCAATAGTAAACCCCAAGAAGTTTGCTATATGGTTGAAGTACTTAATTTGGCTGCAACATCCGTGTTCCAATCATGGTGCCTTCCACTTAGGGTAGACTTTGAGCCATGCGCATCACTCTATGGATGGAGTTTGACTTGATATACATGAATTTGACAACTTGTGAACAATTATAGATATTAATCAAGTCGAAAAGTAAAAATAAACTCTATCTTATAAGGAAAAGCAATGTTTTGGTAACTTGAATTTTTTGGAACAACTAGTACCATTACATAGTTTGAACTGAAACAAATAGTTTTTCCCTTAATTTTATAAGATTTCAACTCGTAGATGAAGGAAAGCGTATGCTAAGTAACCTTCTCATTAATTGAAGTCTATGCATTCTCACTTTACATGATATTTAAACTTTGACATTTAAGGTGAATGGATAACATAACACATTGCATGTGTGCCACGTCATTTAAGCGCGACACACTAGATTTTCTTCAATAGGGAGCTTAATTTCATTCAATAATCGCGATTTCTAGATTTAAGTTCAGCCCTGCAATTAAGTTTGTCTAATTAGGTACGCGGCTTTTTATAGAAACACTATTTCTTTTTCACAAAATTACTCTTTCCAATTGGACAATGATGAGGTAAGCCTGCGCAATTGAATCGATCCTGAAAAGCAATGTGAGAGTGCGAATTCGCATCTCTGTGTTAAGGATGGCGCTCTAAAACATAAAAAGAGATGATTATGAGGAATCAAGTTAAGAATCAATTAAAAATAGATTAATTATGAAATAAAAATCATACCTAAAAAAATTTAATAGAAAAGTAATATGATAAATTTGAGGGCCCACGGATTTTTGGGGTGGTCTGAGTTGGCCAATCCTGGAAATCTAGGACTCACAAAAGGCAAAAGAAAAAACAAATTTCAACAAATTAATCTAAAAAAAAAACAGGGAAAAAAGTCCTTGACATGTTCGTAGTTTTGATTGCATCCGTGTCTTGCTTTTGATCGGAGACAGTGATGAAACGGGCGAAAACATCCTCGATCTTGAAAAGAGTATCTGTCTAGTCAAAGAAAACAATTTGAAGCAGCAAAACAACTGAAGCGAAAGAAAAAGAAAAAAAAACTAAGCATGAAATTGCAAAATTAGTGGAAACAAAAAAAAATAATTCACAAAATTGAATTGTAAACTTTAAATCTAAGGTGAAATATGAAAAAAAAAATAGAAAAAAAGAAAGCCCACATCCAACAAAATAAAAGCTGCAGTGCGACGCAAAGGAAGCCAAATGGATCGAGAGGGAGGATTCTCAGTTGACTTGAAATGAAATGAATTGCTGGCGACAAAAGCGGGAAAAGTGATATCACGAGCATTAATATCATAATCGGATTATGGTCAGATATGACGGTTATCTCACCACCATCCGATTCGAAGGAGCAACTTCGGAAAAAAGAATTTGAAAAGAAAATAGTAGCCATAGTGTTCGTACAAAAGTTGTGTACCTAATCAGACAAATTTAATTGAGGGATCTGATACTTAAATCTGGATATTGCGAGCATTGAATGAACTCAAGCTTTTCTTAAAGAAAGTCTAATCTATGACGCGTTAATTATACAAAGCATCCTTAAGGGAAAAACTATTTGCTTGGCATTTATCTAAGAGTAAAATCTTATGTAAATCATCCTTAAGGGAAAAACTACTGGCTTGTCAATTGATCAGTTCAAAACATGTACTGGTAGTAAATGTTCCAAAATTTTAAGTTGCAAAAGATGGCTCTGTAATATATTCCACCCCTACACAAAGCTCAAAGGTTAATTGGAATGGAAGATGCCGTGATTAGAACATGGATTCGTCGCAGCAAACTAGCACTTAAACTACAAAGCGAAGCTGTTGAGGTTTACTAGAAATTAAATTGACAAGTAAAAAGTAGTGAGAAAAGTAAACACGGTTTAGGATTTTTTGTGAGATAACACAGATGAGTCACTTATCATGCATTTTTTCCCTGTTTAACATTTTAATGGGGATACCGGATAGAAGTTAACGGAAAGCAAATATGTCAGGGACGTACCGATTTAGGAATTTTAGTTGAGATGAAAATAAGTTTGGAAAGATTGTATTACAAATGCACCAGCTTAAATTACTTTTGTGTTATTATCTCTTCAATTAATCACCTAGAATATGCCGAAAAGCTTATTGGTTTATAAGGTCATTTCTCTTTTCTCTTTTTTGTCCTAAAATTGTTAATTTAATCCAGTGCTACTTTAACCGCAATTACCACCACATGAAATTTATCATCTTATGCAAGGACTGGTTAAAGCGTGGCATTCAAGAAGACAATAAGCACATAGCTTTTTAAGAGTTGACCTGTCATTACCTTGCATGTTTTAGCATTGTTTTAATCCATTTCAGACACGTCTTGGTCTCAAAAGCTACTTGTCAAACTACCCAAATAACCTAATGTCACGTATACCGATGTTCCTGAATCCCTTAAATGCTTCCAATGCAACAGATCAAACGACAAACCCTCTTTCGAGCGACTCATTGATTATTTGCCATTTCTGCTCATGATAGTTCATAGGACTAAATTTTCCTTTTTGTCACCTCAATTTAGAGACTTCTCTAATTTCCTCCACTTGAAATGAGTGGGACCCAAACAAAATAACAATATCATTTTTGTGGATCTAGTTTAAAGGGAGAATAACAAAGCTGCCATATTGTATTTACCGAAAAAAAAACTGCCATATTGAAGCATATTTGGTTCATTTTTACTGATAAGGAATCATTATGGAGCAAATGGATTCACTCTACGTTTTTTAAAGAGACTTAGTTTTTGAGTGGCTAGAAGACCGACCTTTTGCTGATGGTCCTGGAAGAAGATTCTTGACATTGGTTGTGAATTCCGACATTTGTTCCAGTGGCGGATTGGAGACGAACAATCGGTATCCCTATGGTTTGACCAATGACATCCTCAAGGACCGTTGAATTTATTCTTCTCTGACATTCTGGATTTACTAGAGAAGCCAAGGTGGCAAATCTTCTCTTGGTTCAGGGACACCCCTCCCTCCTCCTAGATGCTTTGACAACTTGGGGGGAGGCGATTCTTGCTTTGACCGATGAACAAGATGGTTTTAGAAGGTTGGGGAACCCATCAAGGGTGTTCTTGACTACTTCGGCATGGAGTATAATTAGGCCTAGGGGCCAAAAGGTGTCGCGGCATACCTTTATATGGAACAAAACTATTATTCCTCAACATCAATTCCATCTCAAGCTAATGATACGAAAAAGGCAACCCACTCAGGTATTCTTATTATCTTGTGGTACAATTCCGAAAGCTAATTATGTTTTTTTGTAACTTGTGATCGGATTCTTTAGACCACATATTTTTTGTTGTCAAGTCACGTCTCAGCTTGCATTATTTTGGGCTGAGAGTTGTAACTTATCTTGGAGGAATGGTTTGTGGTCTGAAACACTAGATTGGACGATCAAATATATTTCGAGTAACTGCTTCTACCAGATTATCGCCAGATTTGCGTTTGGTGCACTATATCTTATTATTTGGAAGACACGGAACAATATTTTATTTCGCAATTCTTTTTTTTTGTCCTTGCGATGAAAAAGAAATTAACCAAGATGGTCAAAGATAAGGCCAGGACATTCTTACATGTGGTGGAAATTCCCAGGAATAGACGGATCCAGTGTAGTTGGGATTAGACCCCTCTATTTTCTAGTGATTGTCATCTGTTTCTTTTATCTAGTTGGCCATTGTTTAGGCCTTTCGTTATGCTTTTAATTAGAACCCACGGTACCCTTTTACTCATGATTGACATTTTGCTGTGTCGAGTGAAAGTTTTGTGGTACCGGACTTTCTTGCCCTATACAAATGTTATGGTCAAAAGATTAATACAACTACTTACTTTATCAAAAAAAAAATACTCAAATTGTAAAACAATGTAATCGTAATAGTTGTCCCAAATACTTGAGTCGCCAAAAGATAGCTATGTAATATAATATTCTTCTTATAACGTAGTGTTTGTACCTTTCGACTTGAACAATCTTCACAGATGCATACAATGTGTTATTCATATGCATCAAGTCAAAGACTCCATCCATGGAGTGATGCACATGGCTAAACTTGAGAGGAAAATGCCATGATCTGTTGTGGCCAAACTAAGCACTTAAGCCACATAATGACATATATATAGCGCAAGCATTTAAAAGTTGTGAACAAATTAGACAAACTTAATTGTCGGATCTGGCATTTAAATTTAGAATCACAAATATTGAATGATCTCAAGCACTTTTAAAAACGATCTAGTCTGTAACACTTAATTCTGTGACATGCATAATGCAATTGTTGATGGTTTGAAATTTTTATAAAATGAGAATGCATTGACTTCACTTAGTGCCAAGGTTACCTAGCATACACTTTCTTTCATCGAAGAATAAAATCTTATTGTAAGTGTCGTTAAGGGAAAGACTATTTCATTGGCATTTAATCAGTTCAAATTATGCGATGGTACTAGTTGTCCCAAAAACTTAAGTTGCTAAATGATGGCTCTATAATATAATATTTTCCTTACAGAGTTTTATTTATACTTTTCGACTTCACTAATCTCTACATATGCATATAAGTTGTCATATTCATGTGCATCAAGTCAGACTCCACCCATAGAGTGATGTAGATGGCTCCAAGGTTACCTTGAGTGGAAGATGCCACGATTGGAACATGGATCTATTGTAGCCAAACTACTTAAACCACATAGTGAAATCTAAATATCGCAAGTATTTAAAAGTTGTGTACCTAATAAGACACACTTAATTGTGGGATCTAGAATTTAAATCTACATATCTCTCGAGTGTTGAATGAACTCAAGCCCTCTTAAAGAAAATCTAGTCTGTAACCTCTTAAATTATGTGGCATGCATGATGCCAAGTGTTGATATTTTAATAAATTTATATAAAAGGATAATGCATTGACTTCATTTAGTGCAAAGGTTACCTAGCACACGCTTTCTTTCATCTAAGAGTAAAATCGTATAGAAAGTATTGTTAAGGGAAAAACTATATGTTTGGCATTTAATCAGTTCAAACTATGTAATGGCACTAGTTATTCCAAAAACTTAAGTTGCTAAATGATGGCTCTAAAATATAATAATATCCTTATAGAGTCTATTTATACTTTTGAAGTTACTATTATCCACATATGGGTACAAGTTGTCATATTCATGTGCATCAAGTCAAACTCCACCTATGAAGTGATGCACACCCTGGGTGGAAGATGCCATAATTGGAATACAAATTTGTTGTGGCCAAACTAAGCACTTAAATATCATAGTGCATTTCTTGAGGTTTACCAAACTTTAAATTGACAATCGAAAAGCTATGAGAAAAAGGAAACCCAATTTATGATTATTTAATGACAAAGATGAGCCGACGTGCATTTCTTCTTTAACAATTTAATGGGTAAATTGAAACAGAAATTAATAGAGGGTAGATTTGTCACAGGCATATTGATTTAGGATTTTTAGTTTACATGAGAAATAAGTTGAAGCAAATATATTACAAGTGAACTAGTTTGAAATATTTTTGTAGTATCATCTCTTATATTGATCATCTAGAATATGTGATGCAACCCGCAACCAGCTGGCTTGTGGCGACCTACCCAAACCTCCCCACGAAGGGGGAATGTTCTAAGGTAAGTTTAAAAGTGTTCGCTCTCGATTCCTCAATCTCGAGCTCAGACTCTCCTAAGCCCATACCTCGCGTGACATTAAGGCGTTTTCAAATTTAACATTTATTTCACAACCTAAAACATTTCTAGGAGTCGCCACTAGCCTATTGTGGTCGGCTAGAAACCAAACGAAAGCATGAGAGAAATACTTCCCTTCCTATGCAACCAGAGATTTCTAGGGTACGGGAACCTATTTACGCTAACAAATCTATTAACGCCCTTTCGGTACCTAACCAGTTGGTTGTCTAACCTAAAATGACATTCTTGTTTTTCTTTTAAAGCCCTAAAGGTCAAATCCAATTCACTAAGCGTTCATGCAATTGCTTTCATAAAGTCATTTTCATGCAATTCTAAACTAAGGCTAACTTAATCTAGAAAAGAAATTAACACGCAATTTTAAAAAAACGGTACGAGAAATAAACACATTGACATATTAATATGCAAGATTATGAATAAAAAAACAAGTAATTTAAATACAACTACCTAAAGACTAGAAAAGTAAAACCCGCAACTCGTCGGGTATTTAGGAATACATGGCTTTGTTATAAATTTTTACAAAAGTAAGACCAGAATGGTCATCGGCCTATCTTCGCCTAGCTTAAGTATGCCATAGCTGCAATCATTACTAACATGTAAAAAGAACTCTACTAGCATAAATTCAAATAATCTAACATTAGAATTCATCTAAGAATAAGCATCAAATTATGACCGGACTAATCATACCTCTAGATATCGATGTACGAATCTAAAATAGACATGCATTTAGACCGCCGAACAAAAGCAAATGATGGACTAAATGATGCCAACTCTTTGATTATATATATATATATATATATATATATATATATAAGGATGATGTCAATTAATAGAGGCCAATTCTAAAGTTAAAAATTGGTTTTTTTTTTCAAGTAAATTTGATATTTCTGATCAAAACTCCAATTTTTCTTTTAGAATTTTTTTTGAATTTTTTTAATAATAATAAATATATATATATTTTTAATTTATTTATTAAAATATTAAATTTATAATATTTAACAAGAATGCCCGGGTTGACTAAACAATAAGGTTGTTTTGAAAAAACAAGAAAAGAAACTAACTTTTTAACTTTTCTTTTTTATATTATTAAAATGTTAAAATATCATTATTCTTTATTTAAATTATTACATTAATATTATAATAAAACTCAGCTCGTGCTCCGAACCGGGTAGGGTTCGGACCGACCCGATCACTTTCCATGAAAACAAAGGGCTAAAGAAACAAGACCGACTGGGCTCAAACTGGGCCTAGTTCGCTTTTGTTCTATATTTTTTGTTCTTCTTTTTTCGAAAAAGGGCTAAAAAAAACTGAGGAAAACTGAGCTAAGCTCGCAATCAGCCCGGTCTATTTTCCTTGGCTTTCTCCTAATCTCTAATTCTCACATACACGCACGGCTCAAGCAAAATCCAAAGCAAAGCAAGCCTGCGACCCAAAAAAAGAAAATAAAACCACACTTGAAACAACTTTCACACACAACTATGGCCTAACACAAATCAGCCAGCAAGAAACTTGAATTCCCATATGCACTCAAATCAAAACCACGCACGAAATAAGGCCGATCTCCTTTGCAACTTAAACCCACACCACGACGAGCGATGAAACAGAAAAAAGAAAAGGAAGGCAGCCCAAGTCAAACTATGCAGGTGCAAATCCAAGTAATACACGTGAGACCAACAAGAGAATTTAAACTCCATTTGCCTTCGAACCAAACCCATGCACAGAGAGAAAACAAAACCAAAGTCGAGCATTTTGGAGCTTCTTCCCTTGCATCACGCGGCATCACCGTTCGGTGCCGACGCCGACTCCGCCACCACCTAAAACTCGGCTTCACGATTCACATGGCATTCGTGACATCCCCACCCAAGTCGAAAACAACCACAAAGAAACATCAATCTAAAAAAAATAACGGTTTCACATTGGATTTAAGCCAAGCATTTCAGCGAGCGAGTTGCGTGCGCAAGTAAAAACAAAGCGTCCTCAATGGTTAAACGGTTAAACGAGATCGAAATTTCATGAATAGTTCACAATAGGCAGACATAAGATATGCGGGACCTAAAATGGGTCTAACACAAAAGCAAAAAAATGAGCTCGAGCTTTGACTTACAGGTGAAATAGGAGGGATGTAGAGCGGAGTGATGTTCAACGCCGGAGCTGGAGGAAGGCGGGTGTGAGGTGAAGGCGTCTCGGGGTTGAGCTCCACGAGTTGGGAGGCGAGAGGCCGTGGCGGAGCTGTGGAAACGGTAGGCTGGATTTTCCATGCAAAAAGTTAACCTTTTTTAATTTTCGGAATATTTAATAAAACATTTATTTTATTATTTAAATATTATATATTATAATATATTAAAAAAAACAAACGGCCCAAAAGTCAATTGGGATCAGTTCGTCCCGCTAGCAATTAAATCTAGTCCACCCGTTTACCAATTTTATGCCATTTTTATTCTATTTTATTTTTTCTTATTTTATTTCTTTCTTTTTTTTGCAGATTGTCTTCTTCCCCCTACGTACTTCACCATAGCACCTTCATCAAATGCTCTTGCACACGCCCACGTTCAACGCTAGCCGAGATCAAAATTACGCCGAAAAAAACAAAACAAATAACGGCGATTCTATGATTTTTACTTATCACGACGTAACTAACGACGTAATTAGAGACTTATGTGATCAACTAAAACTACACAACTAAGCTAAGAATCAAAGAGAAAGTATTTCGGATTTCATCTACGCATTTCATCAAACACATCAAATGCAGCAATGATTATCAAGTCTAAGCGACGAAACCGACTTAAATCTAAATCACGACACCTCAATGATGAACACACAAGACATATCATCCGAAATCAGAATCACAAAAGCTCGGGAAATCAAGTTAATCTACGTCCGATGCTGAATCAACAAAATCATAGCAAACCTAAGCTAAATCTAGGCTTAAACCGAAACATGATCAAAGAAACACAGCGAGCTCATGAATAACAGCGAGCTGAAATGAAACACAACAGAGACGAACTTACCTGTGGAATGAGGAGGATCTAAAGAAAATGACTAGAGATTGAATCGCCAAGGGTCGGTCCGCCGAGAACGAGCTGAGTAAACTCCCGCCGAGAAAGAGTCCGAGAGCGAGTGAGCTCAGAAAGGGTGAGCTGGGAGTGAGCTTCAACGAGGATGTGCGAGAGACCGAGCGAGAGGGGCGAGATGAAGACGACAGGGAGATTTTTTCTTCGTTCTTCCCCCTGAACTCTCTCGTTGAAGCCCCCTACACTTCCTTCTTCAGTTTTGTTTTGTTTTTTTTTTCTCACCCTTTCCTTCCTCTCTTCTCTTCACCGAACCATCCTCTTTTTCTTTGCTTTTTTTATCTCTCTTTTTTTAGAACATCCCCTTTCTTCCCCCTCCTTTTGTTCTCTTTTTTCTCCCCGTTTCTGCTTCATCCCCCGAAGACCTTTCAGATTTTCTCTTCTTTTTTGAACTCCTTTTTTTTTCTTCGTTGTCTTCTTCTTCATGACCCCAGAGAGAGAGAGAGAGCCAGAAGATGAGAGGGACCTCCCTGTTTTTTTTCGAAATCTCCCCCCTCTCAACCTCTCTCCCTCTGCGCTGTTGACCCCTCTTCGCGTGTGCAGGTTGCATTGCTCCTGCTCATGCTCCTGCTTCACATCCCCTCCTTGCTTATCTTCTATCATGTGTCAGTCTTCCCCCTTGTTCCAGAAATCGCAGAGGAGAGAGAGAGGTTCCCAAGATTTTCCCTTCTGTGGGAGTTGAACACGTGAGAGAGAAGAGAGGCGATGGGTTCACATGGGAGACGGGCTGAAGTGAAGGGGCTGGGTTGAGCCCAAGTGAAGAAAAAAAGATCTCACGAGCTGTGTTCACTCGCGTGGGCAAGGGCCCGTGTGAATGCGGGAGCGGGCCGAGCTTCCCAGGCCCAACCAGAGAGGATTTCTTTTATTCTTTTTTTTCTTTTCTTTATAATAATAAAAGCCAAAAGTGAATCACTAGATTGGCGAAATTTAGGTGTCAATAGCTGCCCCTCTTTGAAGGGGAGCTCGAAAAAGTTTCATTCAAAGATAAGATATGCCTAAATTTTGCCATTAAACGGCGATGCGCATTTTTCATTTGATTTCGTTTCATTCATTTTCTCTTTTTATTTTTTTCATTCATTTTTTTAGATAGAAGAAATACTTACCTGATATTGCGAAAAAAAGAAAAAAAATTGATGGTATTTCTCTATCGAAGGTAAGAGGTTTTGTTACATGCATCACCGTGTAAGAACGGTTTTCAACTAATTAAAGGAAGTCTCACCGTGTAAAAACGGGTTTCGACTAATGTGAAGAGTATCACCGTGTAGAAACGTGTTTCGACTGATTTGGAGGGGTCTCACCGAGTAAAAACGGGGCTTTAACTGATGTAAAGAGTCTCACCGTGGCAGCAACGGGTTTCGACTGATTCGAAAAGGTCTCACCGTGTAAAAACGGATTTCGAAGGACTTGATTCTCACCGTGGTAGCAACGAAATCTTACCGCATCAATAAGAGGACTCTGGGCTGCAAAAGCTCGCCGTGTCAATGAAATAGGACTCCGGGCTGCAAAAGCTCGTCGTGTCAATGAAAGGGGACTACGGGTTACTACGTAGGCTTACCGGGGACTCCGGGCAACTACGAAGGCTCACCGTGTCTATGAAATAAGACTCCAGGCTGCGAAAGCTTGCCGTGTCAATGAAAGGAGACTCCAGGCTGCGAAAGCTCGCTGTATCGATAAAATAAGACTCCGGGCTGCGAAAGCTCGCCGTGTCTGTGAAAGGACTACGGGCTACTACGTAGGCTCACCGGGGACTCTGGCAACTACGAAGGCACACTGTGTCTATGAAATAAGACTCCGTGCTACAAAAGCTCGCCGTGTCAGTGAAAGGAGACTCCGGGCTGCGAAAGCTCGCCGTGTCAATGAAGGGGACTCCGGGCTACAAAAGCTCACCGTGTCAAAGAAGGGGACTACGGGCTACTACGTAGGCTCACCGGGGACTCCGGGCAACTACAAAGGCTCACCGTGTCTATGAAATAAGACTCCGGGCTGCGAAAGCTCGCCGTGTCAGTGAAAGGAGACTCCGGGCTGCGAAAGCTCACTGTATCAATGAAGGGGACTCCGAGCTACAAAAGCTCGCCATGTCGAAGAAGGGGACTACGGGCTACTACGTAGGTTCACTGGGGACTCCGGGCAACTACGAAGGCTCACCGTGTCTATGAAATAAGACTCCGGGCTGCGAAAGCTCGCCGTGTCAATGAAGGGGACTCCGGGTTACAAAAGCTCGCCGTGTTGAAGAAGGGGACTACGGTCTACTACGTAGGCTCACCGGGGACTCCGGGCAACTACGAAGATTCACCGTGTCTATTAAATAAGACTCCGAGCTACGAAAGCTCGCCGTGTCAATGAAAGGAGACTCCGAGCTGCGAAAGCTCGCCGTGTCAATGAAAAGGACTATGGGCTACTACGTAGGCTCACTAGGGACTCCGGGCAACTACGAAGGCTCACCATGTCTATGAAATAAGACTTCGGGCTGTGAAAGCTCGTCGTGTCTATAAAATAAGACTTCGGGCTACGAAAGCTCGCCGTGTCAATGAAGGGGACTCCGGGCTACAAAAGCTCGCTGTGTCGAAGAAGGGGACTACGGGCTACTACGTAGGCTCACCGGGGACTCTGGGCAACTACGAAGGCTCACCGTGTCTATGAAATAAGACTCCGGACTGCAAAAGCTCGTCGTGTTAGTGAAAGGACTACGAGCTACTACGTATGCTCTCGGGGGACTCCGGGCAACTACGAAGGCTCACCGTGTCTATGAAATAAGACTCCGGGCTGCGAAAGCTCGCCGTGTCGAAGAAGGGGCTCAATAAAAGTTTGAGATGTAATGGCAGCATTTAGCATAACCAGACAAGATGGAAGTTTGTCAATGCACTGGGGCTCTCAGCTTTAGCCAGACATCATCTGATATTGCTAGAGGGTTCATCTGAGAAAAAATAATTGTAACTGATTTGGACTTTAAAGAAGTTGCCATGTGTAACAATGATTGTGACTAATTTGAAGAAATGCACTTGGAGCATCGCTTTTAAGTTCATAATTTTATAAACATGCTGGAAGCGCTTAGCTTAACTAGGTATTGTCAAATGCTAGAAAGAATCTAAGAGTGCATGCTCAAGTCGAGTAAATTGTTTTAATATCAATGTAAAGACCTTCGAACGACATTCAAGAAATTGTCAATCAATTTGTGGTCACTACCATCAATTTCTCAAAATTCTTTTGGAGGGGATTTTCCAAACGAAGTTATCTCGATTTATTTAAAGGAGCATGTTAAAAATGCCGGATTGGGGTATCATAATCAAAAAGGTCTTCTCTCAATCTCTTAGCAGGGTTTTGATCCCATCCATTGATGTGGGCTATGTTTTATTGGAAATACCTCACATAACCTATGTCAAAGGTTTTTGGAAATGTTCACAGTTAATACACTTTGATCAATCAGAAAGGTCTTTATAAGGATCGTATGATGGGCAAGGTCATGGGCTTATACAAAAGGTAATCATTTTGAGGCCAAAGAAGAATATTCAACATTATCTTCGCCAGGTTTACAAGTCAAGAACCTTGAAGATAAGATAAGAATTGATTGCATCCACTCCTTTGAGCAGTACCTTCTTTTGTGAAATCTTCACATCCACTCGAAAACATCCCAATCAGATGAGGCTTCGGAAGAGGGTTGTAATGCTGGTTCAAGGGGAGGCTTAAAAGGCTTATATATGTTTTCAAAGAGGTTTAAGAAGTTGGTGCTTACCAAGGCATTATTACCATTTCGTTCATACAAGTTTTTTTTTTTGCACTTGACTTTTGAATTCAATTTGTCTCGAGAGTCCATTGACTGATCATTTTTTAGATATAAGAGCTTTGCTCCCTTTGTTTCTTCCTTTTTTTGGCATTTGCATGAGAGCAATTTTTTTTTTTGTATCCTTTCTTTTTGTAAGCATTTCTGCTTTGGACACAATTTTCACGGGCATTGGCCTTACTTTTACTAGGCACACTACTTTTTCATGCCCCATAGTTTTTCTTTTGTAATCTCAGGACTCTCGAGACATTCTTAAATATTATCACTTCTTGACAAATCATGTGCCTTGCCCCCAGTTTAGGGAGGTAATCACCACTTGGGCTCTGAAAATGAATTCTAAGGCTCAAGTTGGCTAAGCAATGGATATGAGTGTTTGGATAGAGAATTGAATGCTCTTCTTCACTTTGGGATGCTTTGAGCTTCCATGAGAATCCACCTGAAGTTACCACAAAAAGATTGATGCAAGTGGATGCAATAAGATCTTTCTAAATCTTTTCACCAAATAGTCATTCAACTATAACCTCGTTAACTGCCCCGGTGTGGGGTGGTTTTTGACAGGGGTATTGAAAGAATTCTCCTCTTCTGGCTCAAATTGGCTAGCAGGGGGCATACAGTGCATGTGATAAAGAAAGAAATGCCTTTCGTCATTTTAATCCGTGTATTCACCGCGAATAAATCCTTCACCCTACGACAAGGTTTCCTTCATTCATCATTATTTTTACTCAACCCTCATAGTGTATAAGGGACGTGTTTGGACGGAACTTGCCTTTCGTCGTCCTCAGAACTCCAATCCAGCATAATTAATGCCCATTTTTATGTTCAAAATCACTGGTCAAAATTGTCCTCCACGAAAGTTTTGATGCAAGATGCAAGTACCAATGCATTGGTTGACAATTAAAGAATGTTATTCAAACCCCTAAGGGAGACGACTAAGAGTTTGTCTCATTTTTTATTTTTCCCTTTTTTTCACAAACTTAGGAAGATGCAAAGCCATATGTCGTTTCAAACAAATTCTACTCCTACTCTTATGAAAAGAGTTTTAGGAAATGAAATACTCACCTGCCTCCTTGGCGGCTATCGAGCAAACCTACAATGTAGTAAAAGCATTGCGTCAATAAATAGTCTTAGAAATCAAGAATTGGGACGATATGTCGCTACCCTTGGGCTTGATGCAGACGCCTCTCTCATGTAGGGTGGATGCTGATGACTTGCCCCAAATCTTGTCGTTTTGACTTCTATTTCTTTCTTATCACAAACATAAGAAGGCAACAAAGTCATTCTATGCTTCAAACAATTTTTCTACTCTTATGAAAAGAGTTATAGAGAAAGGGATACTCACCTGCCTCTTTGATGGTTGTCGAGCGGACCTATGACACAATTGAGACACTGTGTTAGTAAGTGATCTTAAGGGTGGGGATTGTGAACAATACATTGTTACCCTTGCTTGACACTGACACACTGCACTTCTCTCGAGCGTGGCGAACATTGATTATTTGCCCCACAGCTCATCCTTTGGACTTTTCTTTCTTTTATCACAGACTTGGGATGGCATAAACCATTTTGCGCTTTAAACAATTTATATTTTTACTGCTATGAAAAGAGTTTTAGAGGATAAGGTACCTACCTGCCGCCTTGATGGTTGTCGAGTGGCCCTGCGACGTAGTAAAAGCATTGTGTCAATTAATAGTCTTAGAAATCAAGAATTTGGACGATACGGCGCTACTCTTGAGCTTGACGTAGATGCCTCTCCCGGGTAGGGCAAATGCTGATGACTTGCCCTGAATCTTGTCGTTTTGACTTCTGGTTCTTTCTTAATGCCTCATCGATGGATGTTGAGCGAACCTGTGACACAATTGAGACACTATGTCAGTAAGTGACCTTAAGGGTGAGAAATTGTGAACGATACAGTGTTGAGGATCGTGAACGATACAATGTTACACTTGAGCTGCTTGACGCTAATGCGCCGCGCTTCTTTCAGGCGTGGCAAATGTTGATGATTTGCCTCAAATCTCCTTGCTTCGACATCTATACCTGGACGGTTAGGCGATCCCTTTGGCTTGCTTTTATGACATTATCATATCCATCCCGATAGTTTCTCATGTAGAATCTACGACTCGAGATTACTTGACACTCCATTTTTAGCATCAGATGCACTATCAATGGAGGCATGCTCCATAATTGTTTGATTGGTATAACCTTCTCTTGAAACTATTCAAAAAAGTACTACCTTCATGGATCATATTGTGCCGTTCGAGCATGACACGTCCCTCTATTTATTATATGCGATGAAGATGAAACGAGTTATCTCTAAACTCAATTAAATTTCATTTATGAATGATATACACCATTTTATATTGAGATTGACAACTTGATCCGCTCACGCTTCTTTGACAAGAATGGGTGTGATTTGACCCAATAAAGTATCGCGCTTTTTTTATTAAAAATAAAAAAGAAAAAAGAAAGATGCTTTGTCACACTTCGTTGATGGAGTTGTTACTATATTTGAAAGCCAACTTACGAAACAAGAAATGCAAAAAAGTGATTTTCATTTTTAATTGAATTAATTTAGGAACATTGCACCATTTGATGTTAAATTAAATGCTCGTATTTGATGAAAAACTTGTTGTTAGAAGTGGTTGCCTTTTGATCAAATGTTTTTTTTTTAACATGTAAATATCATCTCAACTCACTTTTGCTAGGCATTCATATAGATACATCTCATGTAAAATGAAAGACATGTCCAAAACATATTAAAATGCCTGAATTTGAAAACACAATATATCATTGGATTACATAATTTGGACATTTTGTACCCATAATCTATCCTGTCATTTTTCCAAAGGAGTACTTCCCTTTCAAGTATCATCCATATTATTGAGTCGGGAACTTTTAATACTTGATGATCCATGGCATCATTGTTCGTCGAGAAGCGATCTCAAGTGGACCCATTTTACCCTAGCATACAAAAATATATAAAAAAAAAGTTGTTAGTTTAAAAACGAAACATATTAATTGGAACGATTACAGTCTTACTCTCGCAAAAATGTTCTGCGGACATTCTGCAAAAAGGCCCATGTTAGTTCATGAAAAAGAGATGTTGTCATCACTTCGATTATATTATCTTGTTTTGTTAAAATGGAGATAAGAGAGCAAATGTAAATGTCTTACCTCACGAATTTAAGCTATTACTCAATTTATTTATTTTTTAGAAAAGACAAAAGCCGAAATGAGGAATAATGCATGACAGTTAATCAATCATCTATACTCACGAAAATGGTGACATCTTTTAGAAGAAATTATACTCAATATAAAAATGTTAATTTTATGAGAAGAATTAATGTGAGTGGAAAAATCAATTTTGGTAATATGACTTGAATTCAAAAGGGACTAATCTTTTTTTCTCTTTAAAACGAATTTATTTATTTTCTCATCTTATTCATTAACTAGTCAGTTAAACCTCAATACCATGATGCATCTTAGAAAGATTTCCCCCAAACATATTAAAACTAATTTTGACGAGTGAAATTAAATTAAAATTTCCATTATCACATTACCCCTTAACCTAATGGATGCGTATCAAGTAATCAACATGCATTAGAAAAAGACAATGCGCATAAAAAACAAAGGAAACTCAAGAAGCTACTCCAAAAAGAAATATTCATGAAAACGATGAAACGGAGTAGTGTCGCCACTGACAAAGCCACATCGCATGCATTTGTGAGGTTTAAAGTCTAAAGGTGGGAATCTACAAGCTTAAGGCTCTCATTCCGATTAGGTCCGAAAGGTTTTTCCATCCACGCTTTCGTCGGACAGTTCCTTTCATCACTAATTAGAACAAGCAGGACTGAAAATGGATTACCACGGGTCTTCCCCACGCGGATTCCTCCTTTTGGTACCTCCTAAATGTTTTCCTAATGCGGTTTGGGCTTTGGCCGCAAGTTATATGTGCAAGATATAATGATGAAAATATGACCATTCATTCATATTGAAATCAACCAACACTTCGATATAAGCCTCACATACATTCCATACATCCATACACCACCTGCAAGACAAGTGTTTTACAACCACTTCACCCCTTATAACTCCAAACCTGCAATAACATTTAACACATGGTTAATGACCTAACCTCACTTTCCACGTGACTTTGACGTGCAGACGCTCTACAAATAGATCACATTAGATAACAATCAACAAGTTATAATGGCCTAAGCCTAAGCCCTCTAAGGCTAATAACCATTTAGTCCCTAGCAGAGTCGCCAAGCTGTCGCGACCTATTTTCTGCCCTTTAGGGGGGAGAAAGATAGGTTTAGAGGTATTTGCTCACGATTCCTCAATCTCGAGCTTGGATTCTCCCAAATCTATACCTCGCGTGACATTTAGGCGTTTTCGAATTTTAAGGTTATTTAACAACCTAAAATATTTCTAGGAGTCGCCACTAGCCTATTAGGGTCGGCTAGAAACCAATCCAGACACGGGAGTGTCGTCTTGATCCCTACGTAACTAGAGATTCTAGGGTACGGAGACTTGTTTACGCTAATATTTTAATAGCGCATTTTCGGTACCTAACTAGTTGGTTGTTTAATCTAAAATGATCATGCACTCTTGCTTTTCTTTTAAAGCCCTAAAGGTCATTCCAATTGACTAAGTGTTCATGCAATGGTTTTTATAAGATCATTTTCATGCAATTCTAAACTAAGGCTAACTTAATCTAGAAAAGAAATTAACACGCAATTTATTGAAAGGCAATGCAAGAACTAAACAATCAAAACATCGAAACACGATGCAATAAATAAATATTCAAATAATTGAATGCGATTAACTAATGACGAGAAAAGTAAAACCCGCGGCTCGACGGGTATTTAGAAATACATGGCCTCGTTATAAATCTTTACGAAAGTAAGACCGGAATGGACATCGGCCTAATGACATCAACTTCGTTTGGGCCACTTGCTCGATCATTATCGCGAGCCATAACTCAATGGAACTCAATTTTAGCATTTAGACAATCATCAAATGCATTCAATCAAACAAATTATCAGCAATGCGCATGTCAAATTAACTAGATGTCCTCACCATTAACGTGAAATTTACTCGTGCACTTAAACTAACTCAAATAATTCTCATAAGCTGTCCATCAAGGACAGCTTCAATTTTCTCCAATGACATGTTGATTAATTAGACTAGGCTCAATCTGAAGCTAAGATTTGGCTTTTAGGGAAAGACTAGCTTTCCTAAGCAAAATGTCAATTTCTTTAATTTTCGAATTTTTAATAAAAATATTTTTTTTACTTTTATTATTCAAATATTATATTACTGTTTAAAAGAGGGACTCAGGTTCAGCTTGGAAACGGTAGGCTGGATTTTCCATGCAAAAAGTTAACCTTTTTTAATTTTCGAAATATTTAATAAAACATATTATTTTATTATTTAAATATTATATATTATAATATACTAAAAAAAACAAACGGCCCAAAAGTCAATTGGGATCAGTTCGTCTCGCTAGCAATTAAATCCAGTCCACCCGTTTACCATTTTTATGCCATTTTTATTCTATTTTATTCGTTCTTTTTTTATTTCTTTTTTTTTTGGCAGATCGTCTTCTTCCCTTTATGTACTTCACCATAGCACCTTCATCAAATGCTCTTGCACACGCCCACATTCAACGCTAGCCGAGATCAAAATTGCGCCGAAAGAGCAAAACAAATACTAACGATTCTATGATTTTTACTCATCACGACGTAACTAACGACGTAACTAGAGACTTATGTGATCAACTAAAACTACACAACTAAGCTAAGAATCAAAGAGAAAGTATTTCGGATTTCATCTACGCATTTCATCAAACACATCAAATGCGGCAATGATTATCAAGTCTTAGCGACGAAACCGACTTAAATCTAAACCACAACACCTCAATGATGAACACCAAGACATATCATCCGAAATCAGAATCACAGAAGCTCGGGAGATCAAGTTAATCTACGCCCGATGCTGAATCAACAAAATCATAGCAAACCTAAGCTAAATCTAGGCTTAAACCGAAACATGATCAAAGAAACACAGTGAGCTGAAATGAAACACGATAGAGACGAACTTACCTGTGGAATGAGGAGGATCTAAAGAAAATGACCAGAGATTGAATCGCTAAGGGTCGGTCCGCCGAGAACGAGCTGAGTAAACTCCCCCCGAGAGAGAGTCCGAGAGCGAGCGAAGTCAGAGAGGGTGAGCTGGGAGTGAGCTTCAACGAGGATGTGCGAGAGACCGAGCGAGAGGGGCGAGCTAAAGACGAAAGGGAGGTTTTTTCTTCATTCTTCCTCCTAAACTCTCTCGTTGAAGCCCCCTGCACTTCCTTCTTCAATTTTGTTTTTTTTTCTCACCCTTTCCTCCATCTCTTCTCTTCACTAAACCATCCTCTTCTTCTTTGCTTTTTTTACCTCTCTTTTTTTTTTAGAACATCCCCTTTCTTCCCCCTCCTTTTGTTCTTTTTTTTTCTCCCCATTTCTGCTTCATCCCCCGAAGACCTTTCAGATTTTCTCTTCTTTTTTGTACTCCTTTTTTTTTCTTCTTCATTGTCTTCCTCTTCACGACCCCAGAGAGAGAGAGAGAGAGAGAGAGAGAGCCAGAAGATGAGAGGAACCTCCCTGTTTTTTTTCGAAATCACCCCCTCTCAGCCTCTCTCCCTCTGCGCTGTTGACCCCTCTTCGCATGTGCAGGTTGCATTGCTCCTGCTCATGCTCCTGCTTCACGTCCCCTCCTTGCTTATCTTCTATCATGTGTCAGTCTTCTCCCTTGTTCCAGAAATCGCAGAGGAGAGAGAGAGGTTCCTAAGATTTTCCCTTCTGTGGGAGTTGAACACGTGAGAGGGAAGAGAGGCGATGGGCTCACATGGGAGACGAGCTGAAGTGAAAGGGCTGGGTTGAGCCCAAGTAAAGAAAAAAAGATCTCACGAGCTGTGTTCACTCGCGTGGGCAAGGGCCCGTGCGAATACGAGACCGGGCCGAGCTTCCTAGGCCCAACTAGAGAGGATTTTTTTATTCTTTTCTTTTTCTTTTCTTTATAATAATAAAAGCCAAAAGTGAATCACTGGATTGGCGAAATTTAGGTGTCAACACCTCTCATCTTAGAGTTGACCGCAAGGAAGGAAGGAGAGAAGGAGATGGGTCGTGAGGTGGGTTAGGCCGTGAGGTGAGTTGGGCCGAGGAGGGAGCGAAGCCCACGTGGGCATGGGTGCGGGCCTGATCCGAGGTCTTCCTCCTTTTTTCTTTTTTTCTTTTTTGTTCTCATCTTCTCTTCTTTTTTTTCTTTTTTTTAGAGAAAATAAAAGGAATTTCAAATTTTTAACTAATAACTAATCCAAAAGTGAATTACCAGATCGACGAAAATTAGGTGTCAACAGTTGCCCTTCTTTGAATGGGAGCTCGAAGAGGTTTCGTTCAAAGATAAAAGGCGCGTGAATTTTTGCCGATCAATGGCATAGAACACTCTTTCATTTTCATCTTTTTTCATTCTTCATCTTTCATTTTTTTTTCTCTTTTTTTTTGAGATAAAAGTGATACTTACCTAATATTGTGCGAAAATCTGATGAGATTTCTCTGTTAAAAAAAAAAGGGTTACATCAATCTTCCAAGGCTACAGACTGTGATCTCTTGGAAGGCGAGAATTCAAGACTACAACCTGCGATCACTGGGTAGAACCATCAAATCGCCATTTTCTGGAAAGAGTCATCTGAGGCTACAAGCTGCGATCTCTTGGAGGGCGAGGGTCCAAGGCTACAACTTGTGATCACAGGGAATGACATTGAATCGCCCTTTTGAAAGAGAGCTCGTCGTATCAATGAAATGGACTCTGGGCTGAAAAAGCTCGCCGTGTCAATGAGATAAGACTCTAGGCTACGAAAGCTCGCCGTGTCAGTGAAGTAAGACTCCGAGCTGCAAAAGCTCACCGTGTCAACGAAATAAGACTTCATGCTAGAAAAGCTCGCCGTGTCAAGAAAAGGAGACTCTGGGCTGCGAAAGCTCGCCATGTCAATGAAAGGGACTCTGGGCTGCGAAAGATCGTCGTGTCAGTGAAGTAAGACTCCGAGGCTAACGAAGACTCACCGGGATCTCCAGACAACGAAAGCTTACCGTGTCAATAAAAGGACTACGGGCTACTTCGTAGGCTCACCAAGGACTCCGGGTAACTACAAAGGCTCACCGTGTTAAGTGAAAAAACTCCGGGGCTAACGAAGACTCACCGGGATCTCCGGGCAACGAAACCTTACCGTGCTAGTAAAAGGACTACGGGCTACTTCGTAGGCTTACCGGGGACTCTGGGCAACTACGAAGGCTCACCGTGTCAGTGAAATAACAATCCAGGCTGCGAAAACTCGCCGTGTCAGTGAAGTAAGACTCTGGGCTGCAAAAACTCGTCGTGTCAATGAAATAAGACTCCGGACTGCAAAAGCTCACCGTGTCAACGAAATAAGACTCCGGGCTGCAAAAGCTCGCCGTGTCAGTGAAATAAGACTCCGGGCTGCAAAAACTCGTCGTGTTAATGAAATAAGACTCCGGGCTACGAAAGCTCGCCGTGTCAATGAAAGAGACTCCGGGCTACGAAAGCTCGCCGTGTCAGTGAAGTAAGACTCCGGGGCTAATGAAGACTCAGCGGGATCTCCGGGCAACGAAAGCTTACCGTGTCAGTAAAAGGACTACGGGCTACTTCATAGGCTCATCGGGGACTCCGACCAACTACGAAGGCTCACCATGTTAGTGAAAAGACTCTGAGGCTAACGAAGACTCACCAGAATCTCTGGGTAACAAAAGCTTACCGTGTCAGTAAAAGGACTACGGGCTACTTCGTAGGCTCACCGGGGACTTCGGGCAACTACGAAGGCTCACCATGTCAGTGAAAAGACTCTGGGGCTAACGAAGACTCACCGGGATCTCCGGGCAACGAAAGCTTACCGTGTCAGTAAAAGGAATCAATAAAAGTTTGAGATGTACTGGTAGAATTTAGCATAACCAGACATGATGAAAGTTTGTCAATGCACTGGCGCCAGACATCATCTGATATTGCCAGATGGTTCATCTGAGAAAAAAAATAGTTGTAACTGATTTGAAGTCTAAAGAAGTTGCCGGGTGTAACAATGATTATGACTAACTTGAAGAAATGCACTTGGAGCATCGCCTTTAAGTTCACAATTTTTTAAACATGCTGCAAGCGCCTGGCTTAACCAGGTATTGTCAAATGCAAGAAAGAATCTAAAACTGCATGATCAAGTCAAGTAAATTGTTTTAATATCAATGTAAAGATCTTCGAATGACATTCAAGAAATTGTCAATCAATTTGTGGCCACTACCATCAATTTCTCAAAATTCTTTCGGAGGGGATTTTCCAAATGAAGTGATCTCAATTTTTATAAAGGAGCATGTTAAAAATGCCGGATTAAGGTATCATAATCAGAAAGGTCTTCTCACGACATCTCAAATTGGCTTTTCATCCCATCCATTGATGTGGGCAATCATTCTCAGTTATTAATAACATCTCACATAACCTATGTCAAAGGCCTTTGGAAAAATTCACAGTTTATACACTTTGATCAATCAGAAAAGGTCTTTAAAAGGACCGTATCATGGGCAAAGTCATGGACTTATACAAAAGGTAATCATTTTGACGCCAAAGAAGAATATTTAACATTATCTTCGCCAGGTTTACAAGTCAAGAACCTTGAAGATAAGATAAGAATTGATTGCATCCACTCCTTTGAGCAGTACCTTCTTTTGTGAAATCTTCACATCCACTCAAAAACATCACAATCATAAGAGGCTTTGGAAGAGGGTTGTACTGCTGGTTCAAGGGGAGGCTTAAAAGGTTTATATATGTTTTCAAAGAGGTTTAAGAAGTTGGTGCTTACCAAGGCATTATTACCATCTCGTTCATGTAATTTTTTTGCACTTGACTTTTGAATTCAATTTGTCTCGATAGTCCATTGACTGATCATTTTTTAAATATAAAAGCTTTGCTCCCTTTCTTTCTTCTTCTTTTTTTTGGCATTTGCGTGAGAGCTTTTTTTTTTTTGTATCCTTTCTTGTTGTAAGCATTTCTGCTTTGGACACAATTTTCACGGGCATTGGTCTTGCTTTTACCAGGCACACTACTTTTTCATGCTCCAAAGTTTTTCTTTTGTAATCTCAGGACTCTCGAGACATTCTTAAATATTATCATTTCTTGACAGATCATGTGTCTTGCCCTAGTTTAGGGAGGTGATCACCACTTGGGCTCTAAAAATGAATTCTACGACTCAAGTTGGCTAAGCAATGGATATGAGTGTTTGGATAGAGAATTGAATGCTCTTCTTCACTTTGGGATGCTTTGAGCTTCCATAAAAATCCACCTTAAGTTACCACAAAAAGATTGATGCAAGTTGATGCAATAAGATCTTTCTAAATCTTTTCACCAAATAGTCATTCAACTATAACCTCCTAAACTGCCCTGGTGTGGGGTGGTTCTTGACAGGAGTATTGAAAGAATTCTCCTCTTCATGCTCAAATTGGCTAGCAAGGGGCATATAATGTATGTGATAAAGAAAGAAATGCCTTTCGTCATTTTAATCCGTGTATTTACCGCGAATAAATCCTTCACCCTACTACAAGGTTTCCTTCATTCATCATTTTTTTTCACTCAACCCTCATAGTGTATAAGGGACATGTTTGGACGGAGCTTGCCTTTCGTCGTCCTCAGAACTCCAATCCAGCATAATTAATGCCCATTTTTATGTTCAAAATCACTGGTCAAAATTGTCCTCCACGAGAGTTTGATGCAGGATGCCAGTACCAATGCATTGGTTGACAATTAAAGAATGTTATTCAAACCTCTAAGGGAGACGACTATGAGTTTGTCTCATTTTTTATTTTCCTTTCACAAATTCTACTCCTACTCTTATGAAAAGAGTTTTAGGAAATGAAATACTCACCTGCCTCATTGGCAGCTATCAAGCAAACTTGCAATGTAGTAAAAGCATTGCGTCAATAAATAGTCTTAGAAATCGGGAATTGGGACGATATGTCGCTACCCTTGGGCTTGACACAGACGCCTCTCTCGGGTAGGGTAGATGCTGATTACTTGCCCCAAATCTTGTCGTTTTGACTTCTGTTTTTTTCTTATCACAAACATAGGAAGGCAACAAAGCCATTATATACTTCAAACAATTTTTTCTACTCTTATGAAAAGAGTTATAGAGAAAGGGATACTCACTTGCCTCCTTGATGGTTGTCGAGCGGACCTATGACATAATTGAGACACTATGTTGGTAAGTGATCTTAAGGGTGGGATTGTGAACAATACAGTGTTACCCTTGCTTGACACTGAAACGCTGCGCTTCTCTCGAGCGTGGCGAATGTTGATGATTTGCCCCACACCTCATCCTTTGGACTTTTCTTTCTTTTATCACAGACTTGGGATGGCATAAACCATTTTGCACTTTAAACAATTTATATTTTTACTACTATGAAAAGAGTTTTAAAGGATAAGGTACCTACCTGCCTTTTCATGGATGTGGAGTGGCCCTATGACATAACAGATTCACTATGTTAGTAAGTGATCTTAAGGATGAGGAATTAGAAACGACACAGTGCTACCCTTGAACTCAACACAAACGCCTCGGTGTACGAGTGCGACAAATGTTGACGATTTGCCCCAAGATCTCGTTACTTCAATTTCCGGTTCCTTCTTACCACAAACTTTAGAAGGCGCAAAGTTGTACAGCGTTGTACCTGGCCGGTTGGGCAATCCCATAAAACAACAAGAAGAATCTCGTTAATAGATAGCTATTGATGAATAAAATCAAGAACGATACAAAGTTACCCTTTGGCTCGCTCTCTTGATGTCATTATATCCTCCACGAAGAGGAAGACCATATGTTAGAGGTAGCATTGATCAAGGTATATTGGAAACGATACCGAATTACTCATCTTGGTCATTTCAACTTTTCTTTTGAGACCTCTAACCCGAAAATGCTTGGTGCTCTCCCCTTTCGATACTAAAAATGCAACGTTCATGAAGTGCTTTGTCGGATGAATGTTCAAAGGGCCAAGCTTCAGTTTGTTGGATAAAGACCCCTCATTTGAAAATGGCGACTTAGTTTGTGCATGCCTCCTTTATAGGGGTGGTTGTGATTTGCCGAGATAAAGTATCGCGCCTCTTTTCAAATCGGGTGTTTTCTCGTGCTTTGCTAGTAAAATTGTTGTCGCTATGGACAAACACACAAAGCATGCATCAATATCTATGAAATAAGAAGTGGAACAAATTATTTCCATTCTAACTTAAATTAATTAAGGAACGATGCATCATTTAAGATTGAGTTAGACAATTCTATTTGATCAAAATTTGTCAACAGGAATTGTCGCTTCCTTAGTCAAACGCATATGTCGTTGAGTCTCATGATTTCAACATGTAAACGCTCACCACGCTCATGTTAAAATTTTATGTAAACATATCTTTTATAAAAAGAAAAGACATGTTATGTACATACTAAATGATTGAATTTAAACGTGAAGTACATCATTGAAATGGGCAATTTAGACATTTCTTGTCCCCAAATCTTATATTGTTATTTTTTCCAAAGGAGTACTTCCCTATTCATGCACGTAATTTCGATTGAAATTTTCAATGCTTGACGGTCCTTGGCATCATCCATCCTCAAGAAACGGCCACGAGTTGACTCCATTTGTCCGTGACATGCAAAAAGAGAAAAAAAATCGTTAATTCCAAATCAAAATGTTATAATTAGAACGATCGTACTTTTACCATCTTGAAGCGTTGTTCCAAGGGTCTTTCTCATGAAATTAACTAAGGTCAACACTTGTTTATAAGAGAAGAAAACATGAAAATAATTATTCAATCGACTATACTCATGAAAAGATTGATTATTTTTTCAAAAATTAATTTAGTCATTTATTTCTTAAGGAGAACAACATATAATATTTGAGTTGAAAATTCTTTTCTGTAATGCAACTATGATTATAAAGTATTTGCTTCTTAAAAAATGCTAAAGGCTTTCATTTACACTAAGCATGCACCACGTGATTAAAGACGTTCTTTTCGAGATTAAGACAATTCAAAAATCGAGAATTAAGTTTAGACCAAAGATGACATCTTGCCAGTAATCAATTATAATAAAAGCACATAGTTTTGAAACGAATCACCCTAATCTAAAAAATATTGAGTGATACTTACAACCTTTCACTTTGTAGCGAATAAAGACATGCTAACCACGAAAACAAGTCACATGTGGACTGGTGAAAGTTTGACACCTAAAGGTGGGAGTATACAGGCTTAAGGATCCCATTCCAATTAGATCCAAGGGATTTTTCCATCCACGCTTTCGTCGGACAGTTCCCTTCATCACTAATTAGAACGAACGGGACCGAAAAGGGATTACCACGGGTCGTTCCCCACGCGGATTCCTCCTTTCGGTACCTCCTAATATTTTCCTAATGCGGTTTGGGCTTTGACCGCAGGTTATATGTGCGAGGTGTAGTGATGAAAATATGGCCATGCATTCGTATTGAAATCAACCAACACTTCGATATAAGCCTCGCATATATTCCATACATTCGTACACCACCTGCAAGACAAGTGTTTTACAACCACTTCACCCCTTATAACTCCTAACCTGCAATAACATTTAACACGTGGCTAATGAACTAACCTCACTTTCCGCATGACTTCGACGCGCAGATGCTTTACAAATAGATCACATTAGATAACAACAAACAAGTTATAATGGCCTAAGTCCTCTAAGGCTGATAACCATTTAGTCCCCAACGGAGTCGCCAAGCTGTCGTGACCTACCCAAACCTCCCCACGAAGGGGGAATGTTCTAAGGTAAGTTTAAAAGTGTTCGCTCTCGATTCCTCAATCTCGAGCTCAGACTCTCCCAAGCCCACACCTCGCGTGACATTAAGGCGTTTTCAAATTTAACATTTATTTCACAACCTAAAACATTTCTAGGAGTCGCCACTAGCCTATTGGGGTTGGCTAGAAACCAAGCGAAAGCATGGGATAAATGCTTCACTTCCTATGTAACCAGATATTTCTATGGTATGGGGACCTATTTACGCTAACAAATCTATTAACGCCATTTCGGTACCTAACCAGTTGGTTGTCTAACCTAAAATGACATTCTTGTTTTTCTTTTAAAGCCCTAAAGGTCAATCCAATTCACTAAGTGTTCATGCAATTGCTTTCATAAAGTCATTTTCATGCAATTCTAAACTAAGGCTAACTTAATCTAGAAAAGAAATTAACACGCAATTTAAAAAAAACGGTACGAGAAATAAACACATCGACATATTAATATGCGAGATTATGAATAAAAAAACAAGTCATTTAAATACAACTATCTAAAGACTAGAAAAGTAAAACCCGCAACTCGTCGGGTATTTAGGAATATATGGCTTCGTTATAAATTTTTACAAAAGTAAGACCGGAATGGACATCGGCCTATCTTCGCCTAGCTTAAATACGCCATAGCTGCAATCATTACTAACATGTAAAAAGAACTCTACTAGCATAAATTCAAATAATCTAACATTAGAATTCAACTAAGAATAAGCATCAAATTATGACCGGGCTAATCATACCTCTAGATATCGATCTACGAATCTAAAATAGACATGCATTTAGACTGCCGAACAAAAGCAAATGATAGACTAAATGATGCCAGCTCTTTGATTTTTTTATATATATAAAAGGATGATGTCAATTGGTTAATAGAGGCCAATTCTAAATTTAGAAATTGGTTTTTTTTTTGCAAGTAAATTTGACATTTCTGATCAAAACTCCAATTTTTCTTTTAGAATTTTTTTAGAATTTTTTTAATAATAATAAATATATATTTTTAATTTATTTATTAAAATATTACATTTATAATATTTAACAAGAATGCCCGGGTTGACTAAACAGTAGGGTCGTTTTTAAAAAACAAGAAAAGAAACTAACTTTTTAACTTTTCTTTTTTATATTATTAAAATGTTAAAATATCATTATTCTTTATTTAAATTATTACATTAATATTATAATAAAACTCAGGTCGGGCTCCGAACCAAGTAGGGTTCGGACCGACCCGATCACTTTCCATGAAAACAAAGGGGTAAAGAAACAAAACCGACCGGGCTCAAACTGGGCCTAGTTCGCTTTTGTTCTATATTTTTTGTTCTTTTTTTTTTTGAAAAAGGGCTAAAAAACTGAGGAAAACTGAGCTAAGCTCGCAATCGGCCCGGTCCATTTTCCTTGGCTTTCTCCTAATCTCTAATTCTCACATACACGCACGGCTCAAGCAAAATCCAAAGCAAAGCAAGCCCACGCCCCAAAAAAAGAAAATAAAACCACACTTGAAACAACTTTCACATACAACTATGGCCTAACACAAATCAGCCAGCAAGAAACTTGAATTCCCATATGCACTCAAATCAAAACCATGCACGAAATAAGGCCGATCTCCTTTGCGACTTAAACCCACGCCACGACGAATGATGAAACAGAAAAAAGAAAAGGAAGGCAGCCCAAGTCAAACTATGCAGGTGCAAATGTAAGTAATACACGTGAGACCAACAAGAGAATTTAAACTCCATTTGCCTTTGAACCAAACCCATGCACAGAGAGAAAACAAAACCAAAGCCAAGCATTTTGGAGCTTCTTCCCTTGCATCACGCAGCACCACCGTTCGGTGCCGACGCCGACGCTGCCACCGCCTAAAACTCGGCTTCACGATTCACATGGCCTTCGTGACATCCCCACCCAAGTCGAAAACAACCACAAAGAAACATCGATCTAAAAAAAACAACGGTTTCACATTGGATTTAAGCCAAGCATTTTAGTGAGCGAGTTGTGTGCGCGAGTAAAAACAAAGCGTCCTCAACGGTTAAATGATTAAACGAGATCGACATTTCGTGAATAGTTCACAATAGGCAGACATAAGATATGCGGGACCTAAAATGGGTCTAACACAAAAGCAAAAAAAACGAGCTCGAGCTTTGACTTACAGGTGAAATAAGAGGGATGTGGAGCGGAGTGATGTTCGGCGCCAGAGCTGGAGGAAGGCTGGCGTGAGCTGAAGGCGTCGCGGGGTTGAGCTCCACGAGCTGGGAGGCGAGAGGCCGAGGCGGAGTTGTGGGTGTGGAGAGATTTGCGAGCTAAGGGAGGCGGCTAAGCTCAGGGGGAGCAGCGAGCTGGAGGGACGCCGCCAGAGCTCGGAGGCGAGAGGGGGCTCGGGCCGAGCTGAAGGCGGCGAGCTGGGAGAACGCGCTGGAGGAAGGCGGCGAGCTGGAAGACCGAGCTGGGTGGGAGAGAGGCGGATGAGCTTCAGGCAGGTGGGAACCGAGGCGAGCTGAGGGAGAGTCAGAGGCGGAGAGCTGGTGGCGGCGAGCTGCGGGCGGAGACCAGCTGAAGGCAAGCGAGTTCCGCGAGCTGGGAGGCGCGAGGGAGCTGGAGGGGAGGCCGTCCGCGAGCTGTGGGAGGGCATCCGGGGATTACCCGCGAGCAGCGGAGCTGAGGGAGAAAGAGAGATGGCGTCCCATCCCACTTCCGCTCCTCCTCTGCCCTTCCTTTTGCGTGTACACCTCCTCTCTGCTGCCCCTGCTCTTGTGCAGGTTTTTTTGCTTTGTTCCTCTCATCTCAAAGTTGACCGCAAGGAAGGAAGGAGAGAAGGAGGTGGGCCGTGAGGTGGGTTGGGCCGTGAGGTGAGTTTGTCCGAGGAGGGAGCGAAGCCCACATGGTCATGGATGTGGGCCTGATCCGAGGTCTTCCCCCTTTTTTCTTTTTTTTTCTTTTTTGTTCTCATCTTCTCTTCTTCTTTTTTCTTTTTTTTCTTTTTTTTCTTTTTTTAGAGAAAATAAAAGGAATTTCAAATTTTTAACTAATAACTAATCCAAAAGTGAATTACCAGATCAGTGAAAATTAGGTGTCAACATGGTTCATCCGAAAAGATCAGCTAACATTAAAGCTCGAAGTCCTTTACCAACAAGAGTCTTCTCATTGATTTCAAGCTGTTATTTCCCAAGCATTGGAAGCTCGCAAGGACCTTGGGACGGTGAGAAGCATTGGAAATAATTCTCTTTTAATCACTTCTAGTTTCTAAGCGTTTCTAGTTTTTATGTATTTTAATAATTTCAAGACTTGACTTTAATCTCTCGATTTGCTTTATAAGCCATCTAATTCCTTGTACAAGAGAGACGACTTTTGATTAATGAAAACTTTGCTTTTAAGCAAGTATCGTGAACCTTGCAGAGTTTATATCCTTGAAAACCTAGAAGAGTTTTCACTCCGTCCTTGAAGAGTCAGAGCTTTCCAGAATCGATACCCTTTCAACTTCTTGCCCTTTCAATAGTCGAGTGAAAGTTTTGTGGTACCGGACTTTCTTGCCCTATACAAATGTTATGGTCAAAAGATTAATACAACTACTTACTTTATCAAAAAAAAAAATACTCAAATTGTAAAACAATGTAATGGTAATAGTTGTCCCAAATACTTGAGTGGCCAAAAGATAGCTACGTAATATAATATTCTTCTTATAAGATAGAGTGTGTTTGTACCTTTCGACTTGAACAATCTTCACAGATGCATACAATGTGTTATTCATATGCATCAAGTCAAGACTCCATCCATGGAGTGATGCACATGGCTAAACTTGAGAGGAAAATGCCATGATCTGTTGTGGCCAAACTAAGCACTTAAGCCACATAATGACATATATATAGCGCAAGTATTTAAAAGTTGTGAACAAATTAGACAAACTTAATTGTCGGATCTGGCATTTAAATTTAGAATCACAAATATTGAATGATCTCAAGCTCTTTTAAAAACGATCTAGTCTGTAACACTTCAATACTGTGACATGCATAATGCAAAGTGTTGATGGTTTGAAATTTTTATAAAATGAGAATGCATTGACTTCACTTAGTGCCAAGGTTACCTAGCATACACTTTCTTTCATCGAAGAATAAAATCTTATTGTAAGTGTCGTTAAGGGAAAAACTATTCATTGGCCTTTAATCAGTTCAAATTATGCAATGGTACTAGTTGTCCCAAAAACTTAAGTTGCTAAATGATGGCTCTGTAATATAATATTTTCCTTACAGAGTTTTATTTATACTTTTCGACTTCACTAATCTCTACAGATGCATATAAGTTGTCATATTCATGTGCATCAAGTCAGACTCCACCCATAGAGTGATGTAGATGGCTCCAATGTCACCTTGAGTGGAAGATGCCACGATTGGAACATGGATCTATTGTAGCCAAACTACTTAAACCACATAGTGAAATCTAAATATCGCAAGTATTTAAAAGTTGTGTACCTAATAAGACACACTTAATTGTGGGATCTAGAATTAAAATCTACATATCTCGAGTGTTGAGTGAACTCAAGCCCTCTTAAAGAAAATCTAGTCTGTAACGCTTAAATTTTGTGGCATGCATGATGCCAAGTGTTGATATTTTAAAAAATTTATTTAAAAGGATAATGCATTGACTTCATTTAGTGCAAAGGTTACCTAGCACACGCTTTCTTTCATCTAAGAGTAAAATCGTATAGAAAGTATTGTTAAGGGAAAAACTATATGTTTGGCATTTAATCAGTTCCAACTATGTAATGGCACTAGTTATTCCAAAAACTTAAGTTGCTAAATGATGGCTCTAAAATATAATAATATCTTTATAGAGTCTATTTATACTTTTGAAGTTACTATTATCCACATATGGGTACAAGTTGTCATATTCATGTGCATCAAGTCAAACTCCACCTATGAAGTGATGCACACCCTGGGTGGAAGATGCCATAATTGGAATACAAATTTGTTGTGGCCAAACTAAGCACTTAAATATCATAGTGCATTTCTTGAGGTTTACCAAACTTTAAATTGACAATCGAAAAGCTATGAGAAAAAGGAAACCCAATTTATGATTATTTAATGACAAAGATGAGCCGACGTGCATTTCTTCGTTAACAATTTAATGGGTAAATCGAAACAGAAATTAATAGAGAGTAGATTTGTCACGGGCATATTGATTTAGGATTTTTAGTTTACATGAGAAATAATTTGAAGAAAATATATTACAAGTGAACTGGTTTGAAATATTTTTGTGGTATCATCTCTTCTATTGATCGTCTAGAATATGTGATGCAGCCCGCAACCAGCTGGCTCATCCGAGAAGATCAGCTCACATTAAAGCTCGAAGTCCTTCACCAACAAGAGTCTTCTCATTGATTTCAAGCTGTCATTTCTCAAGCATTGGAAGCTCGCAAGGACCTTGGGACGGTGAGAAGCATTGGAAATAATTCTCTTTTAATCACTTCTAGTTTCTAAGCATTTCTAGTTTTTATGTATTTTAATAATTTCAAGACTTGACTTTAATCTCTCGATTTGCTTTATAAGCCATCTAATTCCTTGTACAAGAGAGACGACTTTTGATTAATGAAAACTTTGCTTTTAAGCAAGTATCGTGAACCTTGCAGAGTTTATACCCTTGAAAACCTAGAAGAGTTTTCACTCCGTCCTTGAAGAGTCGGAGCTTTCCAAAGTCTGCATCCTTGAAGAGTTGTAGCCATCGATCTCGAACGGTGCCCTTTCAACTTCCTTGGAGGCTTAGAAGAGCAACCAACGAAGTCTCTATCTTTTCCTGTTTTTGTTCGTTATTTTCGTCTACTTCCACCCCAAATTCGACCATCCTACAGAGCTTAATTCAGAAAACCCAAAAAAGAGAAGTTGTAGATCCAGAACTCTTTGTTCATTTGGCTTTGGAATCAGGTCGATCTGATCTGTATTGGCAAAGATACAACTATTCTCCTGAGCTTGCACAGTGGTAAAATTTCTGTTTGTCCTGTTTTCCGTGCCCGAGTCACTCTCCCGATCCTATTGTCTTGAGTAGCCTACTTGGGCTGCATCAATATGTCAAAAAGTTCAATGGTTTAAAAGGTCGATTTTTCTTTTCTTTTTTTTTGTCCTATAATTATTAGTTGTATTCAATGCTACTTCAACCACAATCACCACTACCTGGAATTTGTTACCCCATGCAATGAAATAAAGAAATGTGTCAGAAATGGACTCCAAAAAAATTAAAATATACAAATCAATGAGAGGTCAACTCTTACAAAGCTATATGCTTGTTGTCTTTTTGCATGCCACGCTTTAACCAGCTCTTGCATGGGGTTTTCAAAATTCACGTAATGATGTTGCGGTTAAAGTAGCATTGGATAAATAGCCAATTAATAATTCTAGGACGAAAAAGAGAAAAGAAAAATCGACCTTTTTAACCATTGGACTTTTTATCATATTTTTGATGACTAATGAAAGTGATAATACTACAAAAATACTTCAAATCAATACACTTGTGACGCATTCTCTTCAAAATAATTCAACTAAAAATTCTAAAAGAGTATGTCAGTGACAAATTTACTATCCATCAACTTATGTCTAATATCCATGTTATATTGCTATAAATTACCAAGCGATCAAATTTGTGAGGACTAATAATCGCAAGCGACTTTTTTGGAAAAAATTTGTGAGTTGTTAAGTAAATTTGACAATTGGGGAATATTGAACTTGTTTGAATAAACTAAGTGTAATTCTAAATTGCATAGTATTTCTTGATCTATATTAGGATCTCGTGTTACTAGATCATATCGGTCAAACTACTTAAATTTAGTATCCAATTTATTTTTCTTGTCCTATTTATTAACATTGTTGGATTGCTTCTTCTCTTTCTGTAATCGAGGTGTCCGGGCCAGCTTGTGCGCACCTCGACTATTTCTCGGGAGAAACTAGCACAGCAATCCACTGTCATGGCCCCCCACTTAAATCACAAGCGCTTACCTGGGGAATCGAACCCAAGACCTCAATGAAATTCAAATTCACCCTAACTAGCTGGGCTACCCATGGGTGGGTTATTGGATTGCTTTTTCTTCTCATATTAACAACAAAAACGATGTAATATGCTCCTTCAAAAAAATAGGCACCATGCAGACAATTTGAGGCAAATAAACAATTAATATGAAGATTCCCTCCTATTTCGTTTGTGAGGTGCTTCAAACAACAGTTCCACTTGACACTGTTGCAAAACAAGCGATTGCATAATGAATTAAATTAAACAAATAAATAAATTGGATATCAGATTTATGGTTCGGTCGATGGAGTAAAATATTCCATTGTGGATCAAGTGAAACAAATAAAATTACAACCACACTCGAGTCAGTCAAACACTCCTGGTGTTTCTTAATCTCAATTACGCCCAATAACCCATAAGTATTTAGCCCTCATAAGCAGAATGCAATTCTTGAACAGTTCTCCACCAATTTTCGCGAGAACTTCATCAGTAGGACGAGAACCACTTCCGAACGATCACGGCGCCAACTGCAATGTGCATGCAACCGAGGCATGCGCAAGAGAAACCCTTGAATACATTTATATATGCCACCGCCAGGGGAAGTCCCATGTTAGATCTGTTAAAGAAGTCCGATCAAGTCAAAATAGGAAAGTGGATACGAGACTTTCGTTTTCTATTTCTTTCTTGAGTCCACTCCAATTCGAAATCTGCTTTCCTCGATTTCAGACATCTAAAGAAAAAAGAATTTAACTCTCATGGACTTTCCTATATTCCATCGTGGGTCGGGTTTTATTGAACTTGAGACATATTTTAACAAACATATTTAGATAAAGCTAAAGGTTCAGGTGTTTTGGCAAATTTCACAACTCATTATACTCTACAAAGCTTTCACGCCAAAGATTCTGGCCAATAATTACAAGTAATTGCTGGAGTGAGTTTATCCACATACGTAAGCACTTTTCTTAGATACAATTTAACCCAACAAAGGGAAATAAAAATCAAAATGAAAAAAATGATTAATTACTCATTGCGTATTGATTATGTCTCATAATGGGGAGCTTCATTTTCTTCTGTTAGGTGGGATCTGCCCATTGGTAGCTCCACCTGCTCACATTGCATCACTTCTGGCAATTCCGGGATCCCCATGCCATGCTGCTTCAACAACAATTTGTCATTCAATATGCATTTATATTCTTTTTATATATAATTGCTGGTGAAATATCATGGCAGAAGAGATTAATAGATCGAAAGATGAACCTGAGCGTAGAAGGACTGAGAAATCATATTTGGATTGTGGGCAGTTGAAGTGTACTCCTGAGGCCAGGCTGAGATGTTTCCTTCACTAGGGTTTGACACATGTGACTCCGCCATGCTTCTTGGGTCAATGCAGCTTGAGCCCGTTGCTTGTACCAACGTTTGATACAGTGAAGATGGCATATCCCTGCAATTATAGTTCTTCGTGTATTAATGACTTGCATAATGAATGCAGGTACAACATTGCATTATGCTGGGAATCATGGGCTTGTCATTAGTAGACAAATGATTATCGAGGCCTGGCATTTCAGCAATTAAACTCCGAGCAAACACAAAATTGTGAGGGTAAACTAAGAAAAATGCACGCCTTTCATTGAATTAATGATCTAGTAAGAAGTTGGCATTAGCTTGACGAGCTTTGGTGGCTCATCGTGTCATAGATTTGATTTCACCTGAGACATGAGCCACAATTCATCTTAGAATTTAGAGCCGCAGTTAGAACAACCATATTGAAACAAACTATTCTACACTAGTAAGGACGATTTTCAATCAAATGCTCTATAGGCTACCTGACTTGCATGAGAGAAGCGGACGAATCGAAGAATTGTGCATTGTTTGGATCGGTGTCCGGCAACCAACCGACTTCATTTTCGAAGGAGCTCGACATCCCTTGCTGCAACTCAATATAAAGAAAAAAAAAAGTGAAAAACGATTATCTACACGTTTTTTATAATGACTAAATTTTGCTAAATTACCTGTATACTAGATGGATCATAAGGATGGTTTACCATCAACTGCTCCTGTCAAAAAGAATATTAGCAATTTTCGCTCAATATTCTAGTTTCCTACCTACTATAATTATCTATCTAATACTCCGACGAGTCCAATTTTAAATATTCAACGTATAATGTATAATAGCTAGAACTTGGGGCTGAATAGTGAGCATGTTACTATGTACAAGCACAATAACTTCAATTATTATACGTAAATTGCTGTGGTGGTTCATTCTTGCTAATGTAATGAAACAAAAAAAAAAGGAATTGTATTTAAAGAATATTATGCTAAATTACAGATATTGACCTTTCTCTGCACCACGCCTTTAAGGGTGTCAACAAGAGTATTCTCAATTGATTCCAGATCCTTCAAAGATGTATTTTTTGGAAGCAGAGTCGGCTCATATATTCTGCATTTTCGAGAAGCCAAAGATGTACCCACCCTCAGTTACGAAGAATCAGCAAATAGTAAAGAAAGTAATTTTGGACTATAGATTTTTTTAAATTTTTTTCCTAGGAATTGAGAGTAGCAATTCATGAATGATTTTTTACTCTATTCAGAATTTCTAATAAATAACAACGCCTATCCTAAAATGTCCTTTGGTCAAATTCATGTAGGAGCTTGTGCACTAGCAGTAATGCAAAGTGATTAGTGAACATGTTATGACTAATCGAGAATTACATAAGTAACAACACCATTAAATCACATCTTTGTGCACATCATTAGATTCCTATTAGGAGTACCGTATCTGCTCCTCTGCCTCCAGAAGTTGCTGCCTCAACATGCCAATTTGCTGGTGGAGATCCTACAACGTTCAACACAATTTAGACACCTGAAAAATGCTCATTTGCCACAAGAGTCTAATTCATCGTGGAGAAGTTCGTTTACCTCGGCATCGGAGTCGACTGCCGCCGGACTTTTTTGTCGAATCAATTGGGGATACGTGAAAGTGCGGAACACATAAAAATCATTCCAGGGTCAGTTTGATCTGATCTTACAAATTTAATAAAACTAAATAAGGAAGGAGGATCCAACACACTTTGCAAGTTGGAGAGCGAGGTCATTCTCATTCCTGAGCTGCTGGAGGGTCCTGAGCAAGTACTGCGACACAAATCAATTATGAGAGAAGATCTATAAATTATAGAGAAGACCGCCGAAAAAGCAATATGAGAGTGTCAATCTGCACCTCTTTGTTTTGGATAGCACTGCAAAACAAAAATGAGATTATTATGAGGATTTAAATAGGATAGAAAAATTGATAAATTTGAGAAATTGATAAATCTGAGGGTTTACGGAAATTTGGGGTGTTCCGCGTGCGCCGATCCCGGACATCTAGGACTGACAAAAGGGGAAAAAATTACAACTAATTCATCTTAAAAGAAAAGCCATAACAAAAAAAGGTGGTGGAAATTTTTCAGAATTGCATACTTGTCTCGTTCTTGGTCGGTGAGGTTGATGAAACGGGTGAACACATCCTCGATCCTGATTAAGAGATTTGTCTAGGTCAAATTACACAATTAGAAGAAGCGGGACTTCAGCTGAAGCTAAAGCAAAACCGAGTATGAAATAACGAAATTAGAGGTAACAAAAGTAGAACTTCACACAGAAAATGGGAAATTATATCCCTAATTGACATCGAAGGAACAATGAACCCCACAAAAACAATATTAGCACACATCTCTCATAGATTGTGAACATGAGCAAGTATCATTCATCTTACAACAATTTCAATTCGCTTTTTGAAAATAAGTGAAGTTACATTTCCTCTTCATGCATGTGTTCCTTCTTGTTTTTTTTTTTCTTATTGCTAACGCAGATCCATCCCAGAATAACACTACTCCTTGACACTACAGACTCGTAGAGATCTCTATTCTTCTATTCCACCCATGTCGCCACGCTGAGCTGTGACTGTTGCTCGTTGCCACCTCGGTCGCTCATTATTTGCTGATCTCTTCCTCGTGAATCAAAGGTCACGGGGCCTCAGGCGACCTCCGATTACCGCAATGTCCAAAATGAGCTCTCAACCTCAAATTAGCAGACGGGAACCAAGTACGGAGAGAGAGAGAGAGAGAGAGAGTGGCGATGGGAGATGACGTGCAATAGGGTCGCATAGCTTGGACGGAGGTTGGCAGCGGGTGGAGAGGGAGTCTCCCAGTGCAATATGCAGAGACTCATGAGAGAGGACGGGCGGGGTTGGTAAAAGAACGTAGGGGGGAAAAGAGAAGGAAAGAAGGGAAAGAAACAAGGGAGAAAATGATCAGGACAAACACTAGATGGACATCATTGTCGAAGAAAATTGAAGACAAAAATTGTATCTAAGCTGTATAAAGTACTCTATAGACTCAATTTCTGTATCATATAATTGATATCGCCTAAAACTATACAAGATATACGTGTAAATCGAGCTTTTTTTTATCTTTTTTCCATCTGATATGCAATATAGGTCACTATTTTAATGCCAAGGGGTTGGTCGATTGATTAACATGCCCGTGTTCCGTGCTCAAGCTCAGGTTGGGATCACGAGTACGCATTCTCTTGAAACCATTATCGAGGATACAAACCTATGTACTTCCGATTATTGCTATGTGTGTATTGGGGGCTATTGCACTCGAGTAGTATTAGTTAGGTACTTAAAGATCTTTGACGCCCTATTGTCACCCAAAACACATTGTTTTTCAGTCTATGATGGGTAATTGACTTGAACTAGTAAAATGTGTTTGCATTTATTTTACCTCCTGACATAGCATTGCTCAAATTATCATTAGGTATGGTCAAAAGTTTTAAGATTGGCCAAGCTATGGAAACGATTTGAAACGACCCATGACCAATATTCATATCGTCGAAGGTAACCAACATAAAAGCTCAAAAATTTTCTAGGTACCCCTAATGATTTCTGTGTTGCTTATCAGAAAATGAGACCAGTGCAGAATTGTCTCTTGAACAGGATTGCGGGTTCCTATAGAAGTTCCACCTCCTAGTTTTTATTTCACACCAACAATGACAGCATTTGGATTCTTCTTGGCCACATTTCATCAACATGACACACAGCATGCCAGGTATCGATCTCTATTACCATGCAAATGACAAAGCTGACCAGCAAAAAATGCCATGATTGCTTTACCCAAAAAAAAAAAAAAAAGATGCCATGATTGAATTTTTGAAACCTGAAGTCCGGAGATAACTACACATCTAAAACGATCATATCAGAGACGAAGGATGTTACCTTCTTTTTCCTGAAAAGTGGCTCACGCGGTCGTTTGGAGAGAACATGATGAGAGCAATGTCGATGTCGCAGAGGACGGAAAGCTCATAGGCCTTCTTGATGAGCCCATTCCTGCGCTTCGAGAACGTCACATGACGGTTCGTGGTGTTCTCTATTTTCCTTATCTCCAGCTTAACACGACCCATCTTTTATTCGTCGCCGATGTCCGTCCTCCTAGGGAGAGGCAAAATCTTCCATCCGAGAACTGCAAATCCTCCTATTTTCAAGCTCCACAAGAGTGCATGTTTCCCGGTAAATGTAATGCTAGGACAAGGTAGCCTTGAATGGAGGATTTGTTGAGAGAGAGAGAGAGAGAGAGAGAGAGATGGTTATGAGTTAATGGGAGCAGAGAGATGGAAGGGAGAGAATGGGGGATTTATAAGAGGGAAGAGGGCCGGGTCATCGGGGTGACAGATTTTCGGTTGATTTAAGTTCTATCCATCACGTCGCTGTTGCATCTTTTGGACAAGGAAAGTTTGGTTGCATTAGGCCTCCTTTTTGCCCTTTTTTGTTTTGTTTTGTCAATGGACAGAAATAATTTGTCTTTGCTTCATCTTGTCTTGATCAGTACAGAAACTAAATAATAATTTCTGGCATTCCGTTGACATAAAAGGAATATATGCTAAAGATTACATCATTTAAAATGACTATAGCTTCTTGGCTAATTTTTACTGGCCAAATATTTTTTTTCAAATATTTAGAGATTTCAGGGTAAAACTTCAATTACTTAAGGGGGGAATAAGGGAAAGTGAATGTCAATCTAACACATACTGAACAATAAAAACCCGATCAGTACGATGTATTACAAAACAATTTTTACCCGATGTGTCGAGGATGTGATTTTTTTTAAAGGGAGTAGCAATGGTCTTATGAAATTTATTAAAATATGAATGATAGACCACTAGGGTAATTGACCCAATGATAAAGGGATCATCTTGTGAGAATATCAACAATTCAATTCACATTGTGAGCGAATCTCTAAATAACTCACATCAATATGCCTAGCTGCAGCATAAGTTAAAAGTGACAATTTAATTGAGTTTCGCTCTCACAGAAAATCAGATCCTGCCAATTTATCCACCTGAGGATTTCAACTTTGGTCGACGGACCTGGAATCTCAGTTACAAGCCTTATAAGCTTTGACAAAGGCCGATGACTTAAGGTGCAGGTGCCCCAAATTTCGAATCTGACCAACCATATTATCAAGACAACCTCGATCTTTTACAACATAAGGTTATCTAAATAATTACTTATATCCCTAAAGTATAATAACAAGTTTAGGCAATTACATCATTGGATTTTTTTTGTATATCTGTTCTTCTCAAGATAATGGTGAAAAAAGCTATAAATGGAAGGGCTTGGGAGTCTAGAGAATCCTATGTAAAAAGAATCACAAGATTCACAATCAGTTTTTGGCCCTATGCTCATCAAGGTTAAAAAGTACTGTTTTGAAGTTTTTACTCAATGTTGACACAATGTGGAGAAAATTATTTTATCAATCCAAACTTGTTATATGAATTCCAAATTTATTAATTTAGTCTTGAAATTTTGCACACAATTCCAGTACAGTTCTTCCGGCCAATTTTTACTAGAAATCATTAATGTAGCAATCCAATCATCACTAAACATCCAACGGGACCCATGGCCACGTCAATGATTTCCAACAAAAATATCTAAAAGAATACATTGGAATTCCACGTAAAACTTTATACCTAAATTGGCAAGATTGGGATATCCAAGACTGAATTGACATCTATATAAAAGGTCGAAGATTGGTTATATAATTGTCACTGTACGTTTTATGTTTTAACATGTCAGGTAAAGGCAGCTCTTTGTGCTTAAGCAAAAATTGGAAGGGAAAAAAGGAGGAAAAAAAAAACACTCGCTTCCTTCATTAAATTCAAGTGAATTTGTTGAAAGCTCCCCACTTCAAAGGTGCTTGCCCTAAATCAAGGTTAATGAAGGGTTTTCTACTGCCTAGTGCCTAAGTTTTCTAGCTACGAAAGAAGCAAAACGCAATCATGCCTGCAATTGCAGATCATATCCCTGATGAAGATACCATTTGTGTTCTCTAATTCTCTTTTAATCCAATGAGTGTCCAAGTCGTGATATTAAGAGTTATCTTTTCTAATCGCGTGATTGCATTTGCTAACCCGGATTTGTTAATGATTTGACTAAGAAGTATCGAGAACTGATCTTTTTTTTATTGATATTCTGCATTTATTATTCACATAATTTAGCTACTCCTTGATATAATTTTAGCATAAAATGATGTGACCCCATTGAATCGAAAATCTTAGATACTATATCACCAAAAAAATTTAGGTGGAAGTGGAAAATCGCTCCTCACTTAATCAATACCAAATATCGAGTATTTGGAATATTTTAAATTTATTTCACGACAAATTTTAGTTCTTATTGCATATTAGGTAAATCTAATATTTATTGCAAGCCGGAGGTCAGGAGTTGGGGCACAAGGGCTTTCGGATCAAGGAGAATACGTACTCCAATTTTACCAACCGCGAGTCAAGACCACCTGCACAGACAAAAGCCTGTGCACCTCTGTTTAAATTCAAGTTGTCATCACGTATATAGCATTCTTTCATGTTATTTTAACATTCTTATATCATATAAATTGAGTTAATTGCTGGACAGCATTTGTAACCTAGAGAGATTACTGTACCGTCGAAACCGCTCTGGATGATCCTGAATTTGCCGAGTTGTCGCCATGCAATAACAAAACGCCAAACTATTCTAAAACTTTTATGGGCGACGAGCCAAATGTTTTGCACTTTCTCGTGGGTTATGAATCAAGATAGTTTTGGATCAAAAGAAGATGTCGTGCATCCAATGGATGGTCTTCAGTCCTATTTTAAGTTCTTTTCATTCGCCCAGCTTGACTTAGACCAGCCTGAAACAATTTCATAAGATTACAAACAACTAACCTATTGAAATAATAAAGTAAATAAATAATTTTCTCTTCAGAAACCATATAAAGAAAGTTGAAGTTAATAATAAAACATATTATAGACACGAGAAACAATGTGATAATGAGGAAGTGAAATTCCGAAAAGTGGATCAAAAAGGTGAAAATTGGACCTTTCGGCCTCCTGACCAACCGACTTAGTATCATGGGCTTTCCTTAAATCAACTTGAATAACTATGCTACTCTAAATTCGAGATGCGTGATTATCATAGCGGTGAATGTAAAAGATATCATTTCAAAGTAATTTCTATAGATTATTCGGTAATTGCAATGTTTGAGTCTTGGAACTTGATAAGCCTTACCTTTTTCTGAAAGTGGGCTTTGGGCCCAAACTTTCCAGACCCGAACCGATTCCGTCCGATCTTAGGGTATAGTAATTTCTTACGTTTTCGATCCATTTCCCCGCGAGTAGCATTAATTAGGTTGAGTTGAGCAACGTGGGATCTATAATTAAGTCGATAACAGGCCAGTTATTGAGCCCGAAAGCATATTAGCTTGGGAAAAGCCTGGTTCAGCTTTCAATTCCAGATGCTAGTTTGAAAAATGACACAAAAAGTTCATAAACTTTGACCTAATGTATAATGTGATCTTTAAACTTTTAATTTAATCAGTATGATCCCTAACCTTTAGCCCATGTACAACGTCGTCTCTAAACTCTTAATTTGTTCACTCTAGACCGTAGATCTTTTGTATACGTTCAAGTTGGTCTCTAAACTTTATGATAATATTCAATATTATCATTCTATTAATTTAACTTCACTGACAATATTGAACATATTCATATAATTTAAAAATTAAATTACATTAAATAAATAAAAAGTTCAATGATGACATTACACATTGAGCTAATTTTCAGAGACGTCGTTAAATAAATTAAAAGTTCATAAATTATAAGAGAAAATTTAATAATTATTTATATCATTTTTTCAAAGGCAAAAGTGAGTGTCACGAGCTAATACTACTTTTTGGGGTTCTTATTGTTCTAGGTGCGCTACAGCTACACCATGTAGTGCTCCTGCTTGGCCAAGCCTAGAAGTCGCCTGCGAAATGTCGCTATCCATAAATAATTGTGTGCCTGTATATTAAATGATGGGGGTACCCTTTTCTTTTTTTTTTGATCGATGATGGGGGTACCTTGACTGTCCATCTTTCTTCTTGCGAAAGTATGGACCCCACGCAACTAGTGCTCATGTCAAGACTGTATCCTGACAAATCATTGATTAAGGATTTGGATCACGGCAATTTTTCAATGCTCAATGTACTTTCATTGAGTTATTCTTGAGTATAGACTCACCTCCAAAAAGTTATCACATTGCATAGTTATATTTTAGTGTTCTCCTTCCCCTTTTCGGGTTGACATAAATTAGATTGAGTCATTGTGGATGGATAAGAGCTAGTCATCCAGCGATTGTATGGTTCGAAGACATATTAAGCCCTTAGTAAATTTGACAAAGGCTAGAAGTGATCGCTAGGACAAGAAAACTCGATTGGATACGGTTCCTAGCAAATTTCTAGAATGGTAAGTGGAATGGAAATGAATTGAATTACTCAACCAGCTGAGGGGGTACAATTTGGCAATGGGGATTTATATTGACAAAAATGTCACTACTTCAGGTGGGGACTTTGTCACAGTACCCCAAGTCCCACATTTCATGGGAGAGATCTAGTGGATTGATTCAAAAGTAAAGGCATGCCTCCAACATCTTTTGAGCAGTCACCCTACAATAATCCTTTCAGAGTTTGAATTCTATGGTTAGCGCCATGAACCGCTCCACACACACACACAGAGGCACTTGCCACCGTTGCCGCTGTGGTTGGATGGATCCTATTTGGGGTTGCTCGGCCATGATGCCTAATATCGTGATGCTTGGGCTGCCTTCTCCCATCCTTCCCGCATGCCGTCTAGTGTAGATTATGATATCAAGTACCCTACCACTCAAAGAGATTATCGCTTTAGTTTAATACAACAATCACAGTTTAGAGAGCCTTTTAGTTCAAAAAGGAGATTCTATGCACCTCCAAAAATTTCAACGGAGCTGTCTATAAAGGATTATAGATCTTTCTACTTGGGTGAGCATTCCGTGACAATCGGTCCAATAATTTGTTTCTCACATTTCTGCAAAGATGGAGACATGGAAAGCAAAGCATCTAATTCTATGAGCAACCGCGTCGTGGTTTCTCGCAGTTAAAGCGGTCATGAGTTTTAATCGCAAGAGCTTCCAATCTCGTATTAGAAGAAGAGTAACTTACCCGCTTCGCACTTGCTTGACACCTGGACAAAAGTGACTGGGTCAATAATTTTACAGACCGACCAAGATCACGTTCCAGCGAGTCAATCGGTTCCCCTCCCACCCTCACCGGCAAAAGATCAAATAAAATAAGACGAAATCCGAGAAGATTATGTTTAATATAACTTGTGATTTACGCACTTGATTAATACAATATTTTACTTCTTAAAGGTACGTGGTTAGGCCAATTGAAAAAGTTGCGCCAAACACGTAAAGGAAATCGCAGACAATCATGCGGTATAAGGTCAAAACACCTTATAGATAGATTTCAGGATACTAACAACCCCCACTGAACTGAAAGATAGATTTCGTGCGACGGTGTTCTTGATCTTGGTCACACCACGGAATGATCTTCATCGGTATTTCCTAGATTCGGTGTTCGAGACCCTAATTGTTATTTTGCTATCGTCTTGAAAGGGCGACTTCTTCTTGAATGCATAGCAACGTTTGATTTTGTGAGTCTCGTGTGGCCGATAAAATAAAAGGCAGTGATGCATTCTCTCCACTGAACCCAAGTCCAGACAAGAGCATCCGTCGTTCTATCGACTGGATCTGCAGAGGAGTGGTAAACGATAGTTCTGTCGTTTGAAAGGGTCAAAAATCAATCATCTTGGATTCATTACTTTCACCATACAACGAACGTTATATCTAAAAACACTTCCAAGATAATTACGACGATCGAGGTGACATTCTGGACAGTATATATGTGCACATGCGTTTACATGATGGAGCAGGCGTGTGGATTATCGTCGCTGAACATGTTGGTGTATTTGCTGTCAACGGTAGACTCGCTGAAGGTGGCATGATCGGGGACCTCGCGGACGTGGTTGGGGGGGGCCTTCTTGTCGTAGGCCTGAGAGACGTAGGGGTGAGCCACCAGACCGTAGGGGACGTAGGGCCACGGCTCCACCTTCTTCTTGGTGGCCTTGGCCGCTGCCAACACCCTCTTCAGGTCTATGAACCCCGTCACCGTCACCTTCTGCTGCTTCAAGTCCACTTCCACCGATTTAACGCCTGCATTAGACGTTCGCAGATTGTGAAAAACATAGCTTTGGGATCATAAAACGTGAATGGGTCGAGCTAACGATTGTTCAACGAAGAAACGAAGTGAAGAAGCGAGTGAAGTGAAGGGCTAGAGAATGACCTTTGACGGAGGAGAGGACTCTCTTCATCTTGCGAGCACAACCCTCGCAGTCCATCCTTACTCTGAGGGCCACGGTTTGGCTTTGCTTCTTCTTCTTCCTCATGAAGAGGCTCAACAAGTAGGAGAAGTAGTCTATCGTTCCTTCCACTCCCATCTCTCTTCTTTTCTCTTTTCTTCTTCGAGTGATTTTTGCACAGTGATTGTGAGTGGCTAGGTGCGTAAGAGGTTGATTGTCTGAGAGGCTAAGAACTCGATGATAGGCCTTACGGTGCAAAACCAACGCTGTTCTGGCGTCGAACAGCAAGCGTTTATATAGTGGGAGCACTGACCGAAATGCTTGGCCTTACGGTATTTGAAAAGGAAAGATAGAATGAATAAAAAAAGGAAAAGAATTTCTTTGCAAATATAGATAAGATGGTTTCCTTTATGGTTTTGCTATTTTCATTTTTCAAGAAAAGGAAGTGGGGTCTCCGGTAGCTAAGCTAGAAGCTGCACGAAACTTCTCTCCCATAATGCATGCCCTGAAGAGATGCATATTCCCTCTTACCTCATTAAAGAGAGAACGACCCGTGAGAAAAGAAGGAATTCATATAGGGCTGGATTTTTAACTTTCCCTTTATAAGGGAAAAATTTGATATTCTCTTTGCAAGTGGACAGAAAGAAATTGTGATCGACGGTAGACAGAGTATAGGTTATTAACGGCGGTCATCTTATTGTATACATACAACTTTTTAGCACGGTCTGCAGGATATGTCAACGAAGGATGGGGATCGTTCAAATTTACAGACCTAATCCATGAAAGGGTATTGCTACGACAAAGTATGATTCTAACTAGTTGATGGTGCCATATTTATGCATGTCAAATCTTAATCTTTCCTTTAGTTGTAACATGAATATGCACTCTCGAATTTAGTCAGACTTAATCCATGGCCGGCTCAAAAGATATTCAATTTCATTGAAATAAGTAACATAAACTCGTCCACCAGCACTGGTACTGTAGATGAATTTCCTTTGTTGATCCAAGAGCAAAACAGTTATGGATCAATAATATAAAAATGAATTAGCACAATAACTCGATGTCATGATCCATTCATTTAAATTTAAGTTTCCCACGTACTTTGAATCGATGACCATACATTCTTGAGTTAAAAGCATGAAAATGCTCTTATCACCAGCTAAGTTCTAGGTTAAATACCACATGGAATAATTTTGATCAGAACTCTTTGTTTTTTTCTGTTTACCCCCCCCCCCCCCCCCCCTACATAGTATAAAGAAGTAGATTTACTACTTGTACTCACAAAACTTGGGGGAAAAGGATCAATCATAACGGGCACCGTTATTGTAAAGCGTAAAGAGGCCTCGTTCAAAACAGCAAGCTAAAATTAGAAGATTTTTCCTTTGACCCCCCAATCAGAGAAATTACTAGAAAATTAGCTTAACCCCCCGAGGGAGGGAGACCCCCCCTCCAAATTCGTATGACCTCATCTGCCGCCACGTTTCAGCAGATCCAGCCGAACACTCATCCCCCGGTCCAAACACATGGCGACCATCGAGACCACCGGTTCGGAGAAACCGGGGGACGAGGGTAGCATTAAGCTTGTTGACATTGTTGCATGAGATTTTGTCCCTTTCCCATCTTTTGTTGTCCATTCCTTTGGACGATTCTCATTGGGGCAGGATAAACCAGGGCGGTGGGACTGTAGAAAATAAAGGCTCCATTCAAAGGAATACAATAAATAAATACATGACTATGGGTCGGCAGGTGGGACACGTGGCGGCATGTCAAAGCTTGCACATTGAAAGCCAACATTTTCTAGAAATACAAAATGAAGGCCCCCAACCATCCCCTCCATCTGCATGAAAACGATATCATACGAAGCTTCCGGTGACTAAGTTTTGCTCTTTCAGTGGATAACTGACCTTTGACGGAGGGAAAACATGCAAACTTCCCGGTTGACGAGGGAGATGCCGCCATTGTTAATTATATTTCCGCAAACATGATTGGTGCGGGGCATGCATGGACGGTTCGGATCCTGAAAATCTGGCTCGGATTCCTACGGCGGATGTTGTCGTTCGAACTTGCATTTGTGTGTGTGACCCGGTGTTCACCGCCGACCAAAACGAGGTGCTTCTTATCCGTAGCCGCGTTGATTTGACTTGACCATCTTGTGTAAGCTAAAGGTCAAACATCAGAGTATCTCAAAAGGTTTCAATGTGGTGAAGTGTTTCGGCTGGCTTTTACTATATCTCTTGGGGAACAAGGTGATACTTTCATGCACGGGCTCGTTTCGTCTGGCTATAAAAATTTGTAAAGACCCTTTTGAAATCGGAAAGTGCATGCTCGGTATGATTCTTTGTGTAGGGTAATGTGATTTAATCGAGGACTGTGGAAAAGGATTGTGGGATCCTTTGAATTGAAAAGGTTGAGTTAAAAGTTTTAGATTTACAGTGCTTACGATTAGAACACGAGATAGTTGATTTTCAATGTTTGAAGTGCATTCTCCTCTATTCCTTCCCCCCCTTTTTTTCATCTCTTGCTTATTCTAGATGTTTTTTCGATCGCCTATGCACGCACACAGAAAATGAGCGCACGTGCATGTGTGTGTGAGAGAGTCGAATTATGGATTCACGAGAAAATATTTATCTAGAGAGTTAAATTGACTCTCCTAGGTTCAGAAGATTTTATTCTTGCGAAAAGTAGGCAAAATGATGATGTGAATTCTTGGGTGATTGAAGCTGCGGGAGTAATTAGGACCATGACGTTGTGAAATTATAAGGTTTATGAAACGTTTTACTCGACTTATATTAAAGCTCATGCAATATGAAATGCTAAGAATAAGTGCCTTTCTTTCATTGTGCACAGCATATCGACATGATATGATACATGGAGGATAAAATCCCCTAGCCCAAAAAGAAAATGCATCTCCACAAGAGAAAAGAAAGCATAGGATACACGAATTTAAGAAAGCAAGATACTCGCAACGATATTTATCTAGAGAGTTAAATTGACTCTCCTAGGTTCAGAAGATTTTATTCTTGCGAAAAGTAGGCAAAATGATGATGTGAATTCTTGTGGGATTGAAGCTGCGGGAGTAATTAGGACCATGATGTTGTGAAATTATAAGGTTTATGAAACGTTTTACTCGACTTATATTAAAGCTCATGCAATATGAAATGCTAAGAATAAGTGCCTTTCTTTCATTGTGCACAGCATATCGACATGATATGATACATGGAGGATAAAATCCCCTAGCCCAAAAAGAAAATACATCTCCACAAGAGAAAAGAAAGCATAGGATACACGAATTTAAGAAAGCAAGATACTCGTAATGACGATAAATGGCTCATCCAATAAAAGGGTTTTTGTTGCAATGAGCAGACATCGCATCTAAACTGGATATTCATTTACTTAATGGTGGGACTATCATAATCTGTCTTGAGGATTGACCATATAGGTGCATACATGTACATAGCTGGTCTTTCCAATTTAGAAACGTCTGTTCATAAGTTTCATTTATGTCCTGACGTGCAGTTGACTTGTTTAAGCAATGTCCCAAGGTTTCAATTCTTACTTTTATTTCTCCTAAATTTAGTTGAGGCTAGTTGTTAAATTTAGAGTAAACATGATGTTACGGGCTCCCCATGTGGACTTTACTAGGTTTACGGAACACGAGAATTTATGAGATCCATACGAAGATAATCGCTCGTTAGTTATGGACGGTAGCCGCTCAGGAATTGAATCCTTTGTCACTTCTCATTGGTCTTGGCTACCTTCGACATTACGTCCACGTGTTGTCTATCTACCCTTTGGTTTTGTTACAATGGACTTTGATATTCTTCACGCAGTTTGACAATAAGGGCTTGAAGGAATAACTACAAAAGAAGTTTTGATTTTTTTTGTTTCTATTTTGTCGATATTTACTATTGGGAATTGCTATCATCGTGTCTAGCCATGGCCGAACGCCCTACGTGACATGCTGATGCAAGCAACTTCACTCAAACCAATATCCTATGTGAACCACCACATCGGCATTTGCTAGCGTTAATTGACTGAAAGGGCTATATTGAAATTCCGCACAAAGGAAAAAGGATTATATTAGCAAAATTAAAAATTTAAAAACTAAATTGGTGTCAGTCAAATAAGTGCACGACTGGATTGGTAATTTTCTTGAGCTTCAATCATCAGGAAAAAAATTATAAGTGTTTCATATGATTAGGCAATAATTAGAGTAAGGTTTTATGAATTGCTGTTTGATAACCATGTGTGCGTCCAAAGCATGTTGGTGTAGCTTGCCTTAATATCAGTTTTCAAAATTCTGGATTCACCTACGCCTTACTATTGATCTTCTGAACTCTTGTCACACTTGTATTTACAATTCTTGACTACTTTTATGTAATCAAGTCTCCGACTCGCTTGATATATGTAATAAAATTCTTTTTGTTACAAGTTTTTCCATTTTTCCTATATGATATATTTGATACAGTCAAAAGAAGAAGAATAGAGAGTGCAATAATTTTATTAGATCTCAACGTCGTACTTGTTAACAAAGACGGTGGTTTGGCCCTTGTTGTGGCTAGGTGAGCTAGGTGAGGGCCGGCAAGCCCTTATGAGATACAGACGAGGTTGCCTTACAAAAGCTAGGGAAGTCTGCTTGCCTAGTTTAGATGGTGGCTAGGGTCGCGGCCACACCCACCCAATTATGCAATTATAGGGAGAATAGTCAATCACGTGTTAATTAAGAAGAGCTAGAGGATCTAATTGTACTGATCAAGAAGGTAAGAAGGTTTTTGGCACAAAGTAAGTTCGAGAATCAAAATTAACCATCTCATGAGTGTTAGGAAACAAACACCGGTCGATCCCAAAATTGTTGAGTCTACACCTATATTATACCTAGATAATGATTCTTAAACTTATTAAAGGTAATACTCATGAATTATGTGCAATCTCATTGGCGCGACAGTTCTTTTCTTTAGGTTACTAATTTATACATCTGCTATGATGGCAATCAATTGTGTAAAGAAAATATTTCAGCGCTTGTTGTGGTTCATCTAATCGATGAACCAACTTCAGGAGGGAGATATATGCCCATGGGAGGCCCCCCTCTCCCTCGCCGCAGCTCATCACGTCAGCCATCAAATCTACGAGAGGGGGGACTTCAATAATTGATTCCACGCAGTTGTGATGCTTACCAGAAGACCTACGTTCTGCTTTACTTTTCATCCATGGAATGTGCCTCCGTTCTTTTCATTTTTACAGGTGTTCCAAACATTTAATGCACCGGGGGCGTCTTTTCTACTTTTTCTCTGAATCTTTCCGCGCCCGCCAGGGAGAGAGACAGAGAGATATTGACTGCATGGAGATTGTGGACCTGGACGTGGTTTTAAAATGAAAAGCACGGGGGCCAAAGCTAGTATCCGATTCCATGTCCCACCTTTTCACCCCTCGATAAGTCAAGCAGAGCTTTCAAACGCTCGAGCTCTGCAGCTCCTAGGTTGCAGTTGCAGGGAAACACACTAGGAGAAACCGCGGATCTTTAGATAATCATAATCTCGATTTCATTGAGGAGGAGATCTTGACAACCGAATTTATAGATGAATCGGGTCATGAAGAATGCGAAAGAATTAAGCTCCTCTAGTTAACGAACTCCATGGATATGTAAATCATAATCGATATAATCATGGTCAAAACGATTTGGGATAGTATATTTCAATGTCAATAGTCAATATGATTTGATTAGATCATCTTATAGATATAATTATATCATGATTGATTATAAATAAGTGCGTCGATTTGGGTCGTTTTGTTTTAAGTTATCCACCCTCTATATATAACTAGCGTGTAGTCGATCTTCCTTAATTTGAAGGATATGCCATTGTTTATGTGGCAAGCAAAAGTAAGGATATACCTGTCCTTATCAAGGGATAGGAGGCTGAATCTTCATGGATTTTGGTCGTGTCTCTTCTTCATGCTAATTTATTCTTTCTGCCTAAATGAACCCGCATCTACTCTTAAAACCTCACGACAATAATTTGTCCAGACACAGAGAATAAAATAAAGCAAAGAATCGCTGGGGAAGAGAACGGGTGTTATGCAAGCACGTAAAGGTCACAAAGGAACAAAACCCAAAAGGATCCATCTCCATCCATAGAATATTGATGGAACTCACCTACCAAACCTGGAGTGCGAAAATGACCTGAGGAAAAAGGATGATCTTCTTTTCTTATCAGCGAAGGAAAGGGAGGAGGATGAAGTTACGTAGACATGGTCAAGGAATGCAAAGCAGCGAGCTAAGAACGATGTGTTCGGCCGCCAAAAAAGGAACAAAGGGTTGGACGAATTGAAAGTTCATGAGATATTTCTTAGCAGCCATCCACCTCCTATTTCATTTGTGTAACTCGGTCAAGTTCAGAGATAGTAAAGGAGACTGCGGGCAAGTTTGAGAGCAATTCTCCTCTGCTGAAAAGGCGTCTGAAGTCCACGACCACAAGGGACCATGGAAAAGGTTGCCCGGACTCGATATGGCAATTGTCTGAACTTCGGGGTGGGTGAGAACTTCAAATACGGTGAATGCAACGAGTGGGTACGAGCGGGCCACAAGGGCGGGCCGAGTGCGTAGAAGATTATTGGGCCTTTCTGCCCCGAATCCGGCCCAAGAAAGTGTTCGATCCATTGCTCATGTTTAGGGCCTGTATAGGAACTAAGAATAAGTAGGTGGGCGAGTGGTCAGAAATCAGAACGAAGGCGACGAAGGCGAAACACAGGCTTCAGGGCAACATGGTATGCCCTCGGTGATCACACCAGGCTCTATCGATCTGTTCCTGAACAAGAGAGCTACGGTCATGAGAGTTAAGTCCATGTGAATTTGTCGGATCCATCGTTCCATAAGGACATCAATGAAACTCAGCATCCAATCTCAAATTCAATTGCGAATTTGAAGTAATTAAGCTATCTTTGAGTGTTAATTCATGATGTGTATACTGTGAAAAATCTTATAAATCATTCAGTAATTGCTAATGGTCAAATTTTAAGTGTTTCCTATTAAATCCCTCTAGTTTTACGTTCCATCAAAGGTCGCGGGAGTAGGTTTTTCCATTCGATTGTTGGCCTCTAATATGAATCTTAATATTCTTTTATTAATTCTTGATACTAATCTTCAAAATCCTATCTTCAACAGCCTATCGTTCTCGGAGATATGTACCTAGTTTGCTTCCTACATTCCTAGTTTACAAATAATTCATTCTATTGCAATCTCGCGTATGATTTTTTGGGTTAAATCGCTCATCATTTTGTTTAATCTGTACATAGCTCTAAATCGGATTTTGGGTTGGTTGGCAGCCTAAGAATTCGATGATGACTCTCTCTCTCTCTCTCTCTCTCTCTCTCTCTCTCTCTCTCTCAAATACTATTTCATTTTAGGTTGATTGTACAAGGAATTATTTTTCTTTGCAAAGGGTAGTGTGTCCATCCATAATGTCAATACAAAATGACTTTCTCTCGACTCGAAGAGAAATCCAAGACATAAGAACTTAAACAAAGCTGATTACTCAATTAGTCCTAATAAAATATCTTATTTAACGTCGTAAGGCAAGAAACGACATTGTCAACCTCTCAATTTGGTGCATTCGATTGAAAATTTTAAAGATTTTCAGTTTAGAAACTAGAGGTCGCTCATTCAAATCTCATCAATTATATGTAAATTATTCAAGATCAAGGTCACCCGTACCAGCCCAGAGCCCGAACTTCATCAATTCACCAAAGTGTTTCATGAGTCTTAAATAATCAGTCTATACAATCATGTTTCCAGATTATAAGAAAGCAAGAGATTGAGGCAATCCGTCTCCCGGAGGATGACAAAGCCTTGTTTTATGCCTATATTCTAGGAATGGACTAAAATCTGTCGCCAGAAGGATGACTAATTGAAGCCATCATTCTCACATAACTTCTTTGACGAAATCCGCGCTTTGGTCCCGTGTACTACTATATCTTTAATCATTGAACGGCCAAGCGACAAAGGAAACATGTCGAACATTGCTTTTCCCATTTCAATGGGGATTGTGTTGCAGAAACTTCTTCAGTCAGCAACACAATTTTAAAGTAAAACAATTTGGCATTCCTTTCTTGCCGCAATAGTGCCCGTGGCTTTTCGTAGCCTCCTCTAACCCGAACCGGATGAGGCAGACCCGGGCCGGGCCAATCCGTGTGGGATCTCGGGCGACCCTCTATTTCCGAGAAGCAAGTGTGTGCTGCAATGTGAATTCAAGTCGAACCCAAGTATGGTGCCATCATTCGCTCGAGTTACTTCATGTCAAAAGCGCGAGATAAAACAACACAGCTCCGACACATAATTTACGTCGTAGTAATAATTCGCAATCATACAACATCAGATCCGGATCCGATCAGACGACCAATGATGGGTGCCCAAGTCGGGTCGAACGGCCAACGTGGAGCACTCAAGATCGGTTTGGGACTCAAGAAAAATCTGGAGATTGCATGTCTTTCCTTCTTGTTTTCCAATTACGTGATATGGCTAATTAACAGTGCGTTTGCTTCAAACATAAACCACGAGGAAAACCAGATCTTAGAAATGACAGAACTAACGAAACGCAAACGTAACATCGTCCACATCATACGTACTAGAACATCCAACAGTTGGGTAAACAAAGAAATCGTGAAGCAAGTATTATCTTATTAACAAGAACAGCCTAGATATAGATGGGCTCGGCGACCGCCTCAATCCCAAGCCCTAAAACACCGCCTACAAGCAAGCACAGGTCCGAGCAGTTTATAAGGCAAACGGATCGAGTCGATAAGGCTCAGGTGGATGGATCAATGCACAACGTCGATGATGATACACGCCCACCGATTATTCAAGATAGTCCCCAAAATATAAAGGGAAAAAAAAAGCTTGGAAGGGGTGTCCGTCTTATTCATCCCTTCTGTTCTGAGCTGTCTCTCTGACTCTCGCGCCTTCGCATGCAAACTGCAGCAGACCAGCAGGACGAATCATCCGAGAGTGCCATCTCCTTCACTCTTGTTTCTTTCCTGAGGTACGTGTGATTCTCGTCAGCTGTTCTTCATCTTGATTTCTTTGAAGTGGATGAAATCATCGTATGATTACCGAAGTGCGATTATGTCTATCACATTTTGTCTCTAGCTTTGTCGGAGATCTTCCCACCAATTACTTCTTCTTCTTTTTTTCCTTTCCTCTTTCTTTCTTTGGTTGTTGAAAGAAATGTGTTGTTGTGTTTTCTTTCACCGTTCCTTGATTGATGCATCTTTGTTCTGTCTTCTTAACCTCTCCGCCATGAGAGTATTAGCTTGTCACCTGCATTTCTTTAGGGTTGAGTTCTTGATTTCCCTTAGGGTTGGAAAGAGTCTCTCGCTTTTCTGCTAGCTGCCCGTCTTTTCTGTGCTCATGATTACCAAGCCAGCTCATTTTAGCGATCATCCTAAGGGCAATTAAGTAACATAGAGATTGATATACTTTGTTAGTGTTGAATTCTGGATGGGAGAGTACCAATTGTGCACGATTTTCAACCAAATAGAAGATGCTCTCGAGGAATAATGAATGAATCGGGGAGGTTTAGAGAAACAGATGCTTGAGCTCACCATAGAACGACCATAGAGTAAAAGGTTTGATATCAAAACCCTGTTCCTGATCGTTCTGGAATCCAACTTTGCATTAGGGATGGGATCTTAATGATACGTTACACGCAAATTTGTACAAGACGCGTCCGAACTTCCTTTGGGTTTTTCAATGTTAACTGTTGTTGATGCCTTGAGACTTGAGCTTTCTTTAGGGTCACCGAGTTGGCGAGTCATAGCCAATTTTGTCATATTGTCATAGTTGAGTCGTAATGGATTTAGATTTAATCATACCACAACACATTTATTACTAGTGTTGAAATTTAAAACCCAAACACAAAAATCCGTTTGTTAAACGGATTACACTACACGGCTCATTGAATACATTTAAAAGGATCTTCGATGTCATTTGGTATCAATTTTTTTAATCATCTATACACTAAATCATCTTGTATTTAATATGTTCAAACATTTATTTGACATTATTTTTACTAAATAGTATTGTCATGTCTAACATACAAGTTATACTTTTTTGTTTATCTATGAGTTAAAATCTAACAAGAGCAACACGATTTCTTGATGACATTAAAGATTCACTTTAATTATAAAATAAGAATAATACGATTGCTATATATTATATGAAATAAAATCTTATAAATTAAAATGTTAAAAAAAGTATCAAAGGCACTAACAAATATTTTCAATCTTGCATCGAAAAGTGGGTTCTTAAATAAAACAGTCCTTTAAGCCAAAATTTCCTTCCCTCAATATAAAATTAGATATCATCAGACCCAATAATCTGAATATAAAAATAAAAACTTTCTACTTTCAAAATAATTTTTTTAATAATTTAGTTTATTCAGAATGATCCAAACATTGTTTTAATATCAGAAGGATTTTTTTTATAATTAAAAAAGCAGTTACTATAGTAATTATCCAATGGCCTCTCCAAAATTGTCTTTAACATCTAATGAAGCTTTTCAAATGTATCTAAACTAATTAACCTTTTCAATTAAGCACAACTAGAATTTCATAAGCATATTGTAAGGGTCTACCCACAAACTATACTTTTGTTATGCAAGTAGCACAAAATATGATTAAGCTCAATTTTGACATGATTGATAGATAAAACAATCCGCAACACGCTGACATTTTCAGAATTAATGTGCAGCGGTTGTCCTTACAATGGAACTAAAAACCCATACAAAAATTCCGAATCCTAACAAATTCTTAAAATATCGAAAAGTTCAAACTAGAATATGAGATGACAAGTTCGATCTCAAATTTTCATAAGATCGATTTCTTAACTCAATGGATAAGATTAATGAGAGGGGAGTTACAAACCTTTCATCCAAACTAGATTATCTCAAGAGTATCTTTAGAATAATTAAAGAAGAAGAAACAAAATTTAGGAGTTAATCAACATTTTCAAAATCAAAACTCTTTTTCTATGGCCATTATCGATTAAGATAATCAGTCAAATGGCGAGAGAGAAAAAACAGGGGAAAGCCGGGCTTTGGCTGACGCTCCCCGCGTACACGTGCTCGGTCATGCCATCCGTCCAAGGCATCAGCTTTTTTGAACTGCCACGCCATTGCTTTTATTCTTCTATTTATTTTTTTATTGGGCTTTTTAGATTTACCTTTCCTTTATTTAATTTTTTCCCTTTTTTGGGGATGGAAATCTTACTTAATTTTGGGAAAAAATTAGAGAAGCCAAAGAGAGTAACACTTCCCATTACCATAAAATGCTTGGCACGCCTGATGACTAGGCCACGTCCTTATCCAAAGTTAATTAATATTCCACATCCCCCACGAGGAAAATTCATCATAATTATCTTAATCTATATGAATCAGCGAAATTTTCCGAATTTGGACCGTTTGAGCATCACCCACCTGATTTCTCCATCTAGAATCCCCGACATGACATCAGCTTCCCTTAACCATCTCTTCCAATGTATTTCCAAGTCAATTAATAAGTTCCATTTGAATTTGCACACACTAACCATCTCTTCCAATGTATATCCAAGTAAATTAATAAGTTCCATTTGAATTTGCACACACTAGAAAAGAAGAGTTACCCCAATTTTCTTTTTCATATCATAAGTTGTGAGGGGTATGAATTTTTCTGGGGCTCGTAATGGAAAATGGCTCTCCCTTTTTTTTATGGGTTCGCGCAATAATGTAGGAAAAAAAGGAAAAAGGGATTATCCAAGTTTTAATCGAGAAAATATTATCCGGATCCTCCATTTAAAATCCCAGTAAATACGAAATATCTTCCCCACACGATCATTATGAGGCAACACGATTGAAATCTGATGTAGTATTTTTAAAATTGGCTTTTTCTGCAGGTATTTTGCCCATTGTTTCCCCCGAGCACAAAATTTCCGAAATTGTATGAGTAGATATTCCACGTCAGCACGTCTTAGCTGTCTCTGCTGTGTTCCTGCTTTCTCTCTCGCCCCCGGACGTCTCTCTTCTCTCTCTCTCTCTCTCTCTCTCTCTCTCTCTCTCTCTTCAGAAAAACCATATTAATTACGAAACAGCCACTGCTGCCACGCAACACTCTCCATGCACTACCGCAGATTTTAACACCGAAGGCGCCCCCTTCCCCCAGCGAAGCGTCATCTCGTATAAATGCCGTCGTACAGATCGGAGCTCTTCGCTCCGCCTTCTTCGAAGCCCCGAGCCGCTTCACTGGCCGCCTCCGCCTCCATGGAGGCTTCCTCTTTCCCTCTCATCGGCGACTACATCGGCCTGGAGAGCTGCGTCGATTACAAGGAACCGCCCTACCCAGGCTCCGCCGTCGCGGGCGGCTGCGATTCCCTCCCGGCGGAGCCCGAGCGGAGCCGGAAGTGGCTGTGGGAGCCGAAGGGGAAGAGGAGGCGGGAGCGGGAGGAGAGGGAGTATCCGCCGCCGATCCCGTTGCTCGCGCGCACGGGGAACCTGCCCTCGCACATGCCCTGGGTCCTGCGGCGGCAATACACCAGCGACGGACGGCTGATCCTGACGGAGGAGAAGGTGAGGCACCACGAGTATTTCTGCGCCCGCCGAGCCAACGGCCGTCTCACTCTCCAGCTCGTCCCGCTCGACGGGGACGCCCCTTGCCTCCCGACTGTCGCTGGCGAGGAGGAGGCGGAGGCGGAGGCGGAGGAGATTTTGGATCCCGAGGCTGGAGTAACAATCGCCGATGATCTCGAGGATCGCGATGACGACGATTGCCAGGGCGAGGACGGCGATAGCATAGTGGGGGAGGGGACGGAGGAGGATTGCGCGAAGCTGGCGTCGTCGATCGCGGAGTTAACGATGGAGAGCGGCGGCGGCGGAATGGGAGGCAACGGGACGGGGAAGTGCTCGAACTACAATGGCATTGGCGTGAACCCGAGCTCTACTTGTATATTCGGAGTGCCGGTGCCAGCCCTCAGGTCAGTGCACAGCTAGGGCGGCCGGAAACACACCCCCACCCCCATGATCGCAAGCTCCGTCAACGGAGGAATCCGAGCGAGGGAGGAGAGGTCGGTTGCATTTTAGGGTCCAGGTGAGTCCAGAGCGTTAGGCCATTGTTCACTCCTTCGGCTTTTCAAATTTTTCTTTTTCTTTTTCTTTTTCCTCCCTTTTCGATCTCAACCATTCATCATCATCATCATCATCAAGTCAGTCCATCCTATGGAATTTTCATTTTTGGGGGCTGCATTCGGTGGAACAGAAACAATCTGCCCCATCGCTCGTCACCACCAACGAGATCTTTCTTCGGTTTCCCTGTTCTCGGTCCTTCTTCGAGATGATTATGATTCTCTCTCGCCTGCATTTCCGCGATTTCTCGGAATCAGAAATAAAAGAGAAGAAGGAAAGGGGAAATTGATGGATAGAAAAAAGAGCATTGAGCTGGACTTGCCTCGCACGCGTTTAATGGGCTTACAACGTTCGAACAATCCCCCTCGGCACGTGTGCAACACCTGGTGCTTCCGTGGATAATCATCCTGAGGAAAATAAAGTGAACTTTTTCTCTTTTTCTTTTCCCTTTTTTTATTTTTGCTTCCAGGTCGAAAGGAGTGAGCCGAGCCGAGCCGAGCCGCTCCGCTGTAGACGAACAGTACAAGAGATTGGAGGACCGAACAGGGATCGGAGAGATGATGACGGGTTTTGAAATGGCGGTCGATGGATGAGGTGAAAATTATAAGAGCGGATCGTGCGCCCTCGACGCTAAAAAGGAAAGCCAATTGCCGGGACGAATTCGACCGTAAAGATGCCATGGTAGATCGATCTTCGAGTTTCTTCAATGAGATAAACCTGTCGAAGTGATATCTGATTGCGCTAATTCGAGAAATTTTCGAAAATTTAAGTATCAGATCACGTCGCATACGTCAATTTTAAGACTTATACCATCCTTTGTCGACTAGAATATAAGGTGCAATTTGAGAAAGCGGATTTATGGGATTGGTATGATCACGTCAAATTGTTACTAAAATTATTGAAGTTAAATCTAAAACTCTCAATTGATAAAATTATCGAATTTAAATCCAAACTCCTAATCGATGACGATGGTAGAATTGTCTAATCAATCTCTATTTACTATATCAATATTAATTTGGTTCTAAATTTTTTAATTCTGTTTATTTAATTTTGAACATTTATGTTAAATTTTAATAGAAATTATTAATGTAACATATAGGATCGTAAGGATTTTTCGGTAAAAATTGATCAGAATGGTTACATTAAAATTTTATTTATAAATTTTGAAGTAAATTGGTAAATCAAAAACATTAAGAATTGATTGACATTCATATAACAAGTATAGAATTGATAAGGTAATTTTTTTCGAGGATAAGATTAGAATTGTTTAGGTAAATTTTTGTACAATCTTTCTTATAGAAAAGATAAGAGAGATACAACAGAATTGGTTTTTTCTTTCAAAGTGTTTTTTATTTGTTCAATTTATTATTTTCTTTCTTATATCTTCATTCTATATATTAATTATCTAGAGAGAGAGAGAGAGATCCAAGAACTCTCATCTGACTTTCTGTTGTTACGAGATGAGGGGTTGGCGATGTGATGATGATGGACAGCTACTTCCCACTATCATTGTCATCCTTCATCGTGTTAATACATGTCAGAGCTTATGATTGGGAAGCCCTCTGTTTCTCTCTGCAGGTTCCGCCATTGTTCCCGTTCAGAGCTCTGCTTGCTTGCATTACCACTTGCACTTCCACTTCGCTCTTGCTGCTGGCAGCGGCGCTGTGGCTTCTGGGTCCGCACGCGCCCTTCTCTCTCCCAGAAAAAACATTTCATCTGAACGCTCAGATTCCCTAAAACAGGTGTAGTCACAGGTGTTCTCTTTCGTTTGACTCGCCTAGGGTTCGTACCAGTGTCTGCTACTATCAAAAACTGATTCGTCATGGATAAGATCATTGCAGCTACCTGCCCTCTCCCCCGTCCATGTCGGTCGGTCTATTTTCAAGAACCGTCGACCCGGTGATATCTCCTTTCTGTAGAAATGAAGACGTCGAGGCTCGAATCATCAACTTTCGAGGTTGGTAACAGAGAAAAGCAATGATCACGAAGAAATACTGGACAATTACCTTAGTTTACATGACAAAATATTGCACCGTTCTCGGATAAATTGAATTCATAAAGATGAATTACGTATCATGATGGGAAAAAAAGGTCTCAAAAGGGAGAGAGAGGGAAATGTAGATACGAAATCTCTTTACTTTGTTATCTGAACTCAAGAATTTCCTATGAAAACTAATTGTCCGATAATCTGTCTCTTAATGAACTTATCTAACACTTATTTTCATGATGACTTTCTTTTCTCTATGATGATAACATGTTCCATATAAATACATATAAGAGCTTATGACAGTGTCTGGCGACCTAGTAAAGATGAGTATTATCATATTCAACATTTAATGACAATAATGGATGGGATATTAATGGGCATATCAATAATCGATCAGGGAATAGAGATGAGACGGACCCAGATTAGATAATAAGAATCAAAGCGAAATTAAGGCTTCATTTGTTCGGTAAAAAGTGGACAGCTCGAAAAAAAATATTTTTCCTGAGTTCGAGCACTTGTATCGGTAGAAATAATAAGCCAATGAGATATGTTTTTGTCATCAATAATAATTTATGTCTTGATATTTTCATGAATGATTTATTTCCATTCATATTTATATGTGATACAAGTGATGATTTATAAGAAAAATACTCTCCAAATCATTAAATTTTCAAGAAACAAATGAAAGCTAAGAAGAATGAAAAAACAAAGGAAGCACCTCGTGCTTCCACCGAGAAAGATGGTGGCGGCAGCATTGGTGGTGTTCCTCAGATGAAATCGATGCACTAGTTATTAATTGAACATTTTATAATATCTACCAATAGTATCTTTGGTGTACCAAACAGTTATTTGAATTACATTTGTCCATATTTATAATTATCCCACCCAATCTTATCTTATCTTATCTTAATCCTGGCGATCTTAGACTTTAATGGCCAGGATGCATTGCAAAAGAGTTAAAAGAGGACAGCGGGGTTATCGCATGCAACCCCCCTCAAGAGTCAAGACGACCGGGAGGATGATCAAGGTCTTTAGCAGGCAAGAATCCTAAAGGAGAAATGAAATTGTTGGACGGCGATGGAGGGAAATTAAATTGGATAATTAAACTTGAGAAACTTCAATATATTGGAAAAATCAAATTCTGCCTCGTAATTTATTTTTTTGGTAAAGTAAATATTTGTATTAATCTAGTAGCCAAAGCACAATAAGGAGAAGCCTGATACTACAAAAAGACTTTCACTTAACACGGCAACAACTATGATAAGCGAAAGAGTACCATGGTTCCCAAGGGCAATCTTAAGCTGATAAAAATATGAAGAGCACAAAAGGACAACAGACAACAAATACAATCACAGAAAAATAGACTCAGAGTCCCCATCTGAGTTGTATGCCTCTGTTTCTAGGTGTGTCAATGACATGCTCAAAGACCTTGGCCTTATCCTTGACCATCTTGATTAACTTCAATTTCATCATTGCTGAAACAAAATATTATTTCTTGTCTTCCAAATGATATGGCATAGAGCAGCTAGGAAAAATCTCGCAATACACTGGTGAAATTGGTTGCCGGAGATTCTGTTAGTCGCCCAAATAAATTCTGCCTCGTGATTGGATCTTGCTCAAACCGTAAGAATTTTACTGTATTACTGAACGTTTCCTCGTCTTGATCAGTGTTTTTACGTAATGAAGGACCAATTAATCCAGTGAATCGTATACCATCGTGATTTCTTGGGCCGAACATCACCTTTAGGATCAGCCCACGAGGCCTACAGTCTTTCCTCCTAAATCAGGCCTAATCCCCCTGGTAGCTTCACTACAGATTAAAGAAACCCCCTTGGTAATTAGCTCCTCTTGAGCAGCATGATTGGGATTGTCCATTGTAGTCGCTTCCAAACTTAGGTCTCCAAGATTGAGATGATCTTAATGCAAAGAAAGGCGAGCAATCGAGACACGCGTTCATAATAATGTGTCCTAATCTTGATTTCGGTCGATTCAAGATCTCTCGAAATTCGTAAGCGACACCCTAATCGTTGACCTCTTGCTTAGCACCACGACCCTTCCTCCGAATTTCATCCGAACATGACAAGATTCTACCCGTCCTATAGCTCACAGCGACCGTCTTAAGCAACTTAAGTTTGAGTGGCTTGGAAGAAAAATTGTAGGTGCGGAAGGTTTGATTCTTAGACATGTAATCGAATTTGGGTGCTCAAGGCATTATTCCCAACTACGGGTCAGCCGGAACCTAATGGCTTTGCTTTTAGATTAGTGCTTCTTTATGCTAATTACTAGTTTAATTATTTATTTATTAGTGCATTTTTTATTTTTATTTCTTTGCTGAGAAAAGTATCGGGTGATTTCTTGTAGGCCTCGACTGGGATTACTTCTTCAAAGGATGACGTGAAGGGGTTGGAGGGCCGGCTACGAAACCAGACTCCTCCAATAGAAAGTGTCAACTTGCCTTTATTAACTAAGTTGCGTGCACAAATTAGTCAGTGTCAACCTGCTATAGAACTTTCCCATAACCAAGGGACATGAGTTTGGAGACTCGGCTTTCTAAATGCTCAACAAATATCATGCGATTCTCGTTTCAAACCTTTGACTTGTATATGCAGCACCAACTAAGAAAAATGTGCATACCGCTCTTGAGATCTGAATGGGTCGTCTTCAGTTATTGAGCTGGAAATCTGCCGACGCCTTACATCAACCTTGGGTATTCTCCAACTAGTCAAAAATTTCTTAATTTTAAAAGACCTGACCGCCGCTCGAAATGGGTTATGGATTCTTAATGGCCATGTTGGCTACATGTAATAGCATAACAATTGCAATCCAAAGGATAACGAGTACTTAGCAGCATAAACGAATCCAAATGGCAATTTCCCATATCGATGATTGATATGTCGTGTCTCTCTATATGATGAGAACGATGGAAGTTTGATTCCATTGGCTAACTTACCAACATGATGGGTTCTCCGTTTTTTTAGGTTATACCAGGGAACACGGTGGTGAAGAATCAATGCGGCTAATTTCGTGTGGGCATCAACATAAATTAAACCCACTCAATTGTTCTTGAAACATATTCATTGGAAGAATCAGCTGAGATTCTTTATCAACATTAATAAATTAAGGTTTTGATTCTTTTCTTGTATGCTGATAAAATATAAAGAGCTCGAAGAATACTTGTGTTTGTTCCAATGTCACTATTCGATTTAATTATTTTTTTTCTGGCCCTTGATTAGTAGGGTTGATTAATTTCAGACAAACTTGATTCCCATTATAATATATTAAGAAATATATTATGTATTTTATTAGAATGTTGTTGAAATTTGATTGTTTGAGAGCAAGAGAGACATCGGGGGTAATGAGTATCGAGTTTCTAGTCATTGTACAAAATTATTAAGGCTAATATATGCCCCCCATCCTTATTTGAACTTCTTTCTAGTATGCATGGCCGGTGGATTATAAGTTATGGACACCTAGCACAAGCAAACTCGGCTTAATGTATAAACGTGGGTAATGTAATGTCCATATTTATAGTTCACTCATTGAAAGACTAGTTGAATAAAGTTTCATCCCATCATCGAGGAAAGTTTGATCCCGATTTATTATATGGTCATTGAAATGGAATGGATATTACATTAAAGTCGCGGAACTTTCAGTACAATTGTCAAGTTCATTAAGCTTTTCGATGTTTGCAATTAATACACTTGGACTGGTATTCGACGTATTTCTTGGTGGGTTTTAAAATTATGGAGAGATTCTCCCAAAAATTAAAGTAAACTTTGGTCTGCCGAGCGTCAATTTATTGGTGGTGCATGCGGCCAAGAGCATTGTGGTCTTGAGTAAAGACACCGAAAGAAGTATTTGCAAAAATTTCTTTGATAATACGAATTTTACACTCTTGATTAATTTATTTATAATAATGGATTTGAGGGGCAGGTAGGAGAAGAAATTTCATAGCTAGAAGTAAACCTCGTCAGATGTGACACCTGTGGAATCAAAATGAAAGTTGGGTGCCGTCGGAAGACCAATTCCCATAGGCATTGTTAATTTTGTTGTCTAGGTCAGAGCTGACTTCCAAACATCTAGTTAATTTTCAATATTTTGTGTATTATTTTAGTGAAGTTAGCAAACAAATGGACAAGAGAATGTTCTTTATTATATCGACGGCCTAATACTTTAAAAAACCTCAAACTTTAGATCATGTTTCAATTATACCCGAATGGTCCAATCTCAGTTCTCATAAATCTTTTTTTTCTTATAAAAAATTACCAACTTTTATTTGAGTCTCATGTCTACCGTCATTACTCTTAATGATGATGCATTTTCATGTCATTGCTCTAACTTTTTTTTCCCAAATTTCATATCTATAAATTGTCTTTTGGATATGAATTTCCATATTAGCCTAAACGATGTCTTATTAGATTTGAAATCTGGGTATAAACTAGAGTTATTAGGGTTAACTTTTTTCAATTGCTCTTACTCTTGTGAAAATCTTCCTTCCATCTCACTTGGGGGCATTTGACTTTGCGTTTAATCTTCAATATCTCGTACTTGGAAGTCTTTCATCTCCTGTGATCGAGAACGCGTGTTTGAGATACTCGGGGACATGCAAATGGCTTGTTTAGGAGCTTTCTATTATTTGGTTGTCAAGAGAAATTTTGAACGGAGGAGGGTCATCAAGGCAAATTAGGAGCTTAAGTTAACCTTTGTGATTTTTTATAAAACAAAAAATTAGGAGAGAACTGGAACTGGACTTAAAATGGGTTTTTTATGGAACAAGAAAAAGTTTATAACAAAAAAAGGTTTATGGTAGAATTAGAATTAAACCCAAAATTTGAGGCTTTTTATAAGACAAAAAAAATAAGATACAATTGGGACAATGACTTAAAGTTAGAGATTTTTTAAGACATTAATCCTTTTGTAAACCGATAAGCAACAATTTCTATGTTGGCCAGTTAATATGATTGTCACGAAATTCTGAATTTGAACCATGAAGAGTGCTAGTTTAGTAGAAAATGGAGCAACAAAATAAAGCATACTCTAAATTTAAAGGAAAAATAATAATCGAAGAGAGGAACGGAACGACAAATATCGCCTACCCTCATTAGCAATAGGGGTGGTGACCGGCGACCCTCGTCCTCATGGCAGCAAGGGTCGAGGCTAGCCTAGTGAGACGACAAGACCCTCATCTCCACAAGAATACCCAATTGGCAATGGTAAGCCTAATAATAGACACGTGCATTAGCAATTTAGCATTAGCATTTTGGTTTATAAATTTATCAGAAGGAAAATCTTAGAAAAAAATAAAATCAAAATTCGACCTTCATTATCTTTATATAGACCATTGTAGTAAATGAAACAAAAATAGGAATAATTTCGTTCGAAATAAAATGTTTGTTAGAGTAGAAAGGCGGGTCTAGTAGTAATGCATCTACATTGGATTGCGAAGTACGAGCCTATAATTAGAAATTGGTTTTCCACAGCCACAGAGTTTGCGAACTTTCGCAAGAGTGGTGGGTGTTACGGTAAATAAGGAAACGTGCAGGGGGTTTTCAGCAAAATGAGTCACTGTCTACCTGATTAGATTTTCTTTTTCTTTTTTCCGTTAGATTCGGGTGAAGAGTCGATCCCACTTCGATAGTTTCCATTTACCTGTACTCTCTCTCTCTCTCTCTCTCAAGCCGAAGCAACTTCTTCTTCTTCTTCGTTCTGCGAGCTCGCTGTGAAGCTCTCAACGGTCGCTGTCACGCCTCTCTCGATCAGATCTACCGGCCGGTTTCGGATCTGGGGAATCCGAACCTCCCGACCGACTCCGCGCGGTTCCTCCGGGGGAGACATCCGGTGTTGAAATCGACTCCCGATCGCGAGTCCGGCCGGCTCTTCCACGGTAAGATCGATGTCGCATCCGACCTGGACTTTTTGTCTTTTTCTTTGCTTCGAGACGATCGTTTCGATCCCGCGGGGGTTTTCCCTGCTTCTCAGCTGGAGAGATTTTTTTTTTCTTTTTTGTGCGGCGGAGGTTACGAGTGATCGGTGTAGTATGCGACATACGATTTGAAAGATTCTGGGATGAACGGTGCGGAAATTTGATTTGGTGCGATTTTAGGGAGGAGACTTTTGATGAAATGGATGGGGAAGGCTTGATTGAGCTGAAGTTCAGGCTCGCGGATGGCAGCGACATTGGCCCCAGCAGATACAGCCCGGCCATGACGGTGGCCTCGCTCAAAGAGAAAGTGGTTGCTCATTGGCCTCGAGGTTGGTTAGCTTTTGAGACTGTAATCTGATCTTTGCTAATTGATTTCTTACGAGGGTCGTCGCTTTTGTACTGTTGCATTTGATCCCTCGAATACGTACTTTGGGTGTTTATGTAATTGTTTATCTCGTCGTGTATCATTAGCTGCTTTCATATATTTTAGTTTCCATAGCATCCATCGTACGTTGTTAGATATCCAATGATTGACGAATGTTTTAGCTTATTTGAACTGGCTGGAGTTGCCGTTTTACTATGTTCTAGGTATATCTGTTTGTATTGACTGCAGTAGATTAGTATCAGAGATGTATTTATATGCCCAAAGTTGATGGAAGCATCTTGCTATGCATAAATCCTGATTAGAATATATGTGCCTTCTTAACTTAAGCATTCCAGTATAACTTCCTGTTTGGTTGCGGCTATGCTACTATTCTATTAAATCTTGGGGGCTGAAGTGGTATCTTCTGTTAAAATGTAATTGGGGAGCTGTCAGATTATGTGCTTAACAATGAGATAGGAGTTAGTTACTTGAATAATAAATGAGTTTCTTTTAATGTATACTGTTTCTATTGGTAGATAAAGATAATGGTCCGAAGACATTGAATGATGTAAAGCTTATTCATGCTGGAAAGATACTGGAGAACAACAAGACACTTGCTGAGTCCAGACTTCAAGTTGGCGAAGTTCCCGGGGGTGTCATCACTATGCATGTTGTCGTGCGTCCCCCTAATTCAGACAAAAAGAATGGTAAAATAAACCTTTATTGTGTTCTATGTTTAACATTAAATGAATTTTCTCTGTACATGTAACATTTTTATTGAAGAATATGTATCTGATTATAACACCCCAAGTTCCACACCAAATAGAAGATAGGTGGTGATGTGATTCTTAAGTATAGATCCTCACCTGAAAGCTCACCATCATCTTGAGTACTCTTGAGCTCACAGAGTAGTCATAGAGGTACTAACCTTTTCTAGGGGGTCTTTATTTAAGTATCATATCACAAATTCTGTTTCATCTGACGTGTGTGGTTACAGGTTGCACATGACACTGCTGGTTCTAGAAAATAGTTTCATGGTTTGACAATAATGTTGACAAAAACCCAAGTTTCCTCCTATCAGCATAGTTTTCAAATTTTGATTCCGTCACGTCATGGTAGCATGAGGTTTGTTAGGATGCATTTTCAAAGGGCTTTGTCACTCTTAAATCATAAGTTTCTCCTTTCCAAACCTATCAACTCGTAACAAGTTGCTGGATCAAAGCGAAGTAGGACATTCTCCTTTTGTCTCTTACCCTCCAAAACCATTGTCCGATGCATTAATAAAGATTATTGATGGCTGTTTAATGATCAGATGAAGAAGGTCCTATAACTTCGTTCCTTTGCTATTTCTCTTCTTTTACATATCCTCCTGAAGTTCATGAAAATGAGTTCATCATAATCTTCCTATAGCAATACTTAATTATTCAGGTTCGCAGAATTATACTGATAGCATCTTCACCAAGATATTTCATGCATGACTTGAGGACAGACTGACTTCCTACTGCTACAATAGGACTGATGCTTTTGACTCCACTTTGATGGAAGAAGATAGTCCTTATCATTAAGACACTCTTCTGTGGGCATATAAGTATTTTCTGTTATTAAAGTGTTATTCTTCCATCTGCTAGTATCATCTATAGGAAACAAAAGCAAGACATTTAATTTGTTGATGCGGAAGGGAGATGACTTTCAATATGCTTTATTTCAGAGAAGTTGCAGAATGAGTCTATGGGGAAACCTGGGTGTTCATGCTCAATTTTGTAGCTTCAGTTGAAGAGTCGACATCTTCATGGCTCGGTCTTGCTTCACACATTGTCAAGTTAGGGCTGCCTACGTGCTAAGTTGCTCTTGGAATCATTGAAAGAATCAGTTCATTGACAAATCTTCTTGGATAAAAAGAGTAATTCTTGCTGTAGCAGTTTATTAAATCCTGAAGTAAGAATTTGTTGGATTGTTTATACAGGCAAAATTTGTTGTAGAGTTGTGAGTGATGTAATCGGCATACTTTCAGTGTATAAAGAGATTTACGATGGATGTTCGACTTCCAAAGGAATTTTTATACTAAGCAAGAACGAGAGGGAAGATGGCTAGTGTGCATTGTTCAAGCATGGCAACCCCCCTTGCATGAAGATACACCTACATGTAAATTTGTTACAAATGGAAGAAGGATTCGACTTGTTGTACTGCTTCCTAGTGATAATAGGGTGAACCCACATTATTTCTGCTGTGAACGATGAACCTGGAATGACATATTCAAAGATTAGCTTATTGTGGTTGTGGGTAAGATCCGTTAAAGAATGGCTTCTTAGTGAACTTATGTGAACAAGATCTTGAAGGGATAACTGTACAGAAGAAAAATGGGGCTAACTTGGTTAATATCAAATGACGTGGATACATTCTCTAATTTGAAAACCCAGTTACAAGTATATCTCTGCTTCTCTCTTCACAGAGACGTCTCATCCAAAGGTGCTCAGCTATTGATCTCGAGCCAAACAATGAAAGCTTGAGTTCATGTAATTATTTGGGGCTTTGAAGCTTGATCCAGTTGAAATGTGATGATTGCTATCAAGGACTATAGGGCTTGAAAGCATACCCCAACGAATATTTTCGACGAACAAGATGAGGCTTTTGGAAGAGTCATCCAGCGAAATTTCGTGATCTGTCGACAAAGATGACAAGACTTGCAAGGTGATCGGCGAAACTTTAGTATGTGTTCACGAAAATGGCAGGGCTTTGTAAGCATTATTTGACGAAACTTAGATGTATGTTGAGACACGGCATGGAAGATTGATTTGACAAAACTTCGCTACATAATGACAAAGACGACGGGATTCAAAAGCTTGATCCATTTGAAATTCGAACATGTAATTCTTGCTCTTCGTGGTCAAGAGTTTTCGTACATTTGCTTCTTTTAAGTTTCCTTTAAAATGTGTTCTACGGGTAATTCCGATTCGAGAAATTTGAAGTTGCTGATTCTTCTCATCACAGTTGAGAATTCTTCTTATATGTCAAGAGCTCTTGACAATTGTGCCTTCTGAATGTGCGCTCTCCTCCGTGGTGAGCACCCCTTATTACACCTGGTGTTGAAAAAAGATACCACACATACCTAAATGATATCCGATGTCATTTTTCAATTGTACTCCTAACAATTGTACCTTGGAATATACCAAAACATTTCTGAGGCTGCAAATGTACATCCAGAAAATAGCACAATATCAATATCTACTCGAATGTATTTCTCGCGATCAAGCAATTGAATATTACTTGATTAAATCGAGCAGATATTTTTTTGTTTCTTCTTGAAATTTGTATGTCAACAACTTTGTCACGAAGGAAGTCTGGAACCTGTTAATTACCATGGAGACAGTGATGTAGGATCAAATTATTTCCAAAATTACAAATATAAATTGATTTAATTTCCTAAGGTGTTTGGTTCCAGGTAAATATTTTGGAAAATTGGACAAGAATCTATGCACGGTCGAGGGAGATGATATTACTCGCATACAGCCTAGTGTCAAGAACCGGGATAGTGTTGACCAAGACTTACTTTGGCTCCCAGTACTAGCTCAGATGCATTGAGGCAGAGCAAGCTCGGCCCCTGCATTATAGTGCGGACGGCCAAAAATCAGTAAACAGATTCAGAACGCAAAGCGACCAGAGAACCGGATAGATCGACTTAGTCAATCAACGAATTTGATCACTGTACATAAATAAGGCATTACAGATGTATAGGATCAGAGGTTTCATTGTCACAAGTATCTGTACCTATGTGATCTACTACTAGTTACAGTATCAGCCACCAATAGGCATGTATATACACCAAGAGTGGCGGCAGTGCCTTAGAGCTCAATATCCCCCACCCATCTTACAAAACTCTGAGCACCTTGGCTGTGTAATGATATCCGTTGTTGATTAGGGCACTTACCCATTCTTGCACAACGAGGTAGGAGCATGCCAGTTAGACGTTCACCTTGAATATAACCAGGAATAGAAAATCCGAGGCTTCTTCCATTTTGGCTATGAGGAGGTATGATCCCCTATGGACGCTGACGATGAGCGATTCAAATTAGCAGCCTTTCTTGACGACCGGACGCACTTCAGAGTCATCATAAGTTTCTGTCTTTCTCCTTCAACCTCGGCAAATTGAAGGCTCAACTGAGAGTAGCGGTCATGCATTTCTTTTAGCTCGCCTTCTACAGCTGCATACTTTCCCTTTAGCTCCAGCATGTCTTTGATCACCTCATTGATGTCTCTGAAGCTCTTGAATATTGCTTCCTCGTCACTGTGTTGTCTTAAGAAGGAGCTGCAAGACAGGATTCACAGACCCATTCACAGATTATCACCTCTCTTCAGCAGAATTTTATGATGTGACTTCCATTTACTATTATATGTGTCTCATCTTAGTTGACATAGCCGAGTGTGTGAGCTGTAATCCGAGTGTGATTGAGTCAAGGATCCACTATGATAATGCACTGATAGATAGTTCAAGATACCTCACGGTGTGAAACAATCATAAGAAAAGCAAATTCTCAGGACTATAAGATCGATCGGATAATTAGCATGAGTTAATCAACATATTACACCGGACCCTAGCCAAAACATTTGATGTTTGTTGCAGATGAGTGATGAGCTTCACAAAAGCAAGAAAAGACAATCCAACTGATGACCCTTACATGCCAGTTAGTCTAATGAGGAACGGTACCTTTGGAATTGGATTGTTGATTTTTTCTTTGCCTGCAATGCTTCAGCTAGTTCAATTTCTAAAGCAAGTACTCTTTCTAAAGCATTGCCGCCGCCTGAGATCTCATTGAACGAAGGAAATTTGCAGCTCAGTTCTTCATTTGCCTGAGACGAGGGGGAAAGAAAAAGAGTGAGTCCTCTTAGTGGGAACTAGCTTCTTAGGAAGATGAAAGATGAAAAGAAGTACCTTATCTAGTCGCATTAATTCCCTTTGCAATTCTGGAAACTTCGTGTCAGTAAAATGATCATCTTGACAAAGAAGCCAGTTCTCATTTTTCATCTTTTCCAACTGCGAGACAAGGACAAGAATTAGCTTGGCAACAACCAGAGCCAAAGTCTTTGTTAGCTGACATATCCACAAGAACATCTTTGCTGGCAAAACATTCAGAGTGCGTCACCTACCTCTTTGCTTAAATTGTCCATGCTTGACTTTAAAACTTGTACTTTGAATTGATCATGAAGGAGATCAAGATCCTTTCTGTCACTGTGCAAAGCAATATCTCGATCAACAGGTGCACCATTTTGGATTCCATTTTCGCCTTTAGAGATGAGAAGATCCTAAAGGAATGCGCAGAATATTAGAGATCAACATACACACACATCCGTGCACGTGTAAGCACACGCGCAGAGCGAGAGAGAGAGAGAGAGAGAGAGAGAGAGAGAGAGAGAGAGAGAGATGATAAATGATAAAAATTCAAGCACACAAATCAGATAGAAAGACGATAGTAAAGCAAAATGACATATAACCTGTTTAGATTGCATGCTCATGAGTCCACTTGCATGGACTTCTTCATGACCAAGATTTGTGCATGCATCAGCTTCATCATGATTTAGTGATTTTGCAGAATGTAGAGTCTCTGCAACCAGGTCATCAGGCATGCAATCCATCTGTGATTGATCAGCATCCTTCTCCAGAATCCTTCTAGATGCTTTGGAACTCTTTAGAAGTTCCTTCACTTGTGTGAGTTCAGCAGCAATCTTAGTCTTCTCCTCCATGTATCCCAGCAAAGAAGCTTCAAGCTTTTGTTTTTCTTCTTTACAGCACTCGAGGCTTATTAATGAACATTCCATCTCCGCCTTCATACAGTCAAAAGCCATTGATTTCTCACGCTTCTCAGAAACTGCTGCTTGTAACTCAGACTCCAGTTCCAAGATCTTCATACTCAGCTCTTCAATTTTCTTCAAATTAGAAACTTCGGATTTCTTTCTGCTTTCAACTTCGTCAACTGCATCCTGTAATTTCCAGAGCATTTCCTCACTGTGCTTCTTTGACATGGAAAGCTGTTGTTTCAGTTCTTGCAGCTTGGTTTCGTACTGCTCCTTGATAAATGCAATTCTCAACGACTCTTGTACAGCAAATGTTTGTCCATCAGTTTCTTTCTTTTCACGTGCCAGGAGAACCTCAGCATCAGCCTCGTCTTTGAGCTCCTTCAAATGAATGGCCAAGCTTTTAAATTCTTCAGTCTTCATTACTTGTTCAGAGAGCTTCTCAGTAAGCTCTTTACATTGCTTCTGCATCACAACGATTTCATCATTACATTGTTCTAGCAAAGTCAACTGAGAACTCTGTTCTTCTATCTTCCCTTCAAGTACCAGACATTTCACTTGCAGTTCCTCATTTACAAGCATTAGCCCATCAATCTCTTCTTCAGAAAGCCTCAACAGACTCCTTAGCATTTCAGACTCAGAAGCATGCTTTCTCCTTTCCAATACACTCGCATCCCAGTCTTGGTTTCTTTTTCTGTATTCCTCAAGCTCTGCCATCAGTTCATTATTAGCATCATGGAGTTCTCTATTTTGAGCAATGAGGTCTTCCAAGTTAGAGTTTAGGCAATCAAGGCTTTCAGTATGCTTTCTTCTTTCCTCGCAGATGCTAGCATCCGACGTTTCAAGTCTTTTCTTATGTTCCTCAAGCCCGGCCATCAGAGCATTATTAGTCTCTCGAAGCTTCCTATTCTGAGCAACTGAGGCTTCCAAGTCAGATCTTAGGGACTCAATATTGTCATCATGCTTCCTTCTTTCTTCACTAATACTAACATCCCATATTTCATTCCTCTTCCTATGATCCTCAAGCTCAGCTTTTAGGCCATTAATAGCACCTTCAAGAACTCTATTCTGAGCAGTGGAGGCTTCCAATTCACAGTTTAGGGACCCAAGACTTTCAGCATGCTTTCTCCTTTCCTCACAAATATCAGCACCCAACATTGCATTTGCATTCCTGTGTTCCTCAATCTCAGCCTTGAGAATGCCATTAGTATCGTGAAGTACTCTATTTTCAGCAACGCATGCTTCTAAATCAGATCTCAGGGACTCGATATTATCAGCATGCTCCCTCCTTTCCTCGCAGATACTAGCTTCCCAAGTTTCACTTCTTCGTCTGTGTTCTTCGATCTCAGCCTTCAGAACATTATGAGTATCATGGAGCAATTTGTTTTGAACAATCGAAGCATCTAAATCAGATTTCAAGGACTCAACACTTTCAGCATGCTTCCTTGTTTCCTCACACTTACTAGCATCCAACGTCTCATTTCTCTTCCTGTGCTCCTCGAGTTCAGTCATCAGAACATTATTAACATCATTCAATTCTCTATTTTGAGCAATTGAGGCTTCTAAATCAGATCTCAGGGACTCAAGACGTGTCAACAACTTTGTACTTTCTTCGACATGATGTGCCTCATTTGCAAGACAGCAACTAAGTCTCGATTCAAGGTCAAGATTCTTCTGCTGTAACATCTCAAGGTGCCTATCTGAGAACTGAAGCTGCCGGACAAAATTCTGAATCCCCGTCTCATACTGAACTCTAGTGAAAATTAACTGGATATCTGCGGATATCAAGAATCCGTGCATGTCAAACAACCGATTTTCCAATTCAGCAACAGAAGAAGATTCTTCACGGGAAACTTTTAGACATTCTTCACTATGCAAGAGAAGATGACTAACTCTTGAATTCTCCAGCTCTAAATTCGATATCAATTGCCTCAGGTGGAGCAGTTGAACTCTCTGTTCATCAAGACTAAGCAACTGGCAGTTCTTCTCATTCAATTCTGAGGTAAGATCAGATATACTGATCTCTAATTTTTCTATGTAGTTTCTCTTAGTATGCAACTCCGTCTCCTTAGATCGCAAGTTTTCTCTCAATTTGGAAACCTCCAATTCCAGCTGAGAAGATGTTTCGGTTTTATTCTGTAGAGATGCCATCAAATCATGATTTTCCTTGGTACATTCAGCTATAATCAACTTACTCTGTCCAAGTTCCTCAGTGATGCTTTCCAGTGCTAGAAATTTCTGAGAAAGGTCTTCATTCCTTGACATAAGCTGTTCGAGCTCAAGTTCCAAGCGGCAAAGATCAGCAACAGCTTCTTTCTGCCACTGGTCATGTCTTTCTTCTGCTTCTGAGCTCGATCTGAATCTGTTAGCAAGAGCCTCGACTTCTATGTGCAGCTTCTGCACCAAGGAGTTTGACATGCTTAGTTTATCTAGCATAACACGTAAATCATGCCCAAATTTCTCTTTCACAGAGACAATATTAGATTCAGACATACTTAATGAAGCCACAGCTACATTTCTTTCCTCTTCTAATGCTTTTCTCTCTTCCATGACTTGTAAATATTTATCATGTGCGCTCTGCTGAATGTCTGCCAATTTTGACACAATATTGTTCAGATACCTGGATTCAGTATCCTGGTGGTCTGATTCTCTAACCAGCAACTCTCCATGAAAGTTCTCATCATGACACATTAACATACTATGCAATTTGTCTTGCAAATTGTGGACAATGTTCTGCAGATATTCCTTTGCAGATGCCACCTCCTCGATTTTCTGTTTGAGAGTTTGCAACTCGCCCTGCAGAACGGCCTTTTCGCTTCTAAGTATCGCAGAATCCTCGACTTCCTTTCTCAGTTGATCTGCCAATTCAATTCTCTCCACGTCACTGGTCTCAAATTTGTGTCTAAAACTTCTATATTCAGTCATCAAGGACTCAAACTCCTTAATTTTCTGTTCAAGGGAATGGTTTTCAGAGGTTATGATCCTTAAATTTGATTCCAACATTTGATTCTGAATAGCCATTTCGTTGTACTTCAGAGAGAAAGCTTCCTTGCAATCACTCAGGGACCGAACCTCATTCATAGTGCTTTCCAGCTTTCGTGTCAGTACATCTTTGGATTCTGTCACCAGCTCCAGCTGCCTTGTGAGTTTATCTACCCTGTTCTTCGTTACTGTAATATCACTACTTGCTTCACGCAAAGTTTCCCACAAGGTCTTGGAAAACACATCCAAAAAGAGTATCTCAAAATTTGCATCACACACTTCCTCTTCAACCTTCTGGTAAAGCTCTTCCTGCAAATGCAAGGATCTTCTTAACTCATCTAGAAGGATATCTCCATGTACTTCTTGCTTTTTTTGTGCTTTAGACATATTCTGACATTGCAAAAGCTTGGTTGCATGAACATCCCCTGGGTCCAGTTTCTGATTCTGCAAATGTTCAGTTACTCCTTGAAAGTTTTGTGGTGAGGAATCTTCGAATGCTTTCTTGATAAGATTCTCATTAGCTTCATACATGGATGAAACCTGCCCAGAGAGCAGCTCAAGATCCTTCTGCAATTGGTTGACCGCAATTGAATAATTTAACCGGGCCCTTTTGAGTGCAGCCTCTGCAGTGGCAGCTCTTCTCTCGAGCTCTTTATTAAGTAAATCTAACTCACGCTTCTCTTCTGTAGATCTTAGCAACTGTTCATTCATATTTTGGCGCATTCTATCCATCTCCGCATTAGCTGTAGAGACAGCGTATAAGCAAGCAGTGTGTTCATTTCTAAGATTCTGCAGTTCTCCCAGCATATGCCTCTGATTTCCCTCGAGCTCCTGAACGAGAGCTTCATAATAACATTCCATCTGGTCCATCTTCCGAGTGAGGCTCTCCCTTTCAGCTTTTGACTCATCCAGCTCTCTTAAAAGTTCAACTATTCTGTCTTTCATTGGATCAGTAACATCAGCAGGACTGGGGTCATGAGATAGACCCGATACGCTAAGATGATGAAGCATGCTTTCAGGTTGATACAAGTCTGTGCCGAACTCAATCTGGGATACAAGTTTCTTGCTCTCATTTATTGAATCTCCAACCTGTTTTAGGGCACCTCCTTCTGGGGGTGCAAAGCTGATTCTAGAGACAGCCTGTCCAGTTCCTTGCTTGAGATCCTGTAACATAACGAGCAAGGCCTCCAAGTCAGATCCCAGAAATCTGAAGTCCCTGTCATGAAGTCCAAAGCACGCCTTATTCTGAAGCTCTCTGATCTTATCCTCCATAAGGAGGAGTCCCCTAAAGCATCTCAGCTTTAAATCTTGATCCTGGTCCAATCCAACTGCGTCTCTTCCAACATAAGGTGAGCTTAATTTATCGATCTTCTGCATCGTAATTTGAGCCTTGAATTTTGAACATTCAGATTTCAGCACAGCCACCTCTCGTGCCAGGTTTTCCCCAGAAGCCATCTCAGCAGCGAGCTGCTGAGCAAACTTCTGTGCTTCAGTGCCTAAATTGTCAGCATGACTTTGTAAAGAGATTACCTCTGATTTCAGCTCATGAAGAGATGACTCGGCTGCTTCCAGGCTTCCTCTAAGTTGATTATTTTCCTCATACGTAATTGCCAAGTCATTATCTGCAGAATAATCTGAACCCCAGCCATGAACCCAGTCACTGGTCCCAACATGCCTCTGATCTGAAGGGTCTGTTTTACCTGGCCGAGGACTTTGACTGAGGGTAAGCCCACCCAAATCACCAGACACAGTACTCTTAATGCTGTCTATTTCATGTGCACTTGATGTATCCTGTTTCTCTGCATATAAAGATCCTGAGGTATTTGAAGAGCCATCTAATCCAATGGGCGACTCCACATGCTCTTCATTCAGAACCATCTCTTCTACATTTGATGGATGCTCTCGAGATTCATGTTTGAATCTGACCCTTGCATAGTCCTGTCATCATAAAGGATCACCAAACACAATACTGGTCAGGGAACAAAACCTTAGAAACTAATCACAATAATTCTGACTAGAAGACAGGTAAAGAGGCTTTAGGAGAGAGAATAAATTGAGGATGTGGGGAAGCTAAATGTGTAGAATCCTCCGAACATTAGCACATCTTGCAAATAGCTAACAACAAAAACAGCAAAACTTTTTCATCGTTTTCAGGGAGGCTAAGCATGGCATAGGCCATGGTCCTATCTAAGTGGCTGCAGGTTATTAATGCACTGTTGTCGTGGTTAAAGGAACATATAAAAGGAAATCACCCCTTTAAATGACAAACTTGCGGATACTAAGGAATTTGACCAAATCTAGTTTAGAAAAGAGGCGAGACTTTTGTTATCTACAAAATAAATTTTCAATACAACAAAAGCTTTGTAATTAAATGCTAAAGAAGGAAATCAAACAGGTCATGCCTCACATATGCAGGACGGCACAAAAATCAAATGACCCTGGGATCCACAGATGATTCATGTATTATTAGCACACTAATCTAATTATTACAGAGATGACAAGGCACAGCTTTGAGTCCCGATTTACATCCTCCTATGTCTATCATGTTGCCTGGCTACAACTTTGTAAACAAGAATTTTGCGAAAATTGTATATGACATTAAACTTGAAACAAGTTGATTGCCCAGATATCAATCATGTAATCAAGTGAGACGACCCAGAATTGATTAATCCTTAGACATGTGGACAAACATCACCTGATTTGTAGCTTATAGACCATCCTTAAATCAATAACTATTGTTACATGACATCATCACTAGTTTTTCATTCTTTTTTTCTTGTCCCAACTATCCAGGACTTGAAGAACTTGTCAATTATTTACTGTGACAGATGAGAGTATGATTACTGGGAAATGCAACCATATATGAACCAGTGTCAATATAGTTAAGCTCACCGTGTGTTCACTAACAATCTCTTCAGATGATGACAGTCTTCCACTAACAGATTCACTTCGACCATTTTGGTCCGAAGTAGTCAGCAGGCCCCTGTCTCTGAGCTCCCTTTGCTGTTCAAACTCTCTGAAAATTATATAATAAAAAAGTGGCATAAGGTGGTGGAAAAAACAAAATATTCTAGAATTTTATAGTCTTTAGTGAGTTACCTGAAACCAGTTTTAGAAGTAAGCAGCTGTATCGTAACCTGCATTACAGAAAATTCAGCGCATAACAAGATGCAAATTCTTAGAGAGAACCCTCATGAAGATCAAAATGGAGACAGATTATTCAACGAACAGAACGTGAAACTATTGAAGGCAGTCAGCATCTATAATTTTAAAAACTTCAGAAACAGCAACACTGGAGAGCTCAGACATATCATAACAACCCTTACGTGTAATATAGCTCCAGAGTCAGATCCCCGAAGAGACAGTGCAACAGAAGAAGGTTTTAGAGCATCAGCATAATCAGACAGATTGATCATGGCCTCACCAAGGAGGCTAGACCTTGAAGTACCCTGGTCAAGAAATTTCAGTAAAAAAGCAAAGTTAGGCACAAGGAATGCAGGACTGGAGACATTATATCTACAAATTACAGTATCCATAATTGGTACATTAAATAGATTCAGGATGAGCTTCGGGGATGAGTGATCTTGATGACTAGAAGGTTAAGAATTTATAATGCGGATGGAAACTTTACCATTGACACAACAAGTTTGTACGGCTTTTCATCATACTGTCTGGTTCTAATGTCTTGAAGAAGCCTCGTAGTTTCATAGATCGGATCCGCCCATTTGCAGGTACCATTTCTCACATTAGCCTTTGTTGTCTTAGCTGTTGCCTTTCCAGAATCAGCTGGAATAAATGATATAAACAATTTGTCCCATCCAGTTTGAGGAATCTGGACATGGATAACACGATTATTTGTTTCAGTCATTGCAGAAGTTACCTCGAGCAACACATTGTTGGCATTTATTAACTGTTACTTCATGCATCATCGAGAATAAATATATAGTAACCCACATATGCACCAGCATGTGTATGCACACGTACGGACGCACGCGCACACACAGATGATCATCAAGAATTAAGCGATGAAGAATAATTCAACGTATGAACTAACAACTCAAAATTAACATTTTCTGGTGACATTTATAAGAAGGTCAGGAAATAGAATCTCAAAAAATATCGGAAAGCTAATAAAAGGGATGCTAACATTAGTGACTAAATTCAGGTATGGTGAAGAAACGTACATGTGTAGCGTGAAATTGCAGCCTAAAGACCACTTTCGTTTTTGTCTTCTCAGGCTTCCACTTGGAGATCCTTGACATCACTGAATAATCAATCAGTCATTGGCAACAAGATCCTAAGGTCCAGCTTTTGTTTCCTGCCTGTAAAACCAATGCTGTTTGAATTGGTCATGTTATTCTTGAAACAACTGATGAGTTTTTTATGCAAGTACAGTTGGCATGAAAACCATAAATCTAAGGGGAAAGTTGATGATAAGCACTCACAGAAGCAACGACCATATGTTTCCTTCTTTTACATACTCACAGTAGAATCCCCGAATTAAAAAAAAGGAAAAATAAGAGAGTCGTGATCTTCATCTAAAATTTCACTGGAAAGAGACTAAAGATTATAGAACCGACTTAGGCACACATCTAATCCACCTGACCAATATCGCAACTCACATATATTCACTTTTGGGGTTCCTATCTATTTAAAACCAACTTGTTGTCAACAGCTGTAAGTAAGAAATGGAAGGTGGGGCTAGTATACTGCAATTTCAGGTAAGAATCAAAAGAGAGAGTCCTAACAGAGTGCCAAGAGCTTAGCAAGGTCAAGCGGTAAAAGTCTGCAGAACCCATTGAGGTTGAAATACATTGAGCGGGCCAAATAGTCAAAATAAATCTCACAGATAGTGGCTGAAAGTTCAAGTGCAAGATAGAAAACAGCCAGAAAAATTGGGAATTCCAGACAAAACACATGTAAGGGAAGTGGGTGGGTAAGAGTCTGATGTCATTCATTCACCATCTGGAACAGAGCTCCATATGAAAATACTCAATAGGGTTGCAATGTGCTTCAGATTGGTCAAACTGTGACATAAGCTAATTAATGAGCTAAACTCTGACCGCATCATCATGTTCACAAACTGGATTGTTCTCATGAGCTTAATACAGTGAAGTGCCTCACATGATTCAATATCTTGGATGAACAAGAACCTTCTCTAGAAAGAGCCATTCTGGGAATCCCTCAATTTGGCAAACTAAGGGACCTTGATCACTACCCCTTCACAAGTGTAGATGGCGCACATTATATTGTACAGTAATGTTTGCCAATTTACACTCAATTGAAATAGAAGTCCAATTCAGGAACAAAAAGGGGGCAAAAGAAACCTTAAAACAAATCCCAGTCTTTAAGACAAAGGAATTTAAGAACAGGCTACAAACCAGCCTGATAGATCCCAACAAATACTCCAAGGAAGGCACGAAAGCGTAGATCCTATTATTAAGCTGAAAAGCCCTGAAGAAGAAACCCAAAGCAGAAACAAAGAAGGCCGCCATGAGCGGACGAGCTGCTGATTCAAACTCCAAAATGCAAGATGTTCAGGATAAGTTCGTCACTTCACACAATTATACAAGACAGTTGCGATTGGGATATCTATGAACACCGAATAATTAAGCGCAAAACAGTAAAAAGAACGGGCCAAATGAACATCAGTCGCGACCCAACTTAGCGACTTATTAACAAGCTAACTAGCGAGATTCCGAAATGCACGCATTCAACCGAGAAACAAAAACGCAAACATATTTAAATTTTGTAAAAATTCATGAATTGGCAGCTCCAATTAAAGATAAAGATGACATCATCTCGCTCAACCAAGCAACGAAGACTTCCACATTTGACAAGATCGACGAATCTAGAAGCTCTAAGTCTAAAGAGATTCAAAATGAAAGGGAGCAGAGACCACAGCAGAAGGAGAAAAAGAAGCTGAATCGGGCTCATACCTTGAATGAGGAGGTAGATCTTTACACCAAGCGCCAAAAAAGCATGGATTTATATTTTAATCGTCCAATGCTCAAGCAGAAGATTATCGGATCCGAATAGTATAGCCCGAAGCTCAGATTAACTTAGATTTTCACTTCCGAAGACGACAAAGCCAGACCCGCTAAAGGAAAAGGTTCAATAAACTGAGAGATTCAAGAAACAAATGCTCGAACTCCGCAGCGCACTAGAACCCAAGTGTCTGACATCGAGCAGAGACGGGAATAGCAAAAATTAAATTAAATTGAAACGACATTTTGTGTCCAACCAAATGTGGCAAAGAGAAAACGAGCCCAGATAAAAATGTAGTAAGGCAGAAGACAAAATGGAGGTCGGAGGCTGTTTTTCCTTCCTTTTTTCCTCCCTTTCTTCCTAATCCCTCTGCAAAGAAACTCACGAGAACCCAAAAGAAGAAAAAGCAGAATTTGAAAACCCTGCAATAATTAGACGCTCAGCTCTTACGCCTACGCAAGGAGACGCCAAAAATGGGGAGGTGGGGAAAAAAATATATTCACCAGATTTGACAGGAGAGTTGTCTGGAGCTGAGAAAGAGAGAACAGAGCATCAAAGTCGAACCTAGAGAAAGTTTTGGCTGGACAAAAAAAGAAAACCAAAATGAAATTCGAAACTCTGTTAACTACTGGGAATATATTAAAGTGTACTAATGTGGTAGGAAAGAAGAAAAGCCAAAAAACAAACGGGGGTTAGGTGCCTAGAGCTGGATCTACAGGTGCTTAAGTTGAAAGAAAGAGCAAAGGTGGAATCTTTGAAACGAAGGTTTCTTGAAAACAGAGAGAGACAGAGACAGAGACTGACAGACAGAGAGAGAGAGAGAGAGATTCCAGGGAGTGCGCAAGATTTCGTGCTTTGCTTAAATCTTGCGAAGGCCGTGGTTAGAGAGTAGAAGAGTGAGCCAGACACAACCTCATTAAGTAGCAATTCTTAATCGTGATTAGTCTTTGCTAATAATGGCAAGGTGGGATTGCGAGGTGAGACATCAGCTTCTTCCGGAGCTTTTAAGGTTCCTGATTAATACAAACCTTAATTGAGCAGGAAGGGAAGGGGAAGGAGACAGACACCAAAGGGGACGTCCCGCCAAAGCAGCTGCAGCTGCTACTGCCTGAAGCTTAGCTTAAACAGCATGTGCTTGATGGCCCCATCAAAGCTAATAGTTGGTTCTTATTCTTTTTCTTCGGACAAATATCACTAAAAATATCCAATTTTTTTATATCATCAAAAAATTCATGAAATTTTTTTATATATACTCTTTATCTCGATTATATTCATGATATATTTGTCACGTTAATATAATTATGATAATTTTTTAATTTGAAAAAGAAAAAGAAAAATTGAAGTGCTTGTATTAGAGCGAATAAATTTATAATTTTTGGTGAAAATATTACAGTGGGTTTAATTCGGGTTCTTTTGTGATATTAACCTTTAATTTCTTTTTTCTCTTTACTTTTCTAAATGAGGGAGGAGAAATTATAAGTTTGCCCCTGCCCTTGACTTTGACTGCATTGATGAAGGGGTGAGCTGGAGTCATGTTATTCAAAGCTGATTTCGATCTGTCCTCAACTGCCCATTTACCACCTCCCCCCGCTCCCCGCTCCCTCCCCACCCAAAAAAACAAAAAACAAAAGCCACATAACTTCTATATTATTTTTTTTAATAATAATTAAGATGTTTGGGCCAGCTTACGCGCACCTCGACTATTCCTTAAAGGATACTAACATAGCAACCCACCGCCATGACCCCCACTTAAATCACAGATACTTCCCTAGAAAATCGAACTCAAGACCTCAATAAAGTTAAAGTTTGCCCTAATCAGTTGGACTATCTATGGGTAGATACATTATCAATCCAGTGAAAATTGAAGATACATGACATGATTACTGATAATGTGGTTACATCAAACAAACAGTTCATAATAAGAGTTTAATGGTGCTGAAAATCCCAAATCGAAATCCCTCAATACGTCTTGTTTAGAATTAATATTCATCTTTTGAAAATCTCAAATCGAAATTTCATTGTAAGAACAATTTTAAGATAGTACTCTTATGACATATATATTCCGAGTTAATTTTTCTTTCGCGAAATATCCTAAGCCGATGCCCCCGATCTAGATCTGCCTTCTTGCATTCCGCCCAATATCGCACAATTATACATGATCATCGATAAAAGCAACTAACAATTGCAGCATGTGTTGGCAAACATGCATCTTTAACAAAGTATAGATATAATGTTAACAGAAGGTTGATTTGGATTAAGAGTGCCAATTTAGAATTTCTTGAGAATAAGTATTTGTCCAGAGTAAAGATGGTATAGGTATATTAGTTTGTGATTTTCCATAAAATGATAATTAGTTTGAAGTAAATGTGTCATGGAAATAACAATTTCAAATTTTTTTAGCGATGTTAACTGTAAAAGTAATTATGGGTTTTTTAACCCAAATGTCAATATTCAAATACAAGAAGTTAATCATTGTTTTGCTGACTATACTCCAATAATTGCCTTGTCTCAATAAAGTCGCCAAGTTGGACGCCACATTGACGCCAGGTGCACGTGACGTCAACATTTGATCGGAAATTTCGCCATACTTGCATTATAGAGAAAAAAAGAAAAGAAAAATTGGACATCATGTCCATTTAACGCATCAATTATTCTAAGTATGATTCACTCATTATCTTCCGTCGGTCATGAAGATAACACTAAGACTAGTTACTTTGATTTTTGAAAAAGCAATGAAATCTGTATATTTGACCGACGGTATGCATAATTTAGTATTTGCAATATTTAAAGGTTTTCCATATATTACGTACGTGTAGTCACGCGAATAGTCTAGAAAAAATAGGGATGCCTTCCGAAACTCGAAGGAACATTGGTAATGGACATATCAATATAGTCGTGAGTAAATAAAAATGGTACGATATTATGTCGTGATCAGCATGAAATTGATGCCTTTGGGAATAATTTTCAAGTCTACGTATGAGCGATTTATATTATCTTAATTTTTGGTAATTACATCGATACGATTTGAAGTTTTCATACGTAGTGCCCCGATAATGGAATTCGGGTATGACTGTCGAAAGATCATTAGAAGAATCTGCAGTTGTCATATGCTGAAATTATTACTCGCGATGTGAAAGTGTTAGTGGAAAAAAAACATGAAGAGTCTGGCAAGTCTAACACGAAAGACAAATGCAGACAAAATTGGAAAATGGAAACCCGAACCCCATCCGAGAGCAATCGACGGGCGATTGAGGGCACTTCCGTAATTGAGCATTTGCCATCTCAGTCGGCTTGCTTGGTCCGGCGCCTGCTCAGCCGAAGCTTAATCATTTCTCTCACTTTTTTTTTACCTGATATGATGGTACAAATAATTTGCGATCTTTGATGTAATACATAACATTATTCTTAATATTATAATTTTTTCAATATATTACTAAAAAATTAATTTAATCTCTAAATTGTTAAAAATATTTAATGTTATATTTTTATTGATTCAATTTCAAGAAAAATATCGAACACGTTTCAAAAGTCTTGAGATCGTATTGAAAAAAATTAAATATTCATGAATGATGTTATAAATTAAGTTGATGTCTATATATAAAATTACACATTAAGTTAAAAATTTAATGATTATTTGTATCTTTTTCTTTTTTTAGATTAATTTGGTGCGCACGAATCCATGAAATCCGGACCACAAAACATGTCGTGGGTCGACCCGACTGGTGGACCCGTTGCACATGGGTTTGGTTTAGTGGAGTCCTCCGGGCAGATCACTTTCAAACTGTGACATGGCATCATCATTCTTCACGAGCTCGACAGCTGAGCGACCGCCCTTTATCACGTGACGACGTCGTCCCCCCCAATCACGTGCGCTTCACACGTGGAGCATCGAGGGGAGGGGAAGTACGTGCGACTTTTCGCTCCGGAAAAAAGCATGCTCCCGTGAATTTCGCATTTTAACTAATACATAATAATTAGTGAAAAACCAACAAAAAAAGAAAAAAAAAAGTGCGGTGGGTCATGGGATTTGCTAAGTGATTACGACATTGCACGAGATCTCTCTGGTCCCACTAGTTTCAATTGAACCCATTTTGTCTAAAAAGCCATACAAAAAGAATAATTAAACTATGTTATGAAATTTGTAAATTCGCGACACTTTTACTTTATCATTGCTAGAGATCTTCCATCATAAAGTTCAATAACCGTGATATCATAGTATTGTAAGATTTCATGCGAATAATGATATTGTAAAGCGATGGAGCCCATCATGATTGATGGTAAGGGGTCAGGACATTATTGATATTCCTATCAAGCATTGTTACAATAGTATCAAAATTAGTCGCCTGTGTTAAATGGCTCCTCAACATCATGGCCGAGCAACCGCTGCCACCAACCACCAATCGTCCTTGCGGCCTGGCAATAGTGGGCTCATGGTGCCATGTTGCGATCTATATGCACATATGTCATGCCACGCATTTTTTTGCGTACATCCATTGGTGTTTTTTTATTGGTACAAATCCGAATGAATGTGTGATGTAATTGATGACGTCGAAACAATCGGTTAATTAATACCGATCTAATTAATTAGTTGGTATATCTATATGCGTCGCGTGGAGTAAAGTTGTCAATGGCACACGGTCGCCTCGATTCGGCACGATGTCTTCAATTGCATGCACATGTACCATGTCACATGGCGCAACCACATTTGTGCCACTCGACTCTAGATGAGGCGGGAAGAAAAACAAAGATCATATTATGATTCAAAACCATGAGTTTAAATGTCTCGTGGATGAGTTTTAAAGTTCAAGTTATTTTAAACAAGAGATGCAATGTTCAAGATTGTTAGGACATTTGACCGAAACAGAGTCTATGTACTTTGGCCAAAAGAAAAGGGAAAAATTCTCAAGTTTAGTTTACTGTAAGTATCAAATCGTTTTTTTTTTTTTGCAATTTGATTGGTTCAAGAGTATATTTTTCGAGAAAAAAATGAAAAAGAAAGAAAGAAAAAGAAAGCAATTCACGAACCGAATCGGAGTTGGCAATTTAATTGTATAAGTTGATGATTTTAGGCGCTGCTCCAATATAATTATGACTTACAAGTCTTAGATTCTCTCTCAAATTAAGTGGAAATTATTATGCTGAAGCTCTATGCTTGTCGAACATGTTACAAGTATAAGAACGATATTTGTGAAAATATAAACGCTAACTCTACGACAAACTAACTCTACAACAAAACGATCAGATCCTCTCGAGCACTTAGACTCAATTTACCATTTTACGATCTATATAGCACACATAATCTATTCATAGCTCAGCCATTCATGTGTTTTTCACGTGGGTATATCAAGAATACAGAAAAAAAAATGGATTTGAATGAGTTTGGCTCCTCCAAATCGACAAATCTCAATCACTGTGCGAGATAGGGAGAATATGCAATAATTGTACTGTTATGATTGATATAATGTAGAGTGGAAAGACATATTTTGCTCCAATTACTATCTTCCAGAGCAATTCTAGGGTCGAATCCTATTTGCTACGCAGCCCATGCTTAAATTCGAACCTGCTGAATTTCCATCTCGACCGTTGACGTGAAATACTTGTTTTTATGCATAATCAACATTTCAACATTGAACAACATATTGAAGACAATCTCTCCAACCTAACGGGGGCTATAACAACGCACTCAAATTCTAGCCTCATCCGCAGTTTTCGGGCGAACTTTGGGAAGCAACCACGAGAAACAACCCCGAGAGACCTTCTCTTCATCATCAACGGTTGCTCTTCCATCTTCATCTCCTCCTTGTTTCTTCTTCGTCTTCTTCTTCTTCCTCATCTTCTCCCGGTGCTCCTTCCTCAGCAAATAAGCGTGTGCTAGGTCAGGCCCTACCATGGACACGATGGACATGTTCTACAATACAAACGAAGCGCAATTACTGTAATGGGGGGGGGGGGGAGGGATGAGAGTGGCAGTCTCAAGTACGAATGAGCTGAGCAGACGAGGTACTTTATAGGGGTTGCGCGTTCTTGGGAAGCAAGCAAAGCAAGAAGCATCAGTTTCAAACCCTAATTTGTTTTGTGTAGAAAGACTTGGGAAGTGGCTGCGTAGAAGTCTATGGCTCATGAATAATATCTTTTATGCTATCTTTTCCAAGAGTTTTTATGGCAGCTTCAATGTGGACAAAAGGTGACAATGAGCGAGGAAGTTGCAGATGACCTCTCGACTCCTTTGGAATATGACTTAGGCAATATCATCCCCTTCTTCCTCATGCGGGCCATGTCCGTGGAGAATAAGCAATGATGGTACATGACAATTCATATTCTATGGGCCATGTAAGTAGAATTGAATAATTTAAGACGCTACAATTAACACGGTCTAGAATTTTAATCACATCATAAATTTTAGTGTTATGGCCAAAGTAATGGGCCTAAGTAAATGAGGCAATTCAAAATCCCATGCCTGTCCAGATAGGCCAGTTTTGTGCGTCATCATAGAAGCTTCATAGCTGAAAGCACATGTAAGGAAGGAAGCAATTCAATCTGCAACTTGATATGCGTCATCAGAGCAATGGGCCAAGTGCTAAGTTGAGTGAAAGCCTTAAATTTGGCCCGCGCCCAATTTGTTGGGGAGGGGTAGTTATCCAATTTGAAGGAAGAATGTCTCGTCTTCTGAGCACTGCACTCATATCCATATGCATTTTTCTGCAAGAGTGATTATACAACGTTAAGGCAAAAGAAGATAGAGGATTTATCTGCAATAGATATGTCTATTGAGATAAGAAACTTTCTTCGATGATGCAAAAATCACGACCCATCATATGATTCTTGTCCGGTTGCGATAATTTGCACATTTGCAATGACTGTACAACTTTATGTGGTGAAAATCAATTACAATCATTCCATGATAGACCGGTTCTCCCAAACCGTTAGATCAGGTCCTGTGTATAACTCGTCTTTCATGCAAATGAGCCCAAATAATGTGAATTCATATAACAAATTCCTCTTTTGTCACCAAAGCTGCAAGCGAAATTGGTCCTCTTGTCTTCTTTTTGCTTTTCGGTGGGGGCGGTTCTCAAGTTTCAAAGTCAAAAGAACACGAATTTTGAATGATTCCCGGATATTATGGAGACTCCTTAATCCATGGACAACCCCGAGAGACCTTCTCTTCATCATGAACGGTTGCTCTTCCATCTTCATCTCCTCCTTGTTTCTTCTTCGTCTTCTCCTTCTTCCTCATCTTCTCCCGGTGCTCCTTCCTCAGCAAATAAGCGTGTGCTAGGTCAGGCCCTACCATGGACACGATGGACATGTTCTACAATACAAACGAAGCGCAATTACGTCAGTCTCAAGTACGAATGAGCTTACTTTATAGGGGTTGCGCGTTCTTGGGAAGCAAGCAAAGCAAGAAGCATCAGTTTCAAACCCTAATTTGTTTTGTGTAGAAAGACTTGGGAAGTGGCTGCGTAGAAGTCTATGGCTCATGAATAATATCTTTTATGCTATCTTTTCCAAGAGTTTTTATGGCAGCTTCAATGTGGACAAAAGGTGACAATGAGCGAGGAAGTTGCAGATGACCTCTTGACTCCTTTGCGGGCCATGTCCGTGAAGAATAAGCAATGATGGTACAGGACAATTCATATTCTATGGGCCATGTAAGTAGAATTGAATAATTTAAGACGCTACAATTAACACGGTCTAGAATTTTAATCACATCATAAATTTTAGTGTTATGGCCAAAGTAATGGGCCTAAGTAAATGATGTAATTCAAAATCCCATGCTTGTCCAGATAGGCTCAAGTTTTGTGCGTCATCATAGAAGCTCCATAGCTGAAAGCACATGTAAGGAAGGATGTCTCGTTTTCGGGTTTTGGCAATCCAATCTGTAACTTGATTTGTGTCACCGGAGTAATGGGCCAAGTGCTAAGTTGAGTGAAAGCCTTAAATTTGACCCGCGGCCCCGGGGGGGTGTAGGGGGGTATCCAATTTGGAGGAAGAATGTCTCGTCTTCTGAGTGCACTGCACTCATATCCATATGCATTTTTCTGCAAGAGTGATTATACAACGTTAAGGCAAAAGAAGCCATAGAGGATTTATCTGCAATAGATACGTCTATTGAGATAGGAAACTTTGTTCGATGATGTAAAAATCACGACCCATCATTTGATTCTTGTCCGGTTGCGATAATTTGCACATTTGCTTATCATTTGACTGTACAATTTTTGACTTTATATGGTGAAAATGAATTACAATCATTCCATCATAGAGTTATTACCAAATAACTTTATCTGTAAGTAACTATATTGCGGTAATTATTCAGCTAATCATGTTTGGGTAGATGCCTCCGATGTCGCAATTAGGAACGATTATCGCTTGCATCGAAAATACAGAAAGCCGGTTCTCCCAAACCGTTAGATCAAGCAGGTCCTGTGGATAACTCGTCTTTCATGCAAACTGAGCCCAAATAATGTGAATTCATATAACACATTCCTCTTTTGTCACCAAAGCCGCAAGCGAAATTGGTCCTTTGTCTTCTTTTTGCTTTTCGGTGGGGGCGGTTCTCAAGTTTCAAAGTCAAAAGAACACGAATTTTGAATGATTCCGATCGGATATTATGGAGACTCCTTAATCCATGGACAACTTCATATTCATCTCTCTCCACTGTTCCTTTGTACTCCAGATTGAACCAGAGGCTCGATCCGCTACGGACATAATGATACGTTTGTGTCTCCCAAGATTTATCAAACTGAACACAGCCCAAATCACTGAAGCTCATCATGGTTCAAACTTACGAATCCCGAGCAGTCCGAAGCGAATTAAAGCAATTCCTTAAAAGTTACAAACTGTACTTCCAATTCAAGAAATCCACCAGTAGAAATGCAACATCGATATTCAATAAAATATCCCGTAAAGAAAGAGGAGAAAATCCTCACGAACTCTCGAGACAAGATCAGCTATATACATTTGTACAGGCAGAAAGAAAGAAGGGGCAAAAGAAAAAAAAAAACGAATCCCAGCTGAAAGCTAAAACATTGGCGGCCGACGCTACTCGGAGAGAGCAACATGCGGTGCTTCTGCAGCGGAAGGATGGACATGGGCCTTCCGAAACACCCGAGACAAAGCGAAGCGTCCTCTCCCTCCTCCACTCGCCGCCCTCTTCTTCTCCCGACCGCCCGCAACAGCACCCGCGTCCTCCACCATCTTCGCCTTCTTCATCTTCTCCTTGTAGAGCTTGCGCATCACGTAAACCTCCGCTAGACTCGAGCCCGGCTGATAAACGCCCGCCATCCCCTTCGAAACCGCGTGTCCTTCCGAAGCCCGTAAACTTTTCCGAGGACTTCTGCGGTGGCGACGAGCGATGGAGTTGGATGTGCAAATTGTGGAGGGAATGTGGACGCGGGCGTGTTATATATAGAGACGGACGGGCTGTTGGGTTGGGGGCAGCGAGAAGGCGGCTCCGACTTTGCCTCCTGCGTGCGCTTTTGTGTTCTGGACATTTCCTCTCGTTGCTTCGCCTCCAAACTTGGCGAGCAAGGCAAAGGGACGCGCCCTCGAAAGTTGACCCTTCAAGGGGATTCGAATGGGAGTGGGCGGTGCGATTGGCGGGCGGAGAGAAGGGATGACGTTGGCGAGGAGGTGGCGTTCCCTCCCGGGTAAAATCAAGTTGGTCAGGCTGGGCCTGGCCCATTTATTATCAGGATTGCTCGTCTTTCATAAATTGTTATTTTAAGATCCGTTAATTTCGCGAAAAATGAATGATTCAAAAGATAATTTTTTTAACAAATAATGACTTGTATTACTTATAGAAACGTACAAATAAAAAATGTTTTCATATTTATTAGAATGTTTAGATAAAAATTATTATCGATAATGAAGATAATCTCTATTAACAAAATTTGAAGTGATAAGAGCGACAATTTTCTAGTAATTATTTTTCTTCTAAATTATTCATTTTTTATAAAATAAATGGAAAATTAATATTCTCGATTTGTGAGCAGACCTCAACATTACTGCATTCGAATACAGACATGCTTTGGGATCTGAAATGGGTTGAATTCCGACGAAACATATGGACTTCCGATGAGAGCGAATTCGGCCAGAGATCATATTGAATCGAAGTCCATTAGGTCGTCTGGCCCATAGCAGTTTTGTTCTATGCACACATATTAGCTGGTGACTTGCACCAGATTGGCCCGTTCTAGTTCCAAGCTCATATGGGCAGATTTCTAGGGCCGAGGAAATTGGATCTAACTGGCAACTTCTTCTTCTCATTGTTAGTTATCTTGTTTCATCATTACCATGACAAGCAAGCCTTCATTGGGTAATTGGGCTTCAAGTCCATGAAATTTCTCACAAGATTTAGGCAATATATAAGATGAAACCCCAATTGGGTAGCTCAAACATGAAATTTGCAATTGGAAGTCTAGAGAATCAAACCCGTGTTATAAGCCTAATTTGCACATGGAAAATACCTTTGTTTAATCCTCTAGGTTCCCGTCGACGCCTTCTTTAGTGTCTCGATAAATCTCAATCGTTGTTATATCAGTCATAATAGGCGTTGCTTGTGCATGTTGTCGCAATGAGTGCCGTGTGGTTGATATGTGGGTAATAGACGTCGGGGGACGAATGGAATCAAGGTGACATGCTAGTTCTGTCGTGCAGGCAAAGAAAAAGGCATTAGACATATTTTAGGTAAAATTTGATTAGCGAAAGAAACACTAATTTAGGGTGTAAATATAAATGGTTAATGGAATAGTGGAAAGTCAAGTTAAAATTGGATGTTTTGAGAGATTTAGGAAATGAAAAATTGTTATAGAGACATGTATTAGAAAAGTCCTAAGCTTCTAGTATTAGTGATAATTTAGTGGCTAAACCTTTTAATGATTCTAACTCAGTCATGATTTTTTCGATCTAGTGCAACTTTAGTTATTCTGGTTAATTTTGACTGGATATTATTGACGTGGATGCTGGTTGGCCAACATGGCGCCCGTGGCACTAACTTGGAAATTTTATTAATATTTAATTTTTTTCTTCTTTTTTCTTTCTTTTTCCTTGTATCAATGATCGACCTCTAGCCACAAGCGATGGCTAGGTGAGTTGGCCTTGTTTGGGTGAAGGTTGTCGTCACTTGCCATAGGCAAGGGCCAATGAGACGAGCCCTAGAGAGGGCTCCCTTCCTCGAGCCAAGGTAGTCGTGCCAGATTTGACAAGGAGAGCCCTCATTGAGGCTCAACCTTACCTAAACCTAGTTAGCCCTAGCAAGAGTTGGCCTCACTTAGGCCAATGTACCTCACTTAGGCCAAGTGGACCTCCCTTAGGGCAGGTGAACCTTGCTAGGTGTCGCCCGAATGAGGGCAATGCTCAGCAAAGCCACTCTAACTTGGGCGGGGGTCGGCTTTGCCAGATTAGGCCTAGGCAAGGTTGACTTTTGTTAGACATCACCTAGCCGAGGGAAGCTCTAGCAAAGGCTCACTAGGCTGGGCCGCTTGTGGTGAGCAACGACGACCCTTGCCCAAGTGAGGCTAACTCGCATGGTCATGGTTGGTGGTCAGTCACTAGCAAAAGGAAGAAGAAAGGAAAAGATTGAAAAAAAATCGATAAATATTATAAAAAATTATTTACATCAGTGTTGGGCAGTACCACATAGACTAGCTAGTCTCACATTAGTAATATATGATCAAAATTAATTAAAAAGATTGAATTGGCACTAAATCGAAAGGCTTAGGACTAAGTTAGGTTAAATTGACACCAAAGTAATAGGTTAATAGTCATTCTGACACTTTCCCAATTGTTATATGTGAACACAAGGAAAATATTATGTTGTCCACTATTTAAAATCCGTGATTTATAAGACACCTGCCATGGATATTGATGGAATTTTCTGGCCAAATTTTGAGATTGGAAAAGGCACGCATCTGTTATATTGAATAGAGAGATGATTTGCTCTACCAAACCAACAAAACTAAAACTTCAGAGTCTCCTCCACAATTCTATACTCATTATCCCACGAACGTTCCCACGGATGCATCAGAAGGACGGCCCTTGCTCCTTCGTGCCAAAAATAAGGTGACACCCACAAGCTACAACCACCGAAGGGAGAGGAGTATATCGGGACCGAATCAGAACGAGCAACCCCATACCTACTGCTCATTAATTTAGTAACCAAAGATCATCAATTCAGTAGAGGCTTTAGCCTCCTTGAAGCTTCCAGCATGCACTCTCTACTCCCGAATGCACTCACTCGGATATAACCTTCGCCACCGGGGCCGAATCCGGCCCCTGGGACTGTCACGATGTGGGCTCTCTCCAGTATCTCGTCGAACACCTCCCAAGAACTCCGGCCCGGGAACTGCACCCACGCGTATGGGGCGTTCTTGCCGCCGTAGACCTTTAATCCGAGGGACGTGAATGCGTCGACGATTATGTCTGCGTTCTCGTGGTAGTAGTCTATGGATCTGCGAAGAGCCTGAGAAAGAAGTTTGGTGATCCTCCGTTAGATTATATTGTTCTCGGTGCTTTCGAAAAATCAAGAAACATAGACGAACGTCGATATTAACTGATCTGATCACCTGGTAACCATCTGCAGAGAGGCAAGCAAGACCTCCTGCCTGAGAGATGCTCGATGCACCGTTAAAGCACGTGCACACGATGCGATTAAAATCGTTTATGAGTGGGAATCCGTTTGAGTATTTCAGTTCCTTTGGTACGACGGCCCAGCCGAGGCGGACGCCCGTGAACCCAGCAAACTTAGAAAAGGAAGATATCTCTATCGCGACCTGCGCATAAAGAACACTAGTCAACTTTAATCACACACCACCAGTGGAGCTCATATGATTGGTTATGTTTACCCTGCCGTACTTAGGTAACGTGGTCCATCTAACAATCTTCTTGGTCATCACTAGGGTTACTAGCGTAAAATGAAACAAACCTCATTGGCTCCAGGGATCTCGAAGATCGACCTAGGGCTTCCGTCCGAAATATACGAAGCGTACGCAGAATCGTGAACTATGATCGACCCGTTCGCCTTGGCGAATTCCACTAGTTGCTCTAATTGTCGTCGGGACGCGGCGGTGCCGGTCGGATTGTTGGGAGAGCAGAAGAAAATGACGTCAGTTCGCGGAGTTGTCATCAGGTCAGGGAAGAAGTCGTTCTCAGGACGACCTCTCATGTACACAATGTTCTGATACTTCCCGGTTTCCTCCAGGAACTTCCCTGCTTGACCCACGATTATGCTGGAATCAACGTAAGCCTGTCATGGTGTATATACATGGTTTTCTGAGTACTTTTCACAGCTTAGTCCCCGTAAATTATCGGACTTTTCTTCTACCATGTATGTGCATTACGATATTAACTTCTCATGCCATAGGATTATCATCGTAATTACCGGAAAAGTTGGGTCCTGAACAGCAATTGTCACCCCGGGTCCCAGAAGCATCTGTTGAAGAAAATTAGAATCATCAGGGTTTTCAAGCAATATTAACTCTGCATTTCATTGACCCAAAAAAAGAAAATAAAGAAAAATAAATAGCACTGCCCTAAATAATGATGGACAAAAATGACAAAAAATAGTTGTCCTAGCTGCATGTATGATGTTAGCAGTATATGTAGAACATTAATCGCCCATATATATATATATAGTGCAACTTGTTGAGACCATTTATTTTTTCTAGCGATGTTTCTCATCCTACTTTTATTTTATCGTTATTTCTTTTTGCTTTCTCTAGTAAATATCGCATTACCTGAAGACGAGAAATGTCACATTGGGCACCATCCGAAATGAAAACTTCGTCCCACTTCACTCCCTTATCTTTGTAGACGACATTTGCGATGGCCTCTCTCAGATCCTTCACAGAAGCCAATTCGAATCTTATTAATTCCAGTGTAGACAACGACGACTGGACATAAGCTTCGTTAAAAAAGGAGAGGAAGAAGAAGACCACGTGACGTGATCACTCATGCGTGTGATCTCATCCTCATGACGCAAGTCATTTGCAACTTTACTAGAAACCCTAATCATTGCACTATTCTTTAGCCTTAAAATCGGGGAATATAAAGTAAAGCAAGGCGGTCCATCTAATTTTTGGCGGTCGGTGTCCTAAATGGAAGTTGACCTTACATTGTGAACGCCTGACGAAACAACTCATTGGCCAACTAGGTCTCGTGTGAGTAGGTATCGTTTGCTTCACTCAACTTAAGAGCGACGACCTAATACGTCCAAAAGCGATCTTTCATTGCACTTCGTTCTGGCAACTTATATGTTGATAGGGATTATTATCCCATATTATGAATTAACTGAAGAGCAATCATTTTCAAGGGCATTAATGCAATAACTATATATGTGTTACCTGTAACTATTGCTCGAGATAATAAAAGTCTCGCAACATCCATGGCTATTGCTCCCCTATGTATGATCAGCACAGCTTATCCTTTCACTTTCAAGATGCAATTATATGATAAAGAAGCATGTCTGGATTTGCTCATTTATGGTGGAAGACAAGTAAACAATGGAGTCAATTTTGATAGGTACGATCGATCACTGTTCGCTGACAATTCAATGAAGGCTCGAGACAAGTGAATTCTTCTTTAAGGTAATCTGACAAAAGTTCTAGGGAGTAGCGTGGTTCAAAGGCTTAAACCCAGTCTTGGTGATGGAGCACTCTGGTCACATAACTCACATCAAAAGCTTAAATTTTCCACGGCTATATGTAGTCTAGGATGACTAGAAAAATAATGCTCGTAGATCTACCATACAAAAAGGAACCTTAGAAGGACCCACAAAAACTGGAACCATATCGAGTTTAGGTTTGCTCTTCATATTTTGCAAGTATTATAAACATCGAAGTCAAGTGGTAACTTTCGGTGAGAGTTTCCAGCTCAAAAGCTAACATTATTTATGATGCAAGCGATGAATCATGCATGCACAAACTTTCTAAACCATGTGTAGCTCATGGTTCATTCACAAGTTTAAGCCTAATCAAGATGCTTCCTTCTTCAACTTCTAACCCTCAAATTTGAAGGATCCCTGTGAATAGAATTTGATCTTTTTCTAAAATCTTGTTTGTCCTTAGTTCGTGAAGACATTTTTCTATGTTGATTACAATCTGCGCTTTGTTTTCGCAGCACGAAACTGCTTGTAAGAGAAGCACGGCATAAAATTTCGTACCTTCTTTGGTATGGGCTAGGTTACCAAACGAGGTAGGAAGAGACATTTCCTGGTATCTGCCTTAGAAAAGTCACTTGCATTATAGAGATTCTATGGTCCAACTCATTCTAACAAGTTTAGTTGTTGCAAGATTAAATAATAAGACGGGTCAGAACAGCTTGCTTTTTATGGAGTTTATACCTTGTACCCGACTTGGATTTGACTGACTCTTATATTAAAAAAAAAACAAGTCAAATTCTAAATTGGAAAGTCAAAATAAATAGTCAGGTGTAGAGGTTGCCCCCTCCTAACTTTACCGTTTTGCTCTTTAGGCTTTTGAGTGTATCAAACATGAACAGGATTATGTGATAATATACAGTAACAAATTTCAAATGTATTTCGTAGTTTCTTGAGTAATTACGCAATAGTAAGTATTTTTCAGTGTTTTGTGACACGAAAGCTCACTTTAGACAGGTGAATCTCAGGTCAATAAATATTCCTCTAAAAACTTAGAGCAGACAAGACACTATGAAAATGTTAGGTGGTTGCCCCGCATAAGGACCGTTCACATTTAGTAGGATGAGAAATTGAATTTATGTGGCACACCTAATCCACACACCGAGTCCGTTGTTACCGATTAAATGAAGGCTTTGAAAGAATAACTTCAACAAAGTCCTTCATTGAGAATAAACAATGAATTGCACGAAAAAAATGAACACTAATATTTTACCTTGTTTCCTTGCTCGTCTCCATACCCTGTGTATCCCATATCGGTGGAAAGAGCAAGTGCTTTCTGCAACAGGAAACAAATCGAAAAAGAATCTCTTAGAGCAATTAAAAGAGAAGGGAAGAGAGGCTGCTCATACAATTTCTAGCATACTTTTTCTGATCAGATATAAGATGGGAACTAAACAATTTATCTTAACCCTACCCATCATCACCTTCCTCAAAGAGGAGGAGAGAGAAATTGTTCCATTAATAATAGTATAAGGAGTTCTCGCATAAGGAGAGAGAAATGCACCACGTGTTTTGACTTTCAACCTCTGTTAGATTCAGCTAGGGCAACCTGGAGATAGACGAAGTTTCTTGGTCATTTGGTACGCCTTACGTGGCTATTGCGCTATTATGTTGTGCGCACGTACGACTTTTGAAGGGGCAAAATAGGATCTTGGGACTACTATTTCCATCGTGGACTCCGTTATAGGTACCCGTTACTTAAAATTTGGAATTGATTTTTTAACTAGTAGAGTAGGATCCATACCAAGAAGATTGATCCTAGGTCTACTAAAGCATGGTTTAGAAGTTTCATTCTTAAAATGATTGCAATTGGCTTTTATCGAATGTTGAATGTAATTCACTCATTTAAAGGTATCATCGTAATTCATCAAGACACTTTGTAAATCCATTTAATAAATTAACATTGATAATTCATCTATAGTGATTCATCTAAAAATGATAATTGAAGATTATTTACATGATCAACTTATATCACTCTTTCCAACGAGAGGACTTGGTTGTATTTTAGATGAAGTTAATTTAGGATTCGAATTGATCAATTAAAAGGCTTAATCTTCAATCATGTTCTGTAGTCAAACATTGAGTTTGGGTGCATTTTTTTTCGTCCATTGACCCTTTAGCCTCTGGGGCCATCAATGGTGAACCGAGTTGACTCCTAGACCCACCAAAAAAAATCTTTAAACTCGAAAAGAAACATCGTGAAGGTCAAACCGAACATTGACATTATCGAGATCTGTCTGCATAAAGTCATTTACCTGGGCCATAGCCGAGGTTATGATGGGGGGAATAGGCTGTGTGGTGTCGCCTATTCCGAGCTTTATCAACTCTGCACGCGGATACTTTTGGATGTGTTCAGCCTCACGGATCGAGATCTTTAAAACCCCACAACCGAACAATAAAAAGAAGCATGTGAGGCAAAAACAGAATCTCCACAATTAAAAGAACTTGTCTTGATCGATCGTCACCGATGAGAGCTGACCTCGGGAAAAAGATAACCATTCCTCAGGCTCTCCATGTTGACATTTCGAGGGACTTTGGTGCAATTACCTGTGATTGGTCTCGGAAGTATGTGTTAGATATGACAAATTATTAGAAAACTTCGATGCCAATGATCCATTCAAAATGACCAAAGTTTTCTATATTGGAATGCATACACAAAACTGAGTCAACCACGAAATGGACCGATCTGTGTGTATCACGTATCGTGATAGAGAGAGAGAGAGAGAGAGAGAGAGAGAGAGAGAGAGAGAGAGAGAGAGAGAGATGAATGAAGAGATGATTGCCGATCTCGCGTTTGACTTTGACCTGTGAGTGAACACAATTAATTTTTTGTCTTCCTGGTTGAATTCTCGAGAAGCACGCATGGAGAGATGTTGAAATGTCAATTATGTAACGACCAAGTACAAGAAAGACCACCATTCCCATTTGAATGTATTCTTTTAACTCAAACAATCGCTCGAGAAAAGAGAGAGAAAAAATTCATTTTCTCCTTATTGTTGGGTGGTCAAGCTAATCTTCGAATACTGTCACGTGATACACTTAAAAAGATATTAGCATGATGTTAACAAATTGAGATTGACTGAAAATAGAGTCGAATCAACATGAAAAGATATAAATTCTTGCGATCAATAACTTCATTATTTTGATGACATTGTCGACGTAGTTTCGATTTCCAATAATAATAACGATGCGTTTGCCTATGTGTCTAATGCGTCAAATTGACTCAGTTTGCTGCCCATGGATCAAGATGGTGCATGCCCTACGGAAAATGCATATTCTCGGTGTTGTGAGATGCGCCTGGACAAACTTACCAAGTCTTGCCCTGTTCTCCAAAGTTGCATTGCAACTCACCCTGAAAACACGACGAAGGCGAAAACTTCTTCAGGACAATACCCATGGGATAACTCTGTTGAGCAATCTAATCCTAACATGCACGTGATTAACAAGAGAGATCACAAGAGAAATCTGAATCCTCATGCGCAATACAGCATACTAGACCTGGACGTGTGGAGTTTAAGATGGCCGGAAGAAGCTGCATGCGGCATGCACAAGCGAGGAGATGGTTGGCAAAGATTCATATCTTTTCCTTCTGCGAGATAAAAAACTTCTCGGTATCAAAAGTGCAAGCAAATGATGTTACAGACTGAACAATATGTGAGCTTAGGAAGAATTAGAGGGTCGATCTGATCCTATATATAGCGCACGAACCCAAGAAAAAAAAATCGACCATTTGGTGGTTGGGGATATCTAACTGGCCATGGAATTTTCTCAGGAAGTTCCTGGAAAAGAACAAAGGGGTGATACAAGTGCTGACGCAAGACTCTCTCTCTCTCTCTCTCTCTCTCTCTCTCTCTCTCCCCTTATTTCTTCCTTTTCTTTGAAGACTTCATTTTTTAGCGTGCATGTTTCTTAGTCTCACGTGATCCGAGCACTCTTGCATAAGTTTAACTTTCAAAGTAAGAACTCTCAAAATGCGCATGGATTGTGTGGAAATTTTGCGCGGGGGACCTTTTTCCCAGAACTTGCATCGTTTCTTTTGAGTCCAACGACGGACGGTCACATGCAAATAACTTGCCTTTAGCAACCAATCAGAAAAATGAAATTATCCAGGCATCGGTATTAATTCTAGGAACCTGCCACGAAGTTTAGGAGTCTTGCAACCGGAGCTAGAGCACAGGTCAAGGAAACTACCCCTAGAACAAAGGTCAAACGTGGGAAAAGAGAAACGGACTTTGAAAAAATAATAATAATTCAAACTCTACTTTGAGCCAGCACGACACTACCCTCTTCTAATTTGCTCAAGTAAATTAACATTTAGAAGTAGCTGGTTGGTTCCAAGCAAGTTTCAAACCATCTTCTGAACTTGGACTCAGATTGTGCAACAAGAGAGGCCGCATTGTCTCCTGCTATATGTTACATAAGTTATATGCTAGTGGTGTTGTGAAACTTCTTGTGTTTCACAAGTATACACCGATCAATCTTGATGCTGTGGATCGACATGTGTATTATCAAGGATGTTGGGAGAGCATAGTGAAAGTTCAATGCCCATCGCTTAAGGGAGATCTCAAGAGAATGTCTAAGTCCGAATTCTTTAAAATATTCAGTTAAACCTATTTTTAATCAAAAGTTTCAGCAAATTAATTATAAGTCAACTAGGAGATAATAACAATTTAACACCACACTAATTCTCCAACGGGAGATTTCTCTAATGGAGGACGTGGATCTTTACTCGGCACTGATTTTTAAGGAAGATTACATGGATTCGTGTGAAAAATTTTAGGTAGTATAGACCATTATTATGTTGATAAGATGTAGCCGATGTGGACGTCCATATAGATGCCCATGCGGATGTCTCCATTGGAAAAAAAAAATTATCAATGTTACATCACGACGCCTTTGATAGCCATATCAATTAGATTTAGATTGGATTTGATGTCGGAAGGATTTGATTAGAAGATTTGTGAAACTAGAAAGATTTGATTAGACAATAATTAATGACTAGATGACATGTAAAGTTAGAAACAGCAGGAACCCTTATTCCAGAAACTCTAAACCATAGTCTTCCCCTGCTTGTCATCTAGTCGTCACAAGTATGAATACAAACGTCTCTGTAGTGACCTTTCAACAGGACCATTTCCCTGAACTTGCCAAACTCCGGAGTCGTCCTGTCGGAGCTCACGTAAATGATTACGTTATAATTCCACACGTAAAAACAAACTGAGCTGACTAAGCCAACGTACGAGAGTCCAATGTCGGGTGGATCCACTCGATGTGATCCCCAACTCAAAGCGACGTTGATAAAATCCAATGTGGAGCCAAATATTTTTGTGTGACTCTGTGAAATCGTGTCAGCATGGTTTTAGTTTGAGGAGGAAAGCCATGGTAGTAGTTCGGGCCACACCCCCACAGAACTCGCTTTCATCGAAGTTTTCAACGATGCTGTCGAAAAAGAAGAAGACAAGATGGATCGCTTTTGAAGCAGGAGAAGGCGTGGCAGCTATAAACAAAGCCTAAACTCGTGGAAAACAGGAGTCGTGGTAGTGGAGAATTGCTTGGCTTGGATTGATTCGATCGAATATGTGCAGTCTCGTGTCTCTATTCATGCACCGTCGTACCCATATGCACCACGTGTCGCTTTAGAGTCGTAGAAGAAAGAAAACCTGCCCCTCTCTAAACTAACCGATGCCTTTGGCCATCTTCCACTCTTTCGACATTGACATCAGCACCGTCGTCATCGCCATGACGATGGCTACCTACCCTCTCTCTCTCTCTCCTTCCTTCCTTCCTTCCTTCCTTGAGGAGGGAGAGAGAGGGAGAGGGAGGAAGGCGGCTATCGCGACTTCTTCGAACGATACATCATTTAGGGATTCTTTATAGATTATTAAGACTAAACCAAATTCGAGTTAGGATTCAAGTTTGTTAATGTATATAAACTTTGTCTATAAGTTGCTACTAATTTATTTACGAAAGACCAATTAGAAATCTATACATAGTATTAGAAAAATATTTTACCTCTACGAATCAAAAATTTTGAGATTGGACATTTTGTTATGCTAGATTAATATAATGCTCTTTTGATACCCTTTTTATTTCAGAAAAAATATTTTGGTAGGTAGTTTGGATTAGTTTTAATTCTAACTACTTTACTTGTAAGGTAATCACGCGGGTGTAAAAACATTATTTAACACTCAATAATAAAAGCGTTAAATAAATTGCAAAGATATGAAGGATATATTTACCTCAGTAGTAATGTAAGCATATGCAAAGTTGGTAAAGAAATCAAGTAGCAATCCTAATATGATTTTTACTAACTGAATTAGCAAACAATATTTTTTTATGCGTTTCACTTTATTTAATGAAATGTAATGGTATGCCATGCATGTTTTATGAAATTATTCTAATTGAAATTATACTAGCAATAACATGCACATTACTTAAACCAATTTATGAAAGAAATTTATTCCAATAGCCTAATTCTAATGACGTGCCAGATAGACATGCAATAATCGAATATCAAGCATCTTTTAATTGACTTAACATGCAATATAAGTGATGACATCAATTATAGTTTATCTAATCTAACATGCAAATTATATTACGTGACATGATTATTAATTAAATGAACATAGCATGCAATTCTCAATCTCAAAGTAAGCTTAATTAACATTATACTAGGTGAATTCAACCTAACATGCATGTGTAATCGAATTAAAGATTAAAGTACATGACACACATTACTAGCTAAATGACATGCAATATGACATATAGTATGACATGCAATCATGATTATTTAATCTAGAATGTGAACTAAATGACATGCACAATAAGGTAGACAAACTTAGGCATTTATCTCTAATACTGTGCATGTAATGACAAGATGACATGAATGGCAATGCGATTGAACTAGGTAATATGTTTTCGTGACCTATTAGTCGAGGGCCGCCCTTGGGATAAATAGGTTTGAAGATATTGTCCATAAGGAGATTCAAACCGGCGTCCCTAAAAGATAATTCGAATATATTATCTAATCATAATTCGATTTGACTCATCCATCCTAGACTCGGGCTCTTCCAAACCCATATCTCGCGCAACATTAGACAATCTCACATAAGTTCTAATAATAAAGAAACTTATATAAGGAGTTGTCACTAGTCTTGTTTAAAAATCAAGTGAAGGCACGAAAAAATACTTCACTTTCTAAGCAATCGGAGTTTTGGGGATGGAGACTTGATTACATTAGTAAGTAAACTAACAACCTTTCGGTACTCAAGATTGATTATTTTATTAACCAAAATGTTTTCATGTAGTCTTTTTATCAACTACAAGACTAGTTCACTAATTGATATAGTATTATTCTTATTTAAATCCTAACCATACTAAAAGAAAAGTAATAATCAATGTAATGATAGTGTACAAACATAGACTTAAAAGAAAGAAAAGTGAAATGATTTTGAAAAAAAATGCACAATCAACAATCCTAATATTGTCTCTAAAAATGAAAATCATACAAAACACCCATAATGTAAAGCTCTAAGAGCTTACTCAATTGATTTTAAAACTTTATAGGGGATTTCTCATTTTTTATGCTGAATTAAAAATGTTTATTCAAAAAGGACACTCTAAAATTGATTCAATACTTATAGTAAAATGCTAAAAATCTATGAAATCAATTGTGATCACTCTCCTATAAATTTTTCCAGAGAGAGAGAGAGAGAGAGAGAGATATGGGGTTCGAGAGCTAAATCAATGAGTGGTTCATAAAGTTTAGTTTCGGATATTGGTCTTAAAAAATTTACCTAACACCGAAGTAGATGTCGATTTCTGGAGCTATAGCACTGATGAGGATCGATAATGAATCTTAAAAAAAAAAATCCTCTCTCCACTTCTTTCTCTCTTTTTCCTCTCTTCTCTTCTTCAATGTCCCCTCCCTTGTCTCCTTTTTTATTCTCCTCTTTTTTTTCACTGTTCAACCAGGAGAACCCAACAACGAATGTCTCTCTCCCTCTGTACAAAGTTTCTCCTTCCTTCTGTTCTTTGTTCTTTTAATCCCCTACGGCCTTGCATGGAAAACTAGTAAGGAAAGGATTTTTTTTCAGATTTTTTTAATAAAAAAATCTCCATCGAAAATATATTTGCTCTTTTTTTGTCTCTTGTTTCCACTTTTGCTCTCCTTCCTTTTCCTCTCAATGTTTCCTACGGAAACTTGTTTCCTTTCTTTGCTGCCTTGATTATGTTTTCCTTTTTTTTTTACGTGTTTCGTTATTTTCCATTTTCCACTTTTTTATATTTTGCCAAGGAAAATTTGAGGTGACAACATATGCACATGACATATTTTTGATAATTTTCATGCGAAATCCAGAATTAGTATCTATATATATATACATATATATGATATCTTTGAGATTTTTATTTATGAAATTCGGAAAAGAAAATCTATCTAAATTTATCTTTTAGGAAATAAATTTAACATAGCAATCTTTGAATCCAAAATAAAGTAAACATTATCCGCAGTCAATTATCCAAAGCCAAATATTATCTGCTAAGTATTTTAATGAAAATTTAAATTTAGATGACGGAAAATCAATGACTTGTTTACAGCATGGTGAAAGGTACATAAGATTTTTACTATACCGTCATGTGTCATATCTAAGGGTGGATATTGGATCTGTGCAACACCAACGAGCAAATTGAATCAATGTTTTTTGCTGCTTGCCCTTACCAACTTCTACGTTACAGCAAAGAAGTATCGCCTTGACCATCGATTATGATGGGTTTTCGATTTGATAAAATGCTTGGGGTCTCATTATGTGTTCATGTTAACATAGATGCTTGTACAAAAGAAACAAAGCATCGATCTCGTGACATGTAGAGGGATAAGTATGTCATAAAGAGTAGTGTGAAACCATGTCTTTATGGCCGGATCCAACGTATATTTCATTAAGGAATGCTTGCACAAAACGACTATAGAAGAATATATTAATATTGGATTATTGTGAAGTGATAAAGTGTTTCTCTTTCTTTTTTCCTTACTTTTCCACTTAATGAATCCGATCATAATTGTGCGGATCGAGAGAAAAGGAGAGCGCACGACGTCGAAAAGTTATGTATAAACAAAGATGTAAATGAGAAATTCACAGATATTTGAACATGGTGCAGAAAAATAAAACCCCACTTGATAATTGATCACGAGATCGCTTTCGAAAGTACGATTTAACATTTTTAGGTGCTTCGATTCTTTCCACGAAACGAAAGCTACAATCTAGCAATTTCACGAGAAAGTTTAATGACATCGACCCTTCATTGTCGTCCCCAAATTAACACCACGTGGGGGAATCTCACCCACCACGATAATTTTATCCAAATGCCCCACTCAAAGGGAGAAGCATGTTGCTAGCAAAAGTCGACCTCGAAACAAATTCCAAATAGCGACGACCCGCAGGAGCAGAGTCTTCAACCTAATCACTTACTCTTATAATTTATCTTATTTTGATTTTGGGCGTTAGAATACGTTAAAGTCGCCCGGCAGGACTTACTTAGTTAAGTCAATTGATGCTTCGACCACATTTGAAAAATGGCAATGGATGTACCACTTTGTGGGGGAAGATAATGAAGTTTAGTATTAAGGTTTTCTCCAGTTGTCACATTATTAAATTCCTATGAAATGAGCCGCCTATCCGGATCCGACGCACAAACACGACGAAATAGAGAGTAATAGCAACAAAGATGATTTCATTATATTAGCACATCGCACTTCTCTATTACTACTCTCAATTATAAGAAAAGAAAGACTATATATTCTTGATAACTATTTATGAGTTTAAATACAAACTACTAATCAAATACGGACTTAAACTATAATAACCCTTTGGCTGCTAAGAGCACTGCTCCTCTAATCCTCCGCTCGCTCATTGAATGACCTTCGTGCATTTATGTCAATAGAGAGTAAGAATCACACCCCATACCGTCAATAAAAATAAGTATTAGATTTTTTTTTTGGTGATATTTACTTATGTATTCTTGTCAATTCGTATTATCACAAAACATGATCTCATCTAAGATCAAATGCTTTCGTCTCTGATTTCAGTGAATTGAAAATTGAAGAGTTGGTGGAATTTCATTGAAAAGTGCGAAAAACCGGCAAGCAAAATGTTCTACTGGTGGCCCCAAATCAGAGCTGACTATTTTGTCTATTTATATTGTCGATTTCTTGTTGCTTCATTTTCTTCATTCACGTTAAGACGAAAAGCATGCTTTTCCAGCAATTTCAGTCTATGTTGGCTTCGGGAATATGTTGGAATTACAAATTTTCTCCTGACGAGTGGATATGGTTGGGAAAGTTTTTCCAAGTTCAAGAATAATAAACAGAGGTTCGACTACGATATCGAAAAAAAAGTAGAGCGATTTCATGGACCAAATGCATACTTTATGAAACATGACCATGTTTTCCTTGATCGCCGGTTCAATGAAACTTCCTCTCATTTGTCTTTTTCAATAGGTTGGTTTAATAAATCGTGGGCATCGTCTCCCTTTATCTTTAGTTAAGTTAGCATGCAACACTTATGTATCCATGTTATAATCCACCAATCAAAGGTCCAGTTCTCCAACCGAGGATCGACATTCCGCTCTGTCATACATCATCGTCCTACGGTTTTCAAGAAGAGAGGACTGTTTAGTCCGCAAAATCAAGTGAAAATTGATCATATGAGCAGTGAGAGATGAAGAGAGACGTAAACATTTTACAAGTTAAGAGATTTAGAAAAATCTATAAGGATCACTCGAGTCGATCTTGACTTTGGGTCTATGGACAGCTCTTAACGCTCTCAGTGGTAATGGTCCTAATCAATTATTTGAACTAGAGAGCATGATAGGATGTCATAATAAAAACCGAAAGCTTGAAAACTCGGCTCTATCAAAGGACTTGATTAGTTTGGGCGAGCCCGTATTCCTTTCCTTTTTATGCGAGCTAATCGGTTTTCAAGCTTTACCCGACGTAAATACGGCTTTGGAGCAGCTCGGATTTTCTTAAAAAGATAATATATAAACATCAAAATAAAATTTTTATTCCTCCGCTGTATATATGTTAAATTAGATAGAACGATATAATTCTGCGATTGATGAACCTATATAAACTCATTTCTCTTCATTTCTAGATGTATCCTCTCTTCTGTATCTTCTGTACAAATAGAACCGTCAGGTTTGCTTTTTCTTCGGCCCTCTTCTCTTTTCTCTTGTCTCCACCGTACTCCGCCACGAGTCAACGGAGAGCTTCGTCGGTCTTCCGCGCCACTCCCAAGTGTTCTACTGCTCTACGACTCTAACACCACAGGAAAGAGGCAGGACATGTCTTTGTCCCTTTGAGAAAATTTGGCCGTTGAATTGTGGTGCTGGTGGGGGAAGGCTTTTCCTACGGATTTGTACAGGATGACCGATAATTCTCGATGAATGTCGGATGAAAAAAGGGTAAATCTTGCTCGTTGATTGTAAGTTTTCAAGTATTTCTATGCCACAACATTTTATGCAGAAGTTACAGAATAAAAGTTATGAAATAATGTAAGAATCCATGACCTATTATGCGTTGAGGTTTTGTCTCTCTAGTAAGTCTAATTCCTGAAAACCCTCAAATTTTAGGTTCAATCCTAGTTCGATTCCCTAACAACTCTTGAGTTTTAGATTCAATCCCAATTCTACTCTGAACTTTTGCTTTGATCCTCAAATTTTTTTTGTCTTGTAGGAAATCTCCAACTTTTACTCTAATCCTTGATCTGCCCAAGCATCCAAAAGCCACTCCTAGTTTACTCAATAAAACAAGTCATAAGTCCATTATGAGAACTTGCGTTTTTTATGGGTTTAATAAAGGTCCACCCAAGATGAGCTGAATTTAGACCCGGTCCACGTTTGTCTATATCTCAAATGAGCAATTACAAGAATACTAAATATACATTAGCGTTTGTAAAAGAAGGTTTTTATTAGAGTAAAAAGGAAAGATACGCTTACCTTTTGAGAGAAGAGGGGACGCTTTGTGTGAGAAAAATGAAAAGTGAAGGAGGAAAACGCTCTCTCTCTAAAGTCCCCCTTAGAATTGGAATTTTCTTGGTCAGACTCGACATATATTATGTGGAATGAAAGGTACAGTTCATGATCTTTATAACATCATGTGATCGTGCTTAATCAATGATATAAGAATTACTATCTAGGGCTATTATTCTATTCGCTTTCGCTGCGATCACCTTCGATTGATACAAGAATGAAGAGAGACTGATTATATGTCAAAGGTGATCGCAACGAAAGCGAATAGAATAATAGCCCTAGATCGTAATTATTGTATATTGATTAAGCATGATCACCCAACATTATATAGATCTTAAACGTACATTTCGTTCCACATATTATATGTCGAGTCTGACCAAGAGAATTCCAATTCTAAGAGAGATTTTAGAGAGAGAGAGAGAGAGAGAGAGAGAGCATTTTCCTCCTTCACTTTTTATTTTTCTCACACAAGCAAGAAGCGTCCCCTCTTCCCTCAAAAGGTAAGCGTATCTTTCCTTTTTACTTTCATAAAAACCTTACGTTACAAATACTAATGTATTTTTAGTTTTCTTGTAACTGCCCATTTAAGATATTGACAGACGCGGGCCGGGTCTAGATTCAGCTCATCTTAGATGGACCTTTATTAAACCCATCAGTTTTCATCTTATGAAAAACAACAGCAACCTCTTGACATTGATAATATAGAAAAATTCGATCGAGTAAATATGGGACTAGAGCTAAAGTTGTGGACTTTTTATGAGCCAAAAAAAAGTTCGGAACTGAGTTGAGATTTGACCTAAAGTTTAGAGTTTTTCAGATATTTGACCTAAAATTAAGAGTTTTTCAAAGAATTGAACCCTCTCAATCAACTATGAAATCCTTGAATATTTTCATATTCATGTGGGTTTTTCTTTTTTGGCCCCCGATTTGTCATTTTCCTTTTTACATTTTTTGTTACGTAAATCTATGTTTTCTTTTCTTTTGTCTGTTTAACATTCGGTTTGTGATATTGGATTTGAAACGTGAATTTGTTTTATTTGTTTTTTTCCTGGAATTTCCTCTTATCTTTGTTTTGAGATTCTTGACCAATAAAATTTAGGCTGGTTTTTGCATTTGTTTCTTGGAAACACGTGGGCGGGCCAGGCCCACCTTACTCGTCACCTGGCGGGCCCGGATTGCAAGACAGGCCCGGATGTAGAGCCGGGGCAGAGTCGAAGCCTGTTACCACCGAAGGTGGGCTCGGCCCAGTATTCGATGACCACAAAATCAAAGCGCTGGCAAGTCCTATAGGCCCGGAGCAATATGACCCGACCCGAATGGCCTGCCCTTCTCTGGGTCGGACTCTGTGCGCTGCCTCTTCACTCCTCGAGCCTCAGCTGCATGAATCCATCGGCTTTCTTCGATCTTCGCATCTCTCTGTCTCTCGTCATCTCGAAATTTTCGCGGATCAAGATTTCCAGAGGTGCTCTTTCTTACCTAATCGAATTATGCTGATAATCTTTCATTTCTTGTATAGTTGATGATGAAATCGCTTCGCTTTTGTCCGTGCCAAAGATGAGCGTTCTTGATTTGACTTTTTATGTTTGGCGGCGGCGGCGGCTTCACCTTTAAAGGAAGTTCTTTGCTCTTTGGTGGGGTCTCTTCGTTATCGGGTCCTGCTTGAGGATACCATTGAATTTAGAAAAGGCTTTTAATTTCCCCTTTGCTGCGTTGCTGTTCTTGGTACCCATGGCGGTTGGATTAGGGCGATTTCGGTGAATTTGACTGGGGCGTGGCTGAGGAGTAGGGCATTGTGGGAGTTGGATATATTCGAACTTTGAAGTATGTCTGGATGTATGTGAACTTTGAAGTATGTTCACGTCTTTCTTGGTATTCGTATCATTCACAATCTTTGCTGAATTGCGTATTTGGACTTTTACTTTGGTATGATTACGCGTTTCTAGCGAGTCTAACATCTATTCGACAACCTACTTTAGACGGCATAGTTCCCTCTCTTTGCATGTTGAGAGTTGTGAGAGTGAAGTTTGTTTTTGGTCATCAAGAGTTGATTAGGCATTGTTGTACATTCTAAAGACTTCCATGGCAAGGAAGTTAACGTCTTAGACACCAGTCCACAGGTCACTGCACGACTCAAATCATTCCTCTTCTACAAGTCCATATACTGTTGCACTGCACTTGCGTTTTGGGATTGAAGAGCTAGTTCAGAAGCAGTTCTCATCTTCTTTGAACATATTTTACCTATTTTATTGGCAAGCAGCTGACCCTGGTCATCTGCTATCACTTGGCTTCCTGGAAGCATTCCATGTAATCTCGAGATTAATTGACCCACAAAGATCTATGCATGAGCTACAACTGATTGATGCAATTACGGGCAAATGAGAAAAATAAAAATGTAATCCTGGGACAAGTCTGATTGGGACATCACTTAATGCTGTTGGAGCTGTGAGCGTACTTCCATATATTTATGAAGGTCTGCTTGCATTGTGTTGTATGTCAACGAAACATTTTAGAGCCCCAGCAATTTTTTATTGAATTCCACTATATGGCATTTGAGATTCTTCTCTCTTGAATTTTTCCGGACATATGCATTTTTATTTTATTTTTATGTGTGATTGGGCATTAAATTGGCATGTTTTGAAAGTTAATGACATCATTCTTCTAACTGAGTCGTCTTTTTCCCCAGTCTTGCGTCTGGTTAGCCACTGTGTTTCTTGTTGATGATCATTACCTTACTGAGAGAAAATAGATGCTCGTCTGCAACTTGGAAGGCATTGTGTGTTCCCACAAGTTCGAGTGCCTGGCTATCTAAGACCATGCGAGAAGATAACAGTTTTTCCAGCGTACATTCCTCTGAATGTGGTAATGACTTAATCCAGAAATCTCCTTCCACATGTGACGACAGAAATGTGGAGTCCACCCCGGAAATAGAAAAGAAGTATGTTCATCGTGTTTATGATGCTATAGCTCCTCATTTCAGTTCCACTCGATTCGCAAAGTGGCCAAAGGTTGCCACCTTTCTAAAAACTCTGTCTCCAGGATCGCTCATCTTGGATGCAGGTTGTGGAAATGGGAAGTACTTGGGCTTGAATCCAGATTGCTATTTCATTGGATGTGATATAAGTGCTCCCCTGATCAAAATATGTGCAGATAGAGAGCATGAGGTCCTGGTTGCAGATGCCGTCAATCTTCCTTATAGGACTGGTTTTGGGGATGCTGCAATCTCAATAGCTGTATTGCATCACTTGAGTACGGAGAATAGGAGGAAAAGAGCAATTGAAGAGCTGGTTCGTGTTGTGAAAAAAGGGGGGCTGGTCCTGATAACTGTTTGGGCTGCAGAACAGGAAGATAGATCATTACTTACCAAGTGGACTCCTCTAGCACCGAAATATGTGGAAGAATGGGTAGGGCCAGGAAGTCCTCGAGTTCGTAGCCCTTCATCTTTGATGTTAAAAAGCATCCCAGAGACAGATGACAGTTCAGTAGAGAGCAAGAGGGAAGTTAAAGTTAATATAGCTGCGAAGCCAGAGAAGACTCAGAATTTAAATCATCGTGGAGAAGATGATGCAACTGCATTGAGACAAGAACAGAATATCAAGGATCAACAGGAATACTTTGTGCCTTGGCACTTACCCTATCATCGTGCTGAAGTTGGTGGAGCTTCCGTGACTGCTCTTGCAAGTGGTTTGGCAAAAAAGGACGATAAAAAGGGTGCCGTAGTGTATAATAGATATTACCATGTCTTCGGTGAGGGTGAGCTTGAGAGGTAAATCATTTTTATATGTTTTCAGATACAATTGCTCATCATCGACATAGATACAACAATTTTGTGTTCCTTGTCAGATAATTAATTGATTTTACATGCTCTTTATGGGTTTTTTGGTATCACGCTTCTTTCCAAGCTAGTTCTATCATATACATTATTGAGCAATTCTTGGATCAAATTAAAAAGTTTTAACTGTTGGATGTTTTGATTCCTTAAACCGTTCTGCAAGAAGTTACTACTTACCCATACTTTTTCATGGCTCTTGCATTCAGCTGGTAATATTGACCTCTTCTGCTCGCTCTTTTGGCTCGGTATTCACAGGTTGGTATCTGACATGGACAACATTATAGTTGTTGATCGTTTTTATGACAAATCAAACTGGTGTATTGTTCTCAAGAAGACATGCTGACACAATCAGGTGTGGAGATCGTGGATCTTTTGCAGTAGGAACTGGTACATTCTCATGCTAACTGCAAGTTGTGTGGTCAATCTCAATATATGTTTTGACTATGAATTTTCCACAGAATGATTTATTCTCATGAATGAATAGACAAAGGTATGATTGCGGCCGAGTTTTCACTTTTTGACCAAAATTTTGTGAGTTCTCGGTGTTAGTATAGATTACTGGAATGTAACAATTGGAAATGCTAAGATGGAATAAAGCAACTGATCACTGTGGTCTGCAACTCACTGTACTGATGATGTGCTTATCTGTTCTATATCCACCATTTTGTTTTGTTTTGTTTTTTTTTTGTAGTTTCCATTATGTGACGGTCATTTGTAGCAAATTATATTATGTAGTTTCAGGTTTCCTGGTCATAGAAAAAGAGATGTTCTATGAGCAGTGACTTTCGATAAATGATAATGTAAGAAACATGGTTTCAGCTTATTCACTTGGTACTTTGCAGAGATTAGATGTTTGATCCTTGTTTGCTGACATGTCATTAACTTTAGCAGGAATATGTAATTGCACGAGGATAGGGAAAAAGCTTTTCCCACGAGACATTTTTAATATGTGCAATCTGGGATACTAAGGAGACTTCTAAGTTCTCATGCATTGGACAAATGTACAATGATCCGTCCTAATAATAGGGAACTTTTAGGAAACTGGGCTGCAATTCTTGAGATGTCATGCGGGATGAAATCATCGAAAAAGGCGAACAAACGGGGAACTTCCTGGAGGCCTGAATTTGCAAGACCTTCGCCCTCTTGCATTTCCAATTATTGTTAGAATTAGCACATAAATTTCCTTCACTCTCAAAATTCAACGCATTAAAACTGGCCCGAGAGCTCCATTCCATGAACCATATGGAAAAATGCTTTTGACAACTTAGGAAAATTTTAGTGGCTGAACGACTTCGAAGCTGATGATATGATCAAATCTTGTGATTCCTTCATTGTGAAAAAATAAGGAAAAGAACGAGTCCTATCCTGAAAGTGCAAGGCAAAACTTGACACCAATAAGGCTGTTGGTTTCGATTTCTCTTTTCAGCTCGACTTCTCTCTCAATATCTGACGTTTATTTCCTCCCATCACTTGCACTGGTGTTCTCCTAAGTGCTAAGAATCAAAGCAACGGAGTTTCTTTCTTATACTTCTGCAGAGAAGGGTTGCAGGCCCATTTAACAAGCATAGCCAGCTGAGAAAGACAAATCTAAATGTTTGTAATAATCCTGGTAGTCGTCTATTGTTCTCGGCAATGTGTTTAGCAGTATTTGCAACTCAGGGCTATCTTGTTTGACAAGTAGGGATACCAAGAATAAAAAAACTACAATGCAACTTGAAAATTTTTCTCTAGCGCTTGACACGGAGATATTGTGTATTGGATATCATTATGTCTGTACAATTGCACGTCCATACAGATGAATTTTCAAGTTAAAGTGATATGAGCAACATGTGATGTACCGATCACAAACTAGTTATTGGTGACAAATAAATTTTCCGGGTGTGTACACATCGTCAATTTTCATTTTCCTTTGGCCGCGCTGCTCCCCGGGCTCCCAGTGTTAACCGAGCTTTGGCAGTTCCTGGAGATGTCAGCATATATGACATTCACATGTTCAATGCCCTACCTTCCTCCTTCACACGGTCCTTGATACCGCTGCATACAAGATGGATATACGGGGCAAAAGTCAAAGGTCAGGCCACTTAACCTTCTTAGCAGACTTCCTATCCCACCAAGGCAGCATTAATTTGACAAGTATATCAGCTATTCCTGAGCCAATAGCTGTTTACGTATCCTCATCCGGGAGCCAATACTTAGTGCACGATTGGGTTCCATGGAAATGACATTGAGAGCTGAAATTAACTAGACTGCAAGCAATATTCCAATGAAGGTTCTTTGTTCCACTCCAAATCTCCACATGCCGTAAGAACAGTCGCAAGTACATAGTCATCCACTTCAATGCCTTCAGCTCTCATTCGATACATGAGCTTTAAAGCCTCTTGGCAATGCCCTTTCCTTGCATACCCCATTATCATAGCCTTCCATGTTACCAGATTACGCTGCGGCATGCTGTCAAAAACTTGAGATGCCTCTGCTAAGTATCCACATTTTGCATACATATGAACTAATGCACTACCAACAAACACATTAGACAAGGCAGGAGTCTTGTTTGCAGAGGAGTGAATTAACTTTCCTTGCAAAAGATCTTCTAGCTTAGCACATGCTTTTAGTGCTGATGAATACGTGAAGGCATTGGGTTCCACACCTTCATCCAACATATCTTTCAAGCGCTCAAGCGCCTCTGATCCCAGCCCAAGATGTGCGCAGCCAGATATCAATGCCGTCCAAGAGACAACATCTCTGAACGGCATCTGGCGAAGGACATTGGAGGCATATGAATACTTTCCGTATTTGCAATACAACCATACAAGAGTGCTTCCTATGTGGACATTAGTTTGAACAGATTTCTTGAATATCTGCGCATGAACTTCCCTTCCCAACTCGAACTTCTTGATTGAACCACAAGCTAGGAGAAGGCTTACAATCGTCAGGTTATTAGCAAATATATTCCTTCTCTTCATCTCCCTGAAAAGGTCTATGGCCTCCTCACCGAGCCAATTCCGAGCGTATCCAGCTATCATGGTTGTCCATGTCACCGTGTTTCTTTTCTTCATTCCATCAAATACTTTTCTTGAATCTACTAACTCCCCGCATTTTGCATACATATCCACTAAAGACGTCAACAAAAAAACATCATTCTTGATCATCCTTTTAAATGTGATGCAGTGTAACTGTCTCCCGAAATTCAATGCCTTCTCCTCGCCACAGACATTCAAAATGCTACACACAGTATGCTCGTTTGGCAACAATCCATCCCTGAACATTTTCCCAAACATTGAGAAAGCCTCTTCTCCATATCCTTGTCGGGAACAAGCAGTGATGATTGTCGTCCAAGACACCACATCATGCTCATTCATCCGGTCGAATGCACAAAAAGCGCTATCGAGCACCCCACACTGTGCATAGAAATGAACTATAGCACTCTCGACAATCAAGTTTCTCTGGTCATTCTTGATAACACAGGCATGAACTTGTTTTCCAAGCTGGAAATCCAACCTCCTGCTACACAAATTCAAAATACACACATATGTCTTGCAATTTGCCCGAACCCCATTCCCAAGAGCTTCAAGAAACAACCTCAAAGCCTCACTGTCTAAGCCAAACCTCACGCACGCATTAATAATCGTAGTCCAACTGACTACATCCCTGTCAGGCATTTCGTCAAACACCTTTCTGACATCGTCCAATCTCCCATATCTCAAATATGCACACATCAGATTATTATTAACGTAAGCAGCACCGGTTCCTGAACATTTCAAACCTACAGCTTGAACTTTCTGAATATCTCTCACAGTAGAACACGACTGTAACCAAGAAGCAAGAAGGCCATCGTTTATGCATTGGGCTTCAGAAGAGCCACCGGCCAAATCCCCATCTGGGTTATCGTGGGAGACATCGCTCGACGCGGGAGACAAGTATCTGGAGCGCAACGGATGGAATCTCCTGTGGCCGCCGTTTCTTGCTTTCGAGGAAAGGCTAAACTTTGGCGCTTGAGGGTTTTGACGAAGGAGAGAGACGGGTATATCGAATGGAGTGAGGTTGGGCGAGAGAAAGGTGTAGGAGAAGAGCATTTGCCTGAAATGGTATGAAGTTCCTTCCCGAAGAATCGGTTTGAGAAGCTCGCTCATGTCATCTGTTCTGTTGGTCGGTCAAAGGAAGTTGGTTCAGTTTAAGCTTTGATACGATGACTGGCTGAGCTTTTTTTTTTTTTTTTTTTTTTTTTTCCGCTTGTACAAACTGCGAACGATTTGGGTGAAGCGTTTCTTGGGTTTATATCTCGAGCTAAGTTAGGAGCGCCCTTTATAAAGAAACTGACATTATGGGAATGTGAAGAAAGTTTGTTATCTTTGCCGATGTTATCAACCAACAACAAAAGTAAAATGAAAACATACATATATGTGAAAAAGATGGGGGAATGATTCATAAAAGAAAGAGTTCGAGTTGGACTAATTTTGGAACAAAAAATGTGTTTACTTCGGATTTATTTTCTAGCGCAACGGAAGCAGTTTTTCCCTAAGGCAGCAGCTTGATGAACTAGAAATAAATCCTACTAATACAATTTTTGCCAGTACGTTTTTAGTCAAATCTCAAGTGATAGTTGTATTCGATTCAACTTTTGAAAAAAAAAAACTCTTTGGAAAAATATAAAGGAGTTTAGGTTATATGATTTTTTTAATGCAAGCAATGCCGAGCAACTTGATAAGTAAGAGTGTAATCGCAAGCAACTTTGATTATATATTATTTGAAAATAATCACACTGTCAATGACTTGCTTTTTTTTCTTTTCTTTTCAAGTAAACCTTAAACCCTTCATCCGATACCAACAGAGGCCTTAGTCGCTAGCAAATCAAATATAGCATGCGCAGCCATTGTTTGAGGTCGCAAGGGCTAAGCTCAACAAGCGAGGTCACAACCCCATGTAGCCTTGCTGAGGTAGCACAATCTCACGTAAGGTTTGCCAATGGTCAGATCTGGCATCGGCAACGACACATGAGGTGGAAGGAACTTCGAAAGTTCAGCGAGAGCAAACTTAGAAGGAAAAAAATGACCAAAACTACTACGGACCAGTATTGTGCCAAGAGACTTCAGAAAACTTTGGAAGTGGAAAACATTTCTCCAAAGCTTCCAGAAACCCAAAAAATAATTGCTAAGACGCCTTATCATTTTGGCCAAGATCTTTTAGAGGTCAAAAAGCCTTTGGAGAAGTGGTTGCCAATACCAGATGCAGCCTTAAACTCGTGCCCAAAGGCTAAAAGCACATGCATGCAAAGTTTCTCGCGGTGATGATGTTCCGTACCATACGAGGCAGAAGCAAAAAAGTTTAAGTGGGTTTACACAGGAATTATTCTAATTATTGACGAGAAGAAATTTACACGTCCAGAGTTGTTGCATTCAATGGCAATACCTGGAACAAACAAGACAGCGGAATCACCAATTTAAAGCATGAACGGCAAAATTTTGAGTAAATGATGAGAAACAAGAGTCACGCAGCAACAGGAGAAATTGCGGACATTAGCCAATAAAAAAGAGTAGTTCAAGTCCTATGTCTTTGCCAACTTGGCTTGTATTAGTTTGTCCAAGATTGGTGGCTCCAGAGGGATTGGATCAAGACAACGCTCCGCAGCAGCAACAATCACCTGCCCCATACACGATGAGAACCATAACGATCACATTCTATAAAGTTGAGACAAGCAATGTAAAATAGCAAAGATCAGGAAATGTCAGTCCACAGATCGCAGAAACAATTTTTTTGTTTGACATTTGGCAAAATAACTACAACAGATAAAACGGAGCTTGTTTTCTGTGCAAATCTAATCCCAACAGGGTACAAGTTCTAGCTGTCAAAAGATGCATGGAAGGTCATTAATAACAGAAGGACATGGGAGTAGCATGAGAGACTTAAGATTCCCACAGCTCCACTTTATACTCTTAATCATCAACAAATAAATTCCTTAGCAATGATATAGAAGACCTCTGAACAGCATGACAGTGGAAAGCGAAAAAACTCAAAGCTAGAAGCTGGAGGGAGGGTTGATGCTTCTGCATGTAAGTTCACTTCCAGAAATTTTCCAATAAATTAGAATAGAAGATTTTCAAGAATTGTTAATGGCATGGGACTGGCTTCATAGGTTGCAACTCCCTGAGATCATCCTCTCTATCCAGGTTAGGTAACATCCATGAATATCAACAGAGGAGTTGAATAGGGGATACAGAAGCTGACATCGAACCACAGTACAACCCAAAACCACATTTATGGCAGATATGCTTGATCTTACACTACATCACAAATTACCTCATCTAGCAAGAAGTCGATAGCAGCTTCATCCTCGGCACTTTCCTTTAAAGGAGCCCTTAGAAACTGAATATCCAGCTGAATTTGCTGAAACCCACTCCTATTGAAAGTTTGAAGTCGAACAAATTCTTGCAGACTTTTCAGGGACAATTTTATGATTGTAGTTACGACTGACTCCTGAAATAGAGATATCGATTCAGATCATTTGATGATGAGACTGTTTACAACTGCTTTTTCCTAGCATAAAGGGAACAAGACCTGTGTGTATTCAACTTTAGTGAAAATTTCCACTTTCTGCTTGAACAATTTAGCCAGATGCGTTTCCAAAAGCTGGCTCCTGGCCCTATTCGTATTAGATCGGCCCGATTTGTCATCTCTTAATGGATTACTACGTGAAGATGTAGTGCTTCCATTGCTGTCAGAACGACGATGCTTTCGTTGGAGCCCTTGGGGTAATATCTGCTTCACTGCAGACCCTACTGCTTCCAACTATGACAAATAAAATCACCTCAATGTCAACTGAAGGCAAGGATAATTCATATTTGTCCAATTGTAGATTAACCATTAAGAAGGTAGCAGTATCATAATTTGAAGGCACGGCTTCTTCTCTTTTAAATAGTGCCTCAATATTAAAACAGAACAACAGAAAAAAAGAAGTGCCAACCTCTTGCAGTAGTAAATCAACGAACATATGAACCTCTCTAGGCTCCTTATGCTGTCAGAAAAGAAAGAAGTTTGAAACACATGGTCAATGCAAAATGAATGCATCTCAGTCAAAGAAACTATAACCATACTGACCTTGACCCAATTAGGTGTAGTAAACCTCTTTCTCAGGATGACAGAGATCCTCTGTGTACTCAATTTTACATACTGAGAAAAAGAGACACATATCAACTTCTTTCAAGTTTCTAAATACTAGAACAGATGAAATTTGGCTATACTAATTAGTACACATTTATGAGAGAAAATTAATTCCTCCAGGCAGTTGAATCGTCCTAGTAATACAAAAACCAACAAGAATAAGTTTAGATGGACCGAATGTTTTTAACTACAAAATTTCTCGCGTCAGTTCTAGCTTAAGTTTCATAAAACATCTTCATATTCTAAAATCAAAGAGTTTTCCATAACCTTGCCCCTTGGAAAACAGAAAACATTGGGGCCAGACTTGCAATGTTAAATTCAGAGACAAATCCTGTTTATTGAATTGAAGAGCCATCATTGAATTGGAGTATCCCACACCAATACAATCACAGTCAGCAGTAATGCTATGAAAAGTTTAAGATTTGAAGACACATCCTGTTTATTGAATTGCAAAATTCTGAGGCACTGATTTTGCTACCCTAAAGGCCATATTGACAAAGTATGTCAAAGTATGTCAAAGGATTCAATTAACCGTCCATAAAAAGGGATCATTGGATCTAACTGATTACAGATGCGGTCAGATTTATTACTAGTCTGTCCTGAGTGACAATTCAGACTCGTTCATATGGATTCTTAAGTGATAAAATTCAAGCCATACAAGGTGCAGAAACTTTTCACCAGCTGATCGAAATCTGCGACAAATTTCTCCTGGAACAAAAGCAGGTCCATATTCATATCCTCGAACACCACCACCAGAAAAAGAAGCAGCAATTTCCTGGCAAGTAGAAAAGAGGTTAAAAACTCCAATGCGTGCCTCAATGACACAAGAAAAATGCATTACAGGCATAATTAACCATAAATAATAAAGTTGGCAGCTAATGATATTAAACTCCTTGCCTCAGTGATTCTCGGGATAGCACTCTGCTCAATGAAAACAGAGATTTGAGACAGCACCAAGACAAGGCCCATGAGACCTTTATCACTTTGTGTCACCTCCATCATACTTGGCTCTTTATTCACAAGATTCTTCTTCCCAGAAAGCAAGTTAAAGTGACTATCCAGTGTTCTAAAGAAATCTTGGAATCCTTCTTGCACCCAATCCACAATAAAGTCTCTCAGTTTAACTAGTAACCCCAAGTTGTCTTCCAAAAGTTGCCGGACGTCCTAAAGTAAATATAATGAATAAGAGTCAGAGGATTTATTACCAAATTCAGAGTCCTATTATGAGAAAGGCATATTGGGCAGTAGCTGAAAAAAATACTGCTCAAGTGAGGCCAATACAGGGCCTATTAGCTTAAGATACTTTTCTAGTGCATAATACAAATATGGAGGATTGATGTGAACCTAAAATAAAAGGATATACGAGACAAAACTAACAGACGAATTACTCCATGCTTCGGTCAGCAAAACTGTCACGGCACACATCTCTCACCAGTAAGACATCCATACTGCCTTGAAGAACATTCTTTTTGCCAGATTCCAGGGCAATTTGCAAGGAATGACTTTCAGTGTTCTCGTTTCGCCTCAGAAGGTCATCTGCCAGTTTATAGTCACACGAGATCAATTAGCAAGTGTTAAAATATAGAAAAAAAAAAGTTACTCCAGCAGGCAGTTAAGTGATAAAGATGAAGCATCAGGTCAATTAACCTAGTAAAACATTATATATGTAATTATATTCACAAGTTCACCAGTGACAAGATAGTAATGTCCTGCAATACCTTCAAAAAATCACACCTAGAGAAAGTGTAAAATCATCATTGTTAAAAACTCCTTTCATATTAAATGATCCCTTAAAATTAATGGATAGAAAATTAACCTGAGATATCTTGTAGAAGGTAAGAAAATTTTCCAGCTACATACTTCTTAACAGCAACCTGGGCAGCCTGAGAAAAAATAGAAGAGGTCAGCACTGCAGAGAGCTACTAATTCACCTAAACAAGGAGGCAACATTAAGGAATTGATCGCTTTATCAATTTATTAAAGAATTCTATATGAAGAAACAATGGCGCAAAGGCTTCTAATTAGGACCTCCAGTGAGAATTCAGGTAGAGCAGCTTCCTTTAGGACCTCATCCATCAGAGTCACATCCGTCCATATTGTTTCTGGATTGACATGACAAAGTAATGAGATACCCTATTATAAAGACTCCAAATCACGAATTCACAAACCAATGCCAGAGGAAGTCCACCCTTAAAAGTATATCAAACATGATCTTATGGAATGATACAGTGACTGATAAGACATCAAGCATCACTTATCGCTACACAATACAAAGAACAGTCAGCTCCTTACCACAGGCCTTGTGTTCAAGGCATCATTATAGGGAAAGCCAACTATACAACTTCCAAAACACAAGAAATTCCACCAAAACTTGATGCTCCCAAAAGTCCAACAATTTATTTGACTCAATTACTTTACCCAGAATATGGAGAATATAGTGTAATGATCATTTAAAAGTAAAGAACGCCACCAAGAAGCTGGCCTCCTATATTGTAGTTAAAATGCAGATTGAAACTCATTAAGCATCTTTTCACCACAAGAGAAGCTCATTTGGAAGGATTGGCAAAGCAAAGCTAGTCCTCAATTGTCTCAACCCTTTTATTTACCTTATTATATATAGCTCCATCTCTGCAGATCTCTTCTTTTCGTTTTCCTTTCTATAACTTTTAAATTTTTAAAAATAATAGCACATACAGTCTCTGAACTTTGGTTCCGTATGTAATATCATCCCTCGACTTTAAATTCATGCAATGTGATCCCTGAACTTTGACCAATATGCAATGTCATCCCTTCACTTTTAATTTGTTCAATGTGAACCGGAACTATTGGTACTTTTTCAATGTAGCCCTTCTGTTTGCATCATTTTCACATAATCCGGGGAGTACATTGAACATTTACCAATAATTCAAATACCACATTAAACAAATTAAAAGTTCAAGAACAATATCACATATTAGACCAAAATTTTCGGACAATTCGTGTCATTTTCCAAATTTTTAAGATGCTGAGAGGAAGGGTACCGGTAATGCCTTTATTAAGCACTAAGGACCTGTTCAAGTGCAATACCCTAATTTAACTGGAATACATGTAAAAAATAATTTTGACAAGTACGTTCAGGATAATGACTCTAAAATTGCATTAAGTAATTTCTTTGGCCAACTGAGCAAGGAGTAAATGTTCCTAGCCTACTAGGCACACATCTTTAAGTATGTCCCCACAAGCAAGAATGCATTTTTTTTTATTGTGAAAGAGCTATAAAAGAGTAAAACATAGATTAATGAGAACAAAAGCAAATAAATCCCCAGAAAGCAACCAATATCCTAGTCAAAAGCTTATTTACAGAACTGTAGGCATGAGCTCCCCTGGATAAAATGCAACAAGGTGTACTCACTAAGGATGGTAATAAGGTCAGCTGAAGAAATTCGTTTCTGAAGATACTGCTCCATTGTCTCAAAGTGCCTATATAAACAAAGAAATTCTGCTTAAGCAGCGCAAGAAATATATGTCAACATAAGAAGTTTATAAGCTGAAAGAACAGTAGACATGCATGATAATACGCTTACTTGATAACCAAATCTCGTGAAAGGGAAATAAGTTGCTTTTCTGAATCAGGAAATATGACCCGGTAAGCACGGACAGCCTCCACAAACTCCCGAACAGAAGCCTACATCACAAGTTAAAAGGCTTGCAGTTTAAAGATAATGCACTGTATTCGAAAAAACGCTTGAGGAAACGCAGGTCATGCATATCTACAGCACAAGGGAACAAAATGCTTTCTCTACGATGACCTCATTGCAACAGTAAAGGGGTCACTAGAATAATCCTCATGGAGTTTATTGCAAACTTAATTTCTTGGCACCTAATCCTTTATGGACTTTGTATTATTCTTGTCAGGATGCTAGAGACTTTTATTAAATAGCAGTTGATAGATTACAAAATAAATACCAAACTCTCAACTCATTAGAAAGCTTGTTAACCTTGGGCTCATTCCCATTCACTCGTGTTTAAACTGCTGTAATGCCAAATTATACTAGTTAGTTGCTTCTTGTTATTGTGAAAAGTCAAGCAAAAACTCACTTCTATTTGGTCTGCCAAAAAACAAGGATGAAACCATCAGAGAAAATTGTAGATTATCTAGAACATGCCACTTAATTAGAGTACTGCTTCAAAGTACTGAATTAATCGAAGCACCATGGACATGTAATTCATCTGACTTACATTGTAGGTCCGCAAAATTTTAAAACAGAGCAATAGTAGCAATGTTCAATCTATCCATGGATCTATCGAATCTGCTGGTGCAAAGTGGTGGAACTATAATATGTTTCTTTGTTCAAAGAACTTTCTACGTATTCTAAATCTGAAGTTGCACCTGCAATTGAACATCTTGGAGTTGAAAGTCTGGTGACCACATGCAAAATAACAGATATATATTCTAGTGACAATGCAAAGCGCAGTTTGATTAGGTGGCAAAAGAATAGTTGAAGGTGGCATATTTGATTTAACTATAGAACAGACAAAGAACAGTGCTCCTCACACGAGATGGAAAGAATAAAATTCCTTAAGGGTGACTCGAGTGAGATGAGGAGCTAAAAAGATGCTAGCAATAATCAGCCTCCATTTTCTTTGGAGGTTTGAAGGAACAAACTTAACAAGTAAAACTGGTAAAAAGTTTTTATCAGTGTCGCATTTTGTATGCAAGGGAACAATTACCTTAAATTTTGTATTCACTGAGAGGGATTACAAGCATTTGATTTAAAAGAGTAAAGACACTGTGAAAACATGAACGAACTTCATAACGGAAGGGGTGAATGCAGAGTAAGTATATTAAAAGTGAAAAGTGAAAAATTGGTGGACCTACAGGTGAATAGTTTCACCCTGCAGGTTCAATGCAACCCTTTTGATGTTTTTACCGGGCTTTGGGTTTTCTTATTGGGCTTGCTAGAGTTTAATATGCTGTTATTAAAGGGGTTGTCCCCCTTGATAGAAGGCTAAACGGGAGTCCCCTCGGTGCCACTTCTATGAATACTCTTACTAATCAGCAAAATTAAAAAAAGAATAATTAGAGGCATCATTGTCTTCTAATGACTGGTCGCAACCATAGTTGAGCTAGGTTCATGACCTACCATTCTTCTAAATGATCAATGCACAGCTTAAATCCATAAGAATGTAATCAGCAAGAATTGGGACACTAGACTTCCACGTGTCAGATCATCACTCCACACACATGACATTGAAGAAGAAGCATCTATTTTCCAATTCAATAGAAGAACATCCGAAGCTAATCAGGAATAATGGGAAACGTGACAACAAGAAATAGTAGTTAATTTGGAGTGTTATTCTGGATTTTTTGTCTAAGGTGTTGATTGAAAGCTATCCCCTAAGATCATTTCATAGCTTGTGCCGAATGGAAATTGATAAGCACTCTCAATTATAGAGATAAGCCACTTTTTCACAAAGATCAAAGTCATGTATCTTCTCAACACACTCATAAATTACACCAAGCCTGGAGAACTTCTGCATCATAATGATAAGGAGCATGCTTTATCATGTCAGCATCAAAATCAAGGCGATTAAGCTGATAGCTCAGAGTGATAACAATTTCACTATCTCTGGAATTACAATCTTCCAAACGTATTCACTTTTTACCTCATGAGAGGCAGGGGAGAGTAACTCAGATAAGCTTCCTTCTTTCAAATTGTCATTTGGATCTACTGAAGATTTGTTTGTTTCTCCAGCCTTAAGATTAAGGTCCATAACAGACAGTTCCAACTTCTCAAGTAGCTTTGCCTTCAGAGTCTCTACCTGTCAACACCAAGCGATCAATCATAAATATTGGTGATAATGCATAAATTATAGTGCTCATATTAATTTATGAGAAGCTCTTCTGAAAAAAGTCCAAGCATCAAATATCTAGATAAGACAAAACTCTAGGAGTTTGCAATAACTGATGATTTCTTCTTGCCATTTGCCATTTAAAAAGAAGTGAGATAGAAACACAATCATTAATGTACTTAAAACTCATTTACTAGGCTACAATTAAAATAATGGAGCAGTACAAACCGGGAAGTCTAACTGCTTGAGAAGCATTGCAGCCTCAGCTCGTGCTTGAATGGATTCAGAATCAGAGAAGAGTTTTCCCTGAAAAGTTTCGCAAAAGGGAAGGGGAAAACAAAAGGAAGAAGGTGCGTTATACATAGTTAATGAACAAAAACAACAAAGGGGATAGAGATATACTTATTGTAACTATCTTATGACTCCTTAATCAATTGCAGTGGGTAAAACTGAAGACTTTGGAACAACTCCCTCTGTAAAGTGCTATGATTTCTAGCAGATGCAAGAAGCGCAACAACTGCCTTTTGTCCACATTAAGGTAGGAATGTACTTCAACACTAATAGTTCCTCTTGTCATGGCATGGCACAGGGTCAATACCATCTCATTCTCAAGGGCTGATTTAAAAAGGACACTGAGGGCACACCTCAAAGTTAACTTATAAAGTATTTCCAGTTATTGGACTTGACACTTCAACTGCTGCAGGAAAAAAAACACTAGTATGACTGTTCCTACATGAGGCTATGGTTCATAACAGATGGACTAATTTATTTTTTGATAATGGTCAAACATATTATGTAAGAAACAAGTAATTTTTAACAGGCTGGATTGTTTCCTTCCTCATTTCCCAAGCCAAACATTTTGGGCAAGATGAACATGCAAGATCAAGTGATATTCTTAAGAATAAAAACCTATAAGAGACCCATGCAGCCAAAACAAACTTAATTAGTGCAGACACAGACACAAGCTCCTCCAATCCATTGACAGTAAGTATCAAGGGTAATATAACTGCATCAATGCTAGTCCTCCAATATGGAATGGGAAATTGCAGGTACCATAACTGCAATCAACGCTTGTCCTCCAATATGGCATGGGAAACTACAGAAATACAAAACTGAAAGCTTGAAACTCTTAACTTAACTAAATTAGTTAAACATTAACTGTTGCAAAAAATCATGAGCGGTTGGTTCTGTTGGTTTTGTCTTATTTCATCTTCTATTGTGAGATTTCATCAAGCAACATAAAGCCAATATCACTAAGTCAAAACAGAACGAATTGACATCCACAATCTAGATGTTTGATCAGGTTTTGGATATTAGGAAGAAAATGATCATTTTTCAAAAGAAAATGTACCTCTAAGTTCTTTGTGACTGTCGCCATTGCTTCTTCAGAAGCCCTTTTACAATCTTGGAACGATGAGTCCCCATATGCCTAAAGAGATTTTAAAAAGTAAGGAACACTTTAGCAATAGAGCTTTTCCCTTGTCTCATGGCAATCTAACTGTGGTTGTTTTTAAAAGATAAAGAGAAGAGGGACACACAGAAGACTACAGGAGTGTTCAACAAGAATTGACCTTAAAAATTGGCATTGCTCCAGTATAAAACTTGACTGCATCAGCATATGCTTTGGATTTGATGCACTTGTTTAGTCTAGCCGGCAGATCGTATATGAACTGTTCTGTCCATGGATAATAAAATCTGTGTAACTCATGCATGACCAAAAAACAAAAATTACAAGAAGTAATGAACATCAGATACCATCCACCGTTACTTTACTAAGTACAATTAAGAAGTTTCTTCTATGTGTAATATGCCCACAATATTTGAAGAAACAATTGCATTAGTGCCATAAAAGATGAGAACTAGTCACATCATTAACAAAAGGCTGGAGCAACTAGTATGTTTTACTAAAAACACTCAGAGCCAACACCAGAGCTGCCTGCCCGAATACTACTTACAGGCTAGAATTGTGACAATTCCCAATCAGCTATTCTGCTAATCATCAAATGCTTTCCTTACGAGGCTATAAAGGACCAAGGTTTGGAGGACTTAGCATCAAATTCTTTCCGAATAATAATAACCTAAAAAAAGCAGGATGACATATTATGGGTCACATACCTGAACCTTCCTTAGCAGATTACGAGTGCGATGCAATTTCTCAATGTGCTCTCTCTTTTCGAAAAGAGAGGAGTTGACACCATCACTTCTGGATTGAACCGACATTATCTGCCATAGTTTGGGTAGTCAATCAGTACTGATTTAAAGTTAAGGTTTCATCAGTGCATTCTCCATTACACGCATCTGTATTGGCACAAGAAGGCCCTGTGCATTCAAGTACAGTGTACATGCATATGCACACACAAGAGAGAGAGAGGGATACGTTCCACATACCTTTTCAAGGAGCTGTTCCATATTTGTTTCCATGCCAACAATGTTGCTCTTCATTCTGTCAGAAAAGAAACCAAGCTTCACCTTTGCTAAATAACAAAAAAAGCAACAGAAAGCTAACTAGTACCCCACAAAAACACAGCAGACAATTATTCACACCATAAAGACTGCCTAGATGTTAAAATGACAGGATAAACAAGACCGTTATGAAGCTCTCTAAAACTTGCAAGATCTGATGCCTTGTTTACCTCTTGATTGTATCTGTAGCACTGATGAACTTATTGTAATTTTCATAAACCAACATCTGAAGATCAGTATCAAGATTTTTTATCTCGGCTGCCATTTCCACATGCCTCTTGAGCAGCCCCTCTAGATTTGACCTTTGGACCTGCATGATTCACGACAGTTGCCAATTAACACCAGTGAGATTTTCCGCATCTAATCATGAGAATAGCCACCCTACTTACTCCTATTATATGCATCGTTTAAGCCTCCCACTCTACCCAAGTCAGTCATTGCGATTTCATCAAAAGCAGGAGTAAAATGCCAAAGGTCCAAACTGGAATAAGCTCTCAGGAAACGTCAACACTTAGAAGTTACGCACATCTCCACGAATCACTGACGATAGAAAGCCAAGCCTAAATTTCCTTAAGAAGAAAGAATTACCGACACCGCAGATCACGATGCCAACACTACTCAGCCAACAACCTACGCGCCTGCGCAGCAACCATACGGGACAAGGTGCCTCGATCACCGCCGTACCGAACCAAACCGAGCCTCGAGCTAAAATAAAACCCTCCTCGCACGAAATCATTACGAAGGACCGCGGCATCCGGATCGGACCGAGAGGGAAAAGAGAATAGAGTACCAGCAGATTCATGTACTGATCGGCGTCGAAGGAAGTGGTGTTGATGGCGTCAAGGGAGGCGGATTTGGACGAAGCGTCGGAGGAGACGGAAGGATCCGGCGAGTAGAAGCTGGACAGCAGATCTCTCATCCGCTTCGCCTTGTCATCCAATGGAGCGTCGCCTTCTGCAGCCATTTCTGTTCTCGCTGTTTCTGAAGCTCGCTTGAAGGTTCAACAAGAGTTACGCAATGCGTTTCAGAGACGATCGTCTCGATCAAGACGAAGACGATCCTCCTCCCCCTTCGTTGTCTTCTTCTTCTTCTTCTGCTCTCCTCCTCCGTCCTCGGCTCCTTCGGTAACCAGGCTTTACTACGAGTCCCACCTTCAAGCCACGACTTCTCCCAAAGTGCTATTTCCACAGCCGATGATGTCCCGGTGATCCCTGAAAGCTAAAATGACCAAACTGCCCCTCATTATATCCTTCATTTTTCACTTTTGTAACTCACGGCCTCTTCTTATTGGAATTTCAGAATTACTCGTCTACTTTTTTTATTCGAAACGAACATTAATACTTTTTAAAAAAGCCGGCAGCTGCAATCTGGGTAGGGCGCGAATTTCACGACGGCAAGTCGGGGTTGCATAGCCTCGCTCACCTAGGATTTCATGACTATGAGGTCATGCCACTCCAACAAGTGCTTACTGAGATTGGTATGATCTTCAACAAAATTTGGTTCGTTTAAGATCACGTTCATTTACAATTCAAAAATAACTTACTTGAAGTCATGAGATCTTGGCGAGAATGTGCAAAATAATTAGTATTATTTTTAGGTGATAAGTAACTCATAATCGAAAAGTTAATTCTTGGCTTAATATATTTTTAATGTAGATAGCAACTTTTCTTACAATAAAGTAACTTTTAATCTTATGTCATGCAAAAAACAAAGTGACCACTTCAAAAAATATTAAATACATAATATGCTCGATAAATTCATATTTTTGTAAATGAAAACATTTATGCGGTTAATTTTTTTATTATTGATGTTTACACACAAGAAATAACATTTGTATATATGCAGAAACAATTTCGAATGTATCTTATATTTATTAACTGTTTGTTAGAATGATTAATTTGTTAAAAATAATGGGAAAAACCTTACGTAACTCATTAAATTTTGGTATGGAATTGAAATCTACATGAGAGGCTACAACATCCTCAAATTTGCCTATTTTGGTCCAACTGGGGTTGACCTTGAATGTGCAATTTGATTGATTTTTAGGGTCGTTCAGCATATAGATAATCACACAAATAATTGATAATATAGTCCATGACCTTACAATTTATTTAATATGATCCATAAATTTTAATTTAATATCAAATGTTATTTATGAATTTTTAATTTGTCTAATGTAATTCTTAATTTTTTGTTTGTAAATATTTAATTTTAATTCTCTGATTATATAAAGATGTTCAACATTATCTATGATTTAATGAAAGAATAATAATAGATATTAATTTAATTTAAAAAGTAAATTGAATATGAATTAAAAATTTAAAGATCATATTGAATAAATTATTAATTTATGGGTCATGGAGGATAGAGAAGATAGAATAACCATATACGTGTAGAAGCAATCAAAGAAAACCACATAAGCAAAACGAGAAGGGTGGCCTGTGATTTGTCCCAATGTTCAACCATCATAGCCTCGGAAGTACTGTGGATCGTCTTCGTTTCCTCGACTACGTATTCGAAATCGATCGAGTTTCGTCGTGACCGGAACCCCCGTACCCCGCATCGTCTCCCTGATCCCGGGACGTCCGTCCGGCGGCTGATCCCTGCGGGTTCCCGCTGGATTCGGGTTCGTTGCCGTCCTTCGAGCGCGATTCATCGACGGCCGCGACGTAGACGATGACCAGAAGACCCAGCGCCTGCGCCATCTGTGAAAATCTGAATCTCGCTTCTATTTGCACGGCGTGCGTCAACTACAGGTATCTCGAGTTCTGTTTCATGGAGGACGATTTCGTGTTCATGGGTTCTGTCTAGTGTCGTGGAGATTCCGTGTGGGGTACGTGTCGAAGTATTTGGATAGGCTTCTCCTTTCAAAATCTCGGGGTAGAGGCTGAATTTGCCGCTGATGGCTGGTTGTCTAGCTGTGAATTCACTGGATGTGCAAATCATGGAGGTGCTTCGTCTTTGTGCGCAGGCTGAATGAGTACAACAATGGTCTGAAATCACTTAAAGACCGTCGGGACGCCCTATATTTGAGATTGAGTGAAGTGCTTGTGGCAAAGGTTTGATTTCTGTTGTATGAAGCAACTGCATTCTCTTGTTCATTCGTGAATGCTTACAGAAAACAGAAGGAATAGAGCTAAGTAGGAGCAAGGACTCGGACTTTTTCCCACCTCTTTTCTCTTTTTTTAATTGATGCTGACTTAGCTCTTGAAGTAGAATAGTTTTGTCACGACCCCTTTGATTCCTGAGTCCTAAGCTATCTAGAACTTTAATTTTCTTTTTACTATTTCTCGGCTACCCTTTTCTAAAATGACATCAATAGCATGCTTTGTCCCCACCAGCGATGCTGATAGAGTGCCAAATGACAATGGTTATGTAAACACTGGGTAGTTCTGGCCTGTCACAGGCCCTCATAGCACTTCATTAAGTTGAGGTTGATAAAATGTTGTTAATCTTACTGGCTGCTCAGCCATCTATATGTAGTGGGCAGCAGCGGCGGCACCTTGAGATCATTGCCATTTATTGATATTTATGGTAATGGCAGATGAATTGTCAGTTGGCACATATGCTCCAATTCATCTGTCATTCGTTCAGTTCATCATAGATGCAGTCCTCTTGCAAAGGTTGCCTTCACAATTAATCAAGTATACAGTGGGACCCATCATACTCTTCTATGTCATATTTGTGTGATTAGGGTTCTTTCTACTTTTGGTAATGCTGGTAACAGCTCAGTGGTTGTAAGATTGCATGGCTGTTGCAGTCAATCTGATGTTTGTTCTGTTCATCAGGGCAAGGCGGATGATCAATTTAACTGGAGAGTGACACAGAATGAGAAACTTGCAAAGTTGAGGGAAAAACTTCGTCGCAAGAAAGAAAAACTCGTTCAAGGTATTTTTGAGTGCAGCATATTAGATTTGGCTCTACAATCTTCCTAAGCTGTGAGACTGATGGATGCCTTGCAGGGAAGGCTAAGGTTGAGATACTGTCAAACAAATTGAAGGCAGAGTATGGGGTGCTGGATTCTGCACTATCCAAGGTGCAACCAAGTTTCCTAATTTGATATTTTCATTCCCGGATTTACTTTGGTAGTATTCTTTTTCACGTTCATTATCAACCAAATTGTGTTTCTATTGCACGAAAAGACAGTCAATTTTTGGCTTTTCTATGCAGTTGGGTAGGAATCGTGTGGAACAACTGGAGAAGTTCTATTCTAACCTTATATACACGCAGACCTTGGGACTTGTGAGGAATCAATCCTACTACCTTTTATTTTAGATTCTTTGTGATTTTTTTTACTTGCTCTGCTTGAGTGGGGTTATATTGATGATTTATTTTTAAATTTTACTTTCGCTGTTCAATTATGACATATTAAATGCATGGTGACTCCTTTGGCATCTTTCAGCTTTCTATTCTCAACTTCCTGTAGTCGATTGATCTTTTGGTCTTTGACATTACACGCGTACTAGTTCTTTTGGACACCTGTGTCTGTGCACAAACAAGGTCTTTTATGTTATTGGAGATTGTTTATAAATGTCTGATGGACATTACAAATTTTTTTAGATTAGCATAGGCAGCCAGTAGAATTTTCAGCCTTGATATGGAGTCCTTGATCTATATTCTTGGTATGCTTCCTGAGCTGTTTAAGCTGGTTTTTTAACAAATTCAATCTTCTCATTTGCAGATGGCTATTACCTCCGAGCGCCTTCATAAACAGTCTGTGGTCATAAAACAGATATGCAAATTGTTCCCCCAACGTCGAGTAAGATCTGAAATAATAATTGCTTGCTAATGAGTAATTAGAAACTGCAAACATTGATAATGCACCATATTCATGTTGTGCGTTATGAAGGCCCTTTTCCTTCCCTTGAGTGAAAGGGTTGGGAAACAACTAGTAAAGTTTATGTATGTCTTTGATAAACTGAGTTTGTGTACGAAATTATCCCCATCATGGTGTATTTGAATGAGAAAAATCATGGCATGAAATTTTTAAGACTTGAGAATTCACTAACTGAAGTCACAAGCACAATGATCACCCTCAATTGGAGTGAATGTCAGGCAAAGCTGCATGACAGAGCATGCACAGGAATGATGGTTGTACCTCAAATGAGCATTGCTGTGTAGCTGTTTCTAGCTAGAGTGTTTGGCTTGGTTCTCTGAGCTCTAAAGATTTTGAGTTTGTCATTGCTTTGTGTAGTAGATGATCCTAAAGATTGCTATCTGACTCTAATGGAGCTTCAGCTGACTTTGAATTAATAATGGTATCAGCTAAACATCTACTTTTGGACTTAGCATGTTTGCCATTCTCCATCCGACTGTTAATGTACATAAACAATAACTTTTGTTTAATACTTTTGAAGATTCTGTTTTGAAGCTTACTACTTGTTGTATAATTTTTTCCGAGAACTGAGCTATATAGATTTTCTTTTGTGGTTCATGTTGGTGCTGGCGTAATTGTTGTAATGAGTATATTCCTGGTGAAAAACATTGCGAAACACTTGAAATTTATTATTTGTTGCACAACTATTATTACTGTAGATTGGTTTATTTAATTTATGCCTCAGGTGAATGTGGATGGGGAAAGGAAGGATGGATCCATTGGTCAATTTGATCAAATTTGCAATGCACGTTTACCTAGAGGACTTGATCCCCACTCTGTTCCTTCGGAGGAGCTTGGTGCTTCATTGGGGTAATTTTTACGGATATGGCAAAAACTTCCAAAGATTTTCCTGTTTTAGTTCGCCTTTTCCTTTTTCTTTCAGGCTAGTTTTTGTTTTTCAATGTTTAGTGCAGTCCCTCCTTGATAGTGTCTTGTTTGTCAACAACTTGAGTACTCTGAACTAACATTTTAATTACTTCGTTGCATAACAGATACATGGTTCAACTTCTTAATATTGTTGTTCAGATCTTGGCTGCACCAGCACTTCATAACTCAGGATTTGCAGTGAGTACATTTTTATGATTTGAACAATGTGAACTCTTTCACTGAGTTTTATTTGTGATTCTTTCAACATCTTTGTTTTGGTTCTTTCCTATCGGCATTCGACCTACAGTAGAAATATTTTTCCTACATGCAAGATCCTTGAAATTGATACAAAATGAATTTCGGCTCCTAATAAAACCCAGGCATATAAATAGACAGGAAAAAAGACAGTAAAAGTGCTTGCTTCCCTTTTTTGGTGGTTATCTATCAATTAGACTCTCACCCTTGAACTGAAAGGCAGCTGTGATTCAAAGGTAATTCTTGTTTATCTTTTCAATTCATTTGTGAAGGTATGCATTAGCATTAATTTTTCAAAGGCTTGAATAAATATGCTAACTGTATTACTTACTGTTGCTATAGTGATGCCTGTATTCTTTATTAAGAATTAGCTGTATTTGTGGGCTTGCCTTTGTTTCACAATGCTGTTTTAATGTGAAATTGGAACTCATGATACAATATGTCTTGACTTGAAATAGAAATTGGATTCTGTATCTTTAATTGTGCAATACTATATTCCGTTATTAACAGTTCCAAACTTTTTTCGATTACATCTTATAGAAAAAAGGTTGACTCTATTTTTCTTAATTAAGGGTGTTTCATTTAGCTAAGAATAAACTCTCTAGGTTGATCGACTATTATTTATTCCTTTTGTATAATAGGGTTCTTGCTCTCGGATTTGGCAACGAGATTCTTATTGGGATGCTCGTCCATCTTCTCGAAGGTAGATTCTTTTGCAGTCACATTCAACAGCTTGGGTACTCAAGCTTGCTTGTCTGAAATTTTTGTATGTCTTGCAGCAATGAATATCCCCTTTTCATACCACGCCAAAACTATTGTTCCACTAGCGGAGAAAATTCGTGGTCAGACAGAAGCTCTAGTGACTTTGGTGTTGCTTCAATGGAGTCAGAGAGAAAGCTCCAGCTCGATTCTTGCAGAAGTAGCAGTTTTAATTACGCTTCCGCTTCTCCTCATTCTGTTGAAACACACAAGGATTTGCAGAGAGGAATATCCCTTTTGAAGAAAAGTGTGGCATGCATCTCAACATACTGCTACAATTCGCTCTGTGTAGATGTCCCTTCTGAGGCATCTACTTTTGAGGCTTTTGCTAGATTATTGAGCACTCTCTCTTCTTCGAAGGAAGTTTGCTCTGTAATATCTCTGAAAATGGCTTGTTCAAGGTACACGCTTTCATTGCCTTGCAATGAAGAAAGTAGAAACTGTGTTTTTAGTCTGACTTTGAGTTGGTTTGTCACCTTTCTAGGTTAGGTTTGTACTTGTATGGATATGCCAGAGTTAGATCACTTGTTTCTTAAGTAATAACCATGTTGAACAAGATTAGATGATGACGATAGCAGGTATATTCGTTAAAAAAGATGAGAAGTAGATTTCTTTGTCCGGAGTATAGATGCTTTCCCTTCTAAAGTTGACTTGTAAATTGGAGTTTGTGCCAAAACCTCGAGGACTGAATGACTTTGAGGTCAGGTGACATAGCTTATATGTTATTCTGCATATGTGGCATTCTACATATCGGGCATTGTGCAAACTTAGAACTGGTTTTTGTTAATATGCCACTTTTCTAGCTGATATGGTGATACGCATGTACATTCTGTGTCTCACTTGTATATCTCTATTGATTTGCAGATCAAGTAAGCAAGTTCAACAGTTAAATAAGTCCGTGTGGAACGTGAACTCGGTTATCACATCAAGCACTTTATTGGAAAGTGCACATACACTTCCTATTGTGGTATGAGTGAGACTATTCTAAGATCTTCTCAATTAATTCATTTTTTAATAGTTCCTTTTATTATTTGAGTACTTTTAGCCGTCTTGTTTTCTGAAATTCGATCCTTTTGCACTTGACTTTTGCTCGCAGATGATTAAAACCGGCACATCCTGTTGCTTTCATTGTGCTATGTAGGATAGATTTACTAATTATATCGTCACTTCCCCACTTCTTTTGGCTACGTTAAGATGATGGGCAATTGTGATCAGAAAAGCTAATTTTGGCTATTTGTATCACAAACTAATACTAATGTAATACTATTAAAATAGAAAAGGACTGTCTTTTCTGTATACTTTCCCCCTTCCGAATTAGTGGATGCTGGCAAAGTGAGTGGCCATGCCATAAGCAAAAATATAGAGACTGAATGTGAATGGGACGCTATGATATGCAATATGGTGGATTTCTATGATAGAGGTATATTCTGTGTATTACAACTGTTGTTAAGGTATCACTTGATCCTTCTTTTGGGTGAATTAGTATGAGAATCTCATATAAATACATGGTTATGTGCTTAAAACTGATGTTACCAATATGTGTTCTCTTTCCTTTTATGTTTGGAGGACAGTTTCCAAAGATGAGATTTCTTTTACATAATCTTTGTTGGTTCAGACCTTTGTTGGTTTTGATAGGCTTGCCGTGCCATGCAGAAAAACATTGGTGATGTTAATCTTCCTAATTCAGCTGCCAGCTTTCTTAATGGTACTGATTTCTCAGAGATGGGAAAGACTGATTTCCTTATTGATGGATGGGATTTAGTGGAGCATCCTACACTTCCCCCGCCACCATCACAAAATGAGGATGTTGAGCATTGGACCCGAGCAATGTTTATTGATGCCACAAAGAAATGATTTGGCGACTAAACAACCTTCCTTCTTCACGTAAGTTACCATACTAGTGCACTTTATTTGCCAGTTACTTGAAAGATGTAGAAAGGGACTATCATTCTTTCAATAATGGCTTGCAAAGTAGAAGCGGGCAGGAGCTTTGGCCCCTGCAAATTCCCATGAGTTTAGCCTTTGTTATTTAGCTGCCAAGTTCTTTGATTATTCCATGATGTCATTGAGTTGCAGTGATCGGCACTCTCAGGGCCCTTGTATTTATGTGGTATCAGTGATAATTGTGCAGAAATCTATGCAGAACATGTAGCCCGTTTAAGAGGGCTTTTCACACTGGCTTCTAATCCTGGCTTCTTGCTTTGAATTTAACTTGAAGCTTTTGGCACTAGAATCTAGTGATAAGCCAGTAAGTAAATCCCAGAAGTAGAAGCCAAAAGCATGTCCCTAAGCTTTTTGTTTGTGCTTTTGCTCTTTGAAAAGTATGTGAGATATGTCAAAAATATGCTGTGAGGTGTGAAATTTATGATTTAGAAGGAACTTTCATTTATTAGTCGTATATTTGAGTAGCAGTTGCAAAGAGACCAGTTTTAAGAGTTATGACTTCTCAGTGCTAAGAGCTATTTAGTTCAAAGTTCTGATTTCCCTTCAAGCATCCCTTTAAGGGCTTGAAGGCGTTTTGTGTGGGTTTTATTTAAAAGAAAAGCTTTTAGAGTTTCAAAACAGATATTAACTTGGGGATATGTGTTTCTTCAGTTGATTGATATATTTCGGTCATATTCTGCTTTTTTCTGAATCATATAGTTTTTCTTAGGATGAACTAAAGATACTGTGCTCACTAAAACCCTTCGTATTGGTTTTAGGATAAGAATCTTTACTTTTGTTGTAAATGACAGAGACGTGACTTTTTCTATGTTGCTTCACTGATTTATCAATCCATAATAATATACTTCTGATCTTTGGGCAATCATATTCATGCATCAGTTGATTGATTCAAAGAAAACCTTGTGGAAAAGGATAAAAATCTCAATCAAGTATATTGTAGAGTTAGTTGTTGCATCATTATGAGCTACTACAGCATCTGAAACATCTCCTTGGTTGTTGTATGCAGGTTTCTCTTCTTGTTTCTCTATCTGAGCTAGCTCTGCCATTTTCTCTTTGCAGTTGGCAGGTCTGTTGAAGAAAGCGCATACAAAAAAAGAGTATGCTCAATGCAGGGAATGAACATTGCTGTTGTAAATATGTGAGGATAGGGATCAGGTATTGACATGTAAATACAAAAGGGCTGTCTCTAGTCACTCATTTGGTTGTGTAGTTTCTTTCTTTCATCTGTCAGACCATATCACGACTTGGCAGATACCATCTAGGCTACACCTTGAAGATGTACATATCCTGCAGGAAGGACTAAATTGAAGAAAAAGAAATTCACTTACATTCCTGTTAATTCTTCCCTATATTCATTTAGTCTGGAGTCATAATGCCGTGAAGCAAGCTATCTTCATTCTTCAGTGGATCTGTGTAAGGGTCATGCCCTTTCACAGCGAGCCCACAAAACCAAAATGTGATTATTGGAACAGAATGTGATGATTAAGGCAATGGCACTCTGTGCTGGATATCATATTCTGAATAGTTTTGCACAGGTATGTCTGATCTCTCCATAACAGATCCATATCTGCGTCACCAGTTCTCTTAAGGAGCGACTGTAAATTGTGGACATTCATGCTATAGTTGATGAATCTGTTGTTGGGGTTTGGAGCCTGGAATGTGAATGGACCTCTTTCCCTCTTACCAACTTAAGGTAACCTGCCTGTGGAAAAACTTGGTGAACCGTGGATGGATACGAACGCCTACTACAACTGTAGAACATGAAATACAGTCGTTTGTAATGGCATTTGAAGAACTGAAGTCATTATAATCTTTTCCTAGGAAGCTTTGGCCTAATAATTAGGTGTCCTGGTAGCTGTGATGAGTTCATTGTGGAGCCTCTGTATTATAACCTTAATGCTTGCACCTCTCGAGGTTATCTTGAGCTTGACTGATAATCTGTACTTGAATTTGATTTCTCACTTCCAATAAGCTCGAGCAACAAAAAGCCTTTCCTTGGATTATCATAAGCCTGCTTGGGGCGTCCACAAAGATGCAGAGCACACCTTCCGCCTTTTGAAATTTGATGGCGAAGTAAATGTGCCTGATATATGCACAATGTATCACTCATCTACATACAGAGACGTCTATGCCTTTTCCAAGCAGAACATCCATTCTGGGCATTAGATGCTTGTTTGTAAGAGCAACAACATTAAGAGAGCTGGTTGAGACCAATAAAAAAGCACTTCTTCTGTCTGTTCATTTAAAGTAATGCTGTTATTGGTATGTCAACTTCCACAATAGCGGCAAAAACTGGTTAACGAGTTCTCTCCAAAATTTAATGGGTGAAGTTTCTGGAAAACCAATCTTATGACTCAAGTAGATCAAAACAATAAAAAATAAAAAAATTGCATATTCTGTGTTATATATATACTAGAAAAGAGCTGAGCCGGTGCGCCGCAGTTGGTACTTGGGCATGGAACTCGAATCTGAGTAAAAGAGCAACTCCAGTTCCTACGCAAGAGAACACTTTCAGAATAAGTAAGAACCAACGTTTTCAGTGATTTTGAGTAGGAAAACGGAATCCTTCAAGCATGTATGAACGAGATTCAACGGAATGCCAAGTGCGATAAGAAGACGAGTTTCCCTCCAAAACACAATAACTGCAGAACGCAGAACCACATGTCGAATCCCATATGAGAGAGCTGCCGTTTAGGCTGCAGTTCTTATTATCTAGTTTGGCTATTTTTGTCGTCTCACGGGAAGTCAGGTGTAAGTGTGAGGAAGAAAAGGCGAAGACAATGAACATTCCCAGTGTAAAGGAAAGTCCTTTCTGTCAAGTAAACTCTATGCAAGGCAAATCTCTGATGGAATTGGACAGTTAATGGGCATCTCAACCTATATCCCCCACCCTACGAAAGGTAGAGAAACAAAATCAATGTCCAAGGGGGACTTACGAAGCTCTCCATTTCTATCTATCTCAGCATCTTGCTCCTTGTCTACACGAACAAATCACTCATCTATATATATATAAGTTCGTTCGACCTCACGGGTAGTTACAAGATATCGAACCAGGACTAAATTTCAGATGATCCAGTCAGCAATCTTGACAGACTTTTGATGACCAACTTAAGGATGGCTGAATCCTCAACTACGTTAGCTTAAGAGGAGAGAAATGTTTAATACAGTCCATGTTGGAAACCCAATGCACCTTCTTCAGAGACCATGATTGGAGTCTTATGGCACAAAGAAAACTTTTAACAACATTCCAAGATGACCCATTGATTTTCGCTCGATTAGGATTTGGTGTAGAAATTTTTTCATGGAGAAATGATTGAAGGACAAAAGAATCCTCTCTACTGGAAGCAAACAAATTTATCTATATTCCATCGTGGTTGCTAATTCTGATTTTCTCCCCCAAGAAGTCTCTTCAAGAGTTGAATATCAATGGACATTTACGAAATGGAAGTCCACAAAGGAAAATCTGATTATGAGAATCTGGTGGTTGGGTGGTATCTCCTAAAAGCACTTTGAGTTCTTCCATGATGCTGGCAACAGAATGACGCATGAGGAGCAAAGCTAAAATTTTCCAAACAATCCCAACCAGAGGGAAAATTAGCGACCCTGTACCGTGAGGGAAAACAATGCAACGAAGGACATGCAAAACTGAGAAACAGAGATGCACACGCAAATGCATGTCAGTCAGCAACTAGATTATGTTCTCGAGGGAGTGACACAGAAATTTACTATGTTGAAGTTGCGTTAAACAAGAAAAGACACTAAAAAACCTAGCCGCAATACGCACGTGAACTTTCATGAATTGCAATCTCGCTCTTAACTGGTAAGTTTGATAAATCTAGCTGCTCCTACAGTCTCAGACTCTAACTGGTAAGTTTAATAAATCTAACTGGCCCAATCCCTCTAATTTCACTAGACAGCACTTCAGTAAGAGAGGCAAACAGATAGATGAACGGTGATAGGTAAACAAAGCCATTATCCATGAGAAGAATGTCATGAAGGATGTACTCGTTCTATAATTTCCAAAATAACTCCATGATCTACTCAGACGCTAAGTTAAAAAAACAAGAAAAAAACAAAGTGCAATATTCATGTCATATAAAGGATGAATGCCTAACTCTGTTTCAAAAAATGTCATGCCAAAAGAGATCCAGAGGTCATTTATCTTTTGTCAATAAAGACAGTAAAAATAATACCTTCTGCTTCCTGAGCCAGTTATTTGTTTTCCTTAAACGAAGAACTTGATGTTCCAAATAGTTGGTGTAGGCCTTTATCAGCACAAGAAGAATACAGCTCAGAAGATAGAACAAAACTTTGAAGGGAGCTAGTAGAAGATCCAAACAGGTCACGAACAACCATCGGCTTAAATAACGTGGCTTACCTGTTTCCTTGCCCTTGATCTGGCAGCTGACTCGCGATTCTTGATCATCCTTTTTTGCCTCCTCTCCACAGTCCTATCCATGACCTCATCTGAGTATCGACACTTCTTTTCACTAAATCCCTGAGAATCAGGTGATGTAGCAGATATGGCTGGCGCTGAAATGGGCAGAGCTGTTCGGTTCTCTGTGTAACCCATTTCAAAACCTTGGTTTTTGTATGTAGAACTCGAAACATTGATATTTGAATTAAGCACTACCGATGGCTGCAGCTGTTGAACTGAAGCCATGTGAAGTTGCACCCAGTCCATTGGCTGCGAAACCACCGTCATGGGATCAATTGCTGCTGTTGGTTCCTGATTGATGGGACTTTCTTGAACATCCAAGTTGATAACACCAGCACCAACAAGAAAATTCTCAAGCGTGGTTTCTCCAAGAGTCATCTGTGGATTGAGGGACTGCTTATTTACGGAACTGACTTGCTCAGTATCCACAATCTCACCCCAAACATCTTCCTCTGGTTTCTTATTCAGCGTCTCGTTCAGGTTGAAGTTTCCAAGGAAGACATGAGGGGCTGCAATAGGATTCTGCAGGTGACGGCCTTCTTCAGCTGGTGTCGCTCTAGCTAATTCGTTTAAGGTCATGCCGTTATAGGGTTTGCCAAGATTATCCATCTGCCTCTGAACATCAGCAAAGGTGAGAGTGGAGAGAGATTCTTCTCTACCCAACGGAAGAAAATGTGTCCCATGACCTTTAATTGGAGAAGGCATACTTTTGTCATCCATATATGAACGATACAGAGGCCGAAAACATCATCAAAGATTGAGCTTTCAATAAAATATCATTGCAAGCAAACCATAAGTCGCTGAATTTGCATTGTTCAATGAATAAGCCAACATAACCTGGGCGGGGCAGATTTTTTACTATGATGGAGAATGCTCAAGTAAACGGAGATAAGAAAATTGATACTTCAAGAATGGTTGAAATGACTATAAACATGGAAGCACGCGGACATAGAGGGGGTCAATGAAGAAGATTACGCAGAGCGAAACGCAAGCCGCCAAAATGATCGAAGAACCAGTTCGGTTAAAGAGTGGCGAGTGGATACTACTTTCGGAGGGTGAGAGAAAAAAGAGAAGGTTCTCATCTTAACAGCAAATGCTGATTTTCATGCTACATTGTAGGGATACAATGAAGGGTATCTCAGAACCCCAACAGCCCTCTTGAGATGATCACTCCACATACTCTCTCTCTCTCTCTCTCTCTCTCTCTCTCTCTCTCTCTCTCTCTCTCTCTCTCTCTCTCTCTCTCTCTGTGCAGGAATAAATAGTCAGAAGACAATGACAGTTATTTCTGGTTGTGCAAAAGCCCAACTACACACCCGACTATGTTCAGATTAGTGCCGGAAGTATAGAAAACTTTTGAAAAGACGCTAAGAATCATAGATTGAGCTAATAATAGGACCTCAAAAGGCAACAAAAATGTGTCATATCCATCATTAACTCAATTAATTATGATTTTGTCGCCCTATTGGGTGTTTCGTGATCAGGGACCATAAAAACGATTAGTCTGATTACAGGTACTGATCTTATGGTATATTTACCTCTATGGACATTGGAAATGTTCTAGGCTCGTTTCGTATAATAGTCAGTAGGGGAAGCAGTTTAAAGAGGAAAATTTCTCAATTTAACGACAAATAGAAAATCTTGATATCCACGTTTCTTGTGGCCTTAATTGTTCCAGCCAAAATTGGGACCTCACACAAGCATTCTTATTACGACAAGCATGAGAAACAAGATGAGGTGATTACAGCTTAGTCATATTTGTGTATAATGTGACATTGACAAGTGACGAAGCGCACCAATCAAAATAGAGATGTTTTAAAACTAACATGCCGACGCACCATCCAATTATTCATGCAACAGTGCCCAGCAGAAGTCAGGAAATCAACTCTCAACTAAAGCTCCCTCCGAGAATGGTAAAACATAGAAGATATGGGCATTACAGAGCCACTTTGTTTCATCTTTTCTTCCAGCTGAGGTAAAATGTCGCCATTTAACTCGGATCAAACTTTTCGATTATGATCAGTGCAGTATGCTATTCAATAGCCTTCTCATTTCACCTAATGACAAGCTGTTTTGCTGCATTTCCAGCTTGCAAGCTCAGACAGAGAATCAAATCTAGACAGTTTTCCACAGTTCCTACCGTTTTCTCAAACATGCTGATCCTCTATTATATGGTCACAATCTACGTGATTACATGTTGTAAAGGAAAGAATATGATCTGCCACCAACATAACAGAGGAAGGCAAAAACCCTACCTCAAAAAGAATTGGAACATGACCCCGTTAAATGTACAGAAATTAGAAGGACCAGTTCGACCGAACCATAAAAGCTGTTAATCTGGCATTCCCATCAATTCCATGTACAACACCAGGGCACACGTTGAATTTCTTGCCTATGTTGAACTTAATATAAGATTCAGCCTGAAACCGATCCCATCTGGACTGCCCTTCAGATGTCCCACTGAGACTCAAACCCCAGCCCAGTTCATCATTGCAATCATCAGACAAGCTGACAGCCCATTCCATGCATTTGGGATTTGACCCTTTCATCTCCATCCAAGCTCCTAGTCTTATATCCTCGTCCAGCTCCGACTCCAGCATCAGAGCGACAGATGAGGTGTAAGCTTCTGTGCTCACTCCCATGGTTTGACTAGAAGATTCCCCAAGTGTAGCGTGGTCCCTGTCTTGCATCAGTAAACTTATAGGAACTGAAAGGGGTCCAGAAGAAAGATGTTGATCATATAGTCTCTGAAATTCATGAAGACCCAAAAGAGAGAGTTTTGTTTTTCCTGGAATTTGACACATGACTTGACCGAAAGTACTAAACAACTGCTCAATTTTGTGAGAACTGATATGCCTCCGCAATCCAGAAACACAATGACCAACTGAAGCAGCGAAATTTGATTTTCTTACGGTTAGTCCGATGGCACTGCCACTGTGATGATTTATTAGGGGAGGTCCAGAACACGAATATTCAGTGAGACCCGTTCCCTGCCACATAGAAGATGTTACATGGAATATTGAGGGGGAAACAAGAAGCGGATGTGGGATAACTTTCCTTGACATAGGCGTCTCAAGTTGAAATAAGGTATGATCACACGCATACATATTAAGTCACAGAATTGCTGGTAAGGAGAGGGGCAATGTACATGGCGTCACAGAGAAAAAAGCTCTGTTTATTCTTGAACATCTATTTGACAATTTAAATCCTAGCAATGAAACTATTTCCTAGTTTATCTCCTATGAATCCCATCTAACCAGTCTTTTGTCCTGCAGTTTGTTTTATTAAAAAATATTTCAAATTAAAGTCATTAGAAAATTTGACCATCAGCTTGTACCTGATGAAAACAACTTGAAATGACACCAACATCTTTGCATTGAGCTCCAACTGGGACTGCCATCACAGAAAACCCATCACTCAGATGTGCCTTGTAGAACACTTTTGCTAGGGAAAGTGGCGGGCTTTCTAGAATGCCATTCACGTATTCTCTGCCCCTTTGACCAGCAATAAACTGTGCTGCAAGCACATCTTTCTCACGGACGGTTGTTTCGAAAGTGATTTTCGTGTCAATTCCAGTTTGAATTCCTGCTAGCGGGAGAGTACCATAATCCTGCTGATCGACATTATTAATCTTCAAAAGACCTCCCAAAACATCAACCTCCCCCCTCACATGGGTACTGGCTTCCTGGAAAGGACTGTCCTTGGAAGTCTTATAAAAAGAGAGGACGCGCTCGACTTTGTCTTGTCTGTCCCGCAGTTTCATAATGTCTGAAAATGCTTCCCTCTGCAACCGCTTTAAGATTTCAATCTGAGAAATATATCGTGGGTAAGAACAATGAAGCCCTATCATACAACCTATCGCTACATAAGAAATCTGCATATCAGTTGATGTCGAAACCACAAAGCGACCTACTTGAATAATAAAACTAAATAAGAATTAAATCCCAGATATGGACATATAAAAAAGCAGGACTAGCTATATATGTACCTGGATTTACACATAAGTATAGAATCAGATGATAAGCCTTAGATTTGGGATGGGATTTGCTCTATCATGAGAACGGACAGCAAGTTAAAGATGAAAGAACTCAGATGGTGAAATTCAAAATCGTCATTGCAACAATCAATCAGACAGATTGATCGTATACCATAGGATCTCCATCGTAGAAATTTGCATTGCCCACTCTAGTCCGACAGTTAACCAATTTAAAATATCGTCCACCTCACAGAATGCTATTAACTTGCATAACAAAGCATGAAAATTTCGAATTGGACCGCCTGTCCGTCGCCTGTTCAGATCTTCTCTCACTAGCTGCATCTCTCTTTCTACTAAGGAAATATAGGAGTTCCATCTAATTCTCCATAAAGATGGAGAAAAACCAAACACCCTTCACGTCTAATCAATAACTACTAACGGATCTAGCATCATCATCATCCGCCTCTCGCCAAGTAGACAAAAAGTTCATAACATGCGAAGCGCGAGTGAAACAGGATAAACACAAAACGAAGCAACAGACAAAGGAGGTACCGGACGGCGACGACCGGAGCTGTCGCGGCCGTGAACGACGCCGGAGACGAACTCCTGGCTCGACTTGGCCACCCCTTTGAGCGAATCGACGAAAGATGCGATCGGCTCCATGGGATTGTTTCAGCCAGAGAGCGGCTGAGCTGCGGGCTGTCTCGCCGTCTCCTCCGTCAATCTCGCGGGGATCGCGCTTCCCCTTCGCGACGAGAAGGAGAAGCGGAGGGAATCGGCGAACCGGACCGGCTGAACCTGCGAATGCGAGTAGAGCAGACCGGACGGTCGGGCCGTTCTACGAAGCCCTTTTGACCAAAAAGACAAAAGATACTTTGAAATAATAAATTACTTTCAAGTATATGGTATTGAAAATGAAAATAAAAATTTACCCGGCAGCAATTATGAATTGAGAGTATTGAATTTGAATTTTTGTGTACCCTAAGCAGATTCATCTCATAATCACCTAAATTCTTTTGAAGGTTTTTGACAAGCGAATTTGATAGACTCACATCTTGATTAAAATACTTGGCAAGTTGGCAAGTAAATTATTCAAATGTAAAGTTTAGAATCAATGCTAGATGATGGTGAAGGACTCAACATATGACATAGTAACGAAGGAAAAATTACTTAAATTTTTTTTAAATCAATTATACCTTCAATTTTAAATCTTTTTGTTATACTAATTATATCTTAAAATTTTTTTAATTTCACCAGTTGAGTTCATCCGACTAAATTTAGCTGAAAATCATTGAAATGAATGTTAACCATTTTACATGACATAGTCAATGATAATGTGAATAGTTTTTTAATACTTTTTTTCGTTTTTTTTTTGTTTATTTCTTATTTCTTTTTCCTTTTTTTCTTCTCTTTTTCTTCTTTATTTTTTCCTTCTTTTCCTTTTCCTTTTCTTTTCTTTCTTTGTTTTCTTTTTTCTCCATGTACCAGCCTTAGGCAAGGCCCCCTCGCCCCTAGCCTAGATCAAGCGAAGGCTTGAGGCCGGCGACCTTCTCTAGCCACCAATGAGGCCTGACAATGGTCAGCTAAGGGAAAAAGGGAAAATTTAAAAAGTAAAGAAGGAAAAGAAGAGAAAATGGGAAAAAAAAAAGAATGAATTTAAAAAAAAAGGTTAAAATACTATTTAAAACCTATTTATGTCGCCGTTGGTTGCTGATCATGTCACATCGGATGGCATACATGGCCACCATATACATCAGCAATTTAGCCAAAATTAATTAGATAACTCAGTTAAAATTTGAAATGTTTATGATTCAATTGATATAATTAAAAATTTTAGGTTAATAGGTTTATGGATGTTTGGACAATTATTCCTTATATCAAAATCTTTAAAAAAAAACTTGATCGGTTGTATTCAAATATAATTAATATATGATAATAAGGTGCATATGTTTCGGTAGCATCAGGAGTAATACATATTCTCGTCATACAAGAACTAATCATCGTCTGTAGTAAGAAGAGCATCGTAAAAGATCATCGCATTCGTCGTTTTACGTCGTCGTCATGAGTATAGGTCGACCAGGAGCTTCCCCAGCAGCCTTTGGACCAGGATCTTGTAGGCATTTTCCGTGGGATGATAGCCGTCCCAGAACGCATATCCTGAGACATTGGAGCATGTCAAGAGATTCAACCAGGTGCACATAAACCCGGTCTCTATTAGACCCAAGCCGCAGCACCCTCGGTCCGAGATTTCGAACCCTGTCACGATGGGAAAACAGAGAAACCTTTTGTCATTGAGAGAAGATCGAGCTCGGAGACCTTTGTCCCCGATGCCATGTCGGTTATTAGCGTGCAACCGCCGTTCAGACGCTTTGATCGTGTTTTATTTAGTTTGTTATTAGGACATACTTTGCACCAAGTCTTACCATATGTTCTGGGATTCTTCATAATGTCGAGTTGAAGCCCGTAGGTGTCGAGAAGGGCCATCCTGGCACTAGGGTAGGCTCTGTTAAGGTGACACAACTCCGATGATAACTTCGAGTTGAACAGTTGAGCCATCTGATTGTAATCCTCTGCGCATCTTCTCTCGATTCTACCAGCCAGAGTTCTCTGCGAGGGCATGCACCCGAGGGGAGTCAAGCCGACAATGCCAATCTTCCGAGCACCCTTTGCATGTAGTTCCTAGAGTGGTTACACGTGATGGGTTGGAGCACATTAGCATGTCCTCTTGGAGATTCTAGCTTCTCCTAGTGCGCAGAGTCCAATTCATGAGTTTGATTATCAAAAGCAGAGTTCTCTGCGAGGGCATGCACCCGAGGGGAGTCAAGCCGACAATGCCAATCTTCCGAGCACCCTTTGCATGTAGTTCCTAGAGTGGTTACACGTGATGGGTTGGAGCACATTAGCATGTCCTCTTGGAGATTCTAGCTTCTCCTAGTGCGCAGAGTCCAATTCATGAGTTTGATTATCAAAAGCTTGTTGAGAATAGGTGTTTGTTTTCTTGGTTTCCTGATGATACCAACGACATACTGACATAAATGGCATCGACAGTTACATGAACGATCGAAAGCCACACTGGTTATGTTAAATTTGAAGTACCTGCAAGAAGGATGAAGCCGAACGCACCAAAAATTCCGTGTAAGAAGAAACGCTGCACTCAAATATCCTGGTCGGGTTACGAAAATAGGTATTCACGATGTCGTCGCTCCCCGCAGACACGATATACAGGCCATTGGCAACAGTAGAATCCGCTCTCTCCTCTCCTATAAAGCCCTTCAGCTTCATCTTATACTCGTCAAAAAGCTGTAATTGTTTCGACATCGGTACGACGGACTGTTCTCAACCCGAGAAAAGAGATGAACCATCAGCAGCGTTGATGACAATGGTTGTGAAAGGTAGTTTTCATGATGTGAGGAAGGGAAATTTGTTTACCACGAGCTCCGATGTCAGAGGATCAAATCCTGCGCCAGCCGACGCAAAGTTGACACCTCCGATGAGGTCTTGAAGTTGCAGGTTTGGGTCGAGAAATGCGGGCAATAGTTCTTTGATCCCCAGTTGTTCCACTGTTTGATGAAACAAGATAAAGCTACTTAAGCTTAAATCACTACTATAAGTTTTCAAAGTCTAAATAAATTCGGAATGCAATATTCAGAAAGTTATGAAAGTTACTGAAGTATAAGAGTTTTGGTGCTACCAAAGATATCCGAGGGAATCTTTCCGTTGCTGAACCTCCCGGTCGGTTTTCCTCCCATGAAATCCCTTCCATATGGAAGAAAATTACTCTTAATTAGGGTGCTCAGTTTGTTGTTGTTGCCTGTGTCCAATATGGAATCACCAAACACAAAAACAGCCAAGAGTACTGTATTTTTCAGCACCGCTGCTGCAGCTTGCGGTGTGCAGATATGTGCCATAAGGAAGAAAGAGAGAAGAATCAGAGACTAAGCCAAGATTGGGAGCATTATTTATTTTATTTTATGGAACTAGAACCAAAGTATTCTTAGAACAATCAAATGAATCAGGAGGGTAGAAACATCAACCGTGCATGCTACGTTGGGTGCTTCTGCATGGCCCTTCTTATAAGTTAACGTTCTCAGTGGGAGAAAATTTAGACGCTATGGAAGGAGAAACTTAATTCTACAGGAAGTGGAAAAAGATTCGAGGAACATAAAGCATTTGCGACGTTCATCATGTGAAAGATACAGAGGCTGATATTCGAGACAACAGAAGCCAAAAGATCATGCTTTTTGAGTTTGGGAAAATGGATGATGGATTATAGTTGGTATCGAGGGAATGCCATGCTCGTCTGTCGCAACAAAATATGCATGTGCGCAGTATAGGCCTTTCAGGCTTTTATCATTAGACTTGAGGGTGGCTTACCATTAAAGATGCAGCTACTTTCCCGACGTGTCTGATGGGAAGTAGTTACGACCAGATTGGAATCACCATCCCGGGCATGATTCCTTGATTCAAAAGAGCTGGAATGTTCATTTTAGAATGAATAGGCATTCAGTTAAATGGCAAGCATTCCCTGTCATAGTTTGTCCAATCTCGACCAATTGAATGGCCTGGGGCGGAAGGGAACCGCCTTATCACTAAGGTCCATATAAGGAAAAGGAAGAGCATAGCTCATAGTCATCGGTGTCTTGCTAACAACCACAAAGAAAAACCTCAGATAAGTGTGGCAACGATGAATTCATTTTTGTAGTATGGGAAACACCTGAACCGGGGCACAAAAGAACTTGATCAAACTGCACACCAAGTCAATTAAGTTATTTCATTGCAACTCATCCCCAGATCTCAAGGACTATAAGTTAAGTGACCGGGAAAGCCTCAGCAAACGGGAGCTAGAACTAAACTACAGAGGGTCACAGGATTGATATGATCAAGTAATTTTTTACATCCAAAGGTAAAAAGTGACAAGCCGCTGGTATGCCGTTATGCATCAACACAATACGTGCACTGACAATAGTGTAGTTCTTCCTGTACAAAAGTCACCATGTACACGGGACGTATTTTAACACCTCACCGAGGCACATTTATCACATAAGGAGAAGATCACAAGAAGTGCCAAAAGTTGTGTACGGCGCACACTTTGGTGCCAAAAGTTCCAAATCGCTCATTTCAGTGCCAATTTCGGAAAAACCAGAACTTTTATGTGCCAACTCCGGTATACCTGCCAGAAATCCAATGTGGCCTATTGTTTATTAATTTTCAAGTCCAATGTGGCTCACCGGAGGCACAGTCAACATATACACATCAAAATGACGTAGTATAGTCGACTTTCCCAAAAATAATAACCCGAAATCAAAAAATCAAAAAAGATAAGAAAATAGAGGGGGGAGGGCCGGCAAGCCAGAGGGCAATGAAGCCCTCGCTAGTGGCCGGCCAGGGCTCACCGCCCTCTGGCCGGTGAGGGCGAGGTTAGCCTCGCCTAGATCTGGGCAAGGGCGAGGCTAGTTCCCGGCCAGGGCGAGGCCGGCAATGGCCTCCCCCGCCCCAGTTGGCCTTGCTGTGAGGCAGGCGAGGCCCAGGCGAGGCCTGCGTGAGGCTGGCCTCACCCAGATCTGGGCGAGGGCGAGGCTAAGGCGAGGCCAGCCCCGCCCAGATCTGGGCGAGGCATCCTCGCCCTCGCCGGCCAGAGGGCGGCGAGCCCTGGCCGACCGCTGACAAGGGCTTCGCCGCTCTCTGCCTCGCTGGCCCTCCCCCCTCTATTTTCTTATCTTTTTTGATTTTTTGATATAGGGTTATTATTTTTGGGAAAGTCGACTATACTATGTCATTGTTATGTGTATATGCTAACTGTGCCCCTAGCGAGCCACATCGAATTTGAAAATTAATAAACAATACGCCACGTCGGATTTCCGGCAGGTATACCGGAGTTGGCACTTAAAAGTCCTGGTTTTTCCGAAATTGGCACTGAAATGAGCGATTTGGAACTTTTGGCACCAAAGTGTGCGCCGTACACAACTTTTGGCACTTCTGGTGATCTTTTCCCTGTCACAAACAATATCTCCACAGTTCCTGCAGTGGTACTGGTTCCGAAAAAAACGAAACTACGAGGGAAAAAAGTACAGATGAACACTGAAGAGATGAGTGATGATGAGAAAGTATGCAACCTGCCAACATATATCCATTCCGCAAGCTATATACTTTGAAACCGCTTCATCGGGAGTCTGATTAAATAAAAACCAAGGAGCATGAGTAAGTTTTTATGGCAAACGAGGGTAATGATATACTCTAAGAAACCGATAATTTGATTTAACTTCCACGCTTTTAGAGTTACTTCACATTAAAAATGAGAATAAATGCCTACAAAATGCCTGGTAAAACACGATAGGATACATTCTGAGAGGGTGAACTTCTACCCGAAAAGAACTTACTGGATATACTTTCATGTGACGACTATGATCGACCTGAAGATGACGTGCTTGACATGTTTTGATCTGTATTATCACAGCAAATCGAACTTTATACTATTACGAAGATGACACGAATGTCCTTTACAAGGACGATAAAAAAAACACAAATCAATCGCAAATATGATGGCATGAACAACTTGCTAGCCAATTTTGCACGAGATTTGTATATAGCTAGTCCAAGCCTCGTAAAGGAGGAGATCCAGGATAGAAAAGGAAGTCAACATCTGCGGTTTTCCAATCTTTTATCAAATGGACAGTAAAATGAGTATGATGAAGTGCAAAATCTTGTAACACTCTGGAAAGATCATCACACCAGCCATACTGGGTGGTTGGTGGTTGGCTTTCGAGTAGTAAAATATGCAAAAGCGATTTGAAAATTCTTGGTGGCTTCGATTGCTCGACAGTTGATGTAGCTAGAAATGGATATCCTTGAAAAAGTTGGAGCGCACATAGGATAAGATGACAAGTTCCTGCTTAACGTTGTATCATTTCCATGGACTAAAACTAGACGCTTCGAAAGAAAGAGGCGATTCGATGGCAAGACCCGTCAGAGAACCAAGCAAATGGGTGTGCAAAGCCGCAAGGGAAGTATATCTGTGCCCAGATTCTAGCAAAGTCGGAAGATTTCTAATCATAATTTGAATGATAATTATAATTGAATTTGGATTTTTGGAAATGATAGATAGAATTCGCAACATAAATGCATAGATACTTTTAAAGAGTTTTAAATGAGCGAATTCGGCATGCTTGTTTCTTGATTAAAGTATTTAGCGGGCCGTTTAGTTAGATTTGGAGTTCTTGAGTCGACTGCTAGATGAGTGGTATGTGACATAAGGTAGTAATTAGAGTCATTTAAAAAACTCGATCAAATAGTATTCAAACTTAACCAACAAATGATGATCGGGTTTATCTACTATCCCGTGTCGGTTATAACAAGAGTATACTTGTACACGTTCCTCAAAATGCAAGAATTATTCATCGTCCGTTGTATGAAGAGCGTAGTAAATGATCATAGTCGTCATCATGAGTATAGGTCGACCAGCAGCTTCCCCAGCTGCTCCTGGACCATGATTTTGTAGACATTCTCGGTGGGATGATAGCTGTCCCAGAACACATATCGTGAGACGTTGGAGCACGTCAAGAGATTCCACTGGTTGCACAAAAACCCGGTCTCTATCAGACCCGAGCCGCAGCACCCTCGGTCCGAGATTTCGAAACCTGTCAAGATGGGAAAGCAGAGAAATCTATTGTCACCAGGAAAATCGAGCACGAGACCCATGTTCAGTGTGAAGTTGAAATTCAGTCTGCAACTACCGTTAGTGTCCACTAGCTTTCATCGATTCATATAAAATTTGTCATAAGGACATCGTTGCACTAAGTCTTACCATATTTTCTGGGATTCTTTTCGATGTCGAGTACAGGGGTGTAGGTGTCTATAAGGGCCATCCTGGCATGAGGAAAGGCTCCATTGAGGCGACACAACTCCGATGACAACTTTGAGTTGAGCCGTTGAACGATTTGATTGTAATCCTCTGCACATCTTCTCTTGATTCCACCGGCGAGAGTTCTCTGTGATGGTATGCACCCGAGGGGAGTCAAGCTGAAGATGCCAATCCTCCGAGCACCCTTTGCATGAAGTTCCTAGAGTGGTTTCACGTGACGGGTTAGAGCGCATTAGCATGTCCTCTTGGAGATTGTAGCTTGTCTAGTGCAGCTTGACGAACAACGTGTGCGCAGAGTTCCATTCTTAAGTTCAATAATAGAATTCTTGTTGAGAACAGGTGTTTGATTGCCTGGTTTCCCAATAATTGGGACAACAAACCGCCATAAATGACATGGACAGTTACATGAACGATCAAAAGCCACACTGGTTCATTGAATTTGAAGTACCTGCAAGAAGGATGAAGCCAAACGCACCAAAAGTTCCGTGTAGGAAGAAACGCTGTACTCAAATATCCGGGTCGGAGTATGAAAATAGGTATTCACAATGTCGTCACTCCCTGCAGACACGATATACAGGCCGTTGGTGACAATAGAATCTGCTCTTTCCTCTCCTATGAAGCTCTTCAGCTTCAACTTGTACTCATCGAAGAGCTGTAACTGTTTTGACATCGGTATGACGGACTGAGTTCAACCCGAGAAGAGAGAGGAACCATCAACAGCGTTGATAACAATGGTTTGGTGAAAAGTAGTTTTCACAAAGTGAGGAAGAAATTTTTGTTACCACGAGTTCCGATGTCAAAGGATCAAATCCTGCACCGGCCGAGGCGAAGTTCACACCTCCGATGAGGTCTTGAAGTTGCAGATTCGGGTCGAGAAATGCGGGCAACAGTTCTTTGATCCCCAGTTGTTCAACTGACAGATGAAACAAAATAAAGCAGCCTAAGCTTAAATCATGACGATAAGTTTTCAAAGTTGAAGTAAAACACGAAATGATTAATCACACAAATACAAAAGAATCTTATGATGTCCTTTATTCCTGTGAATTTAGAGGACTTGAAAAAAGGACAAATAAATGAAGCTATATTCACAAAGTTTCAAATATTTATTGAAGTACAATCGATTTGGTGCTACCAAACAAGTCGGCAGGAATCTTGCCATTGCTAAACCTCCCGGTCGGTTTTCCTCCCATGAAATCCCTTCCGTATGGAGGAAAATTACTCTTGACCAGAGTAATGAGGTGGTTGTTGTTGCCTGTGTCCACTATGGAGTCACCAAACATGAAAACGGCGGAGATTGTTGCATTTTTTGGCACCGTGACCTTGGCTTGCTGTGTGCAGATTTGCATCATGAGGAAGATAGAGAGAGGAATTAGAGATTGCACCAAGATTTGGACCATTTTTTTTATCGGATGAGGCCAAAGTATATAGAAATAAGTTAAATGAATCAGGAGGGCAGAAAAATTAACTGAGAATGCTCCATTGGATGCATTTGCATGGCCCTTCTTATAAGTTAACATTCTCAGTGGGACAAACTTGAGACGCTATTGAAGGACAAACTTAATTTTGCAAGAAGTGGAAAAAGATTGCGTTAGGAACATAAAAGCAAGTAAAACGTTAATCATGGGAAAGATACAGCGGCTGACATTCACAAGTTTTCTGTTCGTGGGAGAGCAGACCAAAAGATCATGCGTTTTGCGTTAGGAAAATCAATCAGTGTCGGTAACAAGGGAATGCCACACCCGCAACAAAATATGCATGTGCATAAATCTGGTCTTTCAGGCTTTCTCTGTGAGTACTACCGCCACAGACTCGAATACTTTCCTGACATGTTTGGCTGCCCGAGTTGGAAGTGCCATTGCGGGCATAATTCCTTGACTCAAAAGAGCTGGCGCACTTTTTTTACAATGAATAGGCATTCTAGCAAATGACAAGCATTGCCTATAGTACTTTGTCCAATCTCGACCGATCGAATACCATGGGGCAGAAGAGAATTGGATTTTTACTGAGTTCCATACGGGAAAGGAAAAGCATGGCATATATTCATTGGTGTCTCGCTCACAACCATGAAGAAAAACCTCAGACAGTTATTTCTGGTACTTGAGGCATGCTTTTACAGTGGAAAAACCCAACTAGACACCCAAAATCAGTGAGATTAGTGCCGGAAGTATAGAAACCTTTTGAAAGACGCTGAGTACTTATCAGAGATTGAGCTAATAATACGACTTAAAAAAGGCAATGAAAACATGTCATATTCATGATGAACTCACTTGGTTATGATTGAGTCGCCTAAGGAAGTTCCATGACAGACCCATAGAAGTGATTAATCTGGTTACAAGTACTGATAACCTCATCTATTTCCTCTTTGAAAGTTGGAAATGTTTGAGAGCTTTTTATCAATTTCCTTCTTTCCTTTAACACAAAAAGATGGAAAATCTTGATATTCGCATTCCTTTGTAGCCTTGACAGTTTTAGCAGACGCTGGAACTGCACATGAGCAGCACTGCTGCGACAAGCATAAGAAAGGGAGCAAAATGAGGAGCTTACAGCTTACTAGTCACATTGATGACAGCATATATCACACATCCACTATATAACGTGGCATCAACACGTGATGAAACAAGATGATCAACATAGATAATATATTTAACATAGAGATAAATTAAAACTGCAAAAATTCTGACTCACCATCCAATCTGTCAAGCCACAGAACACGAATAAACCATCTAGTGAGGGAGATTATGGTACATAATGGGAAAACAGATAGACAACAAGATCATACTTTGACAGAAGTAACCATTCAAAGGACATCAGCAAGAGCTGAATGTTACAGGCAAGAGTCCTTCCAGCCATTATTAGATGCCTGGAAGTCAACACCAAACTGAAGCTCCCTCCAAGCAATGGTAAGCACATAGGAGATATGGGCGTCAGAGAGTAATTTCATCCTCTGTTTGGCTGAGGTAAAGTGCCACCATTATCAAGAATCAATTTTGTTTTATATAAGGATCTGTCTGGTATGCTACTCAATAGCCTTTTCATTTCACCTTAGCTACAAGCAGTACAGCATTCCAGCTTGCAAATTCTGATGGATCATCAAAGCTAGACAACTTGCATATGCCTGCCCTTTTCTCAACCATGTCATTTTGTTATTATGTGGTCATAATCTAAGTGATTAAACGTGATAAAGGAAAGAAAATGGCTTCCCACCAACAAAACTGAAGAAAGCTGACACCCAAATTTGAAAAAGAATTGGATCTTGGCCCTGTTCCATGTACAGAACTAAAAGGACCAGTCAGTCCCAACCGTAGAAGCTATTAATCTGGCACTCCCACTAATTATATGCACAATGCCCGGACGCACTATATGGAACTTGGCTTAAGATTTTGCTTGAAACCGATTCCATCTGCCATGACGTCCGGTTGTCCCACTAAGACTCAAGCCCCTGCTCAGTTTATCATTGCAATCATCAGACAAGTTCACATCCCATTCTACGTGTTAGGGACATGACCTTTTCATCTCCATCCACGCACCTAGCCTTGTATCCGCATCCAGTTCCGACTCCAGTATCGCAGTGACAGATCCAGCTGAGGCGCTACATAATAATTATAAATTAGGATGAAAATTGTTGTCAGAAGTTGGATTATTGGATACAATAAGTTGGTTCCATAATTGCATAAATATCTTTCAAGGTTTTTAATGAGCAAATTCAGTATACTTGTTTTTCTTTTAAAGTATATTGGACTGTTCTTGAAGTGTTGAGTCAATGCTAGATGATGGTATCTTGATTTATTGTATTCGAACTTGACCAACATCTGTCATTCTGCGTCGCTTGTATCAAGGGTAATACTTATTTATGTTACTCCTCATTTGAGAATTAATTATCGTCCGTAGTATGAAGAGCATCGTGAAAGGAGGTCGTCATCGTCATCATGAGCATAGGTCGTCCAGGAGCTTTGCCAGTTGCTTCTGGACCATGATCTTGTGGACATTTCCCGTAGGATGATAGCTGTCCCAGACTATCCTGAAACATTCGACCATGTAAAAATTCCAACTGGTCACACAAAAACGCAATCTCTATTAGACCCGCGCCACAGCACCCTCGGCCTGAGATTTCGAACCCTGTCGCGATGGGATAGCAGGGAAATCTATGGTCACTGTGAGAGAAGATTTGAGCTTGAGACCTCCCCTCCGATATTGAGTTTGATATTCAGTGTGCAGCCACTGATAAGCTACTTCCCGGTCGGTTTTCCTCCCATGTGATCCCTTCCGTATGGAGGAAAACTATTCTTATCTCGAATAATGAGGTGCTTGTTGTTGCCAGCGTCCAACATGGAGTCACCAAATGTGAAAACGGCTGAGATTGTCGCGTTTTTCAGCACGACAAAGGCAGCTCGCGGCATGTAGATTTGCATCAACGTCAGAGAGAGAGAGAGAGAGAGAGAAGAATTGGAGAAAAGGATTGTCAGCATTTGTTCTTTAATCATGGAATTGGGCCAATGGATCTAAAATTAAATTGAATGAAACAGGAGAATAGGAAAATCAAGCGACTATTATCCATTGGTGCATTTGCATGACCCTCCTCATACGTTAACGTTCCAGCGGGACAAATTTAAGATGCTACCGAAGGAGGAACTTCATTCCGCAAGAAGTGAAAGCAGATTTGAGGAACATAAAGCAATTAAAACGCTAGCCATGTGAAAGATACAAAGTCTAAAACACCCAAATTTTCTGTTCCATAGGACAACAGAAGCCTAGAGATCACACACGTTCCGCGTTTGGGAAAACCAAAGAGCAATGAGTGTCGGCATCGATGGAAAGCCATTCACGTCTCTCACAACAAAATATGCATGCGCATGATGCATAGGCCTTTCAGGCTTTATTGTTTTGGTTGGGCTTTATTGTTTTGGATGGCATTGCCATTACCATTTCAGACTTAAAACAGATGTATTTGGTGGGAGGGAGGGAGGAAAGCCAAGATTGGAATTGCCGTTCCCGACTCAGAAGAGCCGGAGTGCTTTTTAGAATGAATAGGCATTCCGTCAGATACCGAGCATTCCCCGTTATACTATGTCCAATCTCGACCATTTGGATACCCTGAGGCGGAAGTGAATCGGCTTTTCACTAAGGTCCATAAAGAAAAAGGAAAAGCACAGGTTAGTCACCTGTGTCCCGCTCTCAAGTCTCAACCACTAAGAAAAAGCACGGACAACGGGCAATGGTGAATCCTTTGCCGTAGTATAGAAAACACCTGACCCATGAGATAAATGAACACGATCAAACAGCATCCCTACACAGTTAAGCCACATTTTTGCAACTTATCCCCTCAATCTCGATGATCATAAGGTCATTGACAAGGAATGCCTAAGAAAACAGTAGCAATAATTTGAACTACAAAGAATGTACTTGCAAAAATGAAAAGTAAGTAACAGAATTGATATGATCAATTATTTATACATCGAAAGGTAACTAGCGACAAGCCACTGGTATGTGATGTGCGCCGCCACAATACCTGCACTGAGAATTCTGCAGTTCGTCCATGTACAAAAGTCACCATCACACTTGCACCAACTCAAATCTCAATATACAGTGATATCAGGTTTTCCAGAGAAAGCAAAGGAATTTACTAAATACTCTGCTAATCCTTGTCGTAGCCATCCAAAGCCTTTCTTCACATGCTAAACAATTCGAAGAAGTTATAAAGCAGAAGCCTCCTCGCCCAAAGAGGGCAGCACTAGTGAGCACTCACGAGGAAGGGATGTTGGCACACCCCACATTCAATAGTCTCAGAACCAGAGGTCGGAACCTGGACCTGAAATTATCCCAGAACACAACCCCATTTCATATCAAAGTTTTAAACAATAGAACTGACATAACATCTGTGAACTGTTGTTGGTTAACGATCTCAAACCTGCAAATGAACGGTGCATATCGGACAGGCAACTTCCTTCATCCTCCTTCCAGAACCATCTGACTGGGAACCTGTATGAAGACAGTCCTTCTGTCAACACTAGACACAAGCTCAGCTAACAATGAGCCAAAAAAGGGTACTTTCATGACAAAATCCATCACACGCATGAAAAAGATGGATCCTCTCAAAATAAACAGCTACCATGAGAACACACAAGTTTATCCAGTTAATATTAGAGAATTACCAGATGATCCTTTACGATTTTTCTCCATCTCCTCCTGTCACAAACATATAATGTTAGAAAACTATAGCATGCTAACACACTTTCAACCAAAGAGCCTCAAAAAAGATTGCACAAAGTTATCCCAAAACTTTCCCACAAAGTAATTACAAGAAAAACATATCTACAAACAGTTAAGATGTCCATGAAACTATCTATGCAAAGTATCAGAAAGACTACCTGAAGCTTTCTTGCGAGGTCCTCGTGACTCTGAAATCCCACTGGTTTACTAGATGTTTCCTTCGCATTGCTCAGTCTCTGAGTAACTTCAGCCTACAAAACCGCATTTTTTAGAGTGACAGGGTATGGGAAGTGTAATATGCCAGCCTATTGCAAGTTGTAATAGGTCTCAGGCCAAAGCACATACTAACATACGTCTGGAGTTTCTACATTAACTTCAAAGAAACTAGAAATGTACCAAACAACGGTCACAAACGCGAACTGGTTGAGCATTCTCTTCAGCAGTTAGGGCAATCCTACCATGGGTACATTTATCACAGAAAATATCTCCACAATTCCTGCAGTGGTGCTGAATCCAAAAATACCACAGATGTGAGGGAAAAGGATATACATGAACACTGAAGAGACTAGTGGTGATAGAAAAGTATGTACCCTGCGAATAAAAGCGCTAAAATCCGCTCCACAAGATGTACACTTTGAAACAGCTTCATCAGGAACCTAGCAAGGAAAAACCAAGAAGCATCAGTAACTTTTATGGCAAACAAAATGTGAGATTCTGAGAAAACCAACAATCTAATGTTTCCACGCTTTTAATAGTAACTTCCCATTCTTCTCATTAAGAACAAGAATTGATGCATACAAGACACCAGGTAAAACACAATAGAATACGATTTTCAAGGGTTACACATTTTCACACAAAAAGGATTTACTGAGAGACATCCACACATGAACTATAATTAACTCAAAGACAACATGCTTGACATGGTTTGATCCATATTTTCACAAAATATGGCGATGGCATAAATGATCAACACTAATACATTGAAATAACCAAAAGGGAAAAAAAAAACAATTTTGATGGCATGGCACAAGTTGCTAGCCAATTTTGGTCTGCACAAGAACTCTCTATATCATAAAGGAGGAGATCTGGGATACAAAGGATGTCAGCATCTATGATTGTCAGATCTTCCATGAAATGGACAATAAAGTAAGGGTGATGAAGTGCAAAATCTTCCTCACACCAGCTATACTGGGTGGTGAATGTTTGGCTTTCAAGGTATCAAATAGACATAAGCAATTTGAAAATTTTTGGTGGATGTGTGATTGCTGAAGAATCGATATAGCTCGAACTGGATATCCTTAAAAAGGTTGGAGGGGCCACATAAAACAAAATGATAAAAACCTGCTAAAGAGTCCATCATTTCGAGAGACCGTCACTAGATGCTTCCAAAAAAAGAGGTGATTTTATGGTAAGACCCTAAGAGAACCAATCAAACAGGTGTGCAAAGACATAAGGTAAGTATATCTGTACACAAACTCTAGCAAAGCTGGAAGAATTTTAAACAGTCAGAAAATTTCCATCCCATCTGCCTAATGGAGCTTCCAAGGTCATGTAGATGTATACGTGCAGAAAGTTTCTTTCTTCAATAATGTTCCACAAATCTAGACAGAATCAAGATCTCCAAACAATCCTGTTCTCCCAAAAGCCTACTTGTAAACCATGGCACAAAAAATTAACCAAAGCTGAAGCTGAAGCTGCTACAGACTGAAGGAACTTTTACCTCAGCACGGGGGCAAATGCCACAAGCAGCAAAAAGACTACCATATACATGCCCAAATAGCCAATGCACTAAAATAAAATCAATTCCATCAGCACACAGGAGAAAAAGAAGACAAAAATGGATTTTGGGTCATACCCAGTGATCTTTCTCTTCATTGCCAGGCTTCATCATATTCATCCAGTCAGCAATACCTTTCTTCCTCTCTGCAGGCTGTTCACTCGTCTTTAAAGGATCAGAAGGCCTGGTCCTTCCACCCATTTCCTTTAACTGGAGCATGTAAAACATTCGCTTTCAGTCCAGACATAAGCCATCAGCTGCATTATGTATATATTTTCTATTGATGGCCTAATGCATTGATATGGATCCTTAAATGAATTCATCTCTTTGCGAGTATGGACAATGTGCGGTCCAACAGTTCAAGTGCACAAGTGCATCTCAACCCTTGGACTCCGATCAAAGGTTCAAAGCTCACAAAGACCATCGGTTCAGTAGATAAATGGATAGTATGAGCAATGTAAATCCAATAGCAAATACCTGGATGAAAACTCTCGAATTTCCAATTTTTTCCATAAAAAACTTAGTAGTCTAAATCTAACTAGACCCGAAGACCAGTTCCGGTCAAACCAGTTGAAACAGTCAGTCAAGTTTGGAGATATATGAAGGCCTGGCTCGCATTTCTGCAAGGCCCCGCAAGTCCCACCAATATGCACATGAAAAGGAGTACTTCGGCCTCACACCAATGCACAAATGAAAGCGAGCATAGGCAAAAAAATACTCAAAATCTAGGTGACAGCTATTTAAGAATTCAGTCTTATGTTGCTACAAATCATAACATATTAACATAACAGTGTAAAAACTTTTTTTAAGACACACACATTGGACAAGCTTTGTCAGCCCACTAACTTAATCATCATGCACACCATTGGTAAATGCAGATGTAGCATTCTACCTGAACAGTCGCAGCTGTCACCGTATCAAGGAGCGTGTTGGTTGTGTAACGACTTGATTGTAATCTAATACGCCTTGGTTCAATATCCACAGAACTCTTTGACCAAAATGAAAATATAGATGAATCCATCACCTGCATGGCACCATGCATCCACAGTTCAACTTTAAGTTCAAAATACTAAAAGAACGTGTAAACAAGGACGATCAACTCACTTCACATCTTGTGATGGTCTCTAAAGGGTATATCCTCAAAGTCCGACTTGTTGAAGGATCAAGCATACGAATTCCATCCAAGCCTATCTGAAAGAGATATGTAACATCAAGAGTTAGTCGCAAAAGAATCAACCACCAAATGACTGAAGGAAAAAAGCAAGAAAGAGACAAAACAATCTACTAGATTCTCTGATCTCTTCTTTACAATAGGCATGTTACAACAAAACAAAAAGATATTTGATAATCAGTGAGTTCAATAATTCTCCACCTCAGATTTCCCCAACCCGGGGACACGGGGAAACAAAACACACATAAGTGCACGCACACCATGATCAATCAATGCCAAGGGAATTGGGTAAGTTTACTAATGGGTATTCTGCTCCTCCTCTTTCAATAATTGGCACTCAGCAAGAGGGTGGGAGTAACTAATAATGCCATCAAGAAATGGATGAACAGCCTTCTCAATAAAATTGAAATATGAGTCCTGCGAATTTAGACACTGAATATGTCTGAATTGTACAGTTTTTAAGTTCTTCCCCCCAAATTCTGCAGTGCTTATAATTAGATCTCTATTTAATGCATGATAAATGAAATCTTCCAGGAAAATGCAAATATTGAGATATAGATACCTGTTAAATTTTCAAATTAACAGAAAAGAATTTTTTTAAGCAAACAAAGCAAGTGCTTATGTTAGATGTTATGATAACATTAAGCATTGAGAATGAAAACAAAAACAATGTTCAATAAAAGCTGAAAAATGAACATTGCATCTTTATTAGTTTCTCACCAAAAAAGGAGTTGCGAATAATATTGATATGTTTCAGCAATATAATTGGTAAACTTCTAGCTTCCAAAAAAGCTTTCCAATTAAACAAATTAAGTAACTACTTCCTTACTTCATCTCTTGAGTGAGATTTTTGCTTAAATGAATCTTTCAAGTCAAAATTAGTCAGTATTACCAAACTCTTTTGATCTTATCAAGTGTCAAGATTACCAATTATCAGCACTTAATTAAGTTGTCAATCAGGACCTAACTATTTAGGGTAATATGGATACTAACCAAGAAACCTTCTAGGTATGCCAATCTTCATCGTCCCTCTTTTAGCTAGTCTAGGTTGTTTACTTACTTATCTACAGCAAATGCAGTCAGTGTCCTTCCCCCATTAAATGATTTGGTCAGTTACAATAATATGATTATTTTATAGTGATTTATGTAATTCTTTTGATATTAGTCTTTCGAAGGCATCTACAAACAGTGATCGCTAGCATTGGATTAATCTCTAACATCTACATTCCTCATAATCCCACATAATTTTATTATAAATCCACATAAACACATCTATCCAGCAATTATTTAGTCAAACAATGATCTTCAGCACATTCAAAGATCAAAAGGGTATATACTTCAACTTCTTAAGACACAAACTAATGGAAAATCATATTAGAGTTACCATCTAAGGCAGGCAATACTTTTACTAGCTTCAATAACAGGCAAAAAGTATAATAGGAACTGGAACAATGAAGACAATACGAAATTGCAACCTTGCATCTCTTACTAGCTATCAGCGTAGGATGCATAAGGTTTTTCTAGACAAAAACAGGTGTTGCCCAAAAAAAGATAAATTGCTTTTAATTTCATATGATTTTGGCAGTTCAGCCAAAACATCCGTCATTTCATTTCACTTGCAATGAAGAATCACAGTGAAAACAAACATAATATTATAACTAAATCAGTCAAGAGAGTTAATATATTCAGGTGCACAGGATGATTTCTACCCATAGATTGCAGGTTTTAGGTTTTGTAATAAATCACTTTGAAGCTCAGACAGTCTATCTGTCCTAGAACTTCATACAATCTTAGAGTAGCCTCTGATTTAAACGAACTAGTTATTAAATGAGTCCAATTCGGTAGCGCTGAAATACTATAGAAGAACTTGCTACTCTGCACTACAAACTTCTAATGGTAGAAATTACGCAAAATGAACAAGCAAATCTAAACAAAAAGTGAACCGTCATTGACAAACCTGACAGAGAACATCCATTGTACTTTGAGAACCACTTTCAGGCAAGAGCTTCACCCTAAACTTCTGGACCCCACTCTTCACATCTTGCTGCGTCTCCGCCTTGGGTACTGCTCTCACAATCTTCGGTGAGCTGACTGAAGAATCCTTCCCAGAAGGAAAACTGATTGGTCTTCCATAATCATCGAAAGCAGACCAGGTCGATGATTTCGAAGAAGTACCTCGAGCACCATATGGCTCGGCTTTCCCTCCTTCATAAGCATACACACCATCTCCATATGCATCGTCCCGCCTCGAACCTGACGAACCTGAACCATACTGCGAAACATCCGATTGCTTCCTATAGAAATCCGACCCATAGTCAGACATGCTACGACCATATCCTCCGCTGTACCTATCATCGAGGTACGAGCTCCCCTGATCGTACTTCACCGAATTATCATAGGTTGGCTCATATGACGGCGGGTTGTACGGAGCTGACGAGGCATAGATGGACGAGTAAGGCGGGTTCGTGCTCGGATTGGGCACCGAACTAGGATTCAGAGCAGGAGGCGGGATCGAGGTCTGCGGAGGGTAGCTCGCAGCAGCCTGATGCTGATCGTAAGGACCGGACGGAGGCGCGGGCGCGGGAGCGGGCGGAGGAGGCCCGTAATAAGACTGCTGCGGCGGAGACGGCTGGTACGGAGCGGAAGAATCGAACGGAGGGAAGGAGGACGGAGCTTGCGGCGTGGAAGGAACGAAGGGCGGCGGGGGCGCCGGCGCTTGCGGAATGGAATTGGAGATCGGAGGCGGGGCGAATGAAGGGGCGGTCGGATCGGGGATTGGAGCGTTGTAGGGAGGGTAGCCGGAGAGATCGGAGGGGGAATAGCCGGAGGAGAAGGGCGGCGCCGATGCGAAGGAGATCGGGGGATGATCGGCGGCGTTAGGGTTTGGGCTCGGGTTCGGTAGGTGAGGGTAGTGGTAGTACGGAGCGGAGGTGTAATCGCCTTGTTGCATGATGAGAGAGAGGGAGAGGGAGAGGGAAATCGAACTGGCTTTCAGGTCGATGACGAAGAAGAAGAAGATGATGATGATGATGATTCTGTTGCTTAGGAACGCGGAAATAGAGAAAGAGAGAGAGAGAGAGACTAGAAATTAGGTGGAGTCCGGCACACGCGAAGTTACGGTGAGCCGGCGTGATGGAATGATCGTTGCGTCAGGTCAAGAGGACAAGATTGGAATTACAGTTTCCCGGGTGGCGGGACGACTGGGACACGCGTGCCGACAGGAGCGGTCGGTGGTGGGGACCAACGCTATCGTCTCGTCCGGCGGCCGATGGTGGGTCGGTTTATTTCTGGGACATTCTATGGTTCGCTGCAGCGATTTATTACACGACCGCTACGGTGCGTAATTTCGCACCCCCTGGAATTGAATATTGAAGAATAATTACTCATTAATGAGGCCTCCTATAAAAGAATGTTACGATTGTGAACGTGAGCTATTAAGGAAGAGGAGGAAAAAAGAACGACGTTTACAGCAAATTCAGATTATTTACGATCTGCCGCATAAAATTATATGATTCCAACTTGTCAATTATAACGATTTATAATAAATTTAAAATTATTGAAGACAACTACTAAGGATAAGTACCTTCACTCGTGATAATTTGAGGTATTTTTTATGCTATTCTTTAATTAGGCGAAAAAAATTACAGAAAAGAGAGCGCGAAAAATTCCCTAACAGCAAGAGAGTAAATGGTCGGTTGAAGAACCGACCAAAGAATACAGTCGAGGGTCAAAATCCAAGAAACGCAGGCAATGCAATCTTGAAGAAAACCACGAGTTGCGTAGGCGTCCGTCGCCTTTTGAGCCAGATGACCACAATGTCCTTCTATACCGGTAATCTCATGTATTTGTGTGCAGAGAAAAGCTCAGTTAGAAGTTAAGTCATTTTGGCGCCAAAGCTTTTACTCAAGTGAGCCCGCAGATGCTGTGGCAACTTCTGTGGCGTTTCAAAGCCTCCTCCATAGTCGAGCAACGGCGGAAGGCGAGGCTTGGACCGGAGCCCACAAAGCAAGCATCAGGTCACTAAGCACACCCATTCATAGAATGCAATCCATCGCTAGCTGTATTGCTGGTTTATAGTGCAATCAGCGCACACAATTCATTTGGAATGCGTAACAACATGGAAAAAGTCACTTATTGACACGGTACTCTCTCACTGCTATAAAGATCAGCAGAAATAGCCCAACATTGCCGCCTCCACAAAATCATCCGCCTTCTTCTAATACCTTTTCCTAGACTTGTCCCACAGCTAAGTCATTACTCTAGCAGAATCACCCACGGCACGTTGCATTCTGTCATACCATTCACCTATCCGAGTATGATCCACCATATCTTTCCCAGATTGGAGGTGTCGGATTGGCCTCAGCACGCCAAAAACAGCAAGATCAGCTAAATTGGGCTTTACACCACCTGTTGCAGACAGCCACCAGAAAAGAGAGTCAAGTCTTGCAGCATTCTTCTCACTGCTTCTAACCAACCAATGGGCAGAACTCATCAAGCTTACCACAATATGGCCTTCCCTTTAAGGCATCCACCCATGTTTCACCAGCTTCATACAAGGCTGCGCGTTCATCTGTAATATTGTGTCTCTTCTTCAACTTCTTTGAAACCAAATACATAGCTGCAGCTCCACTGTACTTGGCAACTAATCTCTCCATGAAGCTGAAGTTGCCTATAATTGTGGATACTCATCAAACAATAATCATAATCCACTGATGAATATAGAGCAAGCGTGATACTCAAGAAGTAGATGATTCCCCACGATTAGCGGGATTAATACACCAAGGAGCACAGAAAAGGTGCACTTCAAGCTGTTTATTTAGAATAAGAACCATCACCAAAAGAAATGGTGCAAATCAAACTAGTATTTATTGAAATTATAGTACACAAGATCAGAGAGAAAAAGAAACAACAAACTAAGAAAAGCAACAATAGAAATAGATGAAAGCAGCATATGGATCCCGTAAAAGTGTAGAATACACTAGAAATAGATGAAACTAGAGTATAGATATTGGATCCTGTCAGAAATTAGCAAAGACTGAAGAATACGAAAGTTAGTGCACTTCACCTATAGGTCATGCAGCCAAATGCAAGCCGACCAATGAATTTCAGTGAATCTAGTACTAAAAAGGATTAAAAGAAATGAAATATCCCAATCAGCAGCAACATAAGCCAAACCACAAAAGGTTATATCAGTCACATGATGGAAGTAAGACCACATGGGTGTAGACAGTCTTTGTAGTGCCTTCACTTGTCTACTGTTCGTGTATCAGTAGCAGACTTCTGCCATAGTGTATAACTCTTAGTGTCATAATTGTTGACGCATTTTAGTGGGTTGTACATGTTAAAAGATGTGGGATAGAAAATCTAAAACTTGTTTATCTTCAAGAGAAGAAACTTCAGAGATTTGCAGAAAGCACTAGATGCTCAGAACAGCTATGATCTGGGAACCAAGGATGGTTTCCAGATTCAAAACCCTACTATCCTCAAAACAGCTATGACCTAAGAATTAAAGATGCTTCAAAATTGATGTCTTATGACATATAGTAAGCGCAATACCATATCACTGCAGAAATATATGAAAACTTGAGCCAGTGGACCAAGCTCCCTATGGGGTTAATCAGAGTTTACTTGCTTTTTCCTCAAACAAACAGCTGGACTCATGGTCCACTCTTGCTACTATACCAAAATAAACCTTTCAGAATAAATGCACTGCCAAGGCTACGTTTGGTTCAGCTTTGGAAATAGGCTTCAGGGAAATGCCAAAAGCTAATAGAACTTGCTTTCAGTTTTCAGCATTCTCATGATCAGTTTTCCACTTCAAAACCCTTTGAGAATGACTGCCAAACACATCATATTTTCCCCAGAGGACTTTGGAGGCTCAAAACCCCTTGGGAAAGACGAACCAAACGTACCACAAGTCAATTACTTGAACTAAAGCATAATGACACACCTAGCTTAGCCTCGCTACTCATGGCTCAATACAAGCTAAACATCGATCGTGCTCATTGAAAAAATAAATGCTTGGGCACATCCACAGGTTGAGCATCCCATTGTTTAGTTGCTAGCTACCAGTAGAGTGCACGATGCTTTCACACAGCTTATAGACAGCTCTTTCACTTGTAAAGCAGTAGCGTGTTCAGTTAACTATCAAAATAACAGAGCAAATATTTCCACACGAATTGCTTGTTTTTGTTGGATTCGGAACAAGTTATCAACAGTTAGCAACTAAATGAGGTAACAGCTCTGACCAAAAGAAAAAAATGGGGCAACAGTTAAAAGAAAAAGGAACAGTCAACAAGCTGCTTCCTTGAAAGACAGGCGTCACCAAAAGCAATACAGGAGCACTAATGCATGTACTGTCCTTACCATGGGTTGTAATATAGTCGAATGACTCGAGGGCCTCTGAAGGGGTTCTGTATATATTTGGTGATAAAACATGAACCAAATGATTATCTACCCACCTACATCCAGTCATATAATACACCAATGGTGAGTCAGTGACATCACGTGAAACTTAACAGAATCCCCAGAAACAGAAAGAGGATGGCAGAGAATTAATCGTACCCTTGCCACTTCCTCTCCTCCTCATCTTCCGCCAAGTCATCAGGATGAATTTTTTCGAACAACTGATTAATGATAGCTGCACACATCAAAATCATAACACTTTCAAAGACTCAAATGTTCCGCAGAAAAGACCTGAATGCTCTAAAGTTAGCTATTACTAATCACATCAACATGAAAAAACAAGCTGAAATAAAAAGAATCGGGGAAGCGATTAACAACCTGAAGAGTCATTCATCTGCTTTCCATCAACCATCAGGATAGGCACCTTCTTGTAATCAGACCATTTGATCTCTTTCTTGTTGATTGGGTTGACCTCCACAACTTTGTATGGGATTTTGTAGTAATCCAAGAATGCTGAAGGAAAAAAAAATCAAACAAAATCATCATGAAACAAATGACCCTGAGATACAGTATTAACAATAACTAATAGACATACTAACAATCATAAGAAACATCGTAATACTAGCAGCACAAGCAAAGCCAGTCTTCAGCATTTTTAATTCTCTCACTTCAGTGTGGTTTTCCAAGTCAAGAACTATTTTCCAAAATATTCTGTAGAATCTCGTTATGGTGTCCGGTGCGATCCAGTTAACTTTATGACTATCATTTCGACATTTTCCTTTGTCAAGAGGAGAGGAGAAACGTAATGCTATATATACAAAGTGTCACAATTACCGGTATACAAAATCATAAAGAAATGAATTGCAGTCATTGGTCATTAATACAGAGATAATACATATGCTAGTGGCCCATGTAGGATTTGTGTATTTGGTCTGCCTAGAATTACCCAGAGGAAAAGGAAAGGAAACCACCCCAAGTAACAAAAACTCAAGGACATTGAAATTCTAAACAGAGAAAGAAATCAGCCAAACCATACATCCTTAAGATGCATCTCTCATAGACTAAGCAGCAAATCCTTGCGTACTCAACCTTCGAGGGCCAAAGTCCCCTAACTACTTCCCCCACAAACAACAAGCAGCACACTCAAACTGTAAAAACTCTTCACTCGCTGAACCATTCTAGCTCCGCAGAAATTCTAGAGAAGCTGAGTAGCTCACCTTTAACTTTGTTGCAGAAAGGACAAGCCTCGTACTGGTAGAGGACAACGTCGTCGGGGAGAACCTTCGCCCCTCGCGAGCCCTCTTCCCGAGCCACAGACGTCGCCGCGGCGGACACGAGCCTGGCCCCCGCGACGCCGTTGCACACGTTGGGGATGGAAGGCAAAGGTCGGCCGCTCGATACCTCAGAGAGCCACGGAGAGATCGTGCTCGCGTGGGGATTGCGTAGCGCCGCTTGAAGAGGGCGGTGCTGGGCGGCGCCGGCGGCCACAACGGCTCGGGCTAAAGTGGTGGCTCCTCTGATCGACCTAGCCATCGTTCCAATTCCGAAGCCGGTGGACTTTCCAGTGCAGGAGGAATGGTGAGGACTGCGAACGGCGAAGCGGGCGGTAGGTTGAAAGTAAACCAGAAGAGAGTTCTGCACGTAGAAGGTTCTCCCTGTAAACTGGCGCGTGACGGGAAACGCTACGGCAGCGCGTGCTGCGTCAAGCTATAAGTTTGGCACATCGAAGCATTTTACAGATAAATTACACGGTGCGAATTAGGAATTCAAAAGAGAGGAATTAAATTCAGGTATCTGATATTCAAATTCCACATCTCTCCTTAAAAAAAAAATCAACAGAATTCGAAATCGATCTCAATGTTTTAATCTGATTTTATTCTTTGGAAAATTTAAAACATGAGGTGATCATGAACTTAAAAGCACTCTAAACTCGCATAAGCCCAGTTGGCCCAACGAACAAAGCCTCCTGGCCAAATAATTTCTTCACGGTATTTGATTTGTCTACTTCAATCCGTAAAAGTCCATCCTTACTTGTTAAGATATTTAATACATGATTAATGAATCATTCATCTAAATTTCATGGATCTAATAGATTATCCATTAAAAAAATAAAAGACTTGGCTAGTAGGAGTGATCCAATCATGAATTAAATTAAAAAACTACAAATATTGATATTTAAGACATTATTAATGAATAATTCATTTAATTTCATATATGGATCTAACAGGTTATCTATTAAAAAAATGAAAAGCCTAACTGGTATGACTTATCTAATTAGAAATTAAATAAAAAATCACAAAAGATAAGAAAAAGGATTTTTAACTCCCGAATTAGAAATATTTGCCAAATATTTGAACAAATTTTACCAAAAAAATATTTTAATCGAAAAAAATATTTTATTTATTTCTCAAAATAATACATGTGAGGTACACATAAATCTTTTAAGTCTAGCAAACCTATACATAACAAAGTATAATCTGTAGAGAGCACAATTTCACCCCTCAAGAATATATCTGTCAATATAAAATTTTAGTGGTCAATCACTATACTCTTACGAAAGAAATGTTTGATTAATTCATAAATTATATCGTTCTTTCAGAGGCTATATATAAGAAATATTTTCATTCCCTGGAAATGGGCGGGCCCGAGTAAGAAATCACGAGGCCCATTATTAGGCCCGACCCAGCCGCGCTCGAGAATTTCTTGTTTTCTTTAGTATTTTTGGTTGCCCTAAGACGAGACGGAACTAGAAATAAGGGGCATTATCGGCATATAACGAACGCGCTTCGTTAAGTCGGCAATTTTCTCTATAAATGCAACCCTGCCTCCCAACGAAGGCAGCATTAGAAATCGATAGCGTAAGGGGCTAGGGTTTTCTTCCTCTCCCGCGTTCCTTTCCGCCTTCTCTCTCTAGCGCTCGTGGCCGGATTTGTTCTCTGCTTCTCTCCAGTCTCGCCTCGAGTTGGGTTTTGAATCGGGGGTTGGATCCATCCGTGCGCCTCGCGATCTCTTGTGGGTGAAAGGCGAAGCTTTGGGCGCGACGATGTCTCGTTGCTTTCCTTATACGCCTCGCGAGGGATGCGCGAAGAGGGGGACGCTTAGGGAGACTTTGATGGGGTCACTTAAGGTTGGTTGAGAAATTTTGGCCTTTCTCGCGACTGGTGCTGAAAACTGCGTCTTCTGTTTCTATTGGGTCTTGATTGATTGATATCTGCGGCCTCGGGTTTTTCCGGCCGCATGATTGACGGGGGCATGTTTAGCGATTTGTACACTGATGTGAAGTTGCTGGATCTTGGGGTTTGACTGAGCCGGGTAGGAGATTGTATTGCGCCTAGTGGTAGAACTAATTTGTCCGCGTATTTTCTGGATCTTGGAATATCGGTTGCTCCGTCTTGTATATGATGAGACAAGCTATGGAGTATGAAAGTGAAAGGAACAAACCCCCTTCATCTTCTGTGTTCTGTGAGGCATTGTTTTCAGATTTGCGCTCTATAACATAGATTCCGATTGGTATAGGTCATCACAAATGTGGCTAAAGTGCCAAATTTGCTCCTTTTATTGTAAAGAGTGCGGTTCCTGGCTGGTTTCCTTTGCTTGGTATTCGGTGTGCAACTAATTTAATCTAAAATGCAAAATATGCTAACTGAAGTGCCAGATGCACTGAGGGTTAATTTCAATTATTTACATTAAAGTGGCTTTCTGGGCTAATTGTCAATCGTGCTATAATGTCAAGTTTACAATGAATAACAGAAACTGGGTATATGGATTGTTTTCAATGGCGATATAGTCTTGAAATGATGCTTTCATGACAGCTGTTTCTGGTGATTCGGTTGTTTGGTGAGATTGGCAAACTTTCCAGTCTGATCTATTTATTTTAACTTATTTCGCATCCTTGTATGGATTTCTGAATCTCGTTTATCAATTGGACTTGATGATGAAACATACGGGAAATTATCATATTGGCTTCCTATGCTAGCCCTTTTATTGTTCACTAGCAACAGGTAGAAAAAACGTTTTCTACCTTGGCCTGTCATGTTTTTTTCTGCTGGTTGGGGGAAGGGTGAGTGCATTGATTGGATCTGAATGTTTCGGGGATTTTATGTGGAAAGAACTGGGAAACTTGTCGTATTGCGACCAATGCTTTATGATAATGCTTGGTCGCGCATGCTTCTTGGTTTCCTGGTCCCCTGGTTTCCTGCCTCTGTGCTAAATGTTCATCTGGTGCTTCAAAGCTCCAGAAGGAAAAGGAGAAGGCAGCTGAGACAAAAAGAAGTAAGCCAAACAAGAGAGAAAAGGAGAAGACAGAAACCCACTTGAAACCCTTGGGCATTAACGATAGCAAGGTAAAGAGACCATCTCGTGAGAAACCGCCAGCGGGAGCGAGAAAAAGAAAAGTTTTTGGTTCAGACTCCCCTCCAGTAAGTAAAGACTCCTCTGAGCAGGCGGAGAAGAGTTCAATTACAGAAGAGCATGAACAGCCAGTTGGTTACCTATCTGATGGGAGCAAGAGCAGTAATAAGAGCAGACAAGATACCTCCGCCTCCAGCATAGAACGATGCGGTAAGTTTTGCTCATTTGCATTTACATTGGAGCTGATTGGGTCCTGGTGGTTAGACATGACTTATCTTTTGTTATTTTTTTGACGGCAGGCAACATTCTCAGAATCCGGCTGAAACGAACTGCAGCACCTGAGTCCGAGAGTCCACATGTTGGAACAGCGGAGTGCTCTACATCTGGAAGAGTAGGTTTTCCCCCTAAGTATCTGCATGAGACGAGTCACGCTCCTAGCCGAATCAGTTCCCCTTCTGCTGATGCAAGGGAGCTTGTATTGGCAAAGCCAGAAACCTCTGCTCAATTGGTTACAGCATCTCAAATTGTCCCCTCATCGTCAAGAAATGAATCATCGGAGCTTGAATCTGCATATGAAGCGCTGATGGAGAATTGGGAGCCCCTTCCTTTGGATTACGGACTAGATGAATCTGACGACCAAGACTGGCTTACAAAACGGGTGGAGGGTAAAGGTTCGAAGCGACGGAAAACAGGGGATGATATTGTAATTCCATCCACGTGGCCACCGCAAGCCCATTACTTGCCTGGGGCTGAGGATTATGCCCTGCCTTACACTGTTCTCTTTTGATTTTTTTTTCCCTTTCAAATCAGTTTGTAAAGCGGCACAAGTGTACATAAGCTGAGCAATGGAAAGAGAAATTTTGCTCCTTTCCTTGTCCAATTTTGAAACCTAATTGTTTGAAAGAGAAATGACACGCTTGGATTGACCTGAGGTTTGTCATTCGATCATCTGTGGGTCATCTCTTTGACCTTGCTCATAAAACTGCAAATTGCAGCGAACGCTGGCGGTGCTGGCTGACGAAGATTCACTTGATAAATAACGTGATCTGGGTCCATAAATTCTAAGGATAAAATGATTTCTTTCACTTTTGAATTCTAAACAATTCGAGTAGGGATTAGCACCCAAAGATTTTAAGGTCATTTCTGCTGGCCTTCGGAATGGCTTCTACCAGATGAATGAAAAGGCTTGTTTTGGAAGATCATCTAAGTCTCCGAAAATAATCAACTAAACGCTGCCCTGTTATGCAATTGGAATAATGGTCGACCTGCGATCGTTCAAAGACGGTTACTTCGTCGGTTGATCTTGAGGGGCTCAATTCACATCGACTCCATGTGCCAGCGCGCCGCGTGGCAAATAATTTCGTGCGCAGAAATTTGCTTACTTATTTGGGAGTGGCCGATTAGAATCGTGCACAGCTTCGCTGTAAGTTAAAACAGTGAGGCGTGAGCGTATACGAACCAACTACTCTCTCTCTCGTATACGAACCAACTACTCTCTCTCTCTCTCTCTCTCTCTCTTCTTCTTCTTCTTCTTCTTCTCCTTCTTCCTCTACCCTTCGACTCGGAAGGGCTGATCTCTCTCGAACCGTCAATGGTGCTGGAAAGAGCCGAGGACGAAGAGAAATGGCTCGCCGAAGGGATCGCCGCCATTCAGCAGAATGCCTTCTACATGCATCGCGCTCTGGTACACTTCCCGCCGCCACCGCCTTCTCTAGCTCCGTCCGATCGTCGCCGTCCTCGTGTCGGACTTTCTCCGTTTAGCCTCTCTTGATTTCGGGTTCTTATTCGATCCCTCTCGTCTCAGGATGCGAACAATCTGAGAGAAGCTCTCAAGTATTCGGCTTTGATGCTGTCCGAGCTCCGGACTTCGAATCTTTCTCCTCACAAGTATTACGATCTCTGTATGTTCTCTCTCTCCCCTTTCCTGGCTCACTGGCATAGTGATTCGGTAGTTCTCTTTCGATACGGTTCGGTAGTTTGAACTTGAAAGGCAATTGGGCAAGTTTGTTCGTTCGTCTCGTTTTGTTTTGTGATTTGGCCGTTTTCGGTTTGGTTGACCGTTAGATATGAGAGCTTTCGATGAACTGAGGAGGCTGGAGATGTTCTTCAAGGACGAAAGCAGACATGGCGTTTCCGTAGTCGATTTGTATGAGCTCGTGCAACATGCTGGCAACATATTGCCCCGACTGTAAGTGACAGTAACGTGAATAAACGCCTTTTGGATTGGAAAAGCTTTTTTATTGTTGCCTCGTTCTTCTCTTTCTTTTTTGCTTTTCTCTTCTTCTCTTTTCGTTTTGCGGGACTTGTTTCTTTTATTTATTCGTTTACAATTTATTTGTGGGTGAGTCCTACTGTTCGTGACTTAATGCGTCTTCTCAGCTTTGCTCTAACTCGTTCGTTTTAATTTATCTACTGTCCAAGTTAAATCCACAATCTTCATAACCAAATTCAGCTGTGAAAGTATGGTAGCTTATACGCAGTGGTTTAACCTGGTCTATCCCTCCAATCTATCTAGAAACCCTTTTCATGAGTAACCAGGATTGGATAAAGTCAGGCAATTATTGTGAGGTATTAAGTGTGCGATAAAAGCATAGCTCTCACTGTCCTTTGCATGAGCTGGAGTAATCTCAAATTGACAGAGAGATGGATTATCCACCGATATATAACTGAGACTCCCCTCCCCCACTTACAAGGCCACCACCTCTCTTGCTCCTTGGGATATTGGCCCACATGGATTGGGCTGAATCATTATAAACAATATCTGAGCAGCGCACCAGCCAAAAGTGTGGGATTGTCCTAGTGCGACCCAGCACCGAACTGCCACTCCCTTTAATACTAGCCTGAACAAATAAAGTCTGGATGTTTGTACTATGCATGAAGGTAGAAATGACATCCTATATCACACGATCACTGTAGCCTGAACAAATAAAGTCTGGATGTTTGTTCTACGCATGAAGGTGGAAATGACATCCTATATCACACAATGACCACGTCAATGACAGAACTATTTATGAGTACGTAAATCAATCTATTCATAACATGTACATTAATCAATCACATGTAACCGTTGCCAAAAGGAATAAATTAAATCACAGATAACTGCTGCCAATCAAGATTCTCATATGAAATGACCCTTAATTCCAGGAGCTGATGTTGGCTTGTCCAATACAGTCGTTACATCTGCAGTAACTTGTTCTTTATTATGACCCTTCGTTTCTTACTTCATGTGAATGTATCTTTTCTTGACAATAGCTGCATTACTATCTTCATCTCATTATGTGCATCCTTCACTCACTTACATCGCATGATTGTTTCCCTGCCAATGTCTTGTGAATGCATTTTGAACTTTTATCTTGGAATTCCAGCTATCTCCTCTGTACTGTGGGATCTGTATATATCAAGTCCAAGGAAGCACCCACCAAGGATATCCTTAAAGATCTTGTCGAGATGTGTCGTGGAGTTCAGCATCCAATACGGGGCCTGTTTTTAAGAAGTTACCTAACTCAAGTCAGTAGAGATAAGTTACCCGACATTGGTTCTGAATATGAAGGGTATGAGTACTTGTTCTATCCATCCCTACTTCACATTCAAGTTCTTCAATAAATCCAGCCTTCTCTTCCATGACATAGATCTGCATGTGAGACAGGCCAACAACTATGATGAGGCTCGTACTCTAACAGGCAAATAAATTGGTGTTTGCTTGCTTAAAGAAAAATCACAAAGTACACGTTAATGAGTTATGCTCTAATTTATGTTCCTGCTTCAAATTCCAAATGGATTTCAATTTTCTGTCCCTTGTTGGTTCTATTCAAGGTAGATTGACTCCTCAAGGAAGTACAAGAGACAAGAAACATGTCTGAGTTTGCACTTGTAGCGAATTTCATTAAGATGCTGAACTTTTTCTTCCTTCCTTCCTTTCTTCTTCTTATCCCGGATAATGTGGTCAGGTTTGATGCATTCTCTCTGTATGCCATGTTTGGCAAGCTTCAAGTTCATAAGTGCTTCTTCTACAAACCTTGAGTTTTTTTATTGTGAATTAAATCTTCTTACAGATCCAAATTGCAGAGTACATCATGTGCTGTACTGTGGTTCTATTAGGCTTGCTTCGTAATTATATCTTTTCTGGTGACTGTCAGCTACTCCCTATATTTTTATGTGGTGCATAGTAAGAATTGGACACGATTGGTGATTGGCTACAAGTTAATAGTCTTGATCAGTTGGCTCATTGATGCATCAGCTTCTATGTCAACTGCAGAGATGGTGATACTGTTATGGATGCTGTTGAATTTGTGCTGCAAAATTTTACTGAAATGAATAAGCTTTGGGTCCGCTTGCAGCATCAGGTGAACCTTGCTCGTCCTCATGCTTTACTTCAATGACATGCATGCTGCCATGGTATCTGCAATTACATGCTACAATTGAATCATGAAATTATAATTTCTTTGGCATGTAGGTTTTTTGGTGCTTGTATGTCATTCATTGTCTTTGGTGATCCTGGGTAGAGGCATTTAAATCTGACATTCTAGTTGCAGGGTCCTGGTCGGATTAGAGAGAAGCAGGAAAAAGAAAGGAGCGAGCTTCGTGATCTTGTAATAGTCTGACATTATCTCTGTTCAAGGTTCTGTTCTGTTATATTAAGACATATTAGTTAACTGCGACTAATTTTCCCAGGTAGGGAAAAATCTCCATGTTCTTAGTCAGATAGACGGTGTGGATCTTGAAATGTACAAAGAAACTGTTCTTCCTGGGGTCTTGGAGCAGGTACCATGACCGGTTATAGGCTCAGGCTGTTATTTTCATTGTTTACTGACTTCATAGTTTGTTTTTCGAAAAACTTGCATCGTACTTTTTGATTATACTATCACAATGAAATTGTATCTTTGAACAGGTTGTCAACTGTAAAGATGATCTTGCCCAGTATTATCTGATGGAATGCCTGATCCAGGTCTTCCCAGATGAATACCATTTGCAGACCCTTGAAGCATTGTTGGGTTCTTGCTCTCAGCTTCAGGTTGATGGCTCATTGTATACTTACCTCACTGAATTTAATAGCATGTTTAATTCTATGAAAAGATCAGATTAATTGTTCAGCTTTTTGCCATCACTGCCACTACTGCTTTGATGACACTGCTGCCACCACCTTTGCCCTTATCCATCTGTACAGTCCATTTTCCACAAAATTGAGCTTTAATGAAGATTACTTATGTGTTTAAAAATGAGTTTAACTGTTGGGAGACTGGCATAGAGTTCCTGGTTGGTTAAGTCATTGTAGCAGTCATATTATTACAGCTTTCATAAGACTTGCTTGAACATCCAGATCTTTTAGCCAGTAACAACACTACTTCATGGAAGATCAAAGCGTCAATAAATTGGATGGGAAGCTTGCCAGCTTTTCAATTGGGGGCTACGTTCTGTCAGAACTTTCTTTCAAATTGGCTTTTGATTGATGCCAAATTGTCGATATCGATTTATGCGCTCATTTTGAGATACAAAAAAATTCCTTTCAACCTGGCTCCTTAGCACAGCCACACTGCAAACATGATTTTACATTCTCATCTTAAGATATAAAAGTGGTTTTGGAGACAAAGATGGCTTGTTTAGAACTTGTTCTTTAAAAGAAAGAAAAACCTGGTCTCTCCCCTGGTCATCCTGCACTGAGCTGGATGCTTTTAAGTTTTTCCTTTCCTTTCCTTTCCAGCTGATATTATGCAGGGCTGTGTGGTAGAGCTTCTCATAAGTAGGAATTGTTCATCTTCAAGAACCCATTAGGAGGATAAATTTAATGCTGATAATCTACTAAGAGAGATAAACTCATAGATCGCATAGAGATTTGAACTTTTTTCTTTTTTTTCATCCATCTGACTTGATTTTGGTACTCAGCCAGCTGTTGACATCAAGATGCTGCTGTCTCAGTTGATGGACAGATTGTCAAATTATGCTGCTTCAAGTCCAGATGTAAGTTGGCACAATAAAAGCTTGTGCAGATCTTCTTTCCCCAACTTTATTGACATTTTCTTCGGTTGATGTCAGGTATTGCCAGAATTTTTGCAAGCCGAAGCATTCGCTAAGTTGAGCAGTGCCATTTGGAAGGTGAATAGCTAAGTTGTGTCTTGAAGGAAATTCAGATACCAAATTCTTGTAGAGATCCCAATGAACTCGTGATAGTGCTTTCAGCCGTTCTGAGCATACACCAAGCTGCAGACACTTCACAAATTTTAGGTGGTGATATGGAAAACATAGATCTGGATTTCAAAAGACATTAAGACTTCATGACAGGAGTGGAAGAATCAATCACAAGAACACTTGGGGATATAGTGGCGGTGGTCTTCAAGAAATCACCCAAGTTCTATGCTTGTGTTGCTGAAGCTAAAATTTTATGGTCTTTGAAATGCTTCTTCTTTTGCAAATTATCCCCTAAGTCTTCTTCATCCTCATTTAGGTGAATTTGAGTCATGTGTTTTGGGTGGCAGCTTCCTTGTTTGAGTGCGAATACCGAGATTTGCAATTAAATTTAGTTAAATTTTCTGAACTTCTCCAACAATATGCATCACTTGAGTGCGAATACCGAGATTTGCAGTTAAATTTAGTTAAATTTTCTGAACTTCTCCGATAATATGCATCACTTGGAAGAAATACAATCAGCATCTACTTAACAGAGGACCAATTAATTCAAAATGATCATCAAAGGATTAGATGTTCAAATGTAAAACTTTTGGGACTAAGTTTGAAACCTTGGAATTGATAGATGGGGAGGCAAAGAATCGCCGAGAGAGATTCAAATAAAGGATCTGTTTTAATACTATGCAGAATTTGAGGGATAATAGTCAATTGATTTGAAAGCTGAGGCTATGACATGAAAGCGTTTTTTTATCCTTAAAGAACTTATCCTAGTAAGAATGTATTCTATCAATGTGTAACTGTTGATTGAATGTAATTTTTGAGTTCGACAAGAATTCATTGAAACAGCGGAACAAAGATGTGGAGATGAAGAATTCATATTGCTCAAGTGCATCAGGTTACAACTTTAATAGTCTGAGTAAATATATAATGAAAGCTTATAGGAAATACCTAAAGAGAATTAAATCTAGGTCTTTTGTATGTCCTCCAGTGATTTAATATCTTCATGGCAAAATCTTGGAACTTAAAGTTTGTAGGATTCAGGTTAACAAGTTACAATCTAATGGCAGGTTATAGATGCCCAAGCTGAGATGCCAGTTGTTGGAGCCATATCTTTGTATGTTTCACTTCTCACATTTACTCTCCGTGTCCATCCTGATCGGCTTGATTATGTGGATCAAGTACTGGTATGTAGTCTTCTGATACTTAGAGTTCAAGCATTCAAGTTTTTTACAACAGTATACCATGATATTGGTCTGATTTCAGTGACCATGGATTGTTTTAAGATCATACTTTGTGTCACCATCAATTTAGAGAGGTGTATGTGGGCATGATCTATCATTTCTGTGAAAATTGTTGTGCAGGGAGCATGTGTTAAGAATCTCTCCGGCAAACCAAAGCTTGAAGACAGAAAAGCCAAAAAACAAATTGTTGCACTCCTAAGTGCTCCTGTAGAGAAATACAATGACGTTGTTAGAGCCTTGACACTTCCTAATTATCCGCGCGTCATGGAATACCTTGATAGTTCGACAAACAAGCAGATGGCAATGGTTATACTTCAAAGCATCATGAAGAATAACACTTGCATTAAGGAGGCTGATAAGGTCTGTATCATCCTTTCACTTTGTATTTTCGTATTACAATTTTGCGACTAAGTTCTGAATTTGGTTTTGTAGGTTGAGGTGTTGTTTGAATTAATTGAAGGACTTGTTAAAGATGTGGAGGGAATAGATGTGGATGAGGTACGGATAAGGATATTATCATTTTTTTTATTTGCAAATCCTGTCAATAGATACTTGATTGGTAGAGGTTTGTAGGGTGTTTCATTCCAATTAGATGGCAACTGACTAAGTTTTTCCCATCGTGCTGATAGGTATTATTAAATAATGTTATATCTTCCCTTCCTGCTGTTTCATCTCATTTTATCATATCAAACATTTACTGTAGCTTGATGAGGAAGACTTCAACGAAGAGCAAAATTCTGTTGCTCGCCTTATACATATGCTATATAATGATGACCCAGAAGAAATGCTTAAGGTAAGTAAATCATGCTCTGATGCATATTTTATGCGAATTCTCTATGAAAATAAAGACTTAGAGGGGAGACTTATCTGTTATTGCTGTCTGCATATGGGCTTTTATGGAGAGAATGAACATTTAGCAGGGAAGAAGAAAACCTGTCTTGGTTGTTAAGGAGAAATTACCTGCGAAAATTTAGATAAGAGGTCTGACCGCTTACATGTGTACATCTTGGATTATGGGATAAATTGTCTTATATCTCTTTGTGAATTACTGCCTTATAATCTGTTAGAGTTCAGTTCAGTAATAAAATTTCTGTACCATTTTAACTGGACAAATTCTTTCTGACTGATGAAGAAATCATTTTAATAGTTTTTTACAGAATTATGGTTAGCTTTATGATAGGAAAAAATGTGGCCTGGGTATCTTGAATTCGAGAAACTTTTTATATCCAAAAAGGCTTATTGACAGTCACGGCTTATTGACAGTCACCCCCTATTTGAGTAGAGATAAAACTGATCCTGATTAATGGTTGATTCAATTGATTTTATGTATGTTATTAATGATGTGACCAATACTCCTCTGCTTTATATTTCTTTGACTATGAAACAGTTGGTATTGATTCCACAATTTTTCTAATTTGCAGATTATATGTGCAGTGCAAAAGCACATTATGGGTGGAGGTCCAAAGCGCCTGCCTTTTACAGTTCCTTCACTTGTTTTTTCTGCTCTCAGGGTATGCTTTCTTTCTCCTCCACACTTGACTGATCTGTTGAAAACTTTTAAATGATTATCCACATGGAAACTAGACAATGAGATCCGAATCGGATGAAAATTCACAGAAATAAAATCATCCCAGAATTGGTATATTAATTTTCTTTATTCCTGCCCCCTTACCATTTACTTAATTGTTGGATTGCCTGTCAGTTATACATTTATATTTATGTAAAAAAGGGGCTCCTTTAAAATAAGTGCCTAATATTAATCACCTTTGGGTTCGCTAACTTCTGATTTTCATCTCCACTTTCAACAGATATTTAGAGTGCATAAATTACTTATTAGCGGTTTAGATATTCAGTATTTGATGAAAAAACAACTGTGTAATGGTATCACTAGATCTGAAGCATAATTGACTGATTAGATTCTAGATAATCTGTGTTTAGATGAATGAACAAACTGAATGTGGATATCACAGATCTGCTTAGCTTCAGCACGAACTTTTGAAAGTTTTGGTCTCTGATTTAACAACCAAATGCGATGCATCCTTTAGGCAATTGTTTCCTGGTTGCCATGAATAAATACTGCGCATTATGCTTCCATTAGAGCGATTTTTCGATGAATATATCAGGATCTATGAGGTAGAGTTTACTTTTGGCAGCACCATCTATGCCAATAAAAAAGGAGATGCATCATAGCTGCTTGAACAAAATGTTTACGTGGCTCCCAGTACTTTATCATATAAAGGGGGTCGCTACAAGGGTCACAATCGTAAGCATGATGAAGCTGATTGCTTGGAGTTGTTACTTTATTGGTGATGTACTGTTTACATTTGAATTCCTTTTCCCTTTTGTCCCCTACTCCCCTCGGACAAAGAGCTTAGATTGTCTTTTGCTTAAATATTCTTAAGCAGCCGGACAGTATGCTACAACAAATTCAATTATGTCTTTAGTTTTGTGACTGTACTTTAGCATCCATTTGAACATTCTGCATGGAAAGTGAGTCAAGGCAACGGTTTTCTGTCAGCTTGCATTTCATTTAATCTGTGTTTCACCTCTGTCATATTTGTTAGATTTTGTGGGACCACTGACAACTACTCTAAAAGCTTAAGCTATTAGGTGAAGGCGTGGATTAATATTTAATTATTTTAACACTCCCCTCACGCTTAGTTTGGTCTTTTTGCCTAGTACTAAACGTGAAAATATATAACTAGAGAGACAAATAGGAGCCTGGAAATATTCGGACTCAGGGCCTTCTGCTCTGATACAATGTTAGATTTTGTGGGACCCAATTGCTCTAAAAGCATAAGCTATTAAGTGAAGGCGTGAATTAATATTTAATTACTTTAACACTCCCCTTCACGCTTATTCTGGTCTTTTCGCCTAGTACTAAGGGTGGAAATATATAACTGGGGAGACAAACGGGGGCCTGAAAAGATTCGAACTCGGGGACTCTTGCTCTGATACCATGTTAGATTTTGTGGGATCACTGCCAACTGCTTTAAAAGTTTAAGCTATTAGGTGAAAGCGTGGATTAATATTTAATAACTTTAACAATATCCATGTAAACCTGAGTTAAATTTTGAGAAATATCTGTACTCTAGAGATATATGGATATGGTTTTTAAACCTGCTCGCTTGTAATATCACTTTGAAGAATGTAAGCTGAAAAAATTTCTGCTAGCTAATTCTTTAAGACTTGTAACATTTAGCTGTTAACCCAAAAAGACTTATCCAGAGTAGTTGGCCATCTTGAGAGATTAGTGTCCAGCAGTTGTTTTTCAATTTTCGCCTGCAACTGTGTAGTTCGATCTCGAAAACTATATATAAACTGCTTCAGACATTTTGTTGAAATCTACAGTTGGTCAGACGATTGCAAAATCAAGATGGTGAAGTTATGGGAGAAGAATTGCCTGCAACTCCTCGAAAACTTTTCCAGCTTCTGAGCCAGGTGTAGTTCTTTAATTTTATTGCTGCAACTCTTTGTAGGTTAACTTGTTATGTATGACGACTTTCTCACATTTCCATGCTCAGTTTTTCAGCAATTTAACATTCTAGTATCGGTTGATAGATTTCTGGCAACGAATTCTTTATGGGAAAACTTGAACAACCTCAAACCCAAATTTCTTGCTTAGTATGAATTCGCGTCCTAGGAGCCCATGCCTCCATTATTCTCTGTTTCACAACTGTGCTCTTCTTGCTTGCCCTGGTATAGTTGGGGAGGACTGCCCTTTCTAAAGACTGTTCAGCTCAACTGGCTTTTTCCATGTGACTTATAGCGGTTTCAAACTCATTCATTAGGATGATCTATTGATAGCTCATTCTTCTCTCTCGCAAAATTGGACATTGTTGTGCAAAGTCTTTTCTGGAACCATTTTCTAACACCATTTTGTTTTCTTGCCTGCTGTTATATTTTTATTCTGCTAATTGCTTGCAATCTTTTCTAATTCGCTAAGATGCAATTCTCACCTGTCATCTGTTTTACTTTTGTTTCAGATAATTGAGGCTCTTTCATGTGTACCATTTCCTGAACTTGCAATAAGGTTATATCTGCAGTGTGCAGAGGTATGCTATGGCCTTTTTCTTTTTCTATCTTCTTAGACCGAATGAGGAAGGGTATGATTTAATTCCTCAAAAAGGTAGAAGAAATAGTTTCTTTTTTCCCTTTGCTGAGAATTGAAAAGCTGTTACTGCTTTTAACATTATGTACACTAAATTTTTCAGAAAGATTTAAGTAGCCCTAATTTTGATTACTTTTAAGAAAACTTATTCTACTTCTGAAATGACCTTATTTTGGGATCACTTTTTTCAATATTATCTGACTGAAAATTTTGAAAATGGTAGTGACCTGATTCAAGATAGAGCCAACATCGAATAACGGCTTATTTTGGTTTTTCTAAGAAATAAGCAGTTCTGCAATTTGAGCCCATATAGTGGTGTCCAGATGAGTCCCCTATAAGTCTTGCTTTCGCTTACTATGTTTAGGCGGGAAAATATATTCTCAGGCTTTCAGATTCGTGCGCATAGATGTTGTGCAGTGGTTTGATACTGGTAATATTTTCCATTTACAAATCGAGACTCATGATTTCCTATCAGCGATTGTGTTGTGGCAACCGAGGCCATACTATGAGCAAACCATTTTTACTTTCAATTTGCATAACTTTTATGGTGTTGCATGTGGAATGCTAGGCTGCTGGTGATTGTGATCTTGAACCTGTGGCTTACGAATTTTTTACCCAGGCCTTCGTACTATATGAAGAAGAAGTTGCGGTAATTGCTTCATACTGTTGATGCGTTTTTTACAAGATTTCAAGTCTGACAGATGAATGAGCAACTAAGTTTTATTATGTGAATCCATTTCCTTATATGATATTTTAAAGGACTCCAGAGCCCAGGTTACAGCAATGCATTTAATTATTGGGAGTCTCCAGCGGATGACTGTATTTGGTGTTGAGAATAGAGATACTTTAACACACAAGGCCACTGGGGTAATAGTGCTTGTTGATTTTTCTCATTAGATTATTAAGGATAGAGCCTAAACTTTTCTCCCATGTTTGTCAGTATTCTGCAAAGCTTCTGAAGAAGCCTGATCAGTGTAGAGCAGTATATGCATGTTCCCACCTTTTCTGGATTGATTACGAGGAAGGCATTAGAGATGGAGAAAGGTGCCTGCTTCCCATAACATTTACCTTTTCGATATTTTCAGCTTTTGTTGGGGACTCGTTTATGTTTATGCAATGGAAAAAATAAAAAGAATACTTGTATTGATATTTTCCTTTGGGGATTCATTTTTGCTCTTGGATCAAGCAAGTTATTTCTTCGCCTGGATGATGAGTATAATTTCCTTCATTGTCTTTCACCTTTGTTAGTTTTTTGGGAATGTGCTCCTTAAATCAATTGTGTGCAAGAGCATGAAATTTTTTATATTTTCTGTAACTCCAGGGTTCTACTTTGTCTGAAACGTGCTTTGAGAATAGCTAATGCAGCTCAACAGATGGCCAGTGTCACAAGGGGTAGTGCTGGGCCAGTCACGCTTTTTGTGGAGATTCTGAACAAGTGAGTGAGATGTTAAAATTTCCGGTCTTCTCAATGCCAAGAAGTCTTTTGTTCCCTCATGCAGTTGACGGGAATACGTGAATCAGGTACCTCTACTTTTTCGAGAAAGGCAACCCACAGGTCACAAGTTCTACAATTCAGAGCCTGGTTGAGCTAATTAAGAACGAGATGCAAAGCTACTCCACGACCCAGGATCCAGCTTCAGATACATTCTTTGCCAGCACAGTTCGGTACATCCAATACCAAAAAGAGAAGGGAGGCATGATGGGTCAGAAGTACGAGCCAATTAAGGTATGATTCTCCAAGTAAATCGCAGGTTATACATATCCAAAACCCAGCAGGTGCACCTGTTATTCTTTTGGCCTGGGCACAAGTTCTCGCGGGAAAGGAAGCTTGAAGAGGTTTTGGCATGGACTCTTCAAGAAATAAGGTGGCTCAGGTTGCTTCGACCTTGATGTCGGTCGATCAAAATTTAGTTATTTGGTATAGGTCAATGAGTGATTTACTGTAATTAGAAGGTAAATGAAGAAAAGAGGCCACTCTTGTATAGCTATTCTTTTGTTCTTATTAACCTTTTCGTTCCCCGTAATGCAAAGATTTTCATTATGTTTTCGCCAGAGTTACATGCCCCTTTTTTCTCCTTGCTTCAACCAAAAACCAAGTACCTTACCCCCCAAGAAAACAATAATAACTTAATAAATAGATAAAGAGGAAAGCAACTCTATGTGAAACTATATTTACCAAAAAAAAAACTCTATGTGAAACTAGTCATATGTTTGATTTCTCAATTAAAACGGAACAGCCAAAAATGATTAAATTGGATTAGGCGCAGGTTGAAAACTTGTTCATAGATATTAGTGTACAAAAAAGGTTGGCATGCATGTCTTCACCCAAAAAAAAAAAAAAAGGTTGGCATGCATGCATAACGAAACAAAGGAAACAGAGGATCTCTTGAAGACATTGATATCCGGAACAAATATCTCTCTTCCTTTTCCTTTTCTTTGCCAATTCCGGAGCAAATTCATAGTCAAGGCTGTTCATAAAATGCGATAACTGCTTAAATTTTATTGAGCAGATTAACGGAAATTAACAGTTTACAATTACACCATCGAGAGAGCAATATGGAAGTGGGAATAGCTGGCGCGGGGTTGACCCATGTGGCATGCTCAAATGCAAGCTTCATCAGATCATTTGCTTTTGATAATCACCTGCGCAAAACTTCCATCCTAGCGTAACTCTATTGCATCTCGCCAAGTCTTGTGCATATTATACTAGTACATCCCATCTAATCTCAAATCAAAAGAGGGGACTTTACATTCTTGCCTCGTACTTTTGCTTTCATGTTCCTTATTAATTCATATTATTTTGCATACTCAAAATATCGCGCGTACTCATGTTTTCTATACATATTACAATTTGTGTCGCATGTTCTGTTTTAATGAGAGAATGTATCTATATGATGGGGTTTGGCTCTACTTTAAATAAAATTCCGCATGCACTAACAAAATAATTTGATTGGTGTGAGTATTTACTTTGTCACAATTTTATTCCTTTTAGAAAATTTCGAGTTGACAACAATATTTAACATAATACAGCAGATATAAGTAAAGTGGTAAGTAATAAATAACAAGTAAAGAGGAGTATGAACCGCGGCTCCACGGACAACCGTCTCAGAACAAACGACGAGATCTTTGATTGAGAATATGCGTTGTTGGTTGTATTGGCATATGAATTAAGAAGTATAAACTGCTTGAGTTTTATTGAGCAGATCAGAAATGTAATTTCACCAATTGCCCTGCTAAGAAAGCTATACAATAATCAGGTTTTTTTACCTTTGTATGCATCTTCTTTATTTGTCTTGGACAAATTACACGAAATCTTCTCAAAGACTATGAACAATTATTAATTAAAGATGTATTCTGGCTCACCAGTAGATTTTATCTGCTAGGCTTCAACAACTCGATAATTGTTGCCTATCTACATGCTGGTTATGAAATTGATTCCAGGTTCTTCTCCTCCTGTTGCAGGCTCACCAATTTCCTATAGAGTCCACTGGGTTTCGTAATGAGCTGGTCATGGCGGCCTATTTCTGCTACCCTGCCATCTTGCAGCACGGCGATTCTATCAGCATCTCGGATGGTCGTCAGCCGGTGTGCCACTAAGATCGTTGTCCGGCCTTCCATGAGCTTATCAAGAGCGTCTTGGACCAACTTCTCTGATGATGCGTCCAAAGCACTTGTTGCTTCGTCCAGGAGGAGGATCGAAGGGTCCTTCAGGATTGCTCTTGCTATAGCCACCCTCTGTTTCTGTCCTCCCGATAATTGCACTCCCCTATCACCAACATGTGTTTGGTATCCTTCGGCCATTGTGCTGATAAACTCATGGGCATTTGCCGCTTTGGCCGCCTCCATCACCTCTATTTCCGAAGCTTCTGAATTTCCATACTTTATGTTCTCGTATATCGTCGTGGCAAATAACGCCGGTTCCTGCTGTACCAAGCCTATTTTTAACCTTAGCAATCTCAAGTTCAAGTATTTTATATTACAGCCATCTATGAGAACTGATCCGGAGATGGGGTCGTAAAATCTGATCACTAGGGAGATCACAGTACTCTTTCCCGACCCACTTTGTCCCACCACTGCAAGACTCTTTCCCGCTGGAACTTTCAAATTCAAATCTTCAAAGATGCGGATATCCGGCCTGGTCGGATACCTAAAGATGACACACCTGAATTCTATATCTCCTCTGACCTTGAGCACCATTTTCGACATGCGGCTGTAAGGATGTATAGCCGTCCTCCTCTTGAGGATACGGAAAACAGACCGTAGTGCTTGTGTACCCTTCACAATGTCTGGTGTGAGAGCGAGGGTCTCTGCAATGGCTAGTGCAGTAACTATTAAAACCATGAAGGACTTGATGATGTCTCCAAAGTTTGACTCCCTGCGCTTGATTAGAACAGAAGCATACCAAAGGCCGAGTGAGTAGGAACAGAATGCAAAGAACTGTGATATGCCATAGCCAAAGCCTGATATGTGCCCTCGTATAAGTGCTTGCTTGTTTGGTTTGGCTAGTTCAGAGGCAAACTGATTTGAAATTCGGTCTTCAGCACCAAATGCAGCAACAGTGCGAATATTTGCAATTGCTTCGCGGGCCAATGAAGTGGCCCGAGAATACGCACTGCTGTAGTCTCCTCCAAATCCCTTGAGAAATAATTGCTGCATTTTATATATTTTTTGGATGCAAGAACACAGTCAGATGTTATTTTTGAGATAGAGAAAAGTCCACTTGCACAATTGAGCACTCGACGGTCTTGAAAGCAAAAAATTCATTTGGCGAAATGCAAGGGATGAGTTGAATTTGATCGACAAATTCATTTAGCCAATTCGGCAGACAATGAATCCACGCAAGCATCCTTTTATCATTGTTTAGGATGGTTCAGAAATTTACCTCAGTTATTGATGCTCCAACAAGGAGAGGGAAGGAAGCGATGACGACAGCTGCTATCCGCCAGCTTAATTTGAACGCAATGACGAACGCTGTCACTGTGAGTGCTAGATTCTGTGTTATGGTCGATAGACGGTCAGCTAGAGCGCTGCGCACCAATGTTGCATCTGCTGCTAAAATTGATGTTAGGGAACCAGTGCTATTCTCATCCAAATCAAACCATCCGATCTCGTTCGTGAGGATAGCTGCATAAATAATAACGCATTATTCCAAGATGGTCTTCAATTGAATTAATGTCTTGAAAGGAAATGCTTGTAAAAGCCTAGTGAAATTCATTTATTTGTCAATTTCATGATCTGGATCTGTAAGTAAAATTTTCGAATTACTTAATAATCAAATTGTTAGATGAAGAAAAAGAACCTGAGAACATTAATGAGCGAACACGGGTTGTGAGGCGCTCCCCCATTAGCGTGTAGAAGAAATGCTGTATCAAGTAAATGGGGATGGTAATCACAGCTACTCCAACAAATAAGAGGGCTATCCGATCGACCTCATGCTTAGCTTGATGAGCATCAGGAGAATAAAATGCAGACAAGACGTGGGTGATCCCAAGTGCAAATAAAGGAGCTTCCATGCCTGCCAGGACTGCACCAACTGACCCAAGCAATGCAAAAGGCCATTCAGGGGCATTCAGTTTTAAGAGCTCCCAGATTGATGCAGAGGGAGCAGTATTTGTTGGGGGAATGTCTAGGTCACTTCTCTGTGGTTTTCTAGTGAAGGGCTTCAGATCATTGTCGCTGTTAAAACTTCTGCGGAAGCTTGAATTTGCAGAAGAATCCGAGTGATATATTGAGCTCGATTGAGTGTCATTATCGGTTAACTGTAAGCTCACAAGGGTCGCGTACTCACCTCCCTTAGCTAACAACTCTGAATGGCTTCCACTTTGAGCTACCTGGCCATTTTTCAGGACAACGATACAATCAACATCTCGGACTGTGGATAAACGGTGTGCAATGATTATTGTCGTCCTATTTGTCATTATTCTTTCAAGTGCTCGTTGGACAACAAGTTCCGATTCTGCGTCAAGTGCACTGGTTGCCTCATCCAAAAGTAGTATCTTCGGGTTCCGTAGTACAGCTCTTGCAATCGCAATCCTCTGTTTCTGTCCTCCAGAAAGTTGGGTTCCTCCCTCTCCCACCTGAATTATATTAATTGTCAAGTATCTTTCCTTCAAAGCAATTATCGACAATTTGAACAGAAAAAAGGGTGCCATCCGCGCAAGCTGGCCCTGGACACCTCGGTTACCAAAAAAAAAAAAAAAGGGTACCATCCCATGCCATTGACTCATTAGGTGAACTATACTCCCGTATTCTATGTTGGCCCGGCAAATTGGATAAGTGTAGGTTAGCAACTTTCGTGTGCACAAACTTCAGTCACTGCACTGATGACTGAAGGGAAACTCCATTTATAAGAATAAGGTTTCACTTGTGCCTTTCCTTGCAATAACTAATAACGTTTCTCGTGGCCCGCTCTAAGATACTTTGAAGTGGAGCTTCCGTGAGTAATGATCTTCTGGATATAAACGTTAGAATAAAGGGGTAGTTTGATTGCTTTCGAGTAGGAGATGGATCGCATGGTTTTCTCGGGATTTGACATGACAGAATAAACTGCCTCTACAGTGTGAGCAGTGGAAATGACCCAACATTTTAAAGAAAAAAAAGGAATATATTGTCAGATAAAGCATGAATGAACATGATGGCTGCACCATCGACAAGATATAACTTAAATGTCGAAACCTTAAGTCTGCAGTCCTTATAGAGAGACGAGCCCTGATAATCAGAGGAACGCACCTGAGTGTAATAACCATCGGGAAGTTTTTGGATGAAGGAATGTGCATTTGAAGCTTTCGCAGCTTCTACAACTTGATCCATTGTAGCATCTGCTTTACCAAAAAGAATATTTGCGGCTATAGTAGTGGCAAATAGTGCTGGCTCTTGGCTAACCAATCCCATTTGCTCTCTCAGCCATTTTAATTGAAGAGTCTTGAGATCATGTCCATCGAGCCGAATTTGGCCTACAATTAGCATAACCCACAGATTGATTTGATTAGCCGTCGGCA